>JAMZAV010000478.1:0-633670 GCA_024449915.1 Sweltsa coloradensis | reverse complement strand
CTCCAAAACGTGTATCATAAATTACTCCCAAGGTAAGAAGTTTATTTCTCTATATAAAATTACAAACTAAACTTTTCAACTTTTGTCACTGTCCAGGTCATCAAAAACTCATTATTAATTAATTTAATGGACAATTTTTGTATTGCTTATCTGTTTGAATGTTTCGACAGAAAATGCGTTTTCTGTAAAATAAAGTTATGTTTTTTTAATGGGTATCAATTTGATCCAGGACATTTGAAGACTTACTTCAATCCAAACAAGAATACATCCGAGGCTGAAGAGAGGCTAGAACTGAAAGCTCCAGCTTCATCGCGCATATAGCAACGCCAGCTCTAGCAAAAACCAGGAAGTCTGAGGCAGGCGAGATACAGCGACACCCTTGTATGACATCTCTTGTAGTAAGCGTAACTTGTATCCACTTGTAACAATTGACTTGCACATCATTGTTTGATAAGATGAATTCCTTAAGCTCTGCTATAGTATCGTCTTACTGGCAGTGAGCATTAGCTGCTTAGCTGCATGATAACCAAACAATTCAAAGCTAGTATATTCAGTTCAATATTAAAATACCGGGTATGTTTTATTTGATGAACATACTCTGCTAATTTAATAACAATCAAGTTTGAATTTAAAGGATGATTGACAACTGCCATATAATTGATAAATTATCCACAAAGTTTCTGATGAACTTTTAAATACAATAAAACTACATTTTTAAACTATTTTGGAAACAAATACTCCTTTAGTCAGCATATTTTATTTAAACTTAATGTTATATCACACTAATAACAAAAACTTGTAGAAATACAGCCAAACCTTACACACTCAAAAGGAATGAGATCTAAAAAAGGGCCAAGCTCATCTACCCTGCCACATTTGCGCATTCTTAATTCATAAACGTACAGTGTCCCATAACAGCATCCTCGAAAAGCTTGGCAAAATAGAATTTGCGATTATTAATTTAACGTAATAGTTTATCCAAGTTCTTTTTTTCTAATTAATTTAAACGTAAACAAGCAAATTCTATTTTGCCAAGCTTTTCGAGGATGCTGTTATGGGACACTGTACGTTTATGAATTAAGAATGCGCAAATGTGGAAGGGTAGATGAGCTTGGCCCTTTTTTAGATCTCATTCCTTTTGAGTGTGTAAGGTTTGGCTGTATTTCTACAAGTTTTTGTTATTTGTGTGATCTCATTACTTTTTCAAGTTCCATTACAAAATTATTTGTTAAAATACAATATTTTTATCAAAGTTGATTTCATTTTTATGGTATTGTATTAGCAATAACAATAGGATGTAAAATATCTAGGTCCGGATTCATGTACATCCTGGGTATAGGTGGTATAACCATGGTATAACGACGGTATAAGGACTGGTTAAGTCTAGGCAACTCACGTCCAATTAAAACTTTCCCATGTAACAACAAACGCACAACTAATGTTATTTTACACCTATTTCACTGCATCCACAGCCATGTAAATCATCAGATAATCAAAAGAATATTGAAAATTTTCACCATCTTTTGTTTTACATTTTCATTAAAAGTGACAGGAGATTGCGTGAGTTAATTAAAAGAAAAGAAAAGGCTTATTATTGCCGTAAATTTTGGAATAGCCTAGGACTATCATACCATTGTTTATCTGCATTAGGCTTGTAGTAATCAAAACTAGTTATTTGTGCGGGAAGTGTGTCAAAACAAGGAAGTGCTGGCCTAGGGTTGGCTAAGGACAAGCGTTCCCATAATGGCTTAGTCTAAACATTGTTAATTGGTTGTTATGTAACAAGAATCCAATATCCTGATTGGTTAGTAATGTTTCAGTGGACTGTCATAATGAAGTTACTACTTTTCATTGGTCGTCGTATAAGACAAACGTCTGATTGGTCGTCATGAAGAATCACTGGTTTTGTTATAACAATTTAGGACAAAAACGTAAACATTTTACACGTATTTCCTATCCTCTTATAACTAACAATTGTGGAACGCGTGCCTAAGAGTGCCTAGGGTGTCAAACGTGTTGTAAGGTATTTTTATCTAACCTATAGCTTATGGAACTTAGACACACTGTTGTATTATAATATTTTTACTTGGCCTAGGCCAGGGACTTTATTTTTTTATGAAGTTAATGACCTTCTCGTTCACACAAAGAGAAAAATTTTAATGTCCGCTATTGTTACGTATCGCCTTCCCGCTAACTCTGCTTATACGTCAAGTGTCAAGTACTATGTTACTTGTTGATTGTATGCCAAGTGTTTAAGGCTTATTTTAAAACCTTTTATTTGGAAGCCTTCCAACAAACTTTTTCAACTTTTTTTTTCAAAAGAGACTATATTTCTATAACCTTAATGTCCATGTAAAATATGAACATTGTAGTCCCACCCGTCTGGTCAGAATCGCGGGCCGACGTATTAGATGTTAGCAGTAGCAGTAGCAGTAGCAGTAGCTAACATCCTTAAAGTGATTTTGAGCATGTTTCAAGTCATTATTTCACCAAGAAGGAATGGTCGTACCCCAATAAAATTTGGCATGTGTTGTCAGGTACCTAAATCCCCTCGATTGTGATAGTTTTCAAGTTCACATCACGTTACATGACGGCTGGGTAACACCTCGAAATCACCCCAACTCTGCTTGGTGTATAAGGTGCTTGAGTGTGTAGCGCACCGCGGCTTGGCTGCGGCGCCCTAACGGGCACCTAGATTAACTTGGTTTATAATATGTGAAATTGTGTTGATAGATTTTCCCAAGACTGATGGAAGGCAGAACCTGTGAAGCAACTCCATGCCCCTGATACATCGAAAGTGCGAAGAGAAACTACTAACCTGAAGTTCAGATCCAACATGGAGAAGACGGTGACCAATACACTCAACTCTGAAGAGAGAATTCAAACTCTAGCAACCGAACAACAAAACGTCGGCGGGAGAAACACTGTAGTATTTGCGAATTATCTCTGAAGGTACTGTTTAAAGAATATATTAGTTTATATAATAAATCTTTCGTAGAATCTCCATGAACACGTAGATCACCATAAAAACTTGAGTTTAAGGCTTTGAGAGAGCTAATTGTTTGGTACAAGCTAGTTGTGAGGCAATAATTATGCAAGTTTTTTATTTGTGACCTGTAAATAGTGTTGTTCATTCTCTATCTTTGTTTTTTTAAGGAAATCATATACAATCTTCAAACCAAAACATTCACAAATGGGTTATAGTTTTTTCTCAAAAATGTGTATTTATTTAGTAATTCAACAGTGCAACAGTCAAAGCCACCTGTTGTACATCGTGAAGATAATTTAACTGATGGATTTTTTTTAATGTTTCGCTAGTAGAAAAGAAGAAACTTGTAGCAACATTGATAAATACTAGACCAATGCAAATCTCGTTTGTGGAAAATACTGAACTGTTTCAATTCTAATGTTTTTAATTTGTGTTTGTTCACTTTGTTTTCGACCAGGTTTAAATTGTATGGGCTTAACATTGATTTCCATAAATCATTGGCCATACATTTTCACAACCTTACGTTTTACTTTAATCTAAATTAATTTAAAGTATCAATAAAGTTTTCAAGAATTAGCGATGATTTCACGTATAAATGAAGCACTGTTTCTCAAACCTCAAACCCACCCGTTTGGTCAGAATCGGCCCAAATGTCATGAAAATATCGCACTAAAAATCGAAAAAAATCGTAAAAGTACGTTTATTCTATGGATTCTGGTTAACTTTTTCAACTTTTTTTTTCACAAGGTACTACACATCACCATAACCTTAATGTCCATGTAAAATATGAACTTTGTAGCCCCACCCGTTTGGTCAGAATCGGCCAGAATGTCACGAAAATATCGCACTAAAAATCGAAAAAAATCGTAAAAGTGCGATATTCATGAGAAATATTTCTTCGATTGTACCCAAAAACGTGGCACGTCTAAGTTCAGAGATTTCGAAGGTCCCCTTCAATTTTCATCAAGATCGCATATGCCGTTTGCCCGGAATCGTGCGAACAAACAGACAAAAAAAAAAAAAAACACACAAAAAAACAACCGAGCTAAATTTTTGGGGGTCAGTGAAATTGAAGTCTTCGCTTCGCTCATCCAACAATGAATCTAAACGTTTTGTTTATTAGATAAGGGGAAACATGCCAGCCTTTGTCACTGTCCTGGTTCTAGGTGTTTGGTTCTACACTTAAACGTCGCATCATAGAACAATCATTCTAAAGAAGCTATTAAATATTTTTAAATTTCCATAATCATTGTTTTTATGGGTGGAGGAAAAATAATGTGAAATATATGAAGTAAAATTTGCAATCTATATATTTTTATTGTTCACTTATGCCTACATTGTTCTCTAATATATGATGCCCACCCGATTCAATAAATTTATCCTCTTTTTTTTCACATGACACAGCATTTTTTTTAATATAATCAAGATATAATTGTTTATTGTCTGAATTAACATCTTTTTGTTTCACTTATCTGTTCAAATTGTTGGTAAGAAAATGTGTTAAATGTAAAATAAAATAATGTATTTTATTTTTGCAGAATCTATTTGAGCCGGGACATTTGAAGTCGACCCAAACACGAATACATCCTAGGTTGAAGAGAGGCTGATGACTGCAGCTCCAGCTTCAACTCATTATGCGTGACGAAGAAGACGAATATAGCTACGCCCGCACTCGCAAACACCAGGACGTCGGATGCAGGCGAGATACAGTGGCACAGTGGCGCCCTTGCATGACATCTCTGGTAACTTGTGTCTTCTTACAATAAAAGTAAACCTTAAATTGTTTGATAAGTAAAACCTAAACCCCTTTCAGCTAGTTTCACCTAACTGGTAATGAACATTTACTGCTTAACTGCATGATAACCAAACTATTCGAAGCTCGTATTCCGTTCAATATTAAAATACCGGATGTGTTTTATTTGACAGGGTTCGCACTTTTTTTTTAGAATCAATTTCCCTGACTTTTCCAGGTTTTCCAGGTCAAGTTTTGCTTAATTCCAGGTGTAATACACGCCCAAAAATAGCTTGCCGGGAACGCAGCCCCCCCTCGATACGCTATTAAAAAAAAATCCCCGTACTTCATCAGGGCGGAACTTCGTTTCATGGGCCCGCCCGCAAAATTTCTATGGGGGATCCCCTAACAGATACACACATACATAGGCTCAGTGTTGAATTCAGGTTTTTCATCCCGGGTGGGCTATATAATATCCCGGGGGTATTATATAAGGACCAAGTACGGGGGGTTTGGGGGGCCTCCCCCCAACAATAGCGCCGCAGGCAAAAATTTCGAAAATCAGGTTGTTAGAGTGCGTTTGGAGCGTTTTAGAAAAAAGTTGTGGGTTGAATGCAATAATAAAATAATGTAGTTTTTGTGTTATTGTGTTGTGGACGCTTTCCTAAATATCCCCTAGATTTCACCTTCAAACCGCTAGATTCACGTTAAAACAACGGTTTATTTTAATTTGAATCGAAAAACAAATGGGATTATTTTTAGAAACACAACTTTCTGACTTTGCAGGTTTGAAAAATTTTCCATAATTCGACTTTGAAAATATTATGTTTTTTCGGGTTTTCAACGATAACCTGTTTAGAAAATACTTTGCCAATTTACTTTCAGTTGATTTTGAAATGATATCCTCAATTTATATTCCCCGACATTTTGAAATTTTAATTACAAGACTCTAGGCTTATTCCAGGTTTTCCTTAGGTCAGCTGGTCCCTTTTTGATGAACACTAGTTTGCCAATTGTTTAAATTAAGAATTGGAATTTTGAGAATGATAAAACTGTGAATACAATCTAGAACTAAAACCTCCGAAGTTCACATGAGGAACAAATCCCAAGGAGAACCAAGCTCTCTGGGCCCTAACCTTTTGGGGAATCATCTTACTACCACCAGAGAGTCACGCCAGAGGTAAACTGGTTTACGTAATTTTCGGGTAAATTTATATAATGTATGTTTATAGCTTCTTTCTAGAATTGTGAAGTAATTGTAAGGAAATCCTGGAACCACCCTACTGACGCGCGGAGAAGCGATGACAAGGAGTTAAGTAACCAACGCAAATTATATCTAGCATAACTTTACAAAGAGGATTTGAATAGCTAGCGAAAAGAAGATAAACCGCCATTGGTAACTGCACATTTGATTTCAACATAGAGAGGTTAAATAAACCTAGTTTATCGTATTTTAACGTATGTAAGATTTTTTTGTTTTAAAGAAATACTGAACCACTATACTGTACTGGACTTCGTTTATAAAGGTTGTTTATTATTATGTTTTGTTGTTATTAAATATGTAACTAATATTTTTCAGGTATTTTCATCACAAAATTACAGAGGAAAGATTGCTAAACATTGAAAATAACTCAATTCCGCATACGAGAGTTGAAAGTAAGCGTTGTAAGTTCACACCCAACACCCACGGCTGTTATTAGAGTGTCTTAAATTTAAACCGTATTCTATGCGTTTTTAGTTTTAGCTGTTGCTTTAAAATTCAATTACAAATAATATACGCCGTTTAGCATGTCTGTGATTTCATCTGATACTACTTGTGTGTTATATTTATTTGTGTCTCGTTATTGTGGAAGTCAGTTGGATTGTGAAAGTATGTTAAAAAACAGTACGCTATTCCATAAGGTCACCAATTTAGCCAGAATCATTGACAACACTATTAACAACTTTGCTACAACTTGAGCAGCCTCTAAGACTCTAACTCCCAGCATAACCAGTGAATGATGAACAATAAGTCTTAACGTTTGAAACGATCAGCTAAACATTGAAAAATAGGAACAAGGCGTCTATTATGACAATCTATTTTATAAATCTAAACTTTTTTTTAATACCTGTTTTTTTTTTTATTTGTTTAAACCAAACATCTTTGAAAAATCGATAAGCAACCGCCTTTAGCATGTGTAGAAATTTCATGTTAGATAGGACTACGGTGGTGTATATTGCATACGTACATGAAAGAAACATTGAGCTAAGCGTATATTAAAATCGCACCAAACAAATGCTTGTCAACTTGTCAATAAGTCAAGTGACATGTCTTTTTATATTAAAAAATAATCGTAAACATGAGGTACCTAGTTTGCACATTTCTTTGCATCTGCTTTAGATTCTTTACTTCATTTTACGGTGCACTTTTTTTTATTAATATTAAATACATGTATACACAGCACAGTACTACCGTAGAAAGGGTTAGAAAGTATGTAGTTTGTAGAAGGCCTATTACATTTAGAAGTTTGTTAGAAGTAGTTAGTAGGAGTATTGTTTTCTGTAATTACAGTAGCATAGTACAGTGGTATTGGTCTAGTAATGTGCTCAGTATACACATGTTCTATATAAAAACAGTCTGAAATCAAATCTAAATTTTATCAAATCAAAGCAAACTATATTTTCATTTTACCAGTATGTACTTCTGCAAGTTCATCTTTAGACTAGGGGCCCCAGTTTCAAGATTGACTTGCTCTAGGCGGAAGGTTATTTGCTGTTGATACTAGTTCACTGCTAAAATAGTTTTTAGGGATTGGGAGATACTGCACAATGCTGCACGGTTTGATTACGATCAGGCGAGAGATTGGACGGCTGTATGGGGATGGAGGAGGCCGTTAAAAAAACACAAAAACAAAATTGCGATATTTCCTGCAAGACTGCCAGTAGTCTCAATGCTTATCTCGAATGTAAGGTAACCACTAGCAAGCTTCAAAATCGCCGTGTTTTGTATTACTTTATAAATTCAAATTATGAAATGTTATATTAATTTTGTATCCGAATGATTATTAATTACCATAGTCAGTGTGGTGTTAGGCCACTTCCAATTCAAAGTTTATGGCCCAGACCATGCATGTATGTGTAACTTCAAGTAGGTATTCCCATTGCTTTGCATAATGTGACTTCAGGAACGAAATGTAAAACTTCTTCTTCAGGATGGTTTTACTGAAAAGCTTTGTTTTTGCAAGTTTTTTACCCACTCAATTTCACCAAGGGCCGAACAAACATAGGTTAATTTTTTATTCATTGTTCAGTTATTGTTTTTATCTAAAATGTGTTAGCTAGAATGAACTTTATTGGGTTCTAGTGATAAATCTTATTTATTTCATATTTTCATATTTTCATATTTTATTCACTCGATCAATACATTGCATAGATATAACCCCTCTTGGGAGAGGGGGAATGAATAATCCTTAATAATAACTAGGGGCTACTATGTACATGATTAAAATATTAGTTATACGAATGTGTACATAGGTAATTAAAAATAATTAGAAAGTAAGAAGGTGACTAATAATAATATTAAGCAGGTTACAAATTAGTACATAGCAGAGGCAGGTGACAAAAGTGTGTGTATACATTAACAAGTGCGTGTGCTTAGTGGATGAAGAGAATATGTTGAATAAGTATTACGAAGTTTTAATCATACATAGTAACGGTATTGTGCAAGGGTATAAATAATATTTATAATGAATGAGGATCTTTTGAGTGTTTCATTGGTTTGTAAATTGCATTTTAAATATTTTAAATGCCAACCAAGGTTTCAAAAATGTGTAAATTGTGTTTTTAAGGAATAAAAAGTAAAGTTAGTTTGTTAATTTGATACTTTCTGCAAACAATTTGTATGTAGCAACTGATAGCCGAATTGAAGCTAATAAACACAAATTTGATCTTACCTCAGTTTTAATACAGTCTTGCAAATGTCACATCCAACGATAAATGCTCACCCATACTATAACACAATTAGGCCTGTATTACTTCATTTATTCATTGGTTCAATGTCTCTTGTGCATTTAGAGTTTTTAATGTTGAATCTTAAAGGGGTATTCACTTGCTAATCCCCAAATATATGCATTGCATACATGTTATTAGGTTATGATTTTACAGAGCAAAATAAATTATATTTGATTTACAATGAACCGTGGACATTATCCAGGTTTTTCATTTTCAAGGTAGATCCCATTGGAAATATTCGCATAAGAAATAATATTGTGGTGAACTTTAAGCATCTTAACTTTAGAGAATTTTGTCCAGAAAAGAAATTGCCATTGTTTACGTATAGTTCTCTTTTCTGTATTTACACAACATATGTGTTTGTAATTTGGGCGACAATTCAGTAAAAATATGCTGATTACCAAGAAGGGGTATAATTTTGTAAAGTGTACATTTGTGCAGTCAGACCTATCGCACAGGCATACATTTTGTAGGGGCCATTTAAGAAACTCTCCGATAACTCCTATTTTCACAAATTTCATGATCTTAAACCTTAAACAGATCGTGTAAATCAGAGTTATTAGATATAATTTTTGGAAATGGTCATTTGAATTATGTTTAATGCTAAAGAAACTGTGGTAAAAAATTATTTTTGAGGTCATAAGACCGTTTAATATAACTTATTTGCTCAGGTTATTTCGTATTGTCAAAGTTTTATTATTTAATAACTTGTTTCTAATGAAAGCTCACACAGTATGGGCTGGAACGTTAATGGGTAGTGAATTATCAACGCAGCGAAATGTCCCAATAAAGTAATTTTAATATTATTGTTACAGGCCGCGCAAGCATTAAATTCGAAATGTTAAACCTGTGATATATTGCCCTACATATTATAATATATAACTGATTGCATGTATATTATATAGCCTAAGTAAATTATTTTTGTACTATCTACAGTTATCGATATAAATATAGTTCAATTTTTTGTATTTGAATATGTTAATGTCGAATAACATTGTCTTAAAAAAATCAATATCTGTTACTTTGGTTTGTTTTGTAATGATAAAAGTTTGCTTATTTGTTTTAAATTTAAAATTAACTTCTATAGTATGAGCTTGGACAAACCGGGAAGGGGTTTATTGTGGAACGCTTTGAAGCTCAATCAATTGTACAATGGTGTTGTAACCGGTTGTGGTTGCACCAGCGTGTGTCTCTATCGCAGCACATAGCAAAGTATTGCTTAATTGTTTCATTAGCTGATAATAGATGGTTCAGTAAGTGTAGTTAGTTCCATATCTTGTGAAGGAGACAGTTATTTCAAATGTTCTCTGTTCGTGACATGCCCTAATCGTTCCCAAACAAACTCCCAAAGCTTCCATTTTCAGAGGTGCAAATTAGAGGTCTTGGTGGTCCAGAATGTTGGTGAAGCTCGCAATGTTAGTTTTAAAATTGAAACCCGTCGTAATTCTAAAGTATTATATATATTATATATATTCTAAAGTATTGTGGTGCTACATACAATTAACATTAAACATCAACCAAGAGCATTTGGTAAAGAACAAAAGCAATACTTCGAATCTACATTGCTTCTTAAAACGTAATTAAGTAATTTAATTAAAGGCCTTGACCAATGTATATTGGATTGGGATTTATATTTGACGCAGATCTCCAAGTGAGTGCGTCATAAGTGTAACCATATTGTGGCCATCAAGTTTTGTATTTTTTAGAAGAATAAACTTCAATTGTGTAGTTTGTGTATTGTATACATATAATATACATGTGTACTTGAAGTGTGTATATATATTATATTTATATATAGAAAGATATTGATTATTTCCCTCATTTAGTGTTCCTGCCATTAAATCCTAAAATTTTGAAGTCTCGTATTATGTTCGTATAAAAGCAGTTTGCAGTAGAACCTCGAAATTTCATGGTTCACTCACTGTTTTTCTAGAAAGATCCTATACACCCTTTAAGGTTAAGTTCAACAGAGGATTTGTCGGATTTAACAGAACCAGGCATGAATTCCCGTGTTTTCTTTAGAGCCCAATATCTTCTGATCTAATATAGATACAATCACAATTTTACATTTAAAAGAAAGCTCTATCTTTTGTTATCAATAATAAACATAAAACGCATAGCTTAATCTGATACTTACCTTGAAATTTGAGATTTAGCAAACACCTGAAAAAGACGCTCTTCAACGATATTATCAAAACTACTTAGAATTTTAAAATTTCTTTTGCTGGTGCTGGAAGGAAAACCAAATTAACGTGTTTTGCTGAACATAAGCTTGAAAAAAAATCGAAATTTTAACCAAAATTCGAAAATTGTGTTATATGAGGTACCATTTTAAATATAAACAAAACTACAATTTTGTTTCCACACAATCATAGATAAATCATCGACCTATCCATCGCACTATTTACATTTGAAAAATAATTAACGGTTATTACGTACTGATTGAAGAACGTACTTGGTTTTGTGCAATACCGGCACAACTGCATTTCCATCACCGAAACCTGCAAGTCGTAAATTACCACCCCTCCTTTGCCTTCGAGTGAGCGGTGTCGTGTGAACATCCGAGCGCGCAACAGCAACTTGAGCGAGTGTGACCGTGCATTTGCAATGCAACCTCCCGACACTGAGTTTGGAAATCTAACCTGGCCTGACCTGACCTAATCTAACCTAACCTAACCTTACCTAACCTAGCCTAGCCTAACCTAACCTAACCTAACCTAACCCCTTTACCTATAAATATTTTGGTCCAAAAAATAGTTGGTGGCAATATATGGCAATAATAAGGGGGGGGGGGCCTTAATACAGGCAAGTTTGAAATCGAGACACAAGACTGTTCAACAGAGAATTATATTTTTAACATTTGAATTTACCGCGTAAGAGACCGTGCCCTTATATAACGTGGTGTAACATGGGTTTCTTAAGCAGGTAGATGGGGCATCGGAGAGTGGGGCATCGGAGACTAAAAAGGTTGGTGGGGTATCGGAGAGTGGGACTTCGGAGAGCGCCCCGGAATGGACTGCTTGGCTCAACTTCTATATCTCACAGCATTCACAGCCGAAGACTTTTGAAGGAGAGCTTGGCAGCCGTTTTACAAATTTTTGTATATATATATTATTTTTTTTTTGGGGGGGGGGGGGTATTACTATTTCAAATATTTACTTAAATGTAGTTCATTGTTGTGTCTGCGTCTATGTGAATAGATTTATTTGGTTGTCCTTCTTTGTAAATCAGTTTTTATAACTGAATAGGATAGATGTTAAATAAATAAATAATAAATAAATAGCTACCGTTTAAATTCTGAATTGTAGTTGCATTATAGATGCAATAAAATAATTAGCGAAAGAAAATAATTAATAGTGATAATGTTAACCCATTAATTTTATTTTATTATATTGGTCGCTGGCTTTTTAGGGGAGCCAAATATAAAATAAATATACAGCCAAAAACATACAAAAGAAAAAAATGAAGATGATTAAAATCAAGAAAATTATAATGTGAATCACACGGTCTTTAAGTTTTTTATTCATGATTAAAAATGTAAAGGGGTGAAAAAGAGAAAGAAAAAGAACATTTTCTTAAATCTTGAGGGTTTGCTATCAAAATTGGCCAAAATAATTAATTTTGAAACCACGCATATGCAACACATAAAAACAGCTGAATATGTCCTTCCGAGCAAAGCATAGACAAATCCAAAAATAAGAACAAAAATAAATATTGTCTAACAAAATATAATCCAAAAGTATTTGATACGATAGTTAAGTTTCATTTTTTCTTTCTACAATAATCATTTCTAACTGCACATAGTCCGTGTACGGAAATTATTGCATATTATAGAGACTGCAGGTATTCTGGCAATGTTTGCCCGTGGCGTATACGAAATGCCCAAATAACCCTTCTCAACTGAGGTATCAAAGTGGTCCATGCCAATTTGTACCAAAGCAATATTGTGTCAGCGTTTAGTGTACCTATTTATCCCCCCCCCCCCCAAATACAAAAATTTGTAAAACAAAAATGGCAGCCAAGCTCTCCTTCAAAAGTCTTCGGCTGTAAATGTTGTGAGATATAGAATTTGAGCCTATCTTTTCATTCTTCCTCCCTAGTTTCGCATTGAGAAGAAGTAAGATCATTTCGCCTGTTGACGTGCGCCAAGCCAATTATTTTCGTGTTAAAAAAGTCAAAATTTTAAACTCAACACATAAAAAATTGCTTGGACATTGAATTTGGTTCATTACGAGAACTTTAAAAAAGTCAATGGCTAAGTAATTGTTTTATTATTTTAAGTTTAAAATTTTTACTTTTTTTACCACGAAAATGGTTGGCTTGGCGCTCGTCAACAGGCGAAATGATCTTACTTCTTTTCAATGCGAAACCAGGTAGGAAGAATGAAAAAATTGGCTCAAATTTTATATCTCACAACATTCACAGCCGAAGACTTTTGAAGGAGAGCTTGGCTGCCGTTTTTTTTTTTTTTTTTTTTTACAAATTTTTGTATTTCGGTGGGATATCACATCTTTTTGGTGTTTGTTTCATATCAAGGCGTGAAAAACAAACAACAATGAATGATTGCTATGGAGACCATGTGTTAAATATTTATTAACATGGTTTTGAATTTAAATGTTTGAAATGGTTTTGGTTTTGGTTTTGGAAGAAAAAGTATATGAGTCTGAGGTACACCCTCGATATTAAGTAAATCACGAGGTCTGAAAGATACCTCCTTCGCCGACATCGCGTGTCAACTCTCTGTGCACGTGATTTGTATCGCCCTGTGAACTGCAACGATCGACGTTAATAAAAAACATGGCTGCTTATGTCAAAGGAAAATTCACTATTTACCAGAGAAACTATCAAGCGTAGAAGAAATATAATATGGAACGTAAAGAGAGACCTTGGCCTAGGCATAGCATTAAGACTAGGCCTTAGTTCTTACCTTTGTGTTAGTTTCCAATTAATTTCAATTAATTCGATGTAAGCTGTCAAACAGCGGTTGCTAGCCACCAAAGTTTGTTTAACGCTTTTTTTTCTTCTTCTTTTGTCTTCTAGATATTGACAATTTTGCTGACCAAGAGTCTTTCAAAGCCCCCTAGATAATATTAATAACTTCAAATAGTCATCGGTGCTTCCATTGATCGATTATGTAGTTCACAGGGCAATACAAATCAGCAGAATCCCCCACCCAGCTATCCAGCCAGGAAGGTTTTCGACTATGTTGAGACACTTTTTTAACACAGAACGCGTTATTGGATCTGGCTGGTTTTTTTTCGGTAGGTCGTGGACTACATATCAGGTCATATACCGAGTTTCAAGATTGTAAATCTTTCGGGGCGGCGTGTGCAGATAGCTGAAAACCCCCCAACTCGGGTAGGAGTATACAGGTCGAGTTAGTCGTTAAGCAGGCGCGTGCGCTTGGCTGCGGGCGAACAACCGTCGCCCTAGATAATTACGTCAAACTCACCGCTTATTCGCTCAGATGCTTGATATATTTATTGCGCATTGTTGTAATTTGCTGTACATGTTTTTAAAAAACCTAAAAAAATATTTATGTATGCAATGCTTCAAATAAAATGCATATCAATCGTATACTCAAATAATCAATGCAAATCATTGAATAAGAAAAAATGAACATTAATTGTCATTGTTTTAGTATTATAAACTTCTTATGTAATCATTAATTAATTAGGAATTCACACTTTCAGTTGATTGTAATCTCCTTTTTCTAGTATTTTTTTAAAAGATATTTGTACAATTTTAATCATTTTACTTGTATATATATTTTTTGACGTGAGTAATGATACAATAGTTTAAGGCTATTCCAGATTACTCTTACCGATATTTTGAAAGTCAACAAAAAATGGCTAAAAGTTGGTTGGATGAAAGATTAACTTGAATTAAAAAGAAAAAATGTATATAACTTTTTTTGGACGGGACAAAAGCTCTATTTTGGCCAAAATATGCAAATTTTGGGTCATTACGGAAATGAATGTTTTAGATGCAATATTTAATTTTTAGCTATGATTTTTTTTTAATTGCTTCAACACACCTTTGTCTCTGGACTGAGTATAAGGGAAAAGAATTTTCTGAAATAATGTTCAATGTACGATTTTTTTCACATGGTACAAAAAAGAGTTTTGAACCGGAACACGAAAACAATCGTTCATCATAAGTTATTTCATAAAATTAGTTTCCCTTGTACTCAGTCCAGACACAAAGGTGTGTTGAAGCAATAAAAAAAATCATAGTTAAAAATTAAATATTAGGTACATCAAAAACATTCATTTCCGTAATGACCCAAAATTTGCATATTTTTGCCAAAATAGAGCTTTTGTCCCGTCCAAAAAAAAAAAGTTATTTTTCCTCCTTTTTATTCAAGTTTATCTTTCATCCAACCAGCTTTTAGCCATTTTCCGTTGACTTTCAAAATATCGGTAAGAGTGCTCTGGAATAGTGAATGTTAGTATTGTGGTGCCTATTGTGTTTAATTGTTAAGTTTTTATACAGTTTTTTATTACTTATTTTAGTTTTAACTCACGCCAAGCATATTTTTACATTTAATTCCCAACTTGAATATAAATAAAATTATATCTAGTGATATCACACGCACTCATACAGACACATATTCACAAACACATACACCTACACATACAAATACACATACTTATACACAATACACATTCACATATCCAACACAACCATAAAATAGTAGTTTATGTCTCTGAATATCAAGTAATATATATTTTGATGTTTCAAATATGTGTTTAATTTAGTTATCTTGGATTGTAAATTGATAAGTTAATATATTACATTTGCACTCGTGGAATTATTTTCTGTTGCAAATAAAGACAATAATAATAATGCTCGTTTTGATATTTCTAATGATTATAATGTACCAAATATCATTGAATAATTATAAATAAATAAGTTACGAACCATTCTTGCATTGAAATGCGTAACTTCTAAAGTTACTTTTATGTGAACGTCGTGTTTATCAGAATTTTATGACTTTCTAAGGTAAAATGTTTTGGGGGAACTAAGAAGAAATATGAAGTTAATTTAAAAGTTATTTACGCTCATACAAACCCATTTTCACATTTAATCGTGTCTGAAAATTTTAAAAGAAGTTCAGTTCTTGGAACTAGTGCGGTTCCTAATATTGATAGATACCAATGGATAATATAACTTTCTAAATGTAAGTTTCGATTCTTATACAACTGTAAAATTATAAAACGGTTTAAAGAACCGATTTAAAAAAGGAACTTGCAAAATCAAATTTGAAAAAAGGCACGTGACTCAATTCAATTTTTCTTATTTTCGGAGCCGTCCGCTGTAGCAAATACAATAAGGGTGCTAGTCCGAAGCGTATGGTTCTACGAGGACGTGGGTTCGAAACCCGCATAAGGCATGGTTATTTTGCAATCGTCCTTCAACGTCATCTTTTACCACTCATCGTCTCAAACAGTCTTAGGTCCAGAAATTCAATGTCTAGTTAAATTTATCTGCCAGTTAGTCCTCTAAATAAATAGTTACAAGGCTTCTGATTAGTGGTTGCCATGGTGATAACAAGTTATGTGGCACTTAAGTTTACTTACCACTTTAACTGGACATTGAAATACCGAACCTTAGTACATTAATAGATACGTTAAGAGGGAATGGGACACATTTGGCAGTTGGCACATAGCTATTCGCTCGTCTAAGATGCATCCGACGTAAATGAAACTTTTCAAAGTTGTCAATAAAGCATACATGGACAGCCCTGCGGCCATAGATTTTAGAAATTTTGTCTTAAATCACGAATATAGTCAATATTGGAGTTTGTAACAAAATCAAAATTCGTGAAAACTAATTTAGTTATTATAAATTATTTTAAAACAAAATTTGGAAACGTGTTACTGCAGAGCCATATACTTCCACAATTGTGACATATGTTCAAAATTTCAAACACCTGTGGTGTCAGTCGGCCGAGCGAACAGCAATTTGCCTAAAACGCATATCCTATTAAAGCAACAAATATTATAATCATCCACTTTTGGGAACTTGTCCTAACTATCTAGAAGCAGTAATCTTTGCTTGATGTCCGGTGGTATGTAGGTCTGGCTAACTAGGTGCAAAGTGCAACACGCTCAACGCAGCAAGAGAGCGAGTCGGCCGGTTAAGTGATGCGCTGGTGACACATCACCCCTTTCATTCATCGCACACATTGTCTAAGCCTCTACCTACCGTTCATTATCTCTAATACAGTGTCGGTCGAGACTGCATCCGAACAGGTTCTAGCTGCACTCACCGCGAGCGTGGCTTTTGTGTTAAACACTGCGTACTGTGATAGTAGGGCTAGTGTACCAGTTAGCTTACATATAATTAGTTACACCATGGAGTTTAAATAGTAACTCCATGGTTACACATTCGTAGTTTCTTTGTGTTTTTACCGGTAAACAATTACGTGCATATTATAAAACCACTAAACTGAACTTAAACCTGGGTTACTTACTTTTATTCTTGATATTTGGGACACTCCTTGCTCCTTCCCCAAGCATCGTCCATGCCCGACTGACGTGTAGATATCGTCTTGACATAGTAAACATAGTAGTATCTATGGTCTCAGCTCTCTCTCTCTCTCTCTCTCTCTCTCTCTCTCTCTCTCTCTCTCTCTCTCTCTCTCTCTCTCTCTCTCCAACCAGGTTAAAGTTCATCTGAGTGGTTTTATAATATACGTTTCCGGGTTAATGAGTTGTGATAATTTTTAAATTACGTGTATATTTCTAATAACATTTACGATTTCGTGATTAAATTTAGCGTTGAAACAAAATCATGGTGTATATATTTTAATGTTGGGTTCCGGTGAATTTCGTTTCATTTTACGTAATTGTGGTGGACATGAATTTCGTGATAAAAAACAATTTTGTTGACGCCAAGGACTTAACTTCATGGATAAAGGTAAGGATGTGATCATAGCAATTTCGTGACTGGTCGGTCTTGTTGTTTGAGGTTCTGCTTCCAAATCAGGAGGACCATGGTCAGATTACCGCTTAAGGCAGAAGTTTTTTTTAACTTCTGATGTGGACTCTAGTCCATCAGTTCTTCGCTTAGGAATGTGTAAACGGTGACTTTCAGACTTTGGAGCCGTCGTAACAGCGAGGCACATTCTAAGGTTATTCCGAATTAGCCTAGATGATTCTGGCACTGTCCGCGATCGAGTGAAATCGAGTCCAACTTCATATGATCGGTTTTCTACTTAAATATGCCGGTAGTTAATAAGGTCATTATTCCCTCGTCGATGGTGTCGTCGCCGACAGGGTTGGCTTGGTCTGCTTTAAATTTAATGTCCCCCTGAAAATTCGTTATGTGACTTTTACGGGTAGACTTGAAATACAAATTTATTTACTTATTTATTCTTTGGAAATATGTTTTATTATGCCGTAATCGATGTTAAATATGCGTGTGATAAGAAGATTAGTTTCTAGCCTACTGTCCTTCGTGTCATGCGTATCAAATGTGTAGGTCTGAAGCTAAACGTAAAGGCCGACAGTATGCTAAATAGAAGATTGTTAATATAAGTTTTTTTTACATACGGTACGTGATTTGTAGTCGCGATGAAAGCTGAGCGTTTTTTTCTCCATTTGGTTAGTCGGAAAACACTCATGTAGGTGGAATTGTTAATATTTAATGCAGTTTAGAAATGAAAATTCATCCCGATCGGGATTTGTATTTTGATGACTTTTTATTTCTGGATTGTAATAAATATTAACTGAAGCGTTTAAGTTTATTGAGCTATTTGGCTTCATTATAAAAGTTTTTAAAAACATCTAACACATGCCAAAATTAACACTAGAGTTCTCTAAAGTATGTTCCTTTGTCTGCGCTTAATTCAAAGTGTAGAGTTCAAGATTCCAACTTTTTTTCCAAACTTCAGAGCTGCGATCAGGTTTATGTAATTCTCAAGTAGTCTTGTAGACCGTTTAATAGTTTATAATACTTTTATTTTACTAGTGTTGAAAACTCAAACGTATTTTGCAACCTTTGCAACAGTGTCTGTACAGAATAGCCTTGGTTGGCTTTTAATTAAGTGTCCCACTCTGAAAATGTTATGTGACTGAGTAGTTTGACTCTAAATTTGAATATATTTATTTTATTTATTATTTGTTCCGCAACACATGCATTGATTAAATGTGTCACGAGGATAACAGAAAAGAGCAGAGCTATAAACAAACTTAATGACTACTACCTTTGTAACAATAAATATAATAAAAGATAACAACATTATTACAATCATTTGCAATCCTATAAAATATGGAAAATTAGGTTAAGAAATATACACTTCTTTGTATTATTATTATTATTATTAAAATCAGTGAAAAGTTACTGTCGAATTAATTTTGTAGTGCAAAAACATAAATTTATGGTAGTTCTTTTCAGCACATCGTTAAGAAATACATTTTGATGCAGATCTTATCATGTCTCTCCCTAATTCTCTTTCTCTTATGCTTCTATGTATAATGGAATCACCGTAATGCGCGTAGTGTGTCTCGGATTATTAATTCATGTTTTGTTAAACTTAATAAAATAAACCACGAAAGTTAGTTCCCGCCAAACCCAGTAGCGCACGTCTAAACCCAACTCTAGATCTTCCACCATCTACGCAGGGGTAATTAACAAAATCCCGAATTTGCATGAACCGAAGCTCCACGCAAATATAATGAACCCCTCTAATCTTGTTCGAAACTTTCGGATTGTACGATATGAAAACGAGATATAGGCCTAATAAAATAGTTGCGATCATCGCCGCTAGGATAGAGACGTTACGCTACATGCCCCTAGCGGTGAAGCTGCTAACAATAACGACCAAAACTTTCCCCTTCCGTCCCCGAAGCTGTAAAAACGTAGAGATACTTTGAGGAGAGTTTTCCCAAAAGAAAATCACACTTTGATTTTCCTTCTGTACCCTACGTTCGTTGTTGACTTTTCCTAAATGAGTTTTCATATTAATATAAACTCTTGTGATCTCGCCTACATGAAAGGAAAATTATGCGTTTTTTTTGTGGGTCCCAGAATTTATCTACGAAAAAATCCTGCTCTTCGCCTTCTACTGATATGAATAGAAATGACGGGTTACACGGCCACAATATTCAGAACGCAAACACCCACAATGCAAATGTAATAAAATTGCTTTACGATGGCAGTAAATTTTATTTTCCTTGAATCCATAGAGGCACTTTTCTACCCCTCATAAATTTGATTTCTCGGTTGAATTTCGGCTGTTTTAATAAAATGTTTACGATTCTGGTTTTATTTTGGGTCCAGTAAACTATTTCTTCACGATCGATGCTATGAACTGAACTTAGCCTACACTTATAAAAATGTTAATCTTTGCTTTGCACATCTTCATATCGTTACTCGTTGTGCTACCTGTCTGTAAATGTTTGGACTGTTACCATACACGGGTGTGAAAATTATTGTTTGAGACCCGTAGATAGAATATGTTTTTATTTTATTTTAATTTAATTTATTATACATTCAAACCATTTTTTGTGTATGTGTCATTTCAGCAATTTGAAAATACAGATTGAAGTTAACTAGGCCTAATATATAAGAAAGACTATAAAATATATGTCATTATTTAGAACCTAATAATATTGTAACACATTGAAAATAAGTGAAGAAATATTAAGCACTAAAAATCAATAATGAAACCAACAGAGAATATTTCAGTGGGCGTATCTATAATGTAACAATAGTATGCTTTCAGTATTAAAATTTGTTTTAATTTATGTTTGAAACGATCATAGCTTAAAATTAAATGTAAATTATTACTTTCCCCTGAATGAATACAAATTATACAGACATTAACTTAATATTATAAGTTATATTTTAAATATAATAATTTATTCATGTTGGCTTATGGTAAAAATTAGAAATCGCGGTGTATATTTAAATCTAGTCAGTGAGATAAACTAAACTTTCGATGTAACTGGTGCCACCTGTTATCAGAGTGTCGTACTAGAGGTTCAACTGCCGGACTAGAGCGCTCACAGCAGTGAGTTCGTGAACTAACGGGGATCTTACACTGCGGTCACGGTGGCTTAGTCGACAAGTAAAATGATGAATCTTTACTTTTTCCACCGTAGAAATTCCATTCAAGATTGAGCTTACGTGTTCATTTGTAAAAGTTCATTTTGTTAGTGTAATATTATTTCCTCTTCGCCAAGTGGTAAAATGTAATTTAATTAAAAGTTATTCTTTACTTAAACTAGAAATATCTAGGTGCCCGTCAGGGTGCCGCAGCCAAGCCGCGGTGCGCTACACACTCGGGCACCTTATACAGCAAGCAGGGTTGGAGTGATTTCGAGTTGTCACCCAGTTGTCATGAAACGTGATGTTAGCTTGAGAACTATCAAAATTTAGGGGATTTAAGTACCTGATCACACATGCCAAATTTGGTTGGGATATGATCATTTATTCTGGGTGAAAAAGTGTGTTGAAACATGCTCACAATCACTTTCATGATGTTAGTTACTACTGCCAAATTTGTCAATTTCGAATTGCCGGACGATTCTGACTAAACTGTTTGATCTACAATCGGGAAGTATTACATTTTAATTAATAGCTGAAAATTCTAATTTGCCAAGCTTTTCAAGGATGTAGTTAAGGGGCAGTGTACGTTTATGAATAACGAATGCTCAATTGTAGAAGGGTACATGAGCTTAGCCCTTCTTCTAGATCTAAATTATTTTAAGTGATTAAGGTTGTCTGTATTTTTACAAGTTTTTTGTATGCGTGTAAACTTATAAAATTATAACAATTTGGATTGTTGTCTAAATCATTTATCACGTTTCTTGTACATTACACAATTTTCCAGTGTTAAACTTTTTTCGATAGTATTTTCTCGTTTTTTTATAGAGATGATTTATTTGACAAAATTATTTACACGAACAAATTAAATTTCGTTTAATAATTTTTTCGATTTGGGGTAAAACTCATAAAAGCTCTTGTTAATCGCAAATTTATAAAATGCAGAAAGATAAATGTAAAGGCCGGTGCACAAGACTTACTAAGGTTTATGGTTTAACAAAGTTGAAACATGACCAATGCGTTATCGCGTTCACATGATTCCCTAAGGTGTAAGGTTTAGGGTCTTAGGTTTAAGAAGGTGAAAATATTTCAACTTCTTAAACCCAGCCAATGAGAAGCGAGCACTTATAAATCCGGCCAATGGTAGCGCGTGTACTAGAAACGTTACAGAAAAACATTTCTTAGACCATAAACCATAAACCTTAAACCTTCGGAAAGTATGTGTCCGGCCTTAAGCGTAAAATCACATTCAAAACGGCCACAACTGTACTTTAGTTTCATCTGCAAGAGAAAGACACCGAAAACTTATCAAGTAACTTGAAGTATTAAAATACAATCTCTCTGAAGTTGTTAAAGCTTTTCTAATACCAAATCCATAAGATGCATTTCTTTCATTAAGTCGGTTTCATGTTGTTGTTCACGTCGATTTGAATACTGGATGCTTTTTTGTAATTAAAATGTACGTTTAAATTAATTTGACAGACATTATACCAATTACAAACAACATGCTGATATTTTTAAATAGGTTTAAAAGCACAAGAGATAGATCAAAGAATGATAATTATTCGTATGTTGTTTTTTATTTATTTATTTATTTATTTATTTATTTATTTATTTATTTATTTATTTATTTATTTAATTTAATTTAATTTTTTATTATTCACTTTTGAAAAGTTGTAGGCCTATTTCATCAGTTACCAAAATTCTAACCTTTTTCATGTGATTGGATCACAGCAATATGCCTAATCTAGTAAAATTCTGTTCTAAGCAATTGTTAGTGTAACACAAATTACACGATTTTGTAATAGAATGTGATAATAAAAAATTATCTTATCAATTCAGATAAATTATCTAGTCATACAATGGCGCATATAGAGAAGTTCTCAATTAGTTCACCGGTAACATATGAAAATCTCCCCTGTCCTGTGAGTTATCAAAAGATTTTAATTTTTAGAACAAAATATTAAAGGGTACAAATTCGACGAAATAATTTACTCATTAGAAGAACCATTGGACGGTCTTAACTCCCCAGCAAATGTGATGAGATTAAGACGTAGATTTGTCAGTGAGGAAATTAGAAATGTCAGTTCATCCTTAAGGATTCATCATTTCACAATTATTCACCCCTAAGATTACCCCCTACACCTTGACAGTTAGACATTATTAATCAAGGAAGATTGATATCTTCCTTCCTACTAAAGCCCGCTTCGTCCAACTGTAATTGGAGATACTGCATTAGGCCTACCTTTATTGAGATTGATGAGGAGAAATTTAAGTTTCTTTTAAATTTATAAAAACCCTCACCACTCTTCCTTTTTTATAAAAAGAGATACACTCTTCTAGTTGAAAAGGAATTATTATTTGATCTCAGTCAGTTGTAACGACAAACACATTTTCAACGATTAATATTATGAAAATATGTGCTTTGAGAAGTGTATATCATTTCAATTGATATGGACATTAAGTGTTCATAATAATATCAGTACTTTATTTTTAAAACAAAGCTCTGCCTTTACATTAAGGTTGCCTAACAAGTAAAATAAGTTACAGATTATGAAAAAATGAAATAAAGTGAAAAATGAAGTGAGAAGTATGATTTGTGAAGTATAAAAATAACAAATACTGATTAATACTTGTTACTTCTTGCTATAGATGATAGATGATATGGTATAGTTGATGAGATGATGATGATGCTAGTTATAGATGATTTCTAAAAATCAAAATCGATCCCATTAAGGCGCACCAAATCTTAAATAAAACTCGCATTTAGTCTAAAACGTTTGCAAAATTTAACAAAAAAATCCGGTATCGTTTGCTCCTATTCAGAGCCCGATCACCTCAATTTAATTTATATCATATTTGGTGAGAAAATATGGGACGGTTGCCTCGTAGATGTCTTTCTTTTCCCGATCCACCTTCTCCGCATTAAAATTACATAATTATCTATACATTCAGATATTAAATTGAATATAATACAAAAAATCATCTTTATAATATTGTAGCAACATAGCCATCGTTATTCAAATTCATTGATTTATACCGTTTGGTGTTCTAAGCAAAAAGTAGGTTTTAATTTGAGAAGCACGGGTACTGGAGTGGGTACTTACAAGGAGGGAGCGAATCCACTTGATCAACAGGTCGTCGATAACGAATACCTTAGTAAAATAATAGGGAACGTTCATCAAATCCAAATATTTACATAGGTAGAAAACCACTTCAAAATACCATTACTGCAATTAAACCCAATTTAAAGTATTCCAATTTAAAGACAATTTAAAGTATTCTATTGAGGCACACAGTTTGTAGTATTTTATTTCCCGCTCAAACAGAACGTGACGTCAAGATTTGGGTTAGCCTCTAGAGTTTTGTTGACCAATGCTCAAAGCTGTTTAATGTCTTTGGATGGACTTTCTTGATTACACAGTTAATGTCACTGTTTGGCATTACCTTCTTGGTCGTTTCGTAATAATAGCTAAAAGGGACGTAGTGGCTCATTTTTCCCGCTATTATTATTAATGCAACTTTCAGCATACTTATATAAAATATGAAAATCTTATTTAAAACAATCTAAAAATAATATGATTAACGTATTGAGAATGAAGTCCTAAATGTAGTGGAGTGATAACAAAGTTAAGTAACTTTACCTATTCTCCATGCGTTTATAAATTTTGGTGGATGCTTCGGGTTATATATTTTATATATATATTTTATACACATTATTTATTGGTACAATACAAATTTTGGTGGTATTGATACAATCTATATTACAAACCTTACCATTAAAAAATGTGTTTTGTTATTTGTGTTTGTTGTTGTGCATTCTTTAATGGTGATTGTGCCGAGCACATAAACAGTCATACTTTTTCGCCTTCACATAAACAGTCTTATTTTCAGAACATAAAACACTTTCTGCGTCATCCTTGTTGAAGGACAAGACCAACAAAAAACACTTGCCAATCGGACGTAGTGTTCGGTTTTTATCGTAAGACGTGACATCATATTTATAACTCCATGGTGACATGACACACGCACAGACGGACGGACGGACTTGAAAGTTATGCTCAAATGGGATCATAGCTTCCGAGTAATAGATAATATTTGATATAACACGCATCGAATTTGTTGAAAAAAAATTTGTAGCTATATACAACAGACCTACAAAAAAGATTCATAAATAAAACCTGATCCAACGTTGCGCTCTTTTAGTGACGGTGCCGGAATCGAAAATTTTCATTTTCCATTCCTCTGGCCATCAGGGTTTACAAACCATTTTGTATCAACATTTGAAGGGAATTGTAAACAAAAAGACGCATAAAAATCGGGATCATGTTTGGATTTTATCATGGACACGCACAGATTGTCGGTTGGATGAATAGAATAGTATTCCCTTCCTAAAATATTGTAAAATAAACTTTACAACATAAATTATCAATAAACTCACACACATACTTTCAATTGACTTATAACTATAAAATATAAATATATAAATATAAATTATCAATAAACTCACACACATACTTTTCAACTAATCTTCTCCTCTGCGTTTCAAATGCGCAACAGCGTGTGCAGAACAACAGAGTGCAGCACTTTTGTTTTCCACAGCCTTGTTGTGTGTCTTTTATTGGATGAGCGTAGCGAGCGTAGCGAGCGAAGCGAAGATTCCATTTCACTACACTGGAGAAAAAAATCCGGAATGTTTTTTTTTTTTCTTTCTTTTTTTTGTATTTTTGTGTGTTTGTTAACACGATTCCGGCTTAACCGATACTCCGATTGCGATGAAATTTTATGGAGGCCTTCGAAATCTCTGAACTTAGAACTGCCACGTTTTTGAGCGCAATCGGGAAATTTTTTCTCATAAAAAACGCAATTTTACGATTTTTTTCGATTTTTTAAAAATTTCTTCGACTTATAACACCTACATGCTTGATCCGATTGTAATGATTTTTACACAGAACCTTAATTTTATGAATTAAGATATTCTTGTGAAATTTGAGCGTAATCGAAAAATTATTTCTCATGAAAATCGTAATTTTACGTTTTTTTTCTTTTTTTACACAATTCTTTGACTTATAACACCTACATGCTTTATCCGATTGTAATGATTTTTTTACAGAACCTTAATTTCATGAACTAATATATTCGTGTTAAATTTGAGCGCAATCGATTAATTATTTCTTATGAAAATTGCAATTTTACGATTTTTTCCGTTTTAAAAATTACGATTTATAAAAAAATTAAGTTAATTTTTTATTTAATTTAATTTAATTAAAAAAATTAAGTTAATTATTTGAAAAATTTTAATTTAATTTTAATAAATCTTCAACTAAGTAATGTTTTATTCACAGAACAACAGAAAATCCGCGTAACACATGGCAGCTCAATGCACCATATTAGACTGGTAAAAAAATTTAAGATTTTTAATACTAGCGGCAAAATGTGAGACATTTGGGTACCGGGCTGATTTATAAGTAAAAAACCCCAATAAATCCGAATTTGCCCGGTACCACCTCGGATTTTGGCCCGTTTGCCCATAATCCACGATGGCGTCCAACAAAGAGTAAAATCCGGATAAACCCATTAAAAGTACTGTTTTTGTTCATTGAACACGTCAGTAAGGTTCATTTTACGGTTTTAGGGGTCGTGGAGAACGATTGAAAGTGTTGCGTAAAAGCCCCAGAAACGGAAGTACCATTTTCAAAATGGCGGCCACTTTGATGGAGAAAACTGGGTCTATTTTCCCCATTGTGTAAATACCATTTTATACGTGTGAGACATTGTGGTACCGGGCTGTATTATGGGAAATAAACCCCGCTGAATCATAATCTGCCGGGTACCACCTCAGATTTTAACCCATTTGCCCGGAATTCAAGATGGCGTCCAACATGGTGTTGAAAAGCGCAGGAAAAGTCCTATTAATTTTGGGTAAACACTTAAGGAGGGTTCATTTTAAGGTTTTCGGGGTCAAGGAGATCGATGGAATGTGTTGTGGAAACGCAAAAGAACCGGAAGTACCATTTTCAAAATGGCTGCCACGTTCATGTGGAAAAAACGGGTTTTTCCGTTTTTCGGGATAAATACCATTTCATGTGTGAGACATTTGGGTACCGGCATAATTTGTAAGTAACAAACTATGTCGAATCTGAATTTGCCCGGTACCATCTTGGATTTTGACCCAATTGCCCGGATTTCATGATGACGTGCAACAAGTTCATATAAAGAGATACTCCTATTTAAAGTCCTATTATTGCTGGATGAACACCTTAGAAGGGCCCATGAAAGTGTTTTCCGGGTCAAGAAGAGCGATGGAATGTGTTGCGGTAACGCCCAAGAAACGGAATTACCATTTTCAAAATGGCGGCAACGTTCATGTAGAAAAAACTTGATTTTCTGTTTATTGGGATAAATACCATTTCATGTGTGAGACATTTGGGTACCGACATAATTTGTAAGTAACAAACTATGTCGAATCTGAATTTGATCGGTACCATCTTGGATTTTGACCCATTTGCCCGGATTTCATGATGACGTGCAACAAGTTGTTAAAAAGGGATACACCTATTTAAAGTCCTATTAGTGCTGGATGAACACCTTAGAAGGGTTCATTAAAGGGTTTTCCGGGTCAAGAAGAGCGATGGAACGTGTTGCGGTAACGCCCAATAAACGGAAGCACCTTTTTCAAAATGGCGGCCACTTTGATATGGCGAAAAAAAATTTGCCCCCTTTAGGTAAATACCATTTTATACGTGTGAGACATTGTGGTACCAGGCTGAATTATGAGTTATAAGCCTCGCTGGTGGTGGTACCGGGCAGATTAAGATTCAGCGGGGCTTGTTACCCATAATTCAGCCCGGTACCACAATGTCTCACACGTATAAAACGGTATTTACCCAAAGGGGGCAAAAAAAAACACTTTTCGCCATATCAAAGTGGCCGCCATTTTGAAAATGGTACTTCCGTTTCTTGGGCGTTACCGCAACACGTTCCATTGCTCTTCTTGACCCGGAAAACCCTTTAATGGGCCCTTCTAAGGTGTTCATCCAGCACTAATAGGACTTTAAATAGGTGTCCCTTTTTAACAACTTGTTGCACGTCATCATGAAATCCGGGCAATTGGGTCAAAATCCAAGATGGTACCGGGCAAATTCAGATTCGACATAGTTTGTTACTTACAAATTATGCCGGTACCCAAATGTCTCACACATGAAATGGTATTTATCCCGAAAAACGGAAAAAACCCGTTTTTTCCACATGAACGTGGCCGCCATTTTGAAAATGGTACTTCCGGTTCTTTTGCGTTTCCGCAACACATTCCATCGTTTCCTTGACCCGAAAACTTAAAATGAACCCTCTTTAAGTGTTTACCCAAAATTAATAGGACTTTTCGTGCACTTTACAACACCATGTTGGACGCCATCTTGAATTCCGGGCAAATGGGTTAAAATCTGAGGTGGTACCGGGCAGATTAAGACTCAGCGGGGTTTATTACCCATAATTGAACCCGGTACCACAATGTCTCACACGTTTAAAATGGTATTTACTCAATGGGGAAAATAGACCCAGTTTTCTCCATCAAAGTGGCCGCCATTTTGAAAATGCTACTTCCGTTTCTGGGGCTTTTACGCCACACTTTCAATTGTTCTCCGCGACCACTAAAACCGTAAAAAGAACCCCACTGGCGTGTTCAATGAACAAAAATAGTACTTTTAATGGGTTTATCCGGATTTTACACCTTGTTGGACGCCATCTTGGATTCTGGGCAAACGGGCCAAAATCCGAGGTGGTACCGGGCAAATTCGGATTTATTGGGGTTTTTTACCTATAAATCAGCCCGGTACCCAAATGTCTCACATTTTGCCGCTAACATTGATTTCTAAGCATAAATTTGGATTTCTCGACTGGTCTATATACGCTCATCCAACAACGCGGCGGGACTTAAGCGTTTTCCTAGTTGTAATTAACAAAAGAAAAATTTGTTTCTGTAAAACAACGTCCTTTTATTTTCACGTGTAAATGAACAGTTTTTTTTGTTGGATGGATGAGCATAGCGAGCGTAGCCAGCGAAGCGAAGATTCCATTTCACTACACTGGAGAAAAAAATCCGGAATGTTTTTTTTTTCTTTCTTTCTTTCTTTTTTTTGTATTTTTGTGTGTTTGTTAACACGATTCCGGCTAAACCGATACTCCGATTGCGATGAAATTTTATCAGGACCTTCGAAATCTCTGAACTTAGAACTGCCACGTTTTTGAGCGCAATCGGGAAATTTTTTCTCCTAAAAAACGCAATTTTACGATTTTTTTCGATTTCTAAAAAATTTCTTCGACTTATAACACCTACAGTCATGCTTTATCTGATTGTAATGATTTTTTCACAGAACCTTAATTTTATGAATTAAGATATTCGTGTGAAATTTGAGCGTAATCAAAAAATTATTTCTCATGAAAATCGTAATTTTACGAGTTTTTTCTTTTTTTAAACAATTCTTTGACTTATAACACCTACATGCTTTATCCGATTGTAATGATTTTTTTACAGAACCTTAATTTCATGAACTTATATATTCGTGTTAAATTTCAGCGCAATCGAATAATTATTTCTTATGAAAATTGCAATTTTACGACTTTTTTCTTTTTTAAAAATTACGATTAATTAAAAAATTAAGTTAATTTTTTATTTAATTTAATTTAATTAAAAAAATTAAGTTTTTTTAAATTAAAATAAATCTTCGACTAAGTTATGTTTTTTCACAGAACAACAGAAAATCCGCGTAACACATGGCAGCTCAATGCACCATATACGCTCATCCAACAACGCGGCGGGACTTAAGCGTTTTCCTAGTAACATAACACATTCGTGTTGTGCGTGTCTTCGCGTCGTGTATCCTGACAGGGTCGCAGCTATTTTGTTGCGGTTCTTTTCTACTCTAGAGGTGATAATAATTTGAAATGTCGAGGAAGAAAAGATGAATGTATTCAATTTACAAAAGAGGGAAAGTGGAGTTTCCTAGCATGACTAAAGGTTCCTTATTTTGATGTGCAAGCCGTTATAATAATAGTGTACCTGGAATACTAAAGAGGACGCCGGCGTGATTTGATGTTCGGCCGTTCCTTGTCCTGTAGCCATAAATCATTACATCTTTATACAACTTGGCATACTTGTTAATAAAGGAGATCTGTACGCCCCTATTATATAATTTAAAACATATATTTATTGAAACTCATGAATACCGCTGGTTAGAGCAGATGGAGGTTTCGAGAGCTATTGTAACGGTTTCGTTCTCCTCGACGTCTGCTTGGCAGTCCGGGTTAGTGTAGGAACAGTTACGACTGTTAAGGTTACACCGTCCTTTCGGATGGGATGTTAAGCCCTTGGTCCCCTTAGTACTTTTCGAAAGGAGTAGGATACGTGCCGGTACCGGGTTTCCCCTCCACCCTTCTGTTCATACTTAATTCTCATCTATCACCACTAATCATCTCGAATAGCCTAAGTGCAATAATATGAGACGTTAAGCAATATCCAATCAATCAATTTAATATTCATCATTGATCACACAGAAAATTCGTAGTTATTAGGATGTTTTTGACCATTTTGCCAGATTCTAAATTCAAGAAAATTGAATTTATTTTTTGTTTATTTTCTGTAATCAATTTATTAAAAGTGCTATGATAGATGCCTTCATAATAACTTTTCCCACAATTATAAAAAATAAAAAATAGATGCCACGAAAATTTTCTGAGAAATTTATAAGCGTGTAAAATGAGCATCGGCTCCTCGTAGAAATATAAAAACTGCATACAATTTTAAGCAAAGTAGAAAATACAATCAAGTTCAATGGTTTATATTGCCTACGTAAACGGGTGAGATAAACACGGTGTCAAAAAATAACTAAATATTTAACTTAATATACTTGGTTGCTGCTCGAACATTTGTTTACCGTCTCGTTGATAGACGATAATTTTTGGTGCATTTACCTATCTTTCCCTGTGATTTATTTTTGTTTCGTTTGCCAGAATAACAAAATCATTTAACATACATTTTTGATAAAAGTGTCACGTAGTTTTTTAGATCTCTATGGATATACTAATCAACACAACTAGGATGTTAAATAATAGGTGTTTGTTTAGTAATTAAACATTGTTTTTCTACTTTTCAAATAAACCATACGGTCTCCCAAACCATACGTTATAGTGCGATAAAATAATGAAGGGTTGCTGAAAATTTCATTGTGTTCAGAGTAGTCTTTCAGCTTTTTACGTAGTTTAAAATTTCTGGATTGATTTACATAGAATTATTAACTGTTGATGAACATTAATTATAATACAAAACTCATGTATGAGTGTAGACTACGTAAATTATTGTAGTGTTTTTGTGAGAAATTAAATTTGAATTTGAATTTTGATTTAAGAATAACTTATGAAGATTTTAATAAAAGATAGACGTTTAAATCTCCAAGCACTGACACCCTCTATGGAATTACCATATGAATATCCTCACATTTGGTCATAATTTTGTGCTAATGAGTGTCTTTGTGACCCTAATTAGTTCATCGTAGTTTGTGAAGAAACGAAATATGATACGAAAGACAAGAACCCACAGGTCAACTTTCATAAATCCAATTCCCTGGAGCAAACTATATAGGTATTTGTGCCATCCTCTTGCATATGACTATGGATTAATAGTTGTTGTTGGATACGGGGCTGCCCCCATATAACTTCTTTTAATAGAATAGGATATTTAATCATAAGAAACTTCGGTATCGTATGAATATAATAAACTAAATTGAAAATGTGTATTTAATTTTAATTTGTTGTTTGTTTCCTTAACAATATTTTGGAGTTATTAATTGATTGGCCTACTTATAAACATTATGCTTTGGTTTGTTGATTCTTTCATTAATTTTAATTCATACCATTTATTTTTTTATTATTTATTAATAGATCACTAACAACAGGTTTTAACTCACAAGTGTTAGGTAGCTAAAACTAAACAATTAAGAATACAATTTAAAACCATACAAATACGTAATACAAATCATTAAATACATGAACCAGAAATAATAATAAAAAACAAAAAAATAGAGCAAATACAACAAGAAAAACTTGAATAACAAAACTATAAATATATGAAACGGCTGAAAGCCCAAGATGAACGAAAAAATGAGGTTATAAAAAAAACTCTTGAAAAGGTGTAAAGGTGATAGGTGACAAGAGTGATAAATGAGTCATGTTGGAAAATAAATAGCAACATTTGAGAAATAAAATATATGTTTCGATGTGCTCGAATGTATTCGGCTCGGTCTGAAAAGCATGAAGTGTGAAATGTTGTGCTTATCAGAAATTTCTTGTCTTATTATCCATTGTTGTAAAATTATTATTTTAAAATTACCATAACAAAAGTTTGGATTATTTTGTGTGTGTTTTATTTTATGTGATTGATCTTATTTATAAATTTCCTCATTTGGAAATAAATTTTATAACTGAACAAAATAAATTAGACAAGTAAATCTTAATGAATACCAACACAATTATGTTACCCCTCGGAAATCAACAGTTTGTGTAGTTGGTATCACCTTTGACTGCATAACTCATGCAACAGTGTAACACTCAATCACCCGTATATACCTCACCAAGACAGGAAGATTGATACTCACAGAGCTCAGGAGATACGTTCTTATTGCGCAGGGGATAACGTTCACCTTAAATTAACATCATTCATCATCAAAGTAATTATTGTTGAGTCCTGTCTATGTGAGGATTTAATGAATTTATCTTGACAGAGCGAACTATTTCTACATTTTTCTCTTATCTTAATGGATTTATACAAATTAAAGAAATTAATTTATATTTTAATGTGTAGAGTAGACAAATTTAATTATGTTGAGATTTTAGTCTGTTTTCAAATTGAGATTGTGATTGTTATAAGATTTAATTGTGAATTTTTGGACACTAGTTTGCATAATGAAAGATGGATATATACTCGTAGAAATAATATAATTTTAATGGTGTTCAAATCACCTTGGAGGTGGTGCCGCGGACTATGTGAATAATTTCTCATATTGGTGGGTCAAGGCTGGACTACAGAGAAACTTTAAAAACCTCGTGTATTGTTAAATATTTTTTTATGAACAATGCCAAAAAACAGTATGTCATTCCGAGTCATGTTCGGTTTTCATCGTAAAACGTGACTTGCGCACAGACTGACTGGTAATGCGTATATGAAATAACTGTGATACAAATTGAGATAGTGATTCAAATCATACAACTAACTTAATTAACTTTTTTGATCTTCATGTAAATGTATTTAAACCGGTATTTTAAATGCGGTTAGTAAAAGAGGTTAAGTCATAAACAGTTCCCTACTATGAAAATTGTAGTCATTACAAAAAGAGATTCATAAACTTTCTGCAGCACTATGACACAGTGTCATTCAACCAACTTTCAAGAAATTTAGAAAACAACTAAGGTGTATACGCCCACCATAAAACTCTTTTGTACTATTTATTGTTCTGCTTTTACTACAACATAAATGTTTTAAAGCGTTGAGAGTCTGCGAACATCTTCCTTCGTTCTGAAGCGAAAACATTAAAGCAGGACAAATGACTACAATAATAGAGGTATGCAACACTGTTATTATGCTCAGCGCAAATGCGCTTGTATATGAAACGAGAACTTCCAAATGAGTTTGTCAGAAAAATATGTAACAATAACTTAGAACGTAGCTATGCTGAATACGGTGTATGTGAAGGAATGCACTGTGCAGTCTAGTTGACAGCAATGGCCGATGATAAATCTAGGTTACTTCGTGAAGGTGGAGATATATTTCGTGTTGGGATGAGAATGAGAATGCATGAATGTTTTAGTGAAAGAGCAAACTGAAATAATGTGGAGCAACAAGCTTTCGAACTGAAGACATTAGCAAAAGTGCCTTAGATTATTATAATATTCTTCGGAATGTAATTATAAAATAGCTTTAGCATCACATTTTAATTTTTGATGGTACATTTTTATTTTCTTCAGAATTCTCAACATTAAAAAGCAATTTTATAATTGAATGAAAAATACTTGTTACGTGTATGAGGAAGGAAGACTCATCAATAAATATTACTCTCCAAGTTATTAAAATATAACATCCGTTTTGTTACTTCAAAAACATAACATTACATTTGCCCTCGGACAACCCTTTTCACCTTTCTTACTTCATAATTGACAGAAAGAGTTAACTTTACTTCAAACTTGGTGTAATAGTTTATGTTAATCTTGATACAGATAATTATGATAAATAATACTCGTATACCTCATACATTAGGAATACATTTACCATGTATACTTTATGTTGTCGGTTTGTTGAAGACCGTAACTTGTTTGTATGCTTTTTTTGATATGTATTGTAGTTTTATCGCAAAAATGTTGTGTTTGGTCGGATTTTAGCAAGTACTAGATATAATTAAGGATTTCGGTGTTTTATAACGGTAAAGCCCATACGTCAATACTTGTGTTATATATTAAATATAGACAAATAAAATTGATTCATTTATTTTTTTCCCTCTTAAAATTAACAATTTTGGATTACGTGGTCTCTGATTCGAGGTCTGTTTGTGCAGTATTTTCTTGATATTCTATTGAAATTGTCAGAGAATGTGGTACTATAAACGACTTAAACCCTTTTTGGTCATATGTCGAACTAGATCCGATAAGGATTTTTGCACACTATGCTTCTATAAATAATACTCGTATATCTCATACATTAGGAATTCATTTACCATGTATACTTTATGTATACATATATACATCAATTGTTTAATTATTCTTATTTTATTGTTTGAAAATTATTCTTTTGTGTATTTTTTTATATATTGCCCACTAATTAAAGTGTTCCGATGTACATAAATATTTCCGCTGATATATGAACAGATTTTAATTTAGAAAGAATAAAAAAAGTATATATCACAAATGGTTTAGCCCCTTTTATAACCCGCATGCGAATAGCGTATTATGAAGTATTCAGTGGCGGCTCGTGGACATTAGAACAGGTGGTGCTAATATACAGCAAACGTAAATCATGCATATGGGTTATGTGTGACAGGGAAGGAGGGATGTGTGAGGTTGTCACAATACCCACCTCCTCCACACAAATAAAAATAATTGAAAAACAATTAAACTGCAATCAATTTAAATTAAACAACAATTACCTACAGCGACTGCTGTAGGGTTGAGACGACACTGACGAGTGAAGTGATTGCAAGGTGCGAGGCTAGCGGGCGAACCTATACAGAGCCCGAGTGCGCGAGTCCCGATAGCACCAGAAGACCGTTTGAGTTCATTTTACCCGTGTTTTCCCTGTCGTTGCGTGCTAAAAGGGCTTAAAAGTCGTCGAATTCGGTGCGGAGCACATCGTAGGTTTCTACATATGCTTGTTCAAAACCATCACACATGTACTACGCGTATGAAAAAGTTGACCATCAGCACGGCCGCGGATATTTTTTGAATACTTAATTTACAATACCTCCACATTGAACTGATCAAAAAATCAGTTTAATTGAGATGGTGATTTATGGTGGTGGTGCTAACGCACCAGCGCACATAGCACGAGTCGCCACTTGAAGTATTTAACGCTACAAAATGTACGTTTTTAATTTTGTAGCAATAAACAAGAAATATCAACACTCATAAATCAAATAACGTTTTACCCCGATTATAGCCCGCATAAAAGTAGCTAACATTATAAAGTGAGTGTGGTTCGTTCCTCTAATCAACAGATGGCTCTCTGTCTCCCAACCCGTTGATCTAGTCTCTAATGTGGTTTCCTCTGCGTCGTCCGCCAATCTCCAACCACGTCTGCCATAAATCACGTGACACGTTGATGGATGAGCAGGCGTTGCTTAGTGACACCTCATCATTCCTGAGTTGACCTCGATGTCACGAACTCGGGAGGGATAACCGAGGGGAATATCAGAGATGGGATTTGTTTGGTGGAATTCCTACGTCATGGTACGTGTTTGCACCTATGACGTATTACTTGTGGGGTTACCTCGAGATCGTCTTCCTTAGGTTGTGATAGATCTCCTCTACGGAGGATAAGCCACAGTTCACATTCTTATCACCGGAGGTGCAGGATAGGAGGATCAACCATCAGTATTATCATCTCTCAAAGATAATAGTAATACCATCTTTAAAAGAACTCATGCATGCTTATTTATTTTTCAATATTCTTTGCCAACTTCACTCAGATTGTATGATATTGTAGATATTGGGCTATGCCCTCTCTGATTCTCTTCAACATTTTGATTTTTGCCTTGTATTTTGATTTATTTAAATTTAAATAATAAATAGTAAATACAAAATAAAAGATGTGGAAATACAGTCATTAAAAAACTGCAATTTATACTCTTCAATCTTTTATTTTATTTATTTATTCAACGTCACTCAGTTACGTACGATATACGAAACGATGTCCCTAATTTAAAATTACAATTATTTGAGATACTTTAACATACATTTTAAAATCATTATTCTAGAGTTTTCGTATTTAAATATATATTTTCTCTCTTTCTATGTATGAGATTGTTATCTTGAATGAAACTTGGCAACATGGTCGTGTCTTGTATACGGCTTCTTGAACGAAATTCCCCGAGGTCCATTTAAATAAGTTTACTTTTTTCATTCCAGTTCCAATTCCAGAGTTGAACGAAAAGTTTGACCTAGAAAATGGACGACTAACTTTTAGTGGAAATATAAGTTGTTTTCCAACGGGATGTCAATAAATTGGTAAAATATGTGTTCCAAGCTTAGGAACAAAACTACCTGAAAACTCAAGTAAATTTGAATCACAGGATAAAAAACCGTAAATTATATGTTTTTATTCAAAAGTTAGATTTATTATCAATCACGGAATTAATTGTTTACACTTTGTTTCAATTATATTTATTCATTCAACCAGTAACAGAAATACTATTGAAGTTTGTTACTGGATATATTGGATGTAGCATTTTATCAACACCTTTCATGATATATAATATTTTGTCCCAAGCTTTTGTGATCCATGGTTTATTGTAATATCAAACTTTATGGAAAATATCAAGGAAAATATTCATAAAAATCACTTTTTACTCGCAAAGTCTCGGAAATTTTTTTCATCTTCAAAGGGTGGGGAAATAAATGTAACTATCCCTTAGCTCATCGAAATTAAGAGTTTAGTGTTCCAAATTTTTTACGCTGGAGTATACGTGCACTGCCAAACTTCCAACTATTTTCCCAGCATTTATCAACAAACGTTTCTATGTATAAAACCAAATCCCATCCTCCTATTTTATCTTTCCCACTATTTACAAATCAGCCTATCGATTACCCTAACCTCATTATCGCCTCTCACTAAAGGCCTTCCGCTAACCTATAGCCCCCCACAACCAACCCCCTATCCCTATCTCTATGTACGTCCTCTGAACCAACTAAAATACACCCCCCTTCCCCCCTCCCCTCTCAACGTTCCGCCAGACTTTTTGCTAAAGAAAGATATTCACGCCATGAACAATTTTTCACGTCACTTCAAAGTTGATCGTTCACTTGAGATAGGTTTGTTATTAATGGAGGCTCGATGTACGGTGATGACTTGGTTATAGCTAGCGTGATTTGTCGTCAGTGTAAGTAAACTGATGCCGCCGTGCAATCAAGATGTCGTTTATCAATCGGTCACCCCTCCCCTCCCCCCCCCCACTTAGATCGAGCCTGTTGATATTCGTTGTCAGTTAGTGAAGACGTTTAGCTCGGTCGGTTGAACGTAAGGAGGCGTGTCATCGTATCGGCGGTCGTTATCGTAGACTTAAATTAGAACGGCTGATCTGAGCTGATTGCAACATAAGACTTCGAACCTCTTGGGACGTAATCAGCACTTAAGAAGAAATTTAGTGGGTTTTTATTATCGCCAGCATATGTAAGCTTTGCAACAGCTTCGATGATAATGCAAATAAAAGACTATATGAAAAAAAAATTCAAAATCCAAAGTTTTAATTATGTTCATATAGAAAATAAAATTATGCATACCAACATCAAAATAAATTTTAATATTAAATAAAAATTTATTTTAACAAATAATTGTAGAGAGCTCATTTTTTTTCGGGTCATGGCCTGTGTTCGATTATTTTTCAATAAGTCAAATTCAAATTCAAAATGCGTTTTATTTCTTTAGCAACAATAATACAGATTGTATGCTCACTTACATACTTAGCATAATTGCCGTACGAGTCTTGAATACATGCTTAGGTGTAAAGTTCTTAAACAATCTTAATAGAAATACAATTTATTTAATAAGTAGGTCGAAAACAATATCACGCTTAATTAAAAATAAAGAAAATAATTAAAGTAAATATACAGTAATGTTGACAAAATGTAACGTTGGCGTAGGTGATTGTTTCAATAATCACAATTGCAGTGATTGCCTTCATGAAAATCATTGTTATATTGTAATTATATACAAATTAATAATGCGAAAGACATTTCGAACGTGATTAAAATTGTATCAAAGGGAGTAACTAATAACGTTGATTGATAATACAGTCCTATCTGAAACTAACGCCATTAAAACAAACCCCCCCTAACATCAGTCACCACCATTTTGTTTTGCGTCTCAGAAAGTTAACATAGTAATTAACCTTTACGTTGCCTGACACGCAAACTTCCGCCTCAGGAGTTCGCTCTTACGCGATCAAATAAGTTGAGAAGTTTGACGTTTGCTCTGGGTCGTCTTCTCGAGAAACTAAAACAAGAATTTAACTTTCATAAAAATCAACGAACGGCGAAAAGAGAGATGCTTTTAATTACTAGGTTCCTAAATGAGACGGAGTCGAGTAAGTCATGCCAGTACTATCTTACAGTTTGTTTTTAACAGTTCAGTTTATGGGAAAAGATTTTCATAACATGGTATCTACCTGACACTTCATTAGCAGAGCGAGGTAAGCGAAGGCTCAATTTGACCACATTGTAGAAAAAAGGCACAATTTTTTAACAATGTGTTTGATTGCTATAAATACCGTAAAAAAACGTATTTTTATATCTTAAAGAAAATAGCATCAACCATTGAAAATCTCCTAGCCAAGACCTCTCACGTTTTCAAAAAAATTGAAGAAACAGTTCTTATCGAAATTGCAATCAAAAATGATTTTAAATTTAAATTTTGTGTATTCATTGCTTTTTATTTTACCCCAGATGTTATAAGAATGCTCCGATCTTGATGAAAGTATCGAAATCTGAACACGAACACATTCTATATGACTATCTTTGTTGTAACGCCATTCTATCAGATTAAAACACAATAAGCGATTACTGAAAATAAATTCTTCAAATTATATTTTGTACTTCAAATTTACCCAATCGCTAACATAACTCACTTATGTTCAAAATTACATTACATACAATAATTGTGTTTGCAATTACGGCATAAACAATTTGTTAAGTTCTACATTTTTGCTATATCTTTTGGTCAGTGGTCCGTAAGTGACATTAACTTGTTTCTCTGTCGTTCTTTTTTAATTAATTGCTCAGTGGTCCACGTTAAAGACTCGACTAATCCAGACATTTCGTGCGTAACTTTGTGGCTTTATCCAGAATCCATTTAAACGATTGTTGTTTCGTCCCGGTGAATTAACTCCAGTAATCCATCACAGCCAAGCACAGAAAAAAAACTCCCACTTCGTCTCTTTCGAATAGTTTTAAGGGACGACCAACAGTTCTTTGTCAAATCCTACGCTTATGGTTGCTAATTTAGGAAGTTTCTCTTGTAGCCCTGTGTAATACATTACCCATGTGACGTTCGGTCACTACGATGCTTGTCACTGTACAGTCCGTTCGAAACGAGTAGGCTGTGGTCGGAGGAGGGAGGTGATATACGCTCGATCGAGCGATAGAAAGCGGTGGTTGAAGAGACATTGCTTGCGGGGAGCGTTGAGGACTCAAATCACCTAGAGAATGCGCTAGTAGTATTTCCAACATGGCCGCCTAAGAGAATGATTGTTGTAGTGTTTCGACTTAGTCCCCACACCGTTCTATGGAATTGTTATTACCTTAATGGGATAGAACTTACGTGTTGAATCGTTTTTAGTTGCTGATGAAGCCAGGCCTATGAACACAGAAAATAATAATTATTATTATTTATTCAACAAGTTAAGATACATGGTAAACTTAAAATGTTGAAGAGAATCAGAGAGGGCATAGCCCCATAGCAAGTTATGCCTGATTCCCTTCATTACAACTAAATAAAAATAGGATACGATAAATAGTCAATAAACAAGCAAGTGTAATTGTAATTTGTAAAAATGTAACTGTCAAGTGTGTTGTATCCAATATAGCACGATTACAGCTTAGAAGATGGAGTGTTGTATACTTTACATGCTCGTGACCTCATTAATTTATCAAGAGGATATTTTGCAGTACATCAGGGATTACCTTTCCCGTACATTGCAACCATACAGTACATGTAGGAAAGTATGTAGTTACAAAATATTATAACAGTGCAGATATTGATTACGTAGCAAATATTATAATGTTATTAAGTTTATTAATTACAAGGACGGGTCGGCTCTACAGATAATTTATTATGGAAATAATATGCAAGTAGTTAACATATTTTAATATATATAAATATCTCCTTGCAGCTTTTGAGATACTATAAATACGTAAATTCATCAATCGCTAAATTTCCCCTTCGAATTTAAAATTTGAAATGAATATGTGAGTTTTTTACAAAAAAAAATCAATATTAATAATATAAATAAAAAATTATTACAAATCATATCAAATGCAAGTTTTTGCACTTTTGGTGGAGGTGCCGGGTCCACCGTATAAATATTTAGTTTTCAAGTAAAATCTGGACAAAAGCAAATAATTAAAAAAAAATACTTGTCAACTCTTGACAGAGTGTAACAAAGTATTATTTTGATGTGTGTTGGGGATACCATAGCAGTATTTTAGGCAAATACCTTTTTCGCACGGACCGCAATCATGTCATGTTCGGAATTTCGCCAACTTGATATGGAAACCAAAACCATTCAAATTCATTATGAGTATTTTGCATTTTTGAAGGGAATTATACAAATAAGTTTAATGGATAATTCCGCTGTGATTTTTCAACATGTTTCATATGAGAGATTCACATTCCTGTAAAATGTGTTTCAAATATATAAAATTATAATTATTATACCAAGCGGAAATTTTCTGGCTCCAGAAAACGTTTATCGACAAAAAAAACTGTTATTATAAATTGTAAATCATTGTTTATCTTTAACCTCAATTACTGAGTAAATATTTGCAATAATTTCAGAGAATTCTAGCTGTTATAATGCCCACGAATTGGTCAGTGCCAAATTATTTTAAAACGGCTACAGTTCTTGGTATTGCTAGATTTAATAACATTACGACATTCAAGACATTAAAATTTTATTTGCAGAGAAAAGCTCCCATAAGTGGAATTATTAATATTTTATTCAAATTTTAATATTGTATTACACTCAATCTTGTTTCTGTGAATAGTATGATCGAAAAAATTGTTTTTACGGATTAAACCGCTGAAATGAAGTTTATTCCATTCATAAATGAAATAACCTCTAATAAAATCAAACTTAAACCACGGGCTTCTACAATGTGATCAAGTGATTCACGCCACTTATCTCCAACTGTACCCACTTCGCTCCAAGCAAGCAAGCATAAGTGCGACCAAGCCAGACGTTACTACGACAACACCATTGCCATGTTACTCGAGCCCTACATAGCACCACACGTATTGTGAACTAATCCCATACTAGAACACCCTCAAGCAGTCCTCATTCATTCACTTACTCAAAGCCGACTAATAAATAGCAAGCCAACCAATCACAGCGCGGGGTGATATACCCCACTTCGACGTGACGGATACCGATTGGTTGAGAGAACTCTGTACTCTTAGTAGAGAATTATGTCGTTTGAAGTGAAGTTAGTTCAGTACGTTTGTCGTTTTGGTAAGCTCAATTCACACATCGTCGCAAGGAAGGAGAATCAAGTCAAAAGACGACAGGGAGTCTATTTTACTAACTTTTATTTATTAATTTATTGGTTTACTCAAATTCAGCAATGCTACCATTTAATATTGAGGTACAAGGATAATAAATTCAAAATTATATTATAAAACATAAAAGATAACAAAAACCGTAGAAGATAAACTTTTCAAAACATCATTCGTTAGCAATTAACAGCAATAACTTGGTCTATAAATCAAAAGTTAATAATATAATGGTAATGTACAATGAATTACCTATACGGATGATGAATTGATGATTTTATAAAGTACCGATATGTAAAAAAAGAAAAATCACTTAATAAAACAAATATAATAAATTTATTTTAAAACTTAAGCTTTGTTATCCAATTAATGATTTGTGAGATGTCGGATAGTGATAAAAAAAGGCCGAAATGTTTTAGCAAAAATGTCAATTGATGTAAATTGTGGGAAGGAGTTGAAAGTTGTAGAAAAGTGTATGAAAAGTGACCAGTTCTTCGTTGATAGACGGGGAGTAAGGACATGAAACAGGTGACACAGTCGAGTAGAACGAGAAGGAACTCTGAGAGGGAACAATGACCCTAGAACTTGTGCGACAATAGTATTTCTACAGCGGCAACTTTGTAAATACAATAACACTTGTGATAACTTGTCAAACGTCGGTGACTTCTTATTAAATAGAACCACAGGGCAAACATTTAAGTAACTGGAACACAGAAATGTCAAGACTAACGCGTTGAGCATGTCTTTTTATATTTACAAAGTTGTCGCTGTCGATCGGCACTGCCACTTTGAGTTAGTAAATATACCCCCAGGACTATTTTTTGACGAAATTGTCGAAAGAAAAACAATACTTTAAAATTTTATATACCTGACCAATCAGACGTCGATAATCCTTATATATGTTCAGAGGCAGGTATTTAAGGTAAAAACGAATTTTCACCGCTAAAAATAGTAGTTTATAAATAATTTTAAACGCGAAAGATGCAAATAAGTTCCACCACAAATACATGTCTATGAATTCTAGTTACTACATTTTATTGTAATCTGTAATCATTTTACAAGGTCCCACACCCAAATTTTAAGAAATATCAGGGGTGACATATAGAGCTTTCAACTAATTGTTGAATTATTTTCACCACCAATTCACTGCTATTTGGTATAATAAAAAATAAAATTGACTTATTTTCACCCCAAATGCCTGCCTCTGTATGTGACAAACCATTTCCCCATCGTATGTATTGTTGAGTGGAGTAATTTTAATTTCTTATGCCCGAATTCGTAGTCGGTTCATAACCTAAGGGGTATCATTGTTGCTAAGCCAAATGGCTTTGTTTACTTGCATGTTATTTGCCATACAAAAATCAAATCCCTTAGCCTGCACTTTGGGACGTACGCTCCCAATGGGGCCATTAATTCCTTATTTAAAAGCAACCATTCCTTTTGATTTTGCAGGAACTTGAACTTATATAAATTTATAATATAGAATCAATTTTTATATAGCCGCACGTATGCAGAAGTATTTCCATTGCAAATCGTATACCTCTCCATGGAAAATTACAAATTTTAAGATGAAGATTTTCGTTGCTTAACGTCTCTATTAATGCTCTAAGGCTATTCTATACGATGAGTGGTGACAAATGATGATGAAAAACGATTACAGAAATGCATTCCTCCCCTCCTTTCATTCCAAAAAAGAATGATTTGAATGATTGGAACACACATTTTCATAAGACATATTTACTCTTAACTGAAGCAGTCAGGAAACACCCTTGTAAGTAGAATTGTATTAATTACTAAAGATTTCACTAATCTGACATGTTTGGTTAATTGCAATAAAATAAAAGGTTGCCTGTACAACTGTAATATCCTGTCATTCCATTCATTGCGATAATTTAGCACAAGCTTGGTGGATACGTGATATTATGTAAATGGCGTCGTTCGTCTTTTTTTGTTTTTTGTTTGTTGTTGTTGTTGTTGTTGTTATAGGAGGGACGTCTTGGTTTCTAGCTGCGTCTACATTGGCTTCAATTTATCACGCACGGGTCTTCAGCTCGTCGGCTTGATGACGGCAACGTTGAGGGGGTGAGGGGGGGGGGGGCGTGATTCTCTCTCGTGGCCTTCTAACTTTCAACTTATTACCAGATTATGAACATTAAGTTAGGTACAGTCAGACGCATGTTATATGAGACGAGGTATGTTTGTGGGTAGGAATGAGTGTGGTATGTTGGAAAGAAGCAAGACTATGAAATTTCAAAATTGTTGAACTTCGTAATAATGTAGGCCTGCTTATTTCTAAATTTGAGAAGATGGGCAAAATATAAAGTAGTTACTCACGTTATAACAAATGGCTGCTGTTTATAAAAGAAACTAAAGGCTAGATTATGATAAAGTTATATATGCATACCGAGCAGAAAATGAGGACATGATCGTAGCGAAACATTGTAAATTTGATGGATTTTCCCGTGAAAGAGTGAACAAAATTACTTTATTAAAGTGTTACAGCAAAAAGGCAAAATACTTACTTCTATGTAAATGTGTTCAGTTTTAATTCTGAAAGAAAACGTTCTTAAAGATACAATTTTTCTATAAAAATATTTAAATATTTTTTTTATTCTCCTAGAAATATATTGTTTCAATAATACTTCTAAGAATAAACATTATTTTTCAACCATTTTACAAGATCAAAACACGACCGTAACCAGACCACACGACTATTTTGAAACCAAATCGTAAGTTTTTGTATTCCAAAATCATTGTTCACTTTAGTCAATTATTAAATTTATTTAATAATATTTTCTTTTGGTGAATGATTTAACAAAGTTATCGTAACGTTTTTGTGAATAATAAACACATGTATGTAAAAACAATATTTATGATTCATGAAAGTATTTAGTACTTAAAACATTTTTCCATTTTATGCTAATACTGAATTCTTTTGTCTTTCCTGCATATTAGAAATTCTGCAATTTTCTTTTCTAATTTCAATCTAAATTAAATTATTTTTAATATGATTATTCATTAATTCCAAGACGAACCCAGTGGCTCATACCAACCAAGATTTGTGTCTAATACTGTACAAGAAGTTCTTAAACAGGTTGGAATGGTCCTAGATTACCACAGGGAATACCCAACCAAAACTCGCTACCTGGGAGATTAACTAGCAGCCTATAAGACTAACTTAATTTGGTCTGATTAAAATTAAAAATCAGGAGGATGATTGAATCTGCAATTTCGAGGAAATATCTTTGGATGGAACGAATGTGATAAGTGAAGGATTGGAACGGTGCGGTCTTAAATTGGATTTTAAAATTACTAAAGCTGCCGAGCCTCTAACTGTACAGTGTGACTCGTAATTTGTAACTCGTATTCGGTGTTTTATCTTAGCTTTGAATATTGTATCGCATTGAATTGTTTTGGTGAATTGTGTTGAAGAAAATCATTTTCCCAACCTTGCATAGCTGATCATTGATCTAGCAAGAAGATACCACATTCCTGCCAAACAATGGGAGATCATCGGTCTTCTAATGGGAGCACGTGCAGTTGTTTCTTCTTTTTTTACCCTTTTTATTAAACGCTTTTCACCCCCCTCTCATTAATTGACAAAATTGTTCCCACTGTTTTAAAGCATTTTACTATCATTTTGCATCATCATCTGTAGCAACAATGTTCATTATCATTAATTTCATACTGTTGTTATATATTTACTGAATTTATTCCTTTTTGTAAACATATACTTTGTATTGATTAGTACGCTGGATCCCCGTGGTCATCCATACTAATTGGCCAGCTGTCTTTAAAGTTGAATTTATTTAATTATTATTGATAAAGGAACAAGAATATCTATGCATAAATACGATTGTGGATCGAAGATACCCGATATGAATTTCATGTCTGTCGGTATGTCTATCCGTCCTTCTGTTGATTTGACACGTCTCACAATAAAAATAAACATAAGCTCCGATTGACATGTTGTTTCTATAGTTGATGCCAAAATAGAGAGCTAAGCTAACCACTAAAAGAACGTTAACAATATATATATAATGCATATGTGATGTGTTTTTATATCTTTGGTGGAGGAGCTGGGTTCAAAGTTTTTGTTTGTTTGTACAATTACCTCTGCCCTCCTGAAACTCACTGGGGCCCAAGTTTGTAAAACCTATGTTTGCAGTCACCTCTGAAAACGAGTGACTTAAAGGGTTACGTGACTACCAAAACGTACGTTTTAAGCAGAATGCAAGTTTTTAAATCACACCGTACGTTTCATACAAATTATCAAACGACGAACTTTTCGGCCGTGGGTGGAAACGTACGTTTCGAACCATACGTTGTGATTTAAAAACTTACATTCGGCTCAAAACTAAAGTTTTGGTAATTATGTGACCCTCCCAATCACTCTAGACGTAATAATACGCAATTCTGATTGATCGGAGGCTGTTTTAAATTCGCAAAGTTTCGATTTAACTTACATTTATCCAACAACGTACTTAAACTTATTAAAAACTTGCTTTTTTCCAAGTCACCTAAATGAGGAGGGAAAGGTTTACGTTTTGACGTGGCTTGCTGCAAACGCATTTTTTAAACTTTACCCCCAAGTTCGTCAAAAGAATTCTAGACAACAAAAAAAACGCATCTTTCGTATTAGTTTGTAATATACTTACACGTGACACACTCACTCACGGAGGACGGACGTTCAAACAGAAAAGCGTTGCATCTAGGAGAACTTTGCTATCTAACATTTAAAAAATAGTGTTATTTTATACATTTTATGAGTTGGAAATAGTTTTCAAACTATACGTACCTGCTCTTTACTATAATTAAGCAACATCCAAATTCTATTACTCAATTCAAACTTTTCAACGAAGTTATTCACTCTGAAGTGTTTAAAAAAAACACATAAATGGGGTTATAATAGTAAAGTTAGCACCTCCATATCCATACCACAGTTGCATTTTATTTAATGTAGTTAATTTAAAGTTCAGCATTTACCCACCTATAGGGAATTTCTTCGCAAATTATCCTCCTGCATAGGTTATCTCAACAGTGCTATTAATAGTGCACTGGTCGCCAGTGCTCTAAATTCTCCAATAAGGTCATGAGCTGAGTGGGTTTTTGCTATGCGAACTAAATGTAAAAGCATTCGAGTAAGGTTAAATATTGAAATTAAACTTCTTACGTGACACAAATAGTTGAGGTATTATGAACATTAATGGCAATTAACCAGATGATAAAACCGACAGATAGATGTTATTTTGTACCCAACGTAAAAAATAAATTTATTTCGCAATATGTTAAAAAAATACATTTCTTAAAATTTGTGGATATTAAAAACCTTTGTCATTCAACTAATAAGTTTTTATAACTATATTTAGGTACTTAATATAGCAATAAAACTAATGTACCTACTAAAAATATAATTGGCTGTAAAGTAGCATCATTATTAACAATTTGCATCCCCATATAAAAAAGAAAAAAAGTATTGATGTTTGTAATTGCCGATTAATATGGTAGATTTAAAGTAAAACCTTTCCCACGAATTGCCTTTACAATAATGGAAAATGCTGAATTATTGTATATTATAAACATACACACAATATTAAAAATTATTAGCCAAATTTTTTTTTTACTTTTCAAGTATATCTCATGCAGATATATTTTGTACCACTTTACCTAATTAATTTATGGAAGTCATTACCTAACTACTTTATAAGAGAAACAACTATTGCCGATCGGGATACATTTGGTAATTTCTGCACTGTATTAAAAATGTACAAATACTCATATGGGAGTGTTTCCCGATTAATGAAATTGAGAAACATTATTGTTATGTTTAAAATTCTGCGAACATGAATAACATTTTTTATTTTTATTTATTTAACGTCTATCCTATTCCTTTTCAGTTAAAATACTGATTACAAAGGAAAACTTAATAAAATTACATAAGTACAGACACAACAATGACATATAGTTACGTAAAGTTTGAAATAGCAACTTTACAACAACAATGTATTAAAACACAAAAGGTTCGGTAACAAATTCAAAATAGATGTTAAATGAAATTAATTAATGAACCAAATATAACAAGGTAAAAGAAAAGATAAGAAGGAAAAAAAAAGAAAAAAGCGAAAAGAAAGAAAGTGGAAATTAAATTTAAAATTAAAATAAAAAACGATTAAAAAAAATTAGAAGATCAAACTGAAACGAATATCAGTTTTGCCAAAAATCATTAATTAAATATTAAGCAGAGAAGCTTGTCTACATTCATACATGCATTTTTCTGACCGTTCGTCCGTCTGTGCTTCTGTCACGTCTTGTTATAAAAACTTAACATGACTATCGATTGTTTTAATAAGTGTTTATTGGACATAACACTGATCTTTATCAATATTTATTAAATTATTAGTGATATTTCGATTTTTATTTATCGATCTTTATTTTTTAATTTTTTATAAAACTCGAAATATCACTATTAATGTAATAAATATTGATAAAGAACAGTGTTATGTCCAATAAACACTTATTAAAATAATCAATACCTGTTCTACTAGTTTCTTGTATCTAACTATCGATTGTCATGTGAGGTTTGTGTTCATTTCCCTTCAATAAGTTATTACTATCCCAATGCAGGAACTCGACAAACCCGGCACCTCCACCAAATTCATCTAGAATCTCATTACTCGGTTAAATGCAACCAAGAATTGACGCGGATTGACATTAAGACCGTACTAGCAACTCCCACTCCGATCTTTGAGGTTAACCCTAGATTAAGATGGCCTAGCTAGTAAGTCACACCGCCGTCAGTGGCGAAACAGGTTATGACGTAGCCACTTACTAAGAGATTTGTGGCTTTCCACGGTCCGGTCTGGTATCAATCCATCATTGTTTGTCGTCAACCTAGTTGTGGTGCTAGTTGATGGGTGTGATCAGTAGTTGATGTTATGGTGGTTCTACTTGTTGGGAAAGGGGGGGGGGGGTTAAAGTTTGTTTAAAGTTCGGTGATTGTTTAAACTTGTCACATGTTTTCTAATGCGTATTATCCCGGTATAGAAACTATGCAAATTGAAAACCTAATCGAACGCAAAGCACTCTCGTTGTTGCACATTATTAAATTCTATATCGTTCATAAAACAAGAAATTTTAATAAAAAAATAAAATAAAGCTCGAAAGTTGGTGTAATTTGTAATTTCTGAATTTTAAACCAGTATAAAAAGGATGGTTTTAAATTTTAAGAAATGATTTCAAAATGTGAACGGTCTGACAACATTTAAAGATGTTATGTTTAAAATGTATTTTCATCAATAACGTGCACCAGGTAACGTGCAATTTGTAGACTATTCTCATTATGTCTATGTATTATATATAGACATTATATACATTTTATGGTTCACACTCAAAAGAAACAAAAATAACTTAATTTTGTTTTTATTATCTTCAAAAAAATTAATGTTTTCTGAACGAAGAGGATTTCTTATTTCGTGTAGGTACATGAATCAAAGTCTTGTCCCGTCCAAACCTATATCGAATAAAGGAGCAACTCCAATCTTTCACGTTCGAAAAATGGTTATTCTTTCGGAATAAGAATATCTTTCTGTTTGAACTCTTTGAAGGTCTCACTCTGTCAACGATGTCTCCACGATGTGTTAGGCGTGTCTCGCCCCAGAGTCAATACAATACCCCCCCTCTTTACCCCTCCCTAACCCCTTCGCGCGACCCACAACAGTTCATCTGTCACTGTCGACGGAGAAATGGACATTTTTTATTAAAGGCCCGCGAAATTTTCACTTGGGTCTTGTGATAAGGTTGATTTGTCTCTCTCGACTTGATGGTGGAAGAAAGAAAAGATAAGGGGAAATGAAAACTTCTTGAGATTAGGCGATCCAGATTTAAGAAAAAGGGGGATGGTTACTGCTCAGTTTCATTCGATCAAAGTTTTGTGTTTTATGTGACTGATAATAAGTTTATCTCAATGTATAAATTAATTCTAAGGAAAAGCATTTGCCAGTAAAAGACAAGACAATGCTATGGTACAAATTACACATTAAAGCAATGAATGTGTTGCGGAACAAATAATAAATAACTAATAAATAGACTATCTTTCTTAATAAGAGTATTGTCTGTACTCTATATGAAAAGAAATCAATTGAGTGATTGATTACACGTAACCAGTATTTAAAATTTAAGGGGAAACTTTTTAAAGAAACTTTTTAAATAATGTAAACGAAACAAATAATGCGAACGTAAGCAATTTGTTGACAAACATATCACTGACCAAGACTTTTGTCGTAATTGTTAGGCAAAATTTTGTACGATATCATTACTTGGTTGAAAGTAGCAATAGTATTACTAATAACTCAACTGACAAAACTTTATTTGAAATAAAGGTGAAGGTTCTGTGAGCATTTATGAAAATCGTAGTAACCTGTCGTCCGTGTCTGTGGCCCTGTAAAATTTATTATTTTTTAATCAAGTGTAAATTACTAAATTCATTTTTAAAATCAAATCGGACTAGTAAAGTGAAAAATATATTTTCAAAATTGATTATTTGTCAAATATCTAGGTTGAATTATTGAAATGCATTTGAATGCATGTTTATAAAAAAATTAACTGATTTTAAAGTTTAGATGTGGTATTGTTCTAAAATGGCAAATTTACTGACGCAATGCATATTGCAGATATTGTAGTATTGTATATTGTAGTATTGTATTGTAGTATTGAAATTGTAGAATGTAGACTATATGAATTGTGAAGTACACATTTTCAGCGCCAACAAAATTTGATTTCGACCTCTTTACAAAACCGTTTTGAAAAGAATTCGTTTATTCTGATCTCGAACATGCATAACTACAATCTTCGACATCTGCTACCTCCCTCACGTCCACCCATGTTAACCCGTCGTCCAGTCGATACCCCCTCCCCCCACCCCCGGGGAAGTAAAGTGGGGGGGGGGGGTGACCATCCATCAACGTCCGTACGGAGTGGACGCTTTCATTTGTCGTGCCGGAATCTTTCAACCTTTCTCGTGTCACGTGACCGAGGCTGACGTTTATAAATCGGTGATGTTTTGAGCGTGATATGGGAGGTTTTTATAATGGTTTAGACGCGTGCTCGACTGAATCTCCACGATATGGAAGGATACTGAGATGCGATTATTATAAATTCTACTGGACCGCTTTCCTTTCTGAATACGAAATGTTTGGTTTTAAAGAAAGTTGTTCAGTTATTTACCCTTTCGGTTCCAAGGAATATCGAAGAAAGGGTCCAACGATATAAATCTTTTTTTTAAGTCTTCAATTATGTAATTATTGAAAGTAAATTCAATCGATTAAACCTCATTGCAATTAATTGGAGGATGAGTTTAATATATAATAAACAATTTATCTATAGTAAAAATACAAAAATACGTTTTATACTTAAAAAAAATATTATTGTTTAAGTTATGTGTTATGTTCAAATTTGTCTTTTAATTGTTCATTGGTAATGTTTGAATCATGAATAAGAAGTTGTTCAAACAAGAACAGAAATGCATTTACAAGTGCACAACTGTACTGGAAATTAAATAGCTTTGTGGCAAAGAACATATTTAATCGTGTGGTAATCAGACTCTTGCCCTATGATCGATGCTCTGCACAATTCTAAACGTTAACTGTTCTTTTAAAGAAACCACCAGAAGTTGTGAGAATTACATCGAGTAGGTCAGAACAGTCAACCTCGTCCGATAGTGCTGACTTCGCCGCTTTCTGAATACGAAATGTTTGGTTTTAAAGAAAGTTGTTCAGTTATTTACCCTTTCGGTTCCAAGGAATATCGAAGAAAGGGTCCAACGATATAAATCTTATTTTAAGTCTTCAATTATGTTATTATTGAAAGTAAATTCAATCGATTAATCCTCATTGCAATTAATTGGAGGATGAGTTTAATATATAATCAACAATTTATCTATAGTAAAAATATAAAAATTCGTTTTATACTTTAAAAAAATATTATTGTTTAAGTTATGTGTTATGTTCAAATTTGTCTTTTAATTGTTCATTGGTAATGTTTGAATCATGAATAAGAAGTTGTTCAAAGAAGAACAGAAATGCATTTACAAGTGCACAACTGTACTGGAAATTAAATAGCTTTGTGGCATAGATCTAATTTAATCGTGTGGTAATCAGACTCTTGACCTATGATCGATGCTCTGCACAATTCTAAACGTTAACTGTTCTTTTAAAAGAAAACCACCAGAAGTTAGTGAGAATTACATCGAGTAGGTCAGAACAGTCAACCTCGTCCGATAGTGCTGACTTCGCCGTGGTCAATCTCCCCTCCCCCCCTCCACACCCTACTTCCGGTAACTGCAAGGTGACCACGTGGTCACATGGTGGAGCCCGACGCGGCCGGTGACAGAACTAGCAGATTGGCAGTAAACCCTGGATGAACAGCCATTTTATTATCTAGACCAGTGTAACCACATGCAAGCTTGCAGCTATTTCATGTGCGATAACATCAAGCGGTTTATTGGGAACGTCAATATTGGCTGGTCATTGTGAAGAGGCTTGGAGATGGAAGGCAACGAAGACAGGTCTTAAAAGTGGTGTTACAATGTCAAGATAACTTTTTTTATTATTCAAATGACACTTGCTTTTATCGTGAAAAACTTCAATGAAAACGGTACAAGGATGATTCAGAATGTGTTTGGTGACCCTGATGGTTACGGAGGGGGGGTGGGGTTGAACATTCATGATCCGGAACCTATGTCTTACTGTACGTGCGAATAGGCAACGAACCTTTTTAATTGTTATGCCTACCCGGCGCCTCCACCAAAATCTTTACATGCGAACATGCGAACTATTTTCTTTTTGAATCCTTCTAGGATTTTTTTAATTTTTAATTTGACTATCTGTTGATTAAGTATCGTCGCTCCTTCTTTTAGGTACTCCTGTAATAGTGCTTATTGTGATATTTCCATATTTCTTTTACGTTTCAAGCCTTTTGTTTCAACCGTAAATCGAAATTGAAGATGATTATAGATAATGTGCACAATTTTGATCATGAATTCAATTTGGTCTTATGTTGCTTGGAGATTCGTCGCTCGACAAAAGACAACACTAGTTAATAAATTAAAGGCCCATTCAAGTAATTCACTTAAACTTGACTTAAGGCCTATTGACAACCAACTAAGACGCTAACTTAAATATGAAGTATAAAGTAGTGATTTCGTTCACTACAATCTGACTCTAACTTAGTTAATTTAACTTGAATCAACTTGTTATTAAAATTAAGTATGCAAACTCCAACAATTGCGACCAAGTTACAAGACCAAGTTAGGAAGTAACCAATGATCAGTGACCAGCAATAAACAGGCATAGGAACAAGGTACATTTTTGACGTTTAGAAAATAACTAAAATAGCAAATTTTGCTTTTAATTTCCTGATGGTTCGTTCAACAGTCTTGTTCTTCAATGAATACTAGCCTTAATTATAAGAAAGTCAAGTTTAATTATAAGGTAACAAGTAAAATGGTTGTGAATGGGCCTTTAAACTTATAACTTTTAGTGCGAAAATTTCACTTCATTCACATTTCGTACAGCAGCCGTCTTGACGTGAGATAAACAAAAGTGTAAAGTAAATACTAATTCGATTGGTTTGAACTGTCAAATGTTATGCAGATTTGAGGAATCTCCAATAAAAATCACCCTTTTAAAATGTGTTTGGATGTCGCCAATGTAATTTCTCTTTTTTTTTCAAATTGTTTAGATGGGGCCAATGTAAGTTTTGGCCACCAGTCGGCCATTACAGTCGGTGAGACGTTATCTGAAACTCGAGTAGGCCTATATGTATAATTATATATTATGCAATCCTAATAAAAATAAAATGGAAAATAATATCCGATATATTGACATTAGGTATTATAAACAATTTTAATAATTATTGTAGGCGATGATAAATAGGTGATTTCTTCCTCTCCGCCTATACAAGAGTTTCAGATGACGTCACACCGACTGTCACGGCCGACTGATGGGCATGAATTACATTGGCCCCATCTAAAGAATTTGATAAAAGAGTGAATTTTTTCATGAAATATTCCCCAAAGATGTTTTAGATTTGGCAGTTCAAAACAATCGAATATGTAAATTTGAATTTGTTACCAACATTATTATCTTATGATACATTGTTGTTGTAATTTTACTTTTTAAAAGTTTACTGAACTTTAGTTCATTAATGTGTCTGCCTTTATTTTATTAGTTTTATTTAGTTTATTAAAACTTATATTGGCCCCATCTAAACAATTTGATAAAAGGGTGAATTTTTTCATTAAATATTTCTCAAAGATGTTTTTAGATATTTTGGCAGTTCAAAACAATCGAATATTATGTAATCTTATATCTGTTACTAACGATTTTGAAAGAAACAATTAAAATTGAAACTCTATTTCTTACAAGAACAATTAAAAACTAAGACCGTGTAAAAGCAGGTCTAAGGGCTATGCCAGCTAGCCACATTCAACGCTTTTGAAGTAGATCTACTGCTTTGAGGCTGACAAAAAGTATTTCAATATTACTGGGAGAACGTTAGCTGTCCGATTATTAACATTCACGTGCCACCGAATGCGCACCAAATGATTACTAAATTCCCTCATGTAATAACTGCTTGTTGTTTCTGTTTGTGCATTCCCATGCTGCACAAGCTAAAACCATATCAAACAATCCAGTAAAATACTTTGTTGCGTTAATAAAGCATAAATTAAAACGCCAAATCGCCATTTTGAAGTGGTTAGATACACGCTCAAATTTTCTACGCTCTCGCCTGTGCTGATGGTATTGGAGACTGCTGATCTAGTCTAATATAGGTGTTTAATATCTATGGTACAAATCTAAATATACGGTAGTTTTAGTAGAGATTTGTGGGCGCTGCCATCTTGGCTGTGACGTCACGGAAGTGCTGCTAGAAACTCGTTTCCACCATGCAGCACATGTTAGCACAGCACCTTCATGGCGCCAACAAAAACAACCGTATATACATCCAGATGGCGGTGAGAAAACCATACCTCGTTGATGTTGCTACTGCGCCGCCAAAGTTTTTTCTCATTTTTAATCTATTTGTCATAACTTCTTTGGCATCACCACAACAATGTGGACACTATTAGTTTTTGTGTCATTTGAGCTGCATGGGCTGTTTATGAGCTCAAAACTGGTTTGGTTTCTGTTTTACTATCAGTAATTTGTCTACGATATCAGTAATTGAGAAGAAGAGCCTGATTTCTCTTTGCACCGTGCTTTGAACACCTAAAGTGGGACATTAATTGTTTTTAAACGATATTTTAAGAAGATGAACTCGGTTACTAACATCGAAAGCCTCCCTCGAGAGGTTCTCCTACACGTGTTTTCCTTCCTCAGCCCTGCCTATCTGTGCGAGACAGTCTCACAGGTATGTACGCATTGGGAGGAATTATGTGAAGACCCCTTACTGTACAGAGAGCTCAAGTTAAGAGTTGGCGAGGTTAGCGAGCAGACTGTCTTAAGATACTCAAGGTAGCGCCGTTGCTGAAGTCACTCACTATGTCTTGGGTCCACGTGACTGACATGAATACAATGTTTGAAGTTCTTTCAGAACACAACCAAAAGATTCGTTCCTTGGTCATGGAGAAAAGTAATACATTTGCCGTTTTCTTCTGGCCTACGACAGATACATTGGTACAAAATTGTACTGAGCTCGAAACATTGATACTACGCAGTTGTATCGCGATTGACAAGGCGTTTTACAAAAACATTTGCATTCAACTACCTCACCTAAAAACTCTGCATATTGATCATCAACACACTTTCAGTTCGGAGTTGATGGTGCATCTTACTAACAGTAACCTCAATCTTGAGGACCTATATATATACGACAATTATAACCGCTGTTATGTCAATGTCTATATCAACGCCGATTTAACCATAGCTTTGTTCAAACGGTTTCGTAAAACGCTGCGCTCGTTGAGACTAGGCAACGGCATCTGGTTACCAAATGTTATCGCCGCTCTGCAGACGTTTGAACGTCTGGAAACATTGGGCATCTTCGGACTTATGACCATTTTGTTCGGAGTGGATTTCCCCTCTATCTCCTCGATACCCACCCTGCGTCATCTAGAGTTCCTCTGCTCTCACCGCTTCCCCGATGCGATCTGGATCCAGCTGATTTCATCTGAGGGTTTTAAGAACCTCGTGTCACTAGACCTGCGAGGTAGTAACTTCTCAGACAGTGTGGCAGCGGCTATCGGCGATTGCTTTAGGAATCTTGAAAAACTCTCGGTGAAAGGACAAGAATGGAGCTTTACTACTAGGGGGTTTGAAAAGCGTGGTCAAGGGATGCTCGAATCTACATCATTTGAAGGTTTACGACTTTGGGCCGACCATAGAAGAGGTTATTCAGCTCATACCTCAGTACCTGCCTGGTCTGAGGAGCTTGTTAATCTCTCCTCGAGCAGACGGAGCCGTCGCACAAATCAAGACCCACATGCCGGAGCTGCAGATAGAATACGAACATCTATCCGCGTAGCTGGACGAAGATTCCTGATGATTTGGGAGTGAACATAATTCGGTGACTCGGGTAATCTTCTACAAAGCAAGTTACAAATTATGGTGGAAAGTCCTACTTCATAATTCTATTTACACCACTTACTTATCCTTCTTTTCGTACTCTTTGATCTTTTACTCGTACACAAGCCCACAATATTTCCCTCATGTGTCATTAATAGTTTGGCTGAAAGGTCATTATGACGAGTAGGCCTACTTCGTATTCACAATAACTGTTAATTGTATTCAAATCCATTGTATCTAGCATACGAAAAATAAAATTTGATGTTACAATTATTGTTTTTTTTTCTGAATAGTATTATTATAATACTATTCAGAAAATATTGAATCATCCTTGGTTACATTAAACAAGCAATGGTACGAGGGTACCCAATAGAAAAGGTGATCTACTTAAGCACCAGATTGTCGCAGAAAATAAAAAATGAATAATTCGTTTCTTTCCATTTTCAAAAATCGTTGGTGGCAGAGGTGTCGAGTTTAAGGGGAAACTCAAACAGTACTTTCTCTGTGCATGTGTAAGTCTGTCTGTCTGTTCGTTTAAAAACGGCCAAACTACTGAATTGTTCAGCTGAAAATTCAAACAACGACCCGGAACCAGTTTTGTAGGGGATGTTATTATTTTCAGCAATATCAATTATGATTCAGAGCTACAGTATGAAAACTGTAAAACGCGTACAATATAAATTTAAGCAAAAATGTTTTGTTAATTTTTATAAAATCATGTTTCGACTCACAAGCCGCGACCAAGGTGTACCGAATCTCCACGATCAAGATTTACTTAAAATCTTCTCGAATATTGAGTAGGTCTTACAATGTAACCACGAACTAAGTAGACCCAAAGTCAGCCAGGTTTGAACGACCTTCAAAATGGTCACGTGATCAACTCAGCACAAACAACGCAGAAAACTAAAAATGCTATCATGCATTTGTCGCCTGATTTAGGAGCACTGGAAGTACTTTGACAGCTGATTTATTAGGCCATACTATTATAGACGTTGTTCAAATTAAAATGGTCTTTTAGATGCGTACACCTTAACTACTTTATAAGGATCAAGAAATGTCAAAAGAGGAGTTAAATAGATTTCTAGGATGAAGGGCATCCCTGAAGCAGGAACTCTTAGGCCTAGGCCTATCCAGTGACAGCTGAATTAAAAAATTTTTAGATGTCAGTCTGTGTATAGTTTGTTTTGCAAGGATGGTATTGAAGCGAGCTCTCATTGGTCTTTTATATTTTAACAATGTCCCTAACTGATTTAGTTATTGTTGATGTTACAAATGATTTTATTTGTTTTAATTCAAATGAATGTGTAGGCCTATAGCATAAAAAAATAACTTTTAAAATAATTTTTGCCTCTGTGATTATTAAGCATAATTTATATGTCGTTTAGTAGATAAGAAGAATGCTTTCAATTTTATCATCATTTTTTTGTGGTTCACATGCGAAATGACCGCCGAGAAGTGTCAAAAGGTCATTCAAAGTTGTGTGAATTTAACTCTACATGTCGAAATATGTTCTATGTAATGGATTTGGTGAATAAACTATAAAGCCTGATTGATACGTATCATGCGACGGCTCATGCCTTATTTTCTCTTTAATTCAAGGGTTGAATTCAATACCCATTGAAGGGTAACATTAAACAGCTATTTACTCTGTTTAATGAATTGAAAGGAAGTCACAGTTGTTTGCTGTGGTTGCTGTGGATACCTCTCGCGTCCATTGCGCAAAGGATTTTGGAGGAGCAGTCATGTAAAAATAGCAGGTTTTGACACAGCCTACTGTCGTAGGTTTTCGAAGTGCAGCAAAGATTGTGATGACATAAATTCAAACATAACCTGCAAACCAACAATTCCCACACTCTACAGTACCACCCATGGCTGGAGCAGTGACGTCAAGATAACAATGAAATGAATTCTGATTTACTTTTTGCTTCAACCTTGAACGAGAAATAGGACTTGCTCTAAAACAAAATTAGTTGCATTCAATGCCTCAAACACAGAAGTCAATGGGTTGAATTCACGACCTTGAACCGTCTAATGGACAAAAATCCTTGAATTCAACCCTTGCACTCAAGGGATTGAAGGAAACATTGAACCGTCTGAATCAGGCAAGACTGTTGATTACTTTCGTGAATGAGCACTAATCGTCGTAAATTTACAATATTCATGTTTTTAACTACAATATTGAATCATCAATTTATTAAACGCTTTATGTTAAGTACCCAATTTCTTGCAAATGACTGTGCAGAGTTTGCGGTATAAAAGTTTATGGGATTCTGCGATCCTTCTTACTACCAAGAAAATGTAAATGCAGCAAGTTATTTAGTGACGTCATTAAAATTTGATTCCTCGTCAACTTTGACGTGAACTCGTTATGATGACGAAACAATATGAGGCAGCACTTTCTACAAGCCCTTGTGACGAGAGATGTCTTCTAGTCAGTCTGACAGGACAAAGATAAAGGTAAATTATTTCAGAAATAATAACGCAGTATCCCATACAATGTTACACATTCGAAAATTTGATTCATCTTCATTGTGTTATTTATGTAAATATAAGCTATTTTTAAGAAAAACACAGTTTTTACACTTGTTTATATCAAAATTGTGACTTAGCAACAAACATAATAACAATTAAAAGGTAATATTTCAACTAAAAAATATTTCACAACACATTAACAGGCGTACTTATGAGCACATGTACACATATGATACACATGAACAAATTTTCAGTCACACTTTTTGAGTCAGTGTTTGCTCGAGCGTTAAGAACTTGACTAATTTGGGAGGTTCCTAGCTCAAATCCCGTCGAGATCGGCAATCCTGACTGAAGGTTTTTTCCGAGGTTTTCATCAGTCGTTAATGGGAATGCAAAGGATTGAATCCTCAGCCCTCGAAAATCCCTTCACAATTGTCCTATCCGCAACATACCTAGTTAGCCAAAAAAATTATTATTTAATTGTTTTCTTTATTTGTACTTGTACGATTATGCTAATGACATATGTCTTATTTTAAATGTGTTTTAATTAATTAATTCCACAATGTAAGTCTATTAAATATTGTAGAATAAATTCATTTCAGTAGACGTATATGCATGGTGCAATACATAAATAAAATAAGTACTCTTGCCACATTAATTTTGCAGGTGCTCTAATTGGTAGTTGTGCTCAATACCTGTAAGGGTGCTTGGTTAGGGTACAGGTATAGAAACCACGCTCCATACGAGTGACACTTGTGAATAATATAAGAGCCCTATATTGCATTCACTGCATTTGCCGACACTAAATAAACAAGTGCAAATGAATATATCACTCATGATTTTGTGAAAGTAGTTTCAAATGAAAGATTTAACTTTAAATGAAGACGTGTTTTTTTCCTTTTTTGTAATAACGAAGCTAATAATAAACTCGTCCTTGACTGTAAGGGTGTGAAGTAATTGGGTGAAAATCACACCTTCCCACATCTTCAATTCACACGTAGCATTTATTAAACGAACTCACTCTGAAGTTATGAACGCATTTACATCCATACAGAAAACCTCTCATGTTTTTAATATATATTTTATTAAATTTACAAAAAAGATGTTAGCCCGTTTCTAAAGGCGTTTAAATTTAATTTAAAACTTAATTTAAAACTTATACAATCGAGTTATATTGAACGGGTCTGGAAATTTGATAATATTCACGATGAATTGGGAAAAATATATTTCTACTGCCATGCATATTGTATATGCAATATACCCGTATTTTCGTTTTTTACAAATATTTCCCTTTCAATCAATAATATAAATATTTTTGTTCACATATATGAAAAGATTTATTTTAGCTTTGGTGTTTCAGAAACATTGTTAATAGGCAATAAGCTAAAGTCGAAAAACCTGTTTGAAGCAGAGATATTTTATCTTCAGAATTTTATTTAAATCCACCAGTATTTTAACATGTCTTTAAATATGAGAGTACTCTAAAAAGGGAGCGTAGCTATTCGATTAACAGTTAGTAGGTAGATAGATAGATAGTAAGATGGATGGATAGATAGATAAACGTCTTTATTTTCCAGGCGGGATTAAGGCCAGATTTTTACAGATTTGTAATTTGTTAATTACAATTTACAATCAAACATTTGATTAACTAAATGTTTGTATCATTGTGTATTGTGTGAAGTGTTTGTGCTTGTTGTTGTAATTTTACTATTTCAAAGTTTACTTAACTTTAGTTAATTATTGTGTCTGCATTTATATAATTGGATGAGCGTAGCGAGCGTAGCGAGTGGAGCGAAGACTTCAATTTCACTGACCCCCCAAAATATTTAGCTCGGGTGTTTTTTTTTTTTTTTTTTTTTTTTCCGTCTGTTTGTTCGCTCGATTCCGGGCAAACGGCATATGCGATCTTTATGAAAATTGTAGGGGACCTTCGTTTTCTTTGAACTTAGAGGTGTATTGTTTTTGGGTACAATCGAAAAAATATTTCTCATGAATATCGTACTTTTACGATTTTTTTCGATTTTTAGTGCGATATTTTCGTGACATTTGGTCCGATTCTGACCAAACGGGTGGGGCTACAACGTTCAGATTTCACATGGACATTAAGGTTATGGTGATGTAGTACCTTTTGAAAGACAAAGTTGAAAAAGTTAGCCAGAATCTACAGAAATAAAGGTTTTACTATGAGTTTTTTTTTTAGGTTTATAATACCAAATAACAAGTAACAATAGAAACTTGACAACAATCACCTACAATGCATTCAAAAAGCACTTGCAAAGGAAAAGTGCAAACAAACGCAAAAAACGCAAACACAAAAATTCCAAAAACGCTCATCCATCAACGCGGCGGGACTTTAGCGTTTTCCTAGTTAGTTGGATTTAGTGGTCCTACTTTGTTTGTGCGTTTAACAATAGAAAAGACGTTTAATAAAATTATTGGATGAGCGAAGCGAAGACTTCAATTTGACTTTGTGTTTTTTTGTTTGCTTTTTACTTACGTTACCCCAAGAAAAAAAGCTCGGGTGTTTTGTTTTTGTTAGTTTTTTTGTCTGTTTGTTCGCTCTCTACCGGGCAAACGGCATATACGATCTTGATGAAAATTGGAGGGGACCTTCGAAATCTCTGAACTTAGAGCTGTATTGTTTTTTGGTACAATCGAAGAAATATTTCTCATAAATATCTTACTTTTACGATTTTTTTCGATTTTTAGTGCGTTATTTTCGTGGTATTTGGCAAACGGCTACTCCGATATTGATGAAACTTTATAGGAACGTTTAAAATCACTGAAATCATATATGTTATGATTTTAGAGACATTTGAAAAAATATTTCTTATAGAAATCGTACTTTTACGATTTTTTCTCCGGATTTAATACGATATTTTCGTGATATTTGGGCCGATTTTGACCAAACGGGTGGGGCTACAACGTTCATTTTTTACATCGACATAAAGATTATGGTGATGTAGTGCCTCTTGAAAGAAAAAGTTAAAAAAGTTGGTCAAAATTCATAGAAATAAAGGTTTTAATATAAGCCTTTTACAGGTGTATAATGAACAAGTAATATCAAGTAACTTTTGAAAAAGTAAGGAGAATCCATATAAAAACGTAATCATTGCACAGAAATATTCAAAAAAAAAGTTCATCCATCAACGCGACTGGAAAAAGCGTTCGCGAAGCGGCCTAGTAAAAACGAATGCACTGAATGTGGTAGTATTAGGATAAAATTATTGTCGAAGAAAAGGCTTAAAAAGTATATTTTTTAAATATGTATTAAAATAATTGTGATAGTAAGTAAGAGTACTGAGACACGATTTGTTGTTTACAGTACACTGACCTACATAATTTGAAACACACCCAATTAATTCACGGTCACGTGTGCTATACTTAAAAAAATACCACAATAATAATACCACCCTCTGTATTTAAACAGGATTACAACTTAAAAATATTGAATCAAAAGTAAAGACCCGGCGCCTCCACCAACAATGCTATTCTTATGGAGTTAAAAAATTTCTTTCTCTACCCGGCATCTCCACCAATTGCATACAACATTTTTGTTATTTTAATAATTTATTGGATGAGCGAAGCGAAGACTTCAATTTCACTGACCCCTCAAAAAATGTAGCTCCAATGTTTTTTCGTTTGTTTGTATGTTTTTTTCGGTTTTCTGTCTGTTTGTTCGCACGATTCCGGGCAAACGGCATATTATGCGATCTCGATGAAAATTAGAGGGGACCTTCGAAATCTCTGAACTTAGACCTGCCACGTTCTTGGGTACAATCGAAGAAATATTTCTCATGAATATCGTACTTTTACGGTTTTTTTCGATTTTTAGTGCGATATTTTCGTGACATTTGGGCCGATTCTGACCAAACGGGTGGGGCTACAACGTTCATATTTTACATGTGCATTAAGGTAATGGTTATGTATTGCTTTTGGAAAGAACAAGTTGAAAAAGTTAACCAGAATCCGTAGAATAAAGGTTTAAATATGAGTTTTTTTAGGTTTATAATAACAATTAAGTAACGAGTAACAATAGAAACTTGACAACAATCACCTACAATGCATTCACAAAGCACTTGCAAAGGAAAAGTGGTCCCACGCAATCTAAAAACTTACAAAAAAGCTCATCCATCAACGCGGCGGGACTTTAGCGTTTTCCTAGTAGTAAATAACAAACTTTTGGTGGAGGTGCCGAGTAGACTAATTGTATTTTATAAAGCAAACCTCGACCCTCTGTTCGCTTAGTTGTTGTCCAGTTACGTTGCAGTTACAAATTGCCTTTTTACGAACCAGATACCAATGGTTTTAATTATTAAGCTAGAGGAAACCCGATTAATAATACATTGTTGGGTTTAATTAAACCATGACGAAAACAAACCATTGAAAATATAAAAAGTCCCGGAATGTGATGGGTGTTTGTGATAACGAGCTGTGTCACCTCTGGGGGTGGAAGGTGGGTGGAAGGGGGTGCATTAAGCTAATCCTGTGACATACACCCCGGGAGCGAACACTTTTGACAGCCATATTGATTTTTAAATGATCAAAGTGACGAACGAGATTCGATGTGCCATTATGGTTAATAATTGAACTCCAGCCGTAGTACAGTCGGAACAAAAGCTGCGGCACAGTCTTCAACGGCGGTGTCGGTGATTGAGAGCATGATGGTGGCAGAAAGTTGACGTTGCCGATGACGATGATGATGACGATAACCACCTTTTGTAGATTGGCATTACTTATCACTTTTAAACAAACCAATATAATATAGTAAGTAAAGTGCCTTTTTAAACGATTTCTTTGATGAAATTCATGTTTAATGTATTATTTTGATTAATTAATGTTTAAACAAAAAGAAAAGTGCTCATTTTTAACGAATGAACTAAAAACAAATAACACGTTTTATGGAATTAGGTAATACGGAAGAACATATGTGTTCGTTTTAAATAAAATTCTTAAATTTATGATTATTAGTTTGAGCGTAAACAGATGGCTCATCGTATAATTGTTATTATTAACATTAATTTTTGCTTGTTAAATAATTAAGGTATCTAACGTAATGAAGTATAATAAATTAGACAAAGTTGTTGCTGTACTTATATTATTTCCCTGTTAAAGCTAATACTGTAAGAAACAGATTATTAATTAATCAAACTCTTGACTCAGAAACTGACCTACTAGAAGGTTATAAACCTAGTTGTGGTTTTAATGGGTGGTTTTTCACAATCATAAAACAAGTAGGTTTATTAATTAATCAAAATATTTAGTAACCGTGGCTAGGAACTAGAAGGCTGTGAACAGAGTTGTTGTTGTTGTAACATCATTTCCCTAATCCACCCCGTCATAAGAACGCCCCCATTAATCTCGTCAAGCATCCAGCGTGTTTATTAATACACTAGGCGTAGACATTCATCATCGCGCTTCTCGCGTCTGCCGCTAGATAGCAGCGCTGGGCTACGGCGGGTGTGGGAAGGGAACGTCCCAACGCGAGCCGGCTCGCTGTCAGTCGTGTTTTGGCGCGCGTCAGGGAAGGACGTACACGTTCAACGTTTCGCACGGGAAAACGCACGCAGCGAGGGATCATAGTTTGGTGGACGTATAACAAACAGGTAGGTGGAAGTTTTCGTCGAGAATATTTTTAAATGTTTGTTGTATATTGTTTAAAATTGTGATTTAATTTTCTTTCTTTTAAGTTTTTACTTAAAAATAATATTTGCTGCAATATACCAAAAATGTATTTCCACGAATACTTGTGTTCTCGTCTGTAGATAATGTGTTTGAAATTGTATGTTCTATAATTCATATGTATTTATTTAACGTTTATCCTATTCATAATATATTACAACTGATTTACAAAGAAGAACAAGTACATACACACACAAAAAATAATTAACTATATTTTAGCATATATTTGGATATATATATAGTTAACACGTATAATATAAATGCGTATATTTTGGAAGGGATATTAGTATTTATTACGGCAAATATTTGGTTAATTTAATTTTTTAACATAACCATAAAGGAAGACTACACATACTCGTATTCATATTAGAATAAAGTCGTTCGCAGTGTCTCATAAGGCCGCTCGTACGAAGCGTATGATACTAGGAGGTCGAGGGTTCGAACCCTGCATAAGGCATGAGTTTATTGTAATTGTCCTTCATCCTCATCTATCACCACTCATCGCCTTTAGTAGCAATATTTCATTAATTGAGACGTTAAATAATGAGACACAAAAATTATTTGAATTCAAAATTTGTACTTAAATATTATTTTAATCTATTAATTTCTTTGTAAGAAGTAACCAATATTTTTACTATGACAAATAATTATCCGACTTAAATTTGTAATGACAAAAATTAACACCGAAATATATTATAAAACATTTATTTTTTACCGGAAGAATTAAACCTGCACTGTTATAGGGTGCAATGTATGCCTCTCTTCAGGTAAACTAGGTATGTTGCGGGATGTCCAAAAGCTTTTTAAGAGGATTCAAACCCAAGCATTCGCATTAACGACCGAGAAAAACCTAAAAAATGTTCAATCGAGATTGCCGGTTTTGCCGGGATTTGAACTCGGGAATAAAAGTCAAGCGCTTAGTGTTTGAGCGAACACTGTCGGATATATTAAATACATGTGTTTTCTTATGGGTTGATTTTTGACATTCAGTGCAAAGTATATTATATTATCTTCGGAAGTAACCATAATTTGATTTATTAAAAAAATATTTCAGTGGATAGTAAATTGAAATATCAAAATCTTAGTACTACAAAAACTTGTGTTTTATTGGTGGAAAATCTACATTTCATTTTAATCATAGGGAATTTATAGTGTAATTAAATTTATTTCGGAAGGAAGCATGAAATAATACATCAAAGTGAACTACACAGTAAAGTTTATTTAGAGACACGTTGTTGAAAAAGTATTTTTTCGTAAAATGTTTGCATATCCTTTTAGAGCACACATCAGTGTACACGAAAAAACACTCATGAGCCACCAATTTTTTCGTTGTCAGAATACTTTTATTTTCGCTACTAAGCGTATGTGTGAAAGCATATTTCAGTACCCTTCATTTTCATTTCAGTTGAAACGTAAAACAAATTTTTATGAGCCTGTCAGGTCCACTAGAATCGTCTGTTTATGACTGGATTATCATAATAATGTTATTAGGGGTAATGATAAAACCCTACTCGTATAACATTCAAAAAAGTTTACTTTATGGTAGCATATTGCGAAATAAATTGCTCAATATTTCTTTGAAACTAAGCTGGATAAGTTTGTCTCTTGGGCATAAGTTAGCTTGTTCGATACAACAAAATACAACCGTGTTTCTCCGCTTGCTGTTAAAAAAGTGTATGCCTATAGTCTAGAGATGGTTATAGTAATAATTTATGTGGGAAACTTGTTATAGGGTTCTATGTATGCCACTCTTCAGGTGTCGAACTAGTCATTAGGACAAATGTGAAGAAATGTCCGAGGGCTTTTTAAGAGGACTCAATCCCTTGCATTCGCATTAACGAGTGAGAAAAAGCTTGAAAAAACCTTCAGTCAGGATTGTCGGTCTCGACGGGATTCGAACCCGGGTCATCCCGAATCAGAGTCTCGCGCGTTAGTCTTAAACTGTAATTTATTGTTTTTTATGTTAGTACTTATCACTAGGAAAACGCTTAAGTCCCGTCGCGTTGTTGGATGAGCGTAATTGGTGCATTGAGCTGCCATGTGTTATGCGGATTTTCTGTTGTTCGGTGAAAAAATAATTACTTTGTTGAAGATTTTTTTAAAATTAAATTAAATTAAATTAAAAATTTACTTAATTTTTTTTAATTAATCGTAATTTAAACAAAGGAAAAAATCGTAATATTGAAATTTTCATAAGAAATAATTATTCGATTGCGCACAAATTTAACACGAATATATGAATTCATAAAATTAAGGTTCTGTGAAAAAATCATTACAATTGGATAAAGCTTGTAGGTGTTATAAGTCGAGGAATGTTTAAAAAAAAACTAAAAAAATCGTTAAATTGCGATTTTTATGAGAAATATTTTTTCAATTGCGCTTTAGAAACGGGGCAGTTCTTAGTTCAGAGATTTTGATGACCTCCAAAAAATTTCATCGCAATCGGAGTATCGGTTTAGCCGGAATCGTGTTAACAGACAGACAAAAATACAGAAAGAAAAAAAAACATTCCGGATTTTTTTCTCCAGTGTAGTGAAATGGAATCTTCGCTTCGCTCGCTACGCTCGCTACGCTCATCCAAAAATATGCGACTTCATTCAATTAATTTCAGATAAAAATTGTAGGTTCTTAGTATAATTGGATAGAAATCCATGTCAAAATGTAGTTTTATTCTACATAAGAAAATATATAATTTTGTAAAATGTAATGGAAATGGAACAGACTTATAACTTACATAATATCATAAATATATTTATTATCCAAGTTAAGTTCTGCTTTTCACACTAAAGGTTGCCTTAACGACACAGACTTTAAAACACATATTTTCAATAAATTATTTGGGGGATTTGCACACATAGGTTTTCGCAGGCCAATCACCGTAAAATACCGACCCTAAATGCAACGAATCATCAAATGGTATGCCGTTACTAATTGACACACTCTGGTCTCACTCATTGGACTCAATCCACGTAGTTCTTTGGTCACGGCAGTGTTGACCATCTAGAGCGGGTTTACACTACGGTGGCGCTACGAGCGTAAGAAAGTGGCATTTCAAAGCCCAATTATACAATTGATGATATAATTTAAGAACGTTTCTTACATATTTTAAAATGCAATTGATATATTTTTACATAGCTAAAATTTTGGTGGTCATGTTCTACAGAATGTTTCAGTTTGAAGTTAAGCCCATACGTCTAATCGACCCATAGACCCAGTGTAGTGTAACTTGAGTGGATTTGGTTGCAATGCAGACGAACAAAACTATTGATGTATGAAATGCCTACTACCGTTCTATTGTGATCCTGATTAATGTTTAACGACAGTATAGGAGGAAGTTCTCATCATTGTTAGATTCGTACGAACCTGCTTCAGTTGAACCTCTGTCATTTGTCCCAATTTCTCGTATTTCTGAACAATAAACTCAGTTGAATCGTTAACTTTGTAGAAATGTTTGTATTTCTCACTAAATATACACATGAATTAATACTAAGAGTTTACCCATCAAGTTATAACAACTGATTAAAGTGGGGAGTGTGACAAAGAAACTCCAGTTAACTTTGTCGACATCGACGCCATCGACGAGCAAATCATGATCATAATTATAATGAACAAGATTTTTTTAAATGAGGTAAACTTATTACCATCAAATATATATATTTTAAATGCGTAATGAGTTTGTGTAAGATTTACTTTTTAAGTTTCATTGTTTTCAATTGTTACAATGCAGTTATTCGGATAAAATAACTTTTTAAATGTCCACATTCAGGTGACTATAACACTTATTTTTTTATAATGCCTAGTTAGTGATTTTGACTTTTTTTCGAGAAGCCGTTACATTTGATCTGATTATTATGTTGGTTGCCTTTAATAATTAATTCTGTTAATTATATACCGGGGTTATAACATGTAAACGGTTAGTTGGAGTTGTGAAAATTATAAATGCTGTCTTCTTGTTACATTTATTTCTTACCGAGTCGGTAAAAATTAAATAAATTTTGTGAATCTGTTTTTTATTTTGTGTAATAAACTTATCGAACGCACATCATACCCTTTAGTATAACTTCCGTTTGACGTTTATTTGACAAAACTTTAAAATGTATAAACTCGTAAATAATATTTAACTATTTCAATCACCGCTTCGCAACGAGTTTTGACATTTCCTCTCAAACAGCTGGCAGCTATCATCTGAAGTTTGATGAACCCTCCAAACTTGCATCGTCTTTTCATTGCGTCGTACTTATTATGCAGTCTTATCCCACCCACCGAACTCTGGTAGAGAACTAATTCAATAAACCACAGGGTTATTGCTGTCCTATGTGCCTGAGGCAGGCAGTGTCGTAATTCGTAACTTTCCAGAACTGTGCTAAACAAGCTTTTTACCCCATCCATGAGGTTGGCAATTTGTTTCCGGGGTTTATAATGAACAAAAAAGTGCGCGTGCCGTGGTTATCTGCTCGATCGAGTATTAGCTCTTCTCAAAACCATGTGTATTACAGCTTTCTAAAGGGTAAAGCGCGTTACATTCAGATAGATATATATTTATAAATATGAAGTAATTATATTTCCCGGATTACACCCTGAACTTTTATTTTAACACCAGCGTTTCGAGCAGTTCTACCTTCCCCTTTTTATTATATAAAATATAAAAGAATAACAACGCCAAAACAAGCGAAATAAACGAATAATATCAAAAAGTGTCACTGCAACTGGCAACTTTTACGTTTCAGAGCTTTATATCCGTGAAAACCTACGAAATAGAATATTTAACAGACAAACATGGGCACAAACAAATAAATAATATCGTTCACAGAAAGTTTTGGTGGAGGTGCCGAGTACGGATAATTCCTCTTTAAAAACAGCCTAAATTGATGTTTCATAACAACAATGCTAGATATTTGGAAAAACTTTAATTATATTGAATTAATGCTAATGATTTGTATTTTATTAGTTTTAAGTTCAAATCGTGTTTCAATCTTGGTGTATCTAATTCTTAAATGCCCTTCAATATAGTGACATGATGCAATGAAAAATGTATTTATTTAATTATACTTGTAAACATCATTAGCCATTTTACATGAAGCGTAACCAAAATCATAAACGTGTGATTTTTTAATAACAGTACAGCATAACATTCTACTAAACATACAGTAGAATAGAATACGTAGTTAATGTATTTGCTCATTGTAACGATACATTTAAATTAAAGTTTGTTATGCCTACATAACAGAACGTCAACTTTTCAGAAATACTCAATTGCATTAATTGATGACAAAATTCCAGTTTTCATTTTAAGTTTGAAAAACGAAAAATCCACAGGGAAGACCCTTGAGCTGAAATGCAAATGGCTAAAATTGAACGTGGCAATTCGAAAATAATAGATTTTCCTGTGCCAGAGCTGCGTAATTTTATTGGTGCCGGTTTTATTTTTGCACTGGATATAAAGGAAACAAAAAAGCTAAAGAACATAAAAAAGTGTTTGATCACGTTTCCAATATTACTTCAACCCTATAATATTTACCTCTCTTTACACCAATTGAGAAGAGAGCTGTCATAATGTTGTGACGAGATGAATTCAAACAAAGCATTTTACATCGTCAAACACAATTTCGTATTTCACGCCATCATTCACGAACAGCTTTCGGTTATTTTCCATTTGAGTGTGAAAGCAAATAAAAATTGAAACGAAAACAAATGCATATTCATTTAATACATATGGAGAAAGTTGTTTTTTAATAATACAAAATGCAAATATACATACATACAAAAGACATTTGTGTGGCTCGTTGGTTTTGTGGTTAGAGGGTCTACTTCAAAGGCAGAATATCCAGGGTTCAATTACCGATGTAGGTAGAAGTTTTTTTACTTCCGTGAGCTCTTGCCCTTGAAGTGTGTAAACGTTTACTTTGAAGCCGTCTTGTTGATTCTTGTGCAGTAAGTGGATAGAATCGTGTCCATCTTGATTGATCGACGTGTTCCCGACTTAAAACATGCTGGTCTCTAGTTTGTATTGTTTGCTCGTCGCTGGTGTCAGCGCCTACAGTATTGGCTCGGTAGGATTTTAATTTAAACTGGAAAACTGAAAAATTGTTATAAGACTGAGTGGGTATAAGACTCACAATATGAATGTATTTATTTGTATTTATTTATACTTCTGCATACAATACTTAATAACAGACGATACATCAATTATTGCTTTAAAAAATTGCTTAAATAAATTGGTAAATGCGTATATTGAGAATTGCGTATTGATTGATCAATTTGGATATTTAAATGTCGGCATTGTTTATTTATCACCTTGTTATTGGCCTTCTAGTGCAAAAGTCTACATTTTTTAAATCAAATTATTTATGTCAAAGCGCTTTTATTTAATATTATCTTTCATTATATTATTATGTTCCATAGAGAACAAAAGGAATGCTGTTTATTGCATAAAAACTCGGCTTGAATGTGGATTAATTGCTATTACTTTCCAATTACAGTCAATAGAAATTAAGTATTGTGTATTTTATAGAAATCAATCCAGAAATTAAAAACAAACATTTCTATAAAATCAATTACACCTAGGAGTGTTTCGATTAATGAAATTGAGAAAGTTTGTGTAGTTCCACAAGCTCATTCAATAGTGCGTATTTTACTTTTCAGGCTGCATTTCAGACCACGTTTTCCATATGTTTTCGGTATAGTTTACGAAATTCAAGAAACAGTTTTGTGGTTAGTTTATCTGACTTTTGTAACACCTTTGTCCATTTCATCGAAATATTTCAACCTTAAATAACTCTGCTAGATTATTTTTAACGTAATACCATATTATATCTCAAATTTTAATACGTTAAAAAAATCAAATACGAAATTATACTAAATAATATCGTGTTTGTGAGTAGTTACCGTTAAGATATTTCTGAAAATTTAAGATAATAGTAGACTTATATATAATATATTGTTGAACTAACATAAAAGTCATAACGATGACTGCGGATTCACCCTTACAGGATACATTTATGTCCTTTAGAGAAAATCAGCCATTGTGTGAAGACAATTCATAATATTGTTATTATGCATTTAAATGTGAAATTTGTGAAATATCATCGCAGATCTAAATAAGTCTTAGTACGGATCTCACACTTAGCTAGCAATGTTTAGTATAGTTTTCACAGAATAGTCTAATGTTCTAGAAATGTGACGTGTTAATAGCAATTTACTCATTTATTTACGGTCATTATCCGGGATTCTACTGCGCAAAACAAATAGACTTTTTGCTAGTTGCAAAATATTGGAGTATGGTCAACATACAAAACAAAGAATTGAATGTAACACCACCAGTCTCGTATGCACCAGAATAAACATGATTTGCAATTTTAATTTTAAAGTATAATTTTAACTGTAGTGTCTGAAAGAATTAATAGTAACGTGATACAAAAGTATGAGGATGTCTACCTAAATTACAGCGAAATTTACAGAAACTTTAGTTTCATTAACAAGACCCAAATATTACGTTGCCGCAATACCTTTTCCTTTTTGATACAGAATCTGTATTTGAATCCTAATTATCTTACATTCTCATTGTACATTGTACATTGTATTAATTTACATTTTGTTCGCTCGTTTAGAGCTTACTTGTTCATTATGGGTCAATAAAGATAAAGATACAAAGAATAAAATAAATAGTAATAAAGATACAATTTTTTTTATACAACACTTTTTAGTTAGACTTAAATTAACATGCTCGCGATTATATATTTTTAAGTTTGAATATAAACCATTTATTTTAAACCAAACAATAAAATATGTAGCGTTTTGTTGCAACTATGTTTTATCCATACTTAATTATTGTGTGTGTGCTTTTCTTGCTGAATTTTACCGAATTAAAATTCCCATGTGAATAAAAAAATTCTCCTCAAACATTTTTTCAGAAGAAAAAAAAGCGCTTTAACGTGTCTTCAATACTATATTTGACAGATATGAAGTCGATAGAAACTAAGTTTTGACTTTTTTAATTAAGAACCAGTGTTAAAAAATCTATATTAAAATGTTCGTTTTCCTCCCCTTTTTTGAACTCATTGGTTGATAGCACGAAAACATTTCAAATTCACCATATAAAAAATTCATATAGCCCGTTATTGGCTTGACTGTGGAATAACACACGCATTAACAAAATATTATTCACCATATCGAGTAATGAGTAAAATTATAACATGAAAATGTGATGTTATATAATTTGATTTTTCTTTATTCACGGGTAAAATGTCGTTTTCTCAAGAAGTCCTAATAAAACAATAACAAAGTTCAAATTGAATTAGTATAATCCCGATCAAAAAACGTCCGTCCCAATATCTTGTCCTACTGACACTTCCTTGTTAAATCCCGTCTCAAACAGCGTCACAAACTTCAGCCGTCTAATGTTAAAACTTCCCGAAGCAAGCTACAAACTTTGACCTCTCCGCTTTTTGTTCGCAACTCCTAGCCGTAAGAATGTTTACAAGACTCAAGCTTAGACTTGACATGCCGCATATTGGCTTCTGCGGTTTATACCTTAAGCCCTCTCGGTCCTCTTCTAATAAACTAAAATGTAGGAAACTCTAGTAGGAAACTTTTCCCCCCACACTGACTTTTTTTTTTACGAATATCAGATAGGGCTATTGATGTCGTAAGGATATATTTATAGGCCATTTGTAGACCATTTGCAATCCACCTTACGATCTAAGTTATTTCCCGTCTTTCTGAGCTAACTGCGCGAGAAAACTGTTCTTTATAGCCAAAGAACCGATTATCACGATATAAAATACATCACTCGAAATACAAAACCCGACTAAATAGCGAAAAGGATTCTTAAAAATGTCTTGTGTAAAAGCAAGGATTAACGTTCTTCGGAACTATAAACTGGAGGATTATAAAACAATAAAATGAAAACCAGAGCGTATATGAGAGTTAGTATAATTCGGAACGTTCTAAGATTATTAACTTCTTAACGGCTAAAAGGGGGTAAGTTTTCATAACCTCGGAATAATACCCACATTATGCTGAGTAATTAAAGTTTTATCGTTTCCTTAGCTGAATTGAAGGACCAGATTCAACTTTGCTTGGCTTCTCACGTTGTGTATTTGGATATCAGAATAACAAACATAAAGTAGTATATACAATATATAAATATCTCTATATTGGTCACAGAATGAAAGCAAATTTATGTTGTTGATAAAAAATTTATATAAACATGCTATTTAAACACTATTTAAGTTTTTTAACGATTAACCGAATTTATATTTTTAAATTAGAGACTCACATGTATAAATTAGGCAGATTATGAATGTTATTTTGTTATTCAAAGCTAAACGAAGGTTATAAGGGACTATTTAAAATTAATCCAAATCCAAAAATCAAATTTGATTTTATTTGCATCCATTTTAACACCACATCGTGACTTTTAGGATATGGTCGTATTTTTCATATATGACCACTAATGTGTGTGTACTCTTAAAATATAATTTGACTACTTGCAAGAATGTATTAGCAATTGTCAACTTTCATCAAAATATAAGTTATCGATTCTTGATATAGTATTTATTATATAACTTTTTTGTTTTGTTTTGAGGCCCTATTTCGACAATGCAAATGTCCGAAAAGATCAATTTTACCAAAAAATATGAGAATCCAATGATAACATCCATTTGTTTTTATTGTGTGGTACAATCATTGCACATGCGCTAACATGTTAACACTATTACGTCAAATGTTGATTACATATTTTTGTTATAATATTATGATTTTAGAGCATTTATTATTCCAAGCGAAATTTGTAATATATATATATATATATATATAAGAATCACAATTGTAAACTTGTCGGGTTATTGACGTGTATTTGACTTACAAAATTAAAAAGTCTGGACCGGAAACTTTTTCCACAACGTAGTACATTAAGTCAAATCATCAAATAATCTTAACCCTGTTTATATAGTGATGCATTTAGTATACTTTGACAGAAATTAAAAAAACTACAGAAAAAAAAAATTTTTTCCCCCTGTAGTTTATATATATATATATTTATTAAGTGATCTTTAGCACAAAAAAAAAGTGTACAAATCGAAATTTTTTGTCCACCTTAGATACTAAAATATAAAAATATATCTTTATAAAATGACTTATTCAAGTTATGTCAAAAAGGGAGAAAAAATTTATTTCAACGTATCATAAATTCAAATTTCTTTGTCTGTATTACACACGAGAAAGCGGAAACCGTTACTAATGCTATCATACCTCTCAACATCCCGTATACTCATTAGTGTTCCAAAACACACCACTGACATTACAGTTAACCTAACCTTAACGGCAGGCAATTCTTCGCTACCTGCTACAAAACAGACGATTTCCATTTGCCTTTATTTGGTTACCAAATCTACCGCCAGAGCGTTTAGAGTCCGTCAGAGATGCTACGAATATATTCGTCTTTTTTCGGATAACATGGTTGGGGGGTATTCCGAGGAATGTTAAGTTAGGAGATGAAGGAGGGGAGAAGTTAGGGTGAGGGGAGGGGAGAGGTTGTGTTTACATTGACAAACCCAATAAACGGAGATATTTTAAAGTGAAATAACATAAAGGTACATTTGTTTATTTTAGATGTTGTTTTTGAATTTAAAGAAAATAGAACGAAAGATGGTATATTCAAAATTCAATTTCAATTATTTATGAGACATACGAATACGAATACGCAGTAACTGTTATCAACATATTAAATGACGAAAATGAATGATCTCCTACATATGTAAAATACTTAAACACCACTTTTAGCATTACAACTTTCGGGTTATTACATGGTTTTTAAGCATAAGCCGCTTTAAGGACATTGACAGAATTGTCCTAAAAGTTTGCCCAGCGGACAAGGAATTTAATACAGATTCGTTCTGTAGTCCCGGTAGCTTAGTTGTTTAAGCAATGGCATGTAAAGCCGGAGATTCTGGGTTCGAGTCTGAGTCGAGGTAATATTTACGACATATGCTATGAATCTATAACTTTTGTGTTATAGCCTTCTTATCCTAAATGGTTTCTGATTATTGTTACTTATCCACGGTTTTAATTTGTTTATTCTAAGATTGGATCGAGAAGAATAGAATAAAACAGTAACGTTTCTTTACGATCCCTGATGAATAAATGTAAGCGGATGTACAGTATTGTTTAACAAACAAAGCATTTATTCTTCATGTAAATATTTAGTCAGCGTTATATAAAAAAACTTAATTTCTATGGAAAATATCCAAAACAATCAAATTAATGTGTAAGGACGTAATTGTTTGCGTTTTTAAGTAACGAGAAATAGTTTCTTAATTTAACACTGAGATATAATCATGAACCGATGTATGCCAAGAATTACACATGTTTAAAAAAATACAACTGGTGTAAATTTAATAAACTTTACGAGGAATGTAATGATGAAGGTCTTCATTGAAAGTTTGGTTGGTTTGAAACTTTAAAAATTTACGCCCCTGAATCTAAACATACATAAGTTTCAAACAGCATAAATCATCCACTAGAAATTCATTACAATCGTTAGCAAATAAAATAACGACGAATCAAATTTCGTTCATCTGAACATCAGTTTTCTTTCTTTATTTCTGCACTGCACTGCAATCCGTGGTGATAATGTCTTAAATATGGTATTTCATTTTTAATTTTTTATCATATTAAAACCTCTGCTATGAAACACATGGTATTTGCAACGAGTCGAACAATACAATTTTCAGCTTTGTATTAGTATAATACTTTTTAAACATCTAATGAATTACGGGAACAAGCGGGATTACGTTTTGTTCGTTCGAATTTCCAGGAATTCTAAAATCACCAGAAAGTGCTACTCACCCGTTGTTTTTTGTGTTTGTATTTAAGTTTGTTGTGTTTTGTTTTTTCAACCAATCTCCGAATCACAAAATGTTTACGAAGATTAGAATAACAAACTAAATAATATTGTTGCAGGCCTAACTTTCACTAAATTTTGACTTTGCAATACAATTAATTTCATTAGGTTCGTACGTTCAGTTTTGGTAAAATAAGCCATTTTGGCCCGTTCATCTCCTGTGTTAAAACTCTCACTCATAAAACTCGTCCAAAAGCCAGTGTTAAGTGTTTGTTAAAACTAGGTCCGCGAATGAACATACCTATTAATAAACTTGAAGTTAGTCATTGTTTTCTTTAAACCATCAATTTCTTTTTTTCTTCTTCTGTATAATAATAATTTTCACTAAAATTGAATTAGTAATTGCTCATTATAAATATAATTAGCTAAGTTATCCAAAATAGTCCGTTTCAATTAAGCAAACGCTCACCCAACCTGAATTTAAATTGTTTAGAAATGGGGAAATAAAAAAATGCATATACATTTTACACAGCCAAACACAATGTTGTTTCTTCTATGAACTTGGTTAAAAATCTGATTTTCAGAAGGGGGCAATAAAGAGGGGTAAATTGTTGCGAGACGCGTTTTCATACATGATTTAATCACATTCGTAATTTGTGCTCCACTTTACATAACGATAACGCACAATTACTTTAATCTTATTATCTTCACTAATAAATTAAACAATCCCTGGTGTTAAATTACGAAATTAGTGAAATAAATTCATTAAATGATTTGCCCTATCGTTGAGCGTTCCATTGTACGTCGGTTTGTTATCTACCCTGCCTACACAGTGTTCGTTCAGTAATTGGTGGCTTTTATAATTCGCGTTTGCCCATTGTCCGTGTTGTATATTCAATGGGAACAATCTACCCTTGGATTAATGAACTTTACCGTTGTTATCAGAAACTTTGCGTGAATGTCGTGTTTTCAATTTCAATTCGTTTCCAACATCCCCTGCCTTTATCTCCGTTGAATATTGGCGTTATAGATTTATATATCGCGAGACATATAAGGCTTATATCTGAAATATAAGAGCTAGCAAAATCACTGCTTTATCGTGCAATAAAGATTTCAGATATTCGATTATATTTTAAGTGTTCGCTGCCAGTGGAGTAATGTATTGAAATATAGGCTACATCAGGGTAGATTTCAGACGCCTAGAAATGGCAAAATTTGTAGTAAAGCATTTACATCAAAATTTTAATTGACATAAAGACAGTAATGAAAAATGAATAAATATGATTACAGTGGTTTATCTGTGTACATCCATTTTTCAAATGAAGGTTAAGAATGTTCACATGATATACGGTAAAAAGTATAGAAAACCAACTGTTTTATAAATGTGTTAACAAAATATTTTTGGTAATATTTACCACAGTTCAGAAATTATAAATCGAATCAGACCGGTAATTTTTTATTTTTTATTGTACAAAAATTAACTAAAAATAAATGTTAATATTTAGTACAATGAAAAAATAAAAAAATACCGGTCTGATTTGATTAACGGGGGTGTTTCTCGAATAACCAAGTCTAGAAATAAACTAAAGAATTTCTTTTTGTTTAATATTTTGTTTCTCACTGAACTCGCAATTTTATGATTTTCTTATAAATATTTTATTCCTTATTTTTAATCTTGACCTTTTCATAGTTAGTGAGAATACATACAAATTAGTATGTATTGGTTGATTTTGTTTCTAAAAACATAGCATTATTCAAGACGATTTGTATATTTAGGATTTATTACATCAATATCAATTTAATAAGCCGAGTATTTTCAGAGTATTTTTTAATTAACTTTGCCAGAATGCGCGTTGTCACAGCTTTGACGGTGGTAAATGCATCTTAACTGACACAGCCTATAGATTCAACTTTCATTGAAAGAGAAATTCTCATAACTTCACAGAGACAACTTTATATTTTCAGAATCGTTACTATGTGTAAGAATATCGCACTGGGGATCGGGCTGGGCCAATTCCTGGCGTTTATTGGGGTTTTATGAGTTATTAGCTCTAGCGCGGTTATGAGGGGCTGACTCTTGGCAGGGGAAACCGATCTACGTCACTAATGAGATATCAATGGTGCCAACTGAAATACGGTGGGAGAAAAATTATCCTTCTCTCGCGTCGAATATTTTTAGAGATTGCTCGGTTGGTTTTGAAAAAAGTTTGAAAACTGAAAAGCTTTTTTTTTAATATTAGAGATTAATTCTTTATTATAACTGGGCCTAATACAAATTTTAATTTTCTCTCACAACTATATTGACCATCACGGTCAAAGGATTGTCGGGATGCGGAAGGATGCAAAAATGAAATAATTCCAGTATCTAAGTCTTCTTAATGGTGGTGTCGAGTTTATATAAATACCACCCTTGGATAGAGTTAGTTTTACCCAACAAGAACAGCAATTATCACTATAAACGTACTGTATAATCGTTGTTGAAGGACTGTGTCGAAATAAATTCGTGTTATTAATCGCAGGTCATGTTTAGTCTTACTTTGAGTCGTGACACGCGCTCAGACATAACATGGAGGACAGAATATTGATGAATTTAAGGAAAGGTGCTCCCACATAGCATTGATTCGGCTGATTATACTGATTCTGTAGTACAACTTTATTTTATTATAAACAAAGCTCTGCCTTTACATTAAGGTTGCCTTAGGACATAGAATAACAAAAATTAATTTACATTTATACAAACTACATTTAACAATAAGTAAAATTGGTTAGATGTTTGTTACTTCTTGCTTTGACCAAGTCATAGATAAAACTTGCATTTAGTTTAAAACGATTGGAATATTTAACAACAAAATCCGGTATCGTTCCTCTTACTATTAGTTATACATTTAAATGATTAAATAGTCCTTCTCGAACAAGTGATACTTATTCTGACATCAGTATTTAAATAACCTCTTTATTCCTATTGTTCTACTTCATTTATTATACCGATCTAACTATAAATATTGCTTCTATGATATGCACAGTTACACAAATTCAAAAGCAAGTGTGTTATTATGATAATGAAACCAAAATAATAGAATGCATAAACATGCATATAATGGGTTTGTTGCTGCCACATTTTTTTTAACAGTTTTGATTTGTGGGTAATAACGTGAACACAACAGACTTAAATGTACAAAACTATTATTGAATGAATAATTTTAATTTATTTCAACACAACACTACATTTTTGTATTGTGTCAAAAATACGCTCATTTAGTTTTTTGACTTTCATAACACATATTTTAATAGTGCTGCAGAAAACGTTCATTCATCAACATTATTACAGTCGATGTTCCTAGTTATTTAATATTTTCACAAATAACAAACCACAACATGATAATAAATTAAAATTTCAACATCTTTTTGCTCAATTCTGATTGTTGATGTTCTGTTAATGTCCTCATTTATATGCAAAAGTTTATTCCCGTGTAAATCCTTCATGGCACATCATCATAATACCAGACAAATGCAATTCTTCATCTCAATGCAACAGACATTAACGGTTAACTTTATTAGCATACAATTTACCACATCCCGCTAAAGGTAGAAGTATTTTTGGATGAGCGTAGCGAGCGTAGCAAGCGAAGCGAAGATTCCATTTCACTACACTGAAGAAAAAAATCCGGAATGTTTTTTTTTTCCTTTCTTTCTTTCTTTCTTTCTTTCTTTCTTTCTTCTCTTCGATATTTTCGTGACATTAGGGCCGATTCCGACCAGACGGGTGGGGCTACAACGTTCATATTTTACATGGACATTAAGGTCATGGTGATGTATTGCTTTCTGAAAGAAAAATTTGAAAAAGTTTGCTAGAATCCATGGAATAAAGGTTTTAATATTTTTTTTAGGTTTATAATAACAATTAACAGGTATCAATATAAACTTGACAACAATCACCTACAATGCATTCACAATGCACTTGCAAAGGAAAAGTGGTCCCACGCAAACTAAAAACTTACAAAAACGCTCATCCATCAACGCGGCGGGACTTCAGCGTTTTCCTAGTAATTTCTAAATTCTGATGTGGACTTAGGTCAATCATATCTTGGCCTAGGAATGTGTAAACGGTTACTTTGAAGCCGTCCTCGCAACGTGGCACAACATAAATTCTGAGGTTTTTCCGAATAGCCTTGTTGATTCTGGTTCCGCTTACGGTTGGAATCGTGTCCAGCTTTATTGATCGGTGTTTTTTATTTACTTGTTTTTTATTATTATTATTATTTTATTGGATGTATTTCATACAAACTCGGTCAAAACCGGAGCTAACATGTTGTACGGACTTACGTCAAGTACTTCCATGTGTATCTATATTACATACCTACATTATTACTTTTTCTTAACTCTAACTAAAATAAGTCATTTATAATATAGTTAGTAGATGATGTTTTCTTTCTGCTGTGTACGGTTTATTATTTATTATTATATTATATTTATTATTTTATTATTATTATTATTATTATTATTATTATTATTATTATTATTATTATTATTATTATTATTATTTTATTGGATGTATTTCATACAAACTCGGTTTAAAACCGGAGCTAACATGTTGTACGGACTTACGTCAAGTACTTCCATGTGTACCTATTACATACATTATTACTTTTGTCTTAACTCTAACTAAAATAAGTCATTTATAAATTGTAATATTGTTTGTAGATGATGTTTTCTTTCTGCTGTGTACGGTCGTGGCCGATTTCTCGTCGCCATCCTAGCATTTGCTCTTCGGACTATGGGAAACCACGAAAACCATGTCAGGATGGAAGCTGTCTCGGAATCTCGAAGTATCATTCTTAGTTTAGAAATTTAAGAACTATTCTACACGTGTTGAGTATTACTGCCTTTTGAGTCTCGATGTATACATTGGGTTGAAGATCTAGTTGTTTAATGCTTTCATGTAGCTTCTTCGGTATGATGCCGTTGGCTGATATAATGAATGGGATTGTATTTACCTTTTTCTGTTTCCACATCTTTTTGATCTCAATTGCAAGTTCACTATACTTGTCAATTTTTTTCTTCCACGTGGTCTCGACGTTATGGCACATTGGGATAGCAACGTCGATAAGGGTAGTTTCTTGTTTCTTCTTGTCAATTATTATTAAATCCGGTCTGTTGTGATGTATCGTTTGGTCTGTTATAACTGTGCGGTCGTAATATAATTTGTAATCTTTACTATCTAGTACTTTCTCTGGTTTGTATTTGTAGTAAGGTGTGTGTGTGTCAATGAGGTTGTACTTGATTGCTAGTTTTTGATGAATAATGTTAGCTACTTGGTTATGTCTGTAGAGGTAATCTGTTTGACATAGTGACTTGCATCCGGATATGATGTGTTCGATTGTTTCACCCTTTGCACTACATTTTCTACATTGATCGTTACTGTCGCATCTTGTATATGTATTTTTTATAATTGTTCGTCGCAATCACTCTGTCTTGAATAGCCATCATAAAACCTTCTGTTTCTCCAAATAGTTCCCCGTTGTTTAACCACCTATTTGATGCTTTAATATCTACGTGACCTTTGTGTAGTTCATCATAATGTCTCTTGTGTAGGGTCTTTTCTGAGAGACGTAACTCTTTTGAAGCGTCAGTTATGAGTTTCCCTTGTAGATTGACATTTTCGTTTGCTAGATTGAGTGGAGTTAATGATTTGTCAGCTAGCACCACAGCCCTATGCAGTGTGGATTGGTTGCTCTTTGTAAAAAAGTATTTCTAAAATGTCTATTTGTTTATAATATAAGTTGTTCAGATCAATTAGGCCCCGTCCTCCTTTTTCTCTTGGAAGTGTCAATCTCTCTATTGCTGATTTAGGATGATGTATTCTGTGTTTGGTAAGTGTTGTACGAGTTAATATTTCCAACGCGTGGATGTCTGTCTGCGTCCATTTAATGATTCCGAATGAATATGTCAGTACTGGTACAGCATATGTATTTATTGCTGTGATCTTGTTTTTACCGTTTAGTTGCGTCTTGAGGATAGACTTTAGTCGTTTCTTGTATGTATCTATCAATTTTGCTTTCATAACTTTATGTTCAATTCTGGCAGCTTGTGAGAATCCTAAATATTTGTATACATCGTTATCGTCCATTATTCCAATCCTATTTCCATCATCTAGCTGGAACTCTTCTGCTTGTGTAACCTTACCCTTTTCGATATGTAGCGTCTTACATTTGTCTACTCCAAACTCCATGCAGATATCTTGACTAAATTCTAATGTTGTATTGACTAGACTGTTTAGTTGTGCAAAATTTGATGCATACAACTTTAGGTCATCCATGTAGAATAGGTGGGAAATTGTGTGACATACCACATTATTGTCCTTAATTTTAAATCCGTATGTCGATTCGTTAAGCATATGTGACAGTGGGTTTAATGACAGACAAAACCATAATGCACTTAATGAGTCACCTTGGTTTTTTGAGTCACCTTGGAAAAGATTTGTATTGGATCTGTAGTTATCTGCTGGTTTTTCATATTTAGTTTTAGTGTTGTTCTCCATGTCTCCATTACTGTCTTCAAAAAGTTTACAATTACTGGGTTGATTTTATATATTTGTAAAATCTGAATAAGCCATGTGTGTGGTGTTGAGTCAAAGGCTTTCTTGTAGTCAATGTAGTTTACGTGAATATTCCTTTTCTTATTGTGTGCCTGATTCATTACAGTAGAGTCAATAATAAGTTGTTCTTTACATCCCTGTGAGTTCTTACAGCATCCTTTTTGTTCCTCGGCCATGATATTGTGTTCTTCGCAATGATTATATACTTTATTTGTTATGCATGAAGTCAATATTTTATATATAGTTGGTAGACATGTAATTGGCCGATATTTACTTGGGTTCTTCGTGTCATTGTCCTTTGGTTTGAGAAAGGTTACTCCTTCAGTAAAGAATTCGGGTATTTCTTTAACTCCATTTATAAACTCGTTGAGACATTTTCTAATTTGATTGTGAGTAGTATTGAATTTCTTATACCAAAAATTTTGAATATTATTATTATTATTATTATTATTATTATTATTATTATTTATTTTTCTCTAACGTCTATCCTATTCAGTTAAAAAACTGTTTTACAAATCTAATTACATCGATGCAGACACAACAATAAACTACAGTAAAGTCAATATTTGAAACGGTAATATTTAAACAACAATGCATTGAATCACAACAATTTTGGAAACAAATTCAAAAAGGATATTAAAATGCAATTCATATTTTTAATGATTCAAATATAAAAAAGAACGGCAAAAAAAAGTAAAAAAGAAAACTAATAGAAAAAACTGATTTATTAGACGATCCCACTCAAACGAATATGATTTTGGCTAAGTCTGCTTTAAATTTAATATACCACACTAAAAATCAGTTGTGTGACTGAGTATAGGTAGATTCTGAAAACGAATGTATTTATTTACCTAAAGTTTCTGCTAGTGTTGTCGCGTGTGAGAGTGGTTTTAAACATCGTACGTTGTCATGGCAACGAGGCTGTGAAATGAGAATAATGGCCTCATTGTCTCCTGACAATGGTTTGTCACCTAGTTGACACTCGATTAGCACGGACACGTCGTTAGGAGGCCGTGGGATGTGCGTTAGTTCAGCGTGGGTACAGCCAGACAAACATCACGGTTAAATGTAGAGGGATGATAATGTAATTAATTGAGATTTTCAAGTGAATTATTAGACTATTAGAGAGTTATGTAATGTAGAAGTTAATCTTATGGTCTTTAAGCACAGTCAGAAACGATCACTACGTTTTATTCAATAAAATACACAATGTAGGCCTTTAATTCCAAAAATATAATATCACACTTTTCGCTTTTAATCCCAGACAGAAATATTTGAAAAATCGTATTTATTTTGGGAGTCATTCTGCTCTGTGCTTAAACTTAAATTACTTACTTTTGCCAGTTAGACTGAAGACCTCAACTTTGAGATTGTTGATAAATCATTTTCCTGCGTATTCTTTGAATATAAAAAAATATATAAAATATAAAAAATAACTTAATGCTGACTGATTTACTTGCAGCTGTTTTGTGGCTTTTAAATATTTAACCACAGCGAAATGGGCCGTAAAATAAATTTAATACAGAATTCATAATTTAGTTATTAGACGAGGGAGCGAAGTGAATGAGGAAACCATTCAAGAAAATCGGTACTTACGTGATTCTGTGAGTGTGTTTACATCGAAAACCAGCCGAATCGCTGAACAGATTGCGCTAAAATTTTAAACAGACATCCGGTACGAGTACACTGAGGACTGCTAGCACAATCAGTTACATCCGTTGCGATTTAAAACTTACAATTAATAACTAGGAAAACGCTTAAGTCCCGCCGCGTTGATGGATGAGCGTAATTTTTTTAAACGAAAAAAGCGTAAAATTGTGATTTTTTTAATAGATCATTTTTCGATTACGCTCAAATTTCACACGAAAATATTAACTCATAAAATTAAAGTTCTGTGAAAAAATCATTACAATCGGATAAAGCATGTAGGTTTTATTCGTCGAAGAAATGTTAAAAATTGAAAAAAATCGTAAAATTGCGATTATCATGAGAAATAATTTTTCGATTGCGCTCAAATTTCACACGAATATATTAATTCATAAAAATTAAGGTTCTGTGAAAAAATCATTACAATTGGATAAAGCATGTAGAGTTATAGGGCGAAGAATTTTTTAAAAATCGAAAAAAATCGTAAAATTGCGATTTTCGTGAGAAATAATTTTTGATCGATTTTTCCCCCCGTGCAGTTCTTCGTTGAAGATTTCACAGAACCCCATAAAATTCATCGCAATTGAGTATTGGTTTAGCCGGAATCGTGTTCATAGACACACAAAAATACAAAAGAAAGAAAGAAAGAAAGAAAGAAAAAAAAAAAAAAACATTCCGGATTTTTTTCTCCAGTGTAGTGAAATGGAATCTTCGCTTCGCTCGCTACGCTCATCCAATAAATTGAAAAATAGGCTGCGAATTTGTTGGAATTATTTTAACGACAATGGTTTGGTTTTGAAATTTTTTTTGTTTGTTTTTTGCTTGGCAGTTATAATGCAGTACCCAAGGTGTATCGAATCTTGCTCGCTCAACGTACCCCCAAATAGAGCTGGGAGATTGAATAAACCTTACAATATTTACACGTATTTCGTACTGGCTATGTTTTCCATAGTAATGTCGCAGAGACTACACTGCGTTAACTTGTTAAGTGCATTTCAAAACATGTTTAATAATTTTGTTTATATTATTTTTTTTGTTTTTTTTTGTGTTTTTTGTTGTTTGTTTGTTTAACAAAATGCAATCTTGAAATTACAAAATCTTACCAGACCATGGGATTGAACCCAGGTCTCCCACATTTCGGGTATAAGGGCGCCTTAGCCAACTAGACTGGGGAATCGCCAGAGTCGATAAAGGAGTGAGCGAGTCCTGTGTTTAGTACCCGGGAACATCTGCATACAAGTTGTTTTATGTATAGGTATAAATAATAGGGTTTTTAAGTTTAGTTAGTATAAGGGCGCGTCAACTAAAGGCCATAATGCGCCACTATTGTCTATTTTGAGTAAAGGTTACCTGTCCATGTACAACTTATCACTAAGGTGAATAACTATGGTCATGGGGTGTGAGGATGGTTGGAAGGAGTGTCCAATTATATTTAATTGAGCTCAATCCCAGTATTCGCAATTTGATTAATTACAGAATCTTACAAAAAAAACAGCTGTTACAATATCGACTGGCAAACGCCCGAAATAGTCTTGCGATATCGGTGGAGCTACCACTAACTGTTAACTAATAAATTAACGTGTTTCCCATCCAGTGAATCTTATGAACGTGTACTGAAAACAGGTCACATTATTTCAAGTTATTATTTTTGGAATTAAATGTACATCGCAGTCCTTAATCCCATCAAAATGAAGCCAAATTCACCTTATTCTGTAATTAGCAAATGATTTAAATAGCAAAATTTATATGCCTTTGGTGGAGGTGCCGGGTAGAGCGAGAAAAGTTTTAGCTCCATAAGAATAGCATTGTTGGTGGAGGCGCCGGGTCTTCACAGCTTGAATTTATAATTTTTACTTTACAACCAATTGAATTACGGAGGGAGGTAATATTGTTGTTTTTTTTTGGCACAAGTGACGGTGAATTTTTAAGTGTTTTTCGAATATGTAGGTCAGTGTACTCAGTCAGTATTAGCAACAAAAATGCATCTAGACTAGTACGCTTCAAAATTTTTTTGTATTGTTCTTAAAACAGGAAAACCCCAAAAGTGGGTTTTTTAGACGAGTGAGTCAGGCATGTGTTGTGTACCTGGTAACATTCCATTTCTTCCCCCTACCTTAGGCCTCCCTAGCCTATCATAGGCTAGAGTGGCGCATTATGGCTTTCAGTTGACGCGCCCTTATACCGACTAAACTTAAAACCTTATTATTTATACCTATACATCAATCAACTTGAATGCAGATGTACCCGGGTACTAAACACATGACACGCTTACTCGTCTAGCAACGACTTTGGCGTTTCCCTAGTTATTTTGAATGAATTGGATTTATTTATATATTTCTTTATATATTTAACGTCTATTCTATTCAGTTAATAAATGCAATGATGAAAGAAAGAGCATTTGCTCCAAATAACGTATACTATATTGAACTGAATTGCATTTAATTTTAACTTACACGAAATGGAAACATCATTCCAATGTTATCAAAAATTCAATCTTATATTATTATTACAAAGGAGAACAACTTAATAAATCTAATTATATAAATGCAGACACAACAATGAACTACAGTTAAGTTCATATTTGAAGCAGATATATTACAACAACAATGTATTAATAACGCACAAAACAGATAAAATAGAAGGCATGTAAATGTTGAGTTTGCAAATTCAGAAGTGAATAGATATTTTCGTTCCGTTTCGGTTCATTGGATGAGCGTAGCGAGCGAAGCGAAGATTCCATTTCACTACACTGGAGAAAAAAATCCGGAATGTTTTTTTTTTTTTTTTTTTTTCTTTTTTGTATTTTGGTGTTTGTCCCCACGATTCCGGCTAAACCAATACTCCATTGCGATGAAATTTTTTGGGAAGGCCTTTGAAATCTTGAACTTAGAATGCCAGTTTTTTTAGCGCAATCGGGGAATTTTTTTTTTCATAAAAAAAGCAATTTTTCGATTTTTCGATTTTTTTTAAAATTCTTCGACTATAAACCCCACATCCTTTTTCCCATTGTAATGATTTTTTACAGAACCTTGATTTTTTTGAATTAAGTATTCGTGTGAAATTTTAGCGGGGGAAAAAAAAATTTTTCTCATGAAAAAAGAAATTTTTTCGGGTTTTTTTTTTTTAAAACAATTCTTTTTACTTATAACCTAATGCTTTTCGATTGTAATGATTTTTTTACGAACCTTAATTTCATGAACTCATATATTTGAAATAAATTTGAGGCCCCTCGAAAAATTTTTTTCTTATAAAAAATTTCAATTTTTCGATTTTTTTTTTTTAAAAATTTCGATAATTAAAAAATTAAGTGAATTTTTTATAAAAATTTAATTTTAATTTAAAAAATTTAAATTTTTTTTTAAATTAATTTTAATTAAAATAAATTTCGACAATAATGTTTTTTTCACAGAACAACAGAAAATCCCCGGGAACACATTTCAGTTCAATGCACCATACGCTCATCCAACAACGCGGCGGGACTTAAGCGTTTTCCTAGTAGTAACTGTGAGTTAACGAGAAACTAAAGATAAATAATTTGTGTAAAACTTTTCCAAGGGACAAATTGCTTGGATTCTGGTAAACTATATAATGTTTGGAGATAGATCAGAGGAAATGTGTTACTTTTTTAGGTTTATTTGGATTAACAGCGCGTCAACCGTTAGGTCATAATGCGCCACTTTAACCTAGGGAATATAGGGAGGAGGGGCGCATGTTGATCAGAACCAGCTACGGGTATGGTGACGAAAGGAGGGTTCTTACGTCACGGCCGTCATCGTCTTTGTCATCGTTCGTGATGTCATAGTCATCGTCGTCGGGGAGATCGTCAAGGGAAGGGGAAGGTGTCCCTGACGACGGTTACCAGAGCTCGCATCTAGTTTCTTGAAGTAACACATTTCCTTACATACTTGCTTATGTTTGCGAGGTGGACATCTCTGGATTCTCATTCTTCTCCTTCTTTGATTATAGCAGAGCCATGCTTTGGGGCCCGGGCCCAGACGGGAGAGGAAATGTATTTCGTTGTCTAATTCGGTACGGGAGTTATGACAATATATGACAAAGCTTACGGTTAAGGTACGTTGCTTGTTCTATCCTTCAATAATGGTGGAGGTTCCGGGCACATAAATATTCAAGCTTTCTAGGAAATATCTCTAGTTTTAATCTTCATTAATGGTGGAGGTGCCGGGTTACATGAATATTAAAATTTCTGAGTCACTATAAAATATATTCTGTATCATCATTGTGACAAAAAGTTCGTGTCAATCGAATGTTGTGTTCGGTTTAAATAGTGGTTCGTGATACAAGAACGGACGAATGGGCGAACAGGAAAGTGATGCTTAGGAAGCCTCGCTCCCAAAACATATTTCGTCAGGTTTGAAAGTGAGTTGTGTCGAATAAAAATCAACTGAATTTGAGTTGAGTGATTTCCAACAGTGTGCTTTCGTTTTAGGCAATACTCGAAAAAAAAATTAACGTATCTACATACAATAGCAATTACAAAGGATTCGTAATTTTTCTCAAAATAAAAAAAGACTTTATTTTGTTTACTAAAATCTCTTGTAATTTGTATTCTGCACTGAACAGTCTGTAAAGTGGTAAACAAAGGTTTTGTATACGCTCAATAACAGTTTAACTTAAACAAAAACTGTGACGTGATGACTAATACAAGCGCCAATACAAAAGGTGCTTAATTTAACTTATATTTTAAATACCTTAACACTTGAATTATTTAATCAAATCTCTTGTCATCTACATACTACGCTCTACAGTCATTTAACAAAAGCTATTCAAACAAAGTTTACTTTTGTTAAACTAGAACAAAAACATAATCACGAATAATCTCTTTTTTGATTTAGGCTGATGTAATATGAAGCTGAACCAGTTTCGTAACTAAAATGGCCAACGACAACCGTTGATTAAGAAACACCCCTTCTCATTTTATTCAATCAAGATTTACAAAGTTTAACACCGAGTTGTTAGAAAGCGTGACGTCAGTGCAACACAAAGGAATACAGAAAATTGAGTCTTTCTCATCTCTCTCACTCACTCACGACGACGCAGTATCGCCTTACAAGAGATTAACTAGTTAGAACGTTATTTTGACGCCTTAGCTCAAACAAAACCAAACGGTCTTAACACTAAGCGCATTAAAATGAAGGAAAAAACATTCAATATAAATGTTTTGCTCCGTTTTCTCAGAAACAAACTGTTTTTGTGTAGACGAGAGAAAAGCGTGTAAGATAAGTTCAAACTTGAGAGATTTTACAAAAGACAAGTTTGTGCGGAAGGAGTTTTTGCTTACCGGTGTATCGCTAAGCTTGGTTAGCTGTTTATACATAAAAGACTTTCCACCCAAGATGTTTATCTTTTCATAATTGAACAAACAGAATCGATAGAGGTGTGTTTCCTACCACTAGGAAGCTTTTCTAACGCTTATTCCAGTCGCGTTGATAGATGAGCTTGTTTGGCTGACTATTTCTGTCCTATGGTAACTGTTTTTTGTATGCGTGGGATCTCATTTCTTTTTCAACTTCAATTGCAAAATTATTTTTGTAAAGTTAGGATAATTTTTATAAAGTAGTATTTATTGCTATGGTAATACCAATTTACAATAATATGTAAAATATCTCGAGGTCCAAAGACTTGCTTCTTGTAAGCATTGTAGGTGATTATTGTCAAGTTTCTATAGTAGTTACTTGATATTATTTTTTTCGGAGGGGGGGGGGAGATGGGGGGGGTCAGTGAAATTGAAGTCTTCGCTTCGCTCATCCAAAAAATGTTTTCTAGTTTTTTGCAATTATTTGCTCGTCGATGGTGTTGGCGCTAACAGGGTTGGCTTGGTATGGTATTAGTTACAATGGGTGGAATCTAAATACCACTGATTGCTATATTTCCTATTAAAAATATCGATCTTTGGTTGGTTATCGCTCACTCGTCGATTGCGTCGGGGCCTACAGGGTTGACTTTGTTGCTTTAATTTACTGTCCCTCACTGAAAATCAGTTATATAACTGAGTGGGTAGACTCTAAAAACAATTTATTTATTTATTTATTTAATGCAAATGTATTAATTTTATTTTGAAACAACACTTTGGCTACATGAATGTAAACGAAACACTTCTTTCATTTCTTAGTACTCAACTCAGTTTCCAAACACTTTCTTATAACTCCGAGCAAATTAAAGAAAACTGCACAAAATATTAACAATCGCACTTTACAAAATCATTATTTTCAACTTTCTTGTAGCGGACTTTCAACAGTCAGTTTTATCTCGGACTAAGATTTATTCATGCTGTAAACGAATTTGTCTTCTAAATCTCGTTTTATATTTTTAACCCGTTTTGTAACTTCGTCTTCTTATTCTTTTATCCGAGAGCAAAATTATTGTAACAAGCAATGGCTCAAAATATTATGTAGCTAGCTCCATATATAAATCACTTGTCAGTCCGTCTGTCTGTGTGTATGTCACGCCTCATGACCGTGCACGATCTTCCATTGACACGCGTTCTTTCTTGCGATAACCCTTCAACAAGAATATTACAGAACGTTCATGGTGGCTATTTGGGTTTAAGGGACGAAGCTTGGGTCATCAAAAAGTGTAATTTATGTAGACCCGGCACCTCCACCAAAATCATTATTCTTTAAGCGCTGATCTAAACCATACTTATACACATCAAAAAGGGGGAGAAATAACAGTTAATTTTATTGTCGAGTCAAGTGATGCATTTTTATTTATTGAAGCAATCCAGACAACTTAATATTTGTTTCCGAAATTAATTATTAAGATGTTCGGATATTGCTTTTTGTAATACGACGAGGGAGCGAGGCTACTTAGTTTAACCATTCAAGTACTCTGGTATTACTTTGTCTGTTTTTAATTTGTCTGTATGGTAGTGAGTGAGTTCACCCCAGAACGGCCGAACTGCTGAACGGATTGCGCTGAAATTTTAAACAGACTTCCGGTACGAATCCTCAGGGTGCATTTAACATTTTGAGAAAAATCTTTTACGATTTTCACTCACAAAAAAATTAACGGAAAAAGCCTGAGAATGTCTCATTGATCTTATCGACAACGTATTTTGTTCTTGAATAAATCGAAATAAATAAATAAATTTAAAAAAACTTGTTTTGAATGTCAGGGGGTTAATGCATGCAGTAAACATGGTATAAAAAATCTCCACGCTCAAGGCCGAAATTTCTCTAGCAGCTTGAGTAAACCTTGCAATCTTTACTCGTATAGTAGCCTATTGAATGCATTTCAAAATATTTTTTATAATTTTACAAAACAATCCTCAAATTAAAAATTTATCTCAACCGAGGTTTAAACCTAGGTCTCCCACGTTCCGGTTATAAAGGCGCCTTAGCAACCGCACTGGACAAGGAAACCGCCAAAGTCGTTGTTAGAAGAATGAGCGAGCCATGTGTTAGGTCTCAGGAACATTCCCTTTCCTCACCCAACCTTTCGCATGGCCAAATATAGGTTAGAGTGGCGCATAATGTTCTTAGAGATGACGCGCCCTTATCTAGGTGCCCGTTAGGGCGCCGCAGCCAAGCCGCGGTGCGCTACACACTCAAGCACCTTATACACCAAGCAGAGTTGGGGTGATTTCGAGGTGTTACCCAGCCGTCATGTAACGTGATGTGAACTTGAAAACTATCACAATCGAGGGGATTTAGGTACCTGACAACACATGCCAAATTTTATTGGGGTACGACCATTCCTTCTTGGTGAAAAAATGGCTTGAAACATGCTCAAAATCACTTTAAGGATGTTAGCTACTCCTACTACTGCTACTACTGCTACTTACATCTAATACGTCGGCCCGCGATTCTGACCAGACGGGTGGGACTACAATGTTCATATTTTACATGGACATTAAGGTTATAGTATTATAGTCTCTTTTGAAAAAAAAAAGTTGAAAAAGTTGTTGGAAGGCTTCCAAATAAAGGTTTTAAAATAAGCCTTATACAATCAACAAGTAACCATAGTTACTTGACACTTGTTGACGGTATAAGCAGAGTACGGCGGAAAAGTGCGATACGTAAACAAATGGCGGACATTTTAAATTTTGCTTCTATGTGTGAAATGAGAAAAGTTGTCATTATACTATCATAAAACAAATCAGAAACCGTCCCTGACCTAGGCCCAGATGTAGAAAATTATTTATAATACAACAGTGTAGGTCTAAAGTTCCATTAGGCTATAGGACTAGATAAAATTATTACTTACATTACATGTTTGGCAAGCCTAGCCAACCCTAGGCCAGCACAACATAGTTCTGTCACACAATACACACAAACACAATGTCGAAGCAAGGTGTCAAAATAATATGCGCTTGCTCATCTGTTTGTTTACATAATTGCAACAATCAAATCACTTCACGCAGCTCGTCTTTCGATTGGCCCGCGTTTATGAAGGCACTGCCATCTAGAATAAATATAGAACTTTTTCGAGCTCTTTGCTATACGCATATCTTTTTAAAGTGTCAAACGAAAACGACTTGTTTTCAAATTGCGTTTTCAACAGTCATCTCCCACGAACTCAAGAATTGGGGTCCAGTCCTTATACCGTCGTTATACGATGGTTATACCACCTATACCCAGGATGTACATGAATCCGGGTCTAGATATTTTACATCCTATATTGTTATTGCTAATACCATAGAAATTAAATCAACTTTGATAAAATTATTATATTTTAACATATAATTTTGTAATGGAACTTGAAAAAGTAATGAGATCACACACATAACAAAAACTTGTAGAAATACAGCCAAACCTTACACACTCAAAAGAAATGAGATCTAAAAAAAGGGCCAAGCTCATCTACCCTTCCACATTTGCGCATTCTTAATTCATAAACGTACAGTGTCCCATAACAGCATCCTCGAAAAGCTTGGCAAAATAAAATTTGCATGTTATTACGTTTTAATTAATTAGAAAAAAGAACTTGGATGAACTATTTCGTTTAAATTAATAATCGCAAATTCTATTTTGCCAAGCTTTTCGAGGATGCTGTTATGGGACACTGTACGTTTATGAATAAAGAATGCGCAAATGTGGAAGGGTAGATGAGCTTGGCCCTTTTTTAGATCTCATTTCTTTTGAGTGTGTAAGGTTTGGCTGTATTTCTACAAGTTTTTGTTATGTGTGTGTACAACTAAACTCAAAACCCTATCATGTATACCTTATATTATATCAATCAACTTTTGCAGTTATGGTACAACAAAATAAAAACGAACACACAAACACAACTTGTTGGTCTTGTGGTTAGCGTATCTGCTTCCAATGCAGAAGGTCCGGGGTTCGATTCCCGACAATTTCAGAAGTTTTTAACTTCGGATTTGGACTTAAGTCCATCAGTTTGTGTCTTAGGAGTTTGTACACGGTGATTTTGGAGCCGTCCTAGCAACGAAGCACAAAATAAATTAAAAGTTGTTCTGAATCGGCCTTGTTCATTCTGGCGTTGATCCGCGGGTGTTCGCACTGTCCATAACACTGATTGCTTTATTTCCTATTAAGAATATCAATTTTTGGTTGGTTATCGGTCACTCGTCGATTGCGTCGGGGCCTACAGGGTTGGCTTGGTCGCTTTGATTTACTGTCCCCCACTGAAAATCAGTTATATGAGTGGGTAGACTCTAAATACAATTTATTTATTTATTTTAATACAAAGTATGAATAATAAAACAAAAACAAACCATGTTGAAGAATCAATAAGTTCACAAAATTTTAAATCATATATTCATATTTAATGATTAAGAGTGTTATTTTTCGTGATAATAGTTGCGAAGTCGAAGATCACCTTGTCTTGACACGGTGCGATTCTGCGCACCTAGATTCACATAATTAATTAAAATAATAAACAAAACATTTTCTGTAGGCCTACAGATTCAAATTATAATATTTTATTTTTGAAGACACAATTATTGAACAACACATAGGGGTTAGGCCCTTAGTAAGCCTAAAAAATAATCTTAAACAATGATTTTGACAAAGTCCCAATAGGCATCTGGAAGAATTTTACGCGGGCTTTTGAACGAATGTTAGTGGGCTTACTATTCTTTTGTAATAAATCCTACCTAGTACCATAATTTAAAACTTTATTTATAGAAGACTATCCGTGTCACCATGTTTTGTGCAGTCACAAATCAACATACGTTTTCGACCCTACAATGTCTACCTACCAATATCTGGATAAATCTTCGTATTCTATCTGCAACCTCGGCATTTGGGTCATTATTGTTGAGACGGCTTCATCTGCACCAGGACGGATTAACAAGCTCCTCAGACCAGGCAGGTACTGCGGTATGAGCAGAAGGGCCTCTTCAATGGTCTCCTGTTCAAACTGGAAAAGTTTTAAATGGCGTACTTTCGAGCATTCTTTTATAATGCTTTCCATTCCACTCGTTGTCATCTTCCCCGTCACTGGGGCCCAGTCTAATCGTCCATCTAGTGTGAGTGTCTCCAGGTTCGTAAGATGATCACCGATAGTCTCAGCAGTACTGTCTCTGATGTTGCTGCCACGCAGATCTAGCGACAAGAGGTTCTTCAAGCCGTCAGAGGAAAGTAGCTGGATCCAAAAACTCTCTGGCAACCAACATGAGAGCTCCAGGTGACGCAGGGTCGGTATCGAGCTGATGGTGAGGATATGATCTGACACCCTGCTCATCATCCGAAGATGCCGAACGTCTCCAGGCGGTCACACTTCTGAAGCGCGGAGAAAGATTCTTGTGACCAGTTTTCAATTACCAAGTCTTAACGAGCGCAGGGTCTTACAGAACCGGTTGCACAGCCACGAAGCTGTGGTGGGGTAGGTATGGAACTTGCGGAAACAGTCATCGTCAAACATCCTTATGTCCTCGATGTCGAGGTTACTGTTAACAAGGTGCACCAATACCTCCGAACTGTATTATGTTCGTCGCCGTAAATAATATGCAGAGTTTTTAGGCGGGGCAGTTGATTGCAAAGGTTTTTGTAGAACGCCAGCCTACGCACGTAACATCCGTCAAGTATCAATGTTTCGAGCTCAGTGCAGTTTTCTAATATTGTCATCCATCACATTTGAGGAAAGAGCCACAGATCTACCCCTTGGCCTCAACTCTAAGGAACGAATCTTTTGGTTGTGTTGAGGAACCACTTCTAACATTGTTTTGGTGACAACCCAGTCGACTAGTGTGAGCGATTTGAGCAATGGTGCTACCTTGAGTATCTTTATGACAGTGCGTTTGATAACCTCGCCTTTTCTGAACTTGAGCTCTCTGTACAGTAAGGGGTCTTCACATAATTCCTCCCAAAGCGTACATACCTGTGAGACTGTCTCGCACAGATAGGCGGGACTGAGGAAGGAAAACACGTGTAGGAGAACCTCTCGAGGGAGACTCTCGATGTTAGCAACTGAGTTCATCTTCTAAGATTCGAATGTACTTCATTAACTTCAATTTTAAATACACGTTAGGTGTTAATAAGGATATCAGGCACTTCTACTTAATTACTACTATCGTATTTCCCGAAGCAAACCACTTTTGACGAAATGCCATGTAGTCCATGAAAAACCTGATACAAACAACAGAAACAATAGCATAGCAACACAAAAACAATCACAATGTGGCCGGATTGTTGTAGCGATATCAAAGAAGTCGTGGCAAAGAATTAAGTAATAAAGAAAAATTTGTTTGCTTGGATTAAAGGCGCGGCATACGTTGGATTACAATGCGCCACTCTAGCCTAGGGGATATGGGGAGGAAAATCCCATTCTGCTCAGAACCAGACATGGGTAAAAGGAAAAAATGTCGTCATCGTCTTTGTAGTGGTTCGTGTTGTTATGGTCGTCGTCAAGAAGGTCGTCAAAAGGAAGGTGAAGAGGTCCCCGATGACGATTGCCAGAGTTTGCCTCTAGTTTCTGAGAGTAATCCCCTAATTGCTAGCTGGTGTTTGCGAGATACACTTTATCTCTTTTCTCGCCTTTAACGAGTAGCAGAGCCAAATTTTACCCAGAGCACAAACGGGGGTAAAAAATTGATTTTATAATTGAAAAAAAATTAATTGATAATAAAAATAATAAAAAACAGGAATTGAACCCGGGACTCAAAGACATTAAACCGTGGAAATAAAAATTTTTGATAACTTAATCCCCAAAGCAATAAGTATTTTTGATATCACTTCTTTCCCTGGTCGTAACCTTCACATACGAGGAATTGGCTGCTCGTTTTGTGTGCGAGTGGTTTGTGTAGACACACCACACCACAATTATTGAAAGTACTGAGTCTGAAATGAAGTAGATGATCTGGGTTCGACTTCAGGTGAGATTATTAGACGAGGTAGCGAAGCGGCTGTGCTTCAACTTAACTAAAAAGGATTAATGTGTTTAAAGGGGTTATCACCCGCTAAACACAAAAATATATTTCATTCAGACCAACTTTTTATGAATTAAGTAATTAACAGAAAAATTGATTGGGTAAACCATGACTAGAAAAAAATTGTCAAACTTGGTAATTTTCGATCTAGGTCCCCTCAAAAAAAAAATCCACAAGAAATAACCATGGGGACGAACTTTATACTCCGTGTACCTTGGAGAATTTGGATCCAAAAAATGTTAGCCATTATTTACGCACTCGACAGGTTTTTCTATAAATCCACTATATTTTGTTTTGTAATTTGGACACGTGTTTCGATCAAAATTTTCTGATTAGCAAGAAGGAGAGTGATTTTGGAATGCATATTTTTGTGTGTTTTATTGAATATTTGTGCACAATTTCAAAAGACGATATTATTAAGGGCAATTTTAGATTGGTTCAAAAAAACAGGTTTAAGCCAATTTCCGAAATTCCCCAAAACGACAATTTTTGCAAATTTCATGATTTTAAAAAAAATCAAAATTCAAGTGAAATCACAGTTTCTATTATTTATCTTTTTACAATCCACATGATATAACATTTAGATGACTATGCACTAACAAAAATATGAATGCATTTGTGTGGTGTACGTGAATTAGTGTAAATGTAATTGTGTGTACATGCGTGAACGCGAGTGACTGAAGATAAAAGTGAAGTCTAATAACTTTCCTTTTACTAGAGTTCGGAAGCGATGATTATCAGCATCTGAATGACTCCTTTTTAATTGTTAAAGGTTATTAAAAGTAGACAATGTTAGCTCTTCAAACATGAATACTTTTGTACGGCGATTTGATTGTACGGATGACGGATTAGTTTGTGAATATTGTGTAGTCCTTGGCGATTCTCTTATCAAAAATTTAATTTAATTTATTTTACGTCTATCCTATTCAGTTGAAATACTGATTTACAAATGAGGATATATGAAAAAATATGTGATCTTGCCAGTAGTAATTTTCTAGTTAAAAAAATGAAAGACAAATAAGAAAATTAACTCTGAGTTTGTTTATTTACACAAAAATAGTACGATAATTATCAACTCTCAACTGGAATTTATACTTGCTTCTTTGATAACCAAACTAAGCTCGGTAAAAAAAACTTCCAAAGCTAGTAAATGTTCACAAAATAATATAAATTCCACAAACTGAAGTAAATAATCCTTAAATAAGGTTTCAAATCTAGTTTTTTAGCCGCAAATCTCGAACAATGTTATTAAACTTAATTACATTTATAAAATTTCTTCAAATTATATACACTGAAGTTCCAATGTACCTTTAAACATAAAAAATCACTTTTTTGTCGTTTTAAAATTGTGTCTGTATTGAAACATTGTCTGATATTTTATTATTTTTAATAAGATAATTTAATTAATATAAGATAATCTTTATTTGTTCTTAGTATTAAGTTCTCCTTATAAATCTCTCTGTCTTTATGTCTCTCTTAAAAAATCTCCCGCTAAAAATAAATTAAATCTAAAACAAAAGCCAGAGCATTCCGCTCTTTATCTCAACCGTAAGAACTATTAACCATTGTGGAGATATTACTCACTCTCTAGTCGTCCAGAAATCCTAGTTATAATGTCGCAAGAGTTTTTATTGACTCATAAGTCACCACAAGATAATATCAAGATCTCGGTCGTTAACAAGCAGAGAACAAGGAGGACTGTGCTGGGCTCTGCCCGGATTACCAGGGCGTTACCAGGGTTGTCTACAAGCCCTGGTAATAAGTCACGTCCATTTCCGTAGAAAGAAAATAATCTCTAGCTAAGGACAATATGTTACAAAGCGAATGACTCAAGTTTTTACGACGGTGCTTGACAAAGTTTTTCTAATGTGATTATTGAACTTAGGGTTGGACGAAATGTCTTTGCCAAGTTTCTTTCCAATTATTAGGAATACTGGATTGTGGACGGTGGGGAGTTTGGCAATGGTAGACAGATCTGGTAGGAACCAAGGTTGCACTGGATTCATCGATCCAGGCTCGATATTAATTGGGTGTCAAGTTGGACATGCTTAAAGATGGACCAATACAAGAAAGACACATAAGAAGTGACTGCTCAACATTTTATTAAAAAATAAACAATCAAAGAAGGGAGCTTCCATAGATTATCACTCTTCACTACGTCCATCCTTCTATGCTTGTCAACTTTTTTCTTTTTACACTAATTAACACATTTAACACATTTTATGTGAAGTAAATATTTTGGTAAACGCAGTTTTAAAGAGTCGTGAGAAAAGTGCGACTCATTACGTAAATTTAAGATAACCCAATCAATCGAAGGCTGCAGAAATGCGACATACCAACTCGAGGGCAAAAATTAACTCGACCTAGTTTTTACCTATTCCTTTATAACTGTATTCGTCACCGTTAAAAGTATTTTATTAATTCAGAATAGTTTTATAGAACTTAATAAATTATTATAATGTTCGTGTAATATGTAGAAGTTGTCCTGCATGATCGCTTTCGCTGGTATTCTAAACTGTCATCTCATATAGGTTGGTGACTAATTTGTCTACAGACAGACTAGAATAACGTCAATGCCTTGCATTGATCTAGATTTGGGGCTGAATGTTTTTGATACGAGGTGGACCAATTAAAGCAGGACTGACAAACAGGAATCTGATAATTTGATTGGTTACTCTATTGTCAGTGGAAACTAGACCCCAGACGGCCAGGCAAACATTATTAGCTACCGAGGCATATTGACCAGTGACCACTAAGCAGACACCCTACACCAGTATAAACCATGGAATGTAATTTGGAGAACTAATTAGTTATAAACAGATTGATAAAAGCGAAGGTAATTCCGTTTGAGTATCGAGCAAATAATAATTAGTTTTTCTAAGAATGCACTTTCCACTGCTCGTTAGTGCTATTTTGCCAATGTTATTTGTCTAAAACATACTCTCGCAAAAACTTTGACTTAGATAACGATTTAAGAGAGTGCTCTTTACTTTACAAAAGATTGTTCATTACGCTTATATCTATTCTTGTATTTTGTTTTCTTCAAAATACACCAAATATATGCAAATTATTGTGAAAACTGCCATTTTGTAAAAATCCGGATAAATACGCATTTAAAAGTAATGAAAATTGAAAAGTTTAAAAGCATAGATGTAGCTTTCCCTAACAATCCGGTGTTTACTTGAGTCATCTGACTAATAGTTTGTCAATCAAACGCATTTTTTCCGAGAGCATTGTTTTGTGCCTAATTGTTATTAAAAACATATAAGTGCGAATAAAATACTAAGATTGCCTACACTTACTAAGAACGAACATCACGTGGTTTGCGTACAACAAAAGTGCGCACACAGCAAGTACAAGAACAATGCAATTAATTCATTTTGCTCTAAACAAAATAATATGAAGTTATCACAAATAAAGTTACACGTCGTCAGAACAGCCTACTAATAACCAAATGTAAAAATATTAATTAAGTGATTTGACATTGCATAACGTCACATATTAATGCAGGCTATTCGAGATGATGAGTGGTGATAGATGAGGATGAAGTATGAACAGAATGGAGGAGGGGAAAACCCGGTACTGGCACGTAGCCTACTCCTTAAACTTAAAATCCTAAGTAACAATTTTTTTTTTTTGTATATTTTGTTTGTTTTTGTTTTTGTGTAGTATTTGGGAATGTGTTAGCCATACATCCACTAGTTAAAACAATGGGTAAAATTGCATCTACAACAGCCAGCTCTTGATTTACTCCAGGTCGAGGGTGTACATATAAACACAAAACATTTATCATCGAATTCTCTTATTTTTCTACATAGTTATCAAATGTTATCAAAATCGACTCATTGTAAATAAAATAAATAATAAATAAATAAAATAAATCCGTATTTAGAGTCTACCCTCTCAGTCTCATAACTGATTTTAGTGGGGGACAGTAAACCAAAGTGACGAAGCCAACTCTGCAGGCCCCGACGCAATCGACGAGTAAACGATAACCAACCAAAGAAAAACTGCTTTGTCCAAGACTTATAAGAATTTCAAGAATTAACTTTTCCGTACAAGTGTAGTGTCCAGTATGGCCGCACTTTATGTAGCGGTAGAATCTAAGATTTGTGTTCCTGAAAGCAGCACCGAGTTCATCTCAACGAAGATCTTAGTGTGAGTCCGACTGGCTATATACTATTGGTCGGGGAGAAAAGAGGAGGAAAATCCTTTTCTCGCTGAGACGTAACTAATTGGACGGTTGGAAAACTTGGGAAAACCGTGGAAACGGAACGAAAGGGTTAATATGATGAACGGGAACGATACATAGAGAGAATTACTCAAGTTGCTTCAAAATTTTGTTTTGTTCGTAAAATTTAATCAAGTTTTGTAATGAATTTTATTGGCTTTGATAAATTGAACAATATTACTAAAACAAATTATGTAACATGTTGACTTGAGTTAAGGCATTTTCAAGAACTTATAAAGGTTAATCAATTGGCCTTATTTAACATTTAAACATATAAACCAAAGTCAGGACATAGTTTAACAATGTTCGTCTAACTTTACTAAAAGGATTTTGATAGAAATATCAATAAAAACGTTTAAAAAAATACCTTTGGTAGATGTAGCTGTTATGAGTTAAAGATATTAAATAATGCTGGTATCTACTCACATGAGCAATTAAAAATGTTTATAATTTTTCGTGGGAAGCTTGCCCAGGGTAAAATGCATGCCCCTCACCAGGTGCCTAACTAGTTACTAGGTATATTGGAGTTAGAACAAATGAGAAGGGATGTCTGAGGTCTGTTTGCATTCGCGTTAACATTCACTTTTAAAAATAATATCGTTACAAGTAAATAAAATCGTGATTAAGCTGAAATTGTTTAATGAACAATCCCGCTAGAGAAAATCTTTCAAACATCTGTCAAACAACTATCATACTAGCTTATTACACGTAACATCCTGTATAACCCGTATAGAGTTACCTCCCCAGTTGATATTTGGATGCATTACAATACCCCGCAGATAACGTATTAATTACTCAGTACGATAACTTCGGCCCGCCCTGACGGACATGATGTGATTTGTGAGTAATTACAATAAATATCCACGCCGCCAGGACCACATCATACTAAGCTATATCTGCAGGCGCTCTTGTCAATCGAGTTACCGTCGCCAGAGGACAAACTCTCTCATCAAATTACTTAATGCGTTTGTGATTGTTGACACATGAGTAATTTAACAGTGGAATACGTTGTGGCAGTCAGTTCGAAAGTAATTTGATTTACTAGGAAATGTTTTGCGCAGTTGTTGATTACGTGCATCGCTCAATTGACGACATTATCTATAGTGCAATTCGTTATTTAAATCTCATTTGACGTTAAAACTATTAAACAATCATGAACAATAGTGTTTGAAAACTAACTGGAAGTACAAACATAAACCTTTAATTTGACAACAAAAGAATGTAAAAATGTTATTTTCTTTCTCAATTTCATTACTCGGGTAACACTCCCGTAGGTGTATTTGATTTTATAGAAATCAATCCAGAAATTAAATAATCCATAATTTTTATTTTATTTTTTAATTTCTGGATTGATTTCTATAAAATGTAATTTTCGATGTACAATATAAGATTGCACTATCCGCAAACTAATAGTGAATATGCCAGTGTAGACCATTCACATGCCAATTAAAGCTGATTGTTTTATGTTCTTGTAATATTCCCTCATAAAGCACATAATTCCTTTAAAAAATATCAATCATCTTTATTGGTTGGTGTGATCTTGATTAATGAGCAGTTAAAACCTAAAAATATAATGATAGCGTGGCACTAACATTTGAGAAGCAAGAGCGAACATGTTGATTGCAGCCGTTGTTAGTGTTTTAACTAAAAACTTATATTATGTTTGGTGGAGGTGCCGGGTCTGTGTGCTAAAAGTATCGTGTACGTGATAAAAGAAAATGACTAACATTTTAATAGGTTTAAAAAAAATCAAACGTTCTTGCTTGTTATGAATCTACGGACGAAGAGAAAACAATTTGGGTTCACCATGCCAGTTTTTTTTTACTTGTTAATTTTCGAGCTCTAGGTCCCATCGACAAAAATCTCCTAAGAAATATATGGAGTAGATCTTTATGCCCCGCGACCTTGGAGGTCTTTGGTACATTTACCATTATTGACGTTTACGAAAACCTTTTCTTAACATCTGCTATGAATTTGTTTGTAAATTGTGCAAGTGGTTCTGTTAATATTTAGATTGCAAGGATGGGGTGCAATTTCACAACGTATATTTTTTATTTTCCAGTATTTTTTCAGTTTATATTTGTACATAGTTTCAAGAAAACAAATCTAATGGAACATTTTTGATAAATTCAATGTTCTGTTCTAGTATCTACGTAGAACAAACAATACGCAGGTTGGCAGGTTAAAGTCAATTTTTGAAATTCACCAAAAATGAATTTTCACAAATGTAAGGATCAAAAAGACTAAAAAAATTAGTATGAAACACAATAGTATAGAAGTAGTTTAAAAATTATGTGGCAGAACATAATTTTTTAGGGTAATAGCCCCTAAACAAAAAAATCATTAACGTTTTGGTGGAGGTGCCGGGTCTCTCAGATACAAGTTATACATTTAGTAAAGTGAATTACAAACATGTCAAATTCAACACCGACGGTGATTTAACACCTAGTATATTAATTTTACTATTTCAAATGACATCTTATTGATCGATAGTGAAAACTTAGTAAATGTAGTAACACATTCGACAACTTGTCGATCGTCAGTGATAATATATCAAATTGACATTTGCCTCAGTAGCACGCAGAAACGAATACTAAAATAAAGTGCATCATCTGGGATTCAATTTACTACGCTTTCATCGTTGATCGACGTTGTAGTTTGTCAGTAAATATATCATAGATACTTTGGTCGTAAGATTTATTACTTAAATCTATAATACAATACATAGACTATACTATGGTGAAAACAAAACTACATGAAGTATCTGAGATTTTGAATATGTAGCGTTAATTCAGCACGCCAAACAATCTGTTACCACTGAAATAAATTATAAATAATAGTTATAAATTCTTGCTTTGAGTTTCCGAGACTACCCACCCACAAAGAACGGATCCCATGGTAGAATTTTAATTTTTTATTTTTAATATTATAGATCAAATCTCTAACTAAAACCATCAACGAGTGAATATAACATGTTGAATTTAGCATATTATTTTATAACGTCATTTCCTTTTGCAAGTATAATAATTAATAAATTATTAGTTACTTAAAAATATCATTAAGTTAATTTATTATACAAGGATGCAAATCAATTTATTGAATGGTCTTTATCATCGCAATTTTCGTATCCTATCTATGCCCAATTCTTGTATCAAGTTTTTAGATAATAAATAAATAATAAATAAATAAATAAATAAATATAAATCGAAACAAATAAAAAAAATGTAGAAATTATATTATGCTGCAAGAATCCACGTATTCTTCAAATATTTTATTTCTGTCTCTTCTACTGTGATATTTTTATAAATTTGTATTTTTTGACCATAACATTTATCAAATTTATTATTATATATACAAATTAATATTTTATTCTCTGCTTCCCTATAATAAAACTCTTTTTAACATACCCAAGACACAAACTACAAATTTCACTTTTGGCGGAGGTGCCGGTTTTTATTATTTTGCATTATGAAAATAATTCTAAATTATATTATTATGTTAGCTTGTTCGTTTGTCCTATCACAATTATGATAATTACAACTAAAAATTATGAATTATAAAATTAATTAATAGTTAAGTCGAATTTGTGATTATTCTGAGAATGAAGGTAGAAAAGTAATAACACAATAGAAAAAACGATTTTAACTGTTATTAAGATAGTGGACAAACAAACCAATTATTTATGTTCAAGTTAAAATTGATTTATTGTTTTAAGTAAAAACCTAGACCCGCACACGCGTTCTGGTGGTTAGTGCTGAGGGCCCCCACTGGTGCGTATCACTCTAGTAGACCGGAAGTCCGTATCCCCCCCCCCCTGTAGTCGCATCGTTAAGACGGCTGACCGGAAGGAGGAAGATCTCGTATCGGGCCCAACTAGGGTTGTTTTTTAGCGAGCATGCTTCACTTGAGTAACTACACGTCTAGCATGCACTTTTGGATTGAATTTTAACATTGGGAATATTTTTCATTATTTTTTCCAAGTACCTGAACACCAAAAGATAAAAAATTATTTCCTTCGTGAACGGTGTCGTTTTTTTAATATGTAATAATCAGCTTTCTCTAAGTTACAACAAAAAGAAGTATGATTTTATTGGAAAAGTAATTGCACTTAAGTTTCTAATTGTGTGAATAATATAGTATTATCTTTCGGTAAGATAATACTTCCCAAATTCTAGTAATCAGTCACTCATTATCATTACAAACTACAGAAACAGTGCATTCTTAAACTATTTATGAAATGTCTTTATATTTTAAATTGTACCGATACAATGGGAATAAAATATCTTTAATTACAGATGACCATTGTAAATAATAAAGTTTGGAATTAAGCACTCTTTCGATATATTTCGCAATTTATACTTTAGCCAACAATACAAAATTCTTACCCCATAATTTGGTGCAAAAAATCATTTTTAAATTTAAAAGCTATATTTTTATTCTGAAAAAAACAACAATATAATAATTGTATTATGACCTATATGTTTATGACGAATATCCCGACCGTGGTGCTATTTTCACAATATAGTAAACCACAGCGTACGATAATTAGTTTATCAGAAAAACACGTAGAGGGAAATGGGACAAGCTACTTTCTGCTTCCAATTATTTGCCGCAAAATGTGACGTTTGTCATGTGTGTTATGTATGAAGGATCGAGTTTGTTGTCATTTCAAATATTTACTCTGTGTTTTTTTATTTTGCAGGAAATACATCGACATTGAGCTGCTGTAGAAAAACATTCGCTGACGAACGAGGACTAAAAAGGCAACTATGTTACATATGATCGACGTAACTAATTAAAATACGAAAGAGATTCAAAGGATCGATTCACATAAAAAACTCTAATCACATTCCGAACAATGTAGTGAGAACAACTTTTGTGTGCAATATATTAACATTACGAAATATATTGTAAATGTAATTTAATCTTTCCGACATAAGCCTAAACAGTGGTTCTTTTACTAAAACTAGTGTCATTCAATACATATTTCATGTTAATTTTGTGCCTGTTTGGATTGCCTAATAAAACGTTGACAACGTCTCGTCCTTGCTAAGTAAATTCCGTTTTTGGTGTTTTAATTCAGTTAAACGGTTTAATCTTGGTTCAAAATTTAGTCAACATATGCGTTAAATCAGTTGCTCGAAACATAGGTAAAACTTTATACTTTCTGATAACTATTCAACACAACTGTATCGTGAAATTCCAAATAAATATTGAATGGATGGTGTATACTTGTTCGTCTTTTCAACGTTACAACTGAAATCAACAGAATAATTCTTTTCATGCAAATCTCATCAATAGTTGTTTTGTAAAAGCAGAATCAATTATATATTTCGCTTTCATTAAGTAATAACGTAGTTTTATACACCATCATTTATTAACATTTAATCAACTGATGGGTAACTGATCATGCTTTGTTTACTTTGTCATTTATTTCTTTCTTTAAATGTAATTTTGTTTAATATAGTTCAAAATATTGTTACTGCAAAGAATTGATACAAATAATCATGGCTCAAAATAGTGTCCTGATAATAAACCGTCGAAAATAAATGAAGTGATTTTTTAAACCATTATGTTCGTTTTAAATGAAACACCGTGAATTGTAAAAGAAGTTAGTTAAAATTTTTAGATGTGTATAAATGAGCAAGAGGAAATTCTTCAGTGATTTTTGTTTTGCGTAGCTAGTGAAAAGTGAACCCTTCTAACTAAGAACGTTTCGTTAATCGGTAACTAGTGACCCTAGAACGTAGTGAACCCGTACAGTTGGTACCGGAATGGTGCTTCGGCAACTTAAGCATCTAGCGCGAAGTGAAAACTTACAGTTGGTACCGCCGTGATCAACGGTAACTTGTAACTCTAGCGTGAAGTGAACCCGTACAGTTGGTACCGCGATGTGCTACGCCAGCAGCAGTGGCGCCCTGTCCCGTCTGGGCCTCCTCTGGGGCCTTCTCTCCCTGATCACCCTTCTCACGGCGTTCGTCAGCAATGTCTGGCTCTACACCAGGGAACCAATCAAACTGCAGAACAGCGAGCAGATGACGACAATCACTTTCAAGGTCGGACTCTGGCGAGTCTGCCCCTCAATCAAGAAAACCAACATCTCGCAACGTGAGTCAAACACTTTACATTAGTTAGACCAGAGTCGATAAAGAAGTTTCCCGAAAACTTCTTTATCGACTCTGGTTATACCTCTCTTCTTATTTACAATTTATCCCTACTAGCGGGTAGTCATCCATAACTGTTGAAAATCTTATGTGATACGGATTTATAATTATTTATCAATACATTATTACCAACTTTACGAAGATGTACCCTCGAGTAATTATGGAATAACTTAGGAACGCGTGCAATTCCAACACCACGCTAAATTTATACATATAAATCATTAGACTTTTCACTGTTTAATACTGATTTTTATTTAAAAAATGTGATATTTCGACTGCTTTTCAGCAGTCTTTATCAAACAATACTTAATATTTAATAATAGTATAGTTTGATAAAGACTGCTGAAAAGCAATCGAAATATCACATTTTTTAAAATAAAAATCAGTATTAACAGTGAAAAGTCTAATGATTTATATGTGTAACGTTACTACCTGTTATATAGTTTCAATTTTTATAATATACCACGCTAAATGTCAAAAATTAATTAATTTCGTACAAGAGATTCACATGCAGGCAAATAAACATGCATAAGTTTTATTTGTACTCTCTTTTTGTTAAGCGAGCGAAGCGAGCGTTTCCATTTGACTCTGCCGGAAAAAATAGTCATTGGTTTTGTTTTTTTTTTTTTTTTTTTTTTTTTTGTGTTTTTTTGTTTGTATGTCTCGCGATAACGTTCGAACGGAGGCTCGGATCGAGTTGAAATTTTCACCATCCGCAAGCTTTTGTTCTCGATTTAATGCCATTTGTTTTGTGTGCAAAATCATTCAAAAAGTTAAAAAGTTACATTAAAGTTAATCGAAAGTTTTTTTTTTCAAACTCAACGGCGACAAAATCTGAGATAGCCAAATCATTTAGAATGTCCGTCCGGTCACGAATATGTTAATTTTTATTTTGATCCGATAAGTAGTGTAGATGGAAATTACATTATAACAAAAGTAACGTTGCCATGGCAACGAAAAGACGCGCGAAGTTTCTAATGCACTGCCACCTAGAAGTAATCAAAATTCTTTCGAGGAAGCAGTCTATTAATTGTCAACAAAGAGTTTAAAAAGTTTTCCCAAGGAGTCAAGGTCCTCTAGATGGCGGTGGATTTTAAAGTAAAGATTTAAACACGGGTTTACCCAAATACCTTGGCAATAATAAATAATACTGGAAACGCGAATGTCGTAAATTTTAAAATTTAAAAAAAATGTGCAATGTGGGTCTAGCTATAGCACGTGCTCGCTTATCAACGCGTCCAACTGAGCGTTTCCTAGTAGTTAATTAATATTTCTCGTAAATGGCTGTTTCAAACACGGACATCAAACACATCTATTTCTGCAAATCCACAAATTTTATTCTACGTTTTGATACCAGTCATCTATTATTTGGGTTGTTAAGAAACGGGCAACGATTATTATTGGCAGATTAAAATCATATAGGCATACGAAGATGACCATGTTTATGAGTATGCACAATGATATAAGTGAGAACGTACATTTTGGTTCAATTGATGACGATTTTTTTGTAATTTGATATGATTTTGAACAATGGTCAGTCGTACACAATGGGTAACTTTCATTGTTCAAGGCATATATTTACTCGTAAAAACACAATTTTGGCGCGTGTGTTTACAAAGACAAATCGTATAATTTAGGAATCAAAATACCAAAGACGCTCATCCATCAACGCAACTGGGAAAAGCGGTTGTGAAGTTTTAATAATTTGTTTTTTCTTTGTTGACAACGGTACGTAGTCCTACAAGTGCAATTTAATATAATCGTCAATTAAAAACTATTACTAAGACCTAATGTTCTACTAGTTAACTTAAGCTAGACTAGTGGAAAGTAAATTAAGTGACTACTATATAGTGCAGAAGGCACAAAGTAAAAATGCAGGTCATAACAAAATTGGTGACATTAAAAAAATTGCCTCCGAACTAAAAATAGAGCATGTAGATGCAAATTGAAGAAAATTACAAATAATATAGATTTAAAAATTACAAAATATTTATAATGTAAATTAAGGCTAAAACATTATGTCGGTTTAATTTAATATTATTTTAACTTTATAGTTATAGCGAATGCATTGTTTAATAAAACGTTTAGAGGGGGCATTTCAATATTTTATGTCCAGTTCAGGGTAGCGGCATACAAGGGAATTGTAAGTTAATTGTATTCTATTAACACATTCTTGCAAAAATCTTGAAATGTATTCTGAACATTGAAATCTGCTAGGCGCATTCATTTCTGAGACGTTTGCAACCTACTTAAAACTTTGTCTATACAAAATTTGCTCAGTTAGATTGTTAACTCGAAGCTGGGTGACTTTTAAATAGAGAGACTTTGTGTCTTTTTACGATAAGAACAACTATTGGAAAAGTGTTAAATGGGAGAAACGATGTTCAAAGTAACAATGGTACAGTTAGAAAAGTTTGAATTGGAAATTGCTTGCTTAAATGTAACACAACTGTTGCATTTTAACAACAACCGCGAATTGAAAGAAATACAAAATCAAACCAAAAAACATTTGTAAAAGTGGTTCATCGTTTACAAGTACCTATTGTTCATCGATTGAATCGTAACAACTAGAATTCCGACTTTATATTTTGAAATATTTGTTTCAATCAAAAGGCAATTGTGAACAAACGGATTCCTTAAAAAGAAAGTTATTTTGAAATAATAAAATCTTTATGTACCACACCAACCTCAAAACATCAAAATCTTTATGTACCACACCCAACCTCAAAACATAAACTGTTATGCAAGAGAACATATTATTATTATGTTATAGAAAGTAATAAACTTCTCAACACTAAAATCTGCTTTAAAATATTTTACCTGGTTACTTCCAATCAACATCCATCGAATGATTTCCGTGGCTCAATCGTCTGGCTGCATTTTTAAAAAGCTTCATATGACCCTTAAGGTCATGGACTGGGGGGTAGGGCTAAGCCTACGTATTTTGTAATTTTGTTTTCTACTGTCATTATATTTTAATTTTGGAGATTTTATTTGTGTATCTTTTTTTAACAGTCTGTTCATTAAGTAGCTTAGCTTCTCATTTCGCCACTATCTTACTCTTACTTGTTTTTATAAGCTCTTCTTCATCAATTTGACCAAGGTCTTGAGTTGAATGTAAATATAATAACTGGGATTGACCAAATAATATTTTGTGTGCTCAATCTTAGCATTCATATTGTGTAAATTAATATTCAACAAAACTGTCAAAATTTCTTATCATAGGGATTGAGCGGCTGTCAACTAAACATAGTTTTTTTTAAATAATTGATAGAGGAGTACTAATGTTATTTCAGATAACATTTTAACACGTTTTCCTCACAGCAAGGTAGTTTACTTTTTCTGATAATTAAAGTGGTTAAAGAATAAAAAAGGCACCTTTGATAATTTTAAACAGTTTATTTTATAATGGATCCCCGCACCGCGTTTCGCCTGCTTTGTACAAAGTCAACAAAGTGGCGAATACTCAAACAATAGCGAAGTAATTATTATCCGCGGCGGTGTAAAGACCGTTTACCATAATCCGGGGAAATTATTTTCATTCTGATAAAAACTCACTGAAACACATACGTGCAATGAGAATTTTAACATTTGTTTACCTTAAGATAATTAAAGTTTTAGCGGAAGAGCGTTATTTATTTATTGTATTGTATTTTACCTGCCCATAGGACAGGAAGGCTAATGCAGGGCAAGTGTGCCCTCTGTAGCCTAACACAGTGATAACAGAGTTACAAATTAAACATTACATGAAAAACAACAAGAACATGACATTTATAAAGTTAGACAAATTGAAAGGCAAAAGGCGATAAGGGTACTTGAATCGCGGTAGAGGTCTGAAGAGCGTTTGATTAACGTGATTTAATCATGTTAGGCCTATATGAATTAAAATTGAAGTTCATATTTATTTTTTGTAGCAATTTTTCAAGATCTACAATATAGATCTACTAAAAATATAGAAATATCGCCTGATTTTAACCTCCTCAAACTTCAATATTATTTCTAAGTAAATTGGAAGTCAATTAGTCAAACAGTAGAACATTATTTTGTTAAGGTAAATACGTATGTTCAAACACCGTGCGTTTGTTATTTACACTTTTATACCGCTTCTTCAGAATCAAAAGTTCTTCAGTGAACGAAGTCTTACAAATTAATGGAATGTTAATAACTAAACTTAACGTATTCTCGGTGCATTTCAAAGATGTTTACACAAATAAGGCTGTTGTTTATAACAAAACACATCATACAACTTGAACTAAAAATCCACTGAATGTAAATTAAAACAAAGAAGAGTTGGAGATCCAGGTTAAACGAATATATTTTATGAATGAATTCTAAGTCTTCAATTTAGTTAATGATTCTGATTTGTAATGTATTTGTTAGAAATCGTAATAACCATAATTTGATTGTGTTTTTTACTGAAATGCAAACTGTTTAAAAAGAAAGATTCTTAATTCTAACATCAAAATGTTATTCATAAAAGTGTGGACAACGCAACATAAATACAAACTAACTTTGATGATTGGAAGAGGAAAACAAAAAAGTATAAATATTCAAAAACATAAACTTTGTAAAAAAATTATAAAATCTTGAAATAAAATTACTTTTCATAAAAAGATGAAAAATGAGCATAGGTAATGCATAAAGTGAACATCAGTTTACTTTTCATTATAAGATTGAAAACTTAAACAAGAAAACTTTTTCGCAAGGAAGACGGAAAAGTTTTCCAAGGTTTCCTCAGTCCATGATAAGTCTCAACATTTCTATGGTAATGTTTTAATTACCTTAATTTCATCTAATTTAAAAGGATTTAATCAAGAACTTTGATTGTCAATCTTCTCGAAACTGAATAGAAAGCAAAGCAAACACGATTCAGTGTTCATTAATTTTGACCCCTCTCTTTGCTTCACCTCGATGAATATTATTAATCAAGTAAAGTGATGAAACAGATTACTCCGCTCTTCTCATTCAGTCGCTGCTTCTAATAAATTAATAACTTCAAGTTTTACAAACTTAGTTTTTTTAAAACGACCAAATGTAACTCTAGTGTAACGCACACGACTCCGCTTTACCGGCAAACCCAGACTGAAAGGCTTTCAAATCATTTCATCATTCGCTCAATCTCTTCACAATTACCCTCACTTTAAGGAATAAAAACTTAGTTTCGCTCTCTAAAAACTGTTTTACTAACGCGAACAGAAGTTTATCTCCTACATTCACTTATTCATAGAAAATAGTTCATAATTCAATAACATTCTTTACACAACTAGAGTATTTAAGTTTCTGAAATACGATCTTTAGAATTTTATATGTTCTTTTATGAAAGAAATTAAATCAAATTTATGCAATATATTATAAATTTGATATTTTGCAATATTTATTTCATTTATAAATTTTGCATCAACTTGATTTATATGTAAAATCTCAAGATTCTTTACCATTCACCTTTATAAAAAATCTTATTATTTGTATTGCTAATTATTAATTATTGCTATTACTTCTTAATTATGGTAAACATTTGTCTAGTCTTACGTGTACTAACACCTTAATTGCACTGAGCTCACAAAATTAATCTGTGTTTCGTGATTTTATTATGAGTTAATCACGACAATATTTACAAGCTCATTTATAGATGAAGTGTTTAACTGAATATTTAAAGGTTTTAATTTGACTAAAGCGATCACAAACAATGCCAAAGTTTGTCCGTGAAATCGATGCTTGTTACGTTGGATTCCTGCACACTCCAGACAGGGTGGAGGGCGTTGTAACTGGATGCCCGAGGGTGGTTGGTAGCCTTGTAAACATGGTTGTTTAACACTCACAAGAAACAGGAATACCAACCCTGCCGGATCAATGAATCGGGTGAAACAATATACGGCGCCCTTTCTTCCTGGGGGGAAGAGAAGATTCCGAAGACAAGGGTGGGTGGAATGAGTGTTATTGAGCGATACAATGGTGGGGGGTAACATTTCTTGCATATTGAAAATATAATGAGCTTCTTTAGAAATATATGAAAAGGAATTATGACAAAACTTGCTTATTTCTTTAGAACAAATAAATTGTAAATAATACTTTACAATCTTAAAGGGATAAATTTAGTCCATACCATGGACGAACTTTGAAATCATTAATTGATTTATGGATTAACGAATTATTTAATTATTTGCTAACGAATAAACTGTAAGAAACAATAATTAAAATAGGTATTTTAAAAAATGTAGGAATAATGCTTAGTTATCCGTTACTTTTACTGTAGGTTATCTAGGGAATTTGGCGTACATTTGAAATAAATAACTAACAATTAATATGTGCAAAATTGAGTTATTTCTAAACCAATTTAATTTTAAAAAAATTATAAATTTAATGCCACTGAAGGAATGTACTCGAATATTAAATGAGATTCTTAATCAATAAACTTCCGTTTGTATTTATGAAACAGGTCATGAATGCATAGATATGAAACTTCGTGGTACAAAATGTCTTATAACGCAAATAAAAAGCATTTCGATGTATTAATACGTTGTACCAATCCATTTTTTAAACATATTTTTCTCTTACAAATTGAAATGGAGTAGATATCATACGTCTTCCGAATATTTCAAACGATATTATTGAGTCCATGTAGATTTAAGTGAGCAGTTCTTTCTAAGTTTCCCAAAATTCTGCAGTATTGTATAGAGAAAATTCCCCAGATGCTATTTACTAAAACGTTATGTATATAAGCACTTTGTGACGTTAAAAATTACTTTCACGGTAGCAGATTTAGTTTTCAATCCACTTTCCATATATAAGCTAAGGCATATTTCGCGGGTAGGTATCTTAAAAATAGGCCCAACGCCAGTGACCCCCGGTAAAAGTTTGTCAAGTTTCATGAAACTTTATGAAAGTGCCCTGACGGGGGATATTTCTCAACATGAATGGCTAAAGTTTAGAGGAACGAGTCTAATCCATAGGGGTTACAAATGTACCTACGTCAATGTAATGTAAAACATAAATTCACTTTTCTATTGTGTTATGCGATGTTATTGTTTTCTCTTTAAGTTAGCTTCTATAGACGTACAAATCTGTATTTCATTGTTGGTAGACATTTATAAATTTGGAATAACATGTCCTATAATTATAACAGTAAGTTAATGTTTGGATATTTAGCTAAACCGAAGATTAACGTTTATTCAAACTGTTTTAATATCGACTTTATTTACTCCCAAGTATTACATTTTTTCAACAAAATAGATGTAATTCTGAAGCTTTATGAAAATACCAATGAATGAATTTTCTAAGTCCAAAAAAAACTTCATCATTTTCTTTTTCTATGTGTATAGACCAGCAAAAGCTAACTCCTGTAGGGCCTCTATGACTCTATGTCTCTGACTCTCTCTCTAACGAAATGACAACGTGTTCGTATGCACCTTGTGAAACAGCCCCCTTCCCATGTAGATGTCACTTCGGATTGTGATATACGTTTTTTAGACGCCATTTTGTTTTTGAATGTGAGATCATTTAAAAAAAAATTGTTTTAATTTCATATTTAAATAATATTTCCACATTTATGGACAAGTATGTACATTAATCCAAAACCTTTAACACAGCTGGCTCGAAAGCCCGCAAAGAAGTATTTCTTGGCATAAAACACTCCTTAAACCCACAGAGTGTAACTAATGTGATGTTCCTAAATGTTCCAAGCGAGACTTTCTTGCATTGAGAGCAGCTTTCCCCGACACTCTTTCTCCCATTTCCACCACTTTTGACACATACTTGTCAGCAACCCTCACGCCTCGTCGCGAACACCACATAAAAATTCAAGACGAAAAACTACAATAGGTAGAAGGTTTTGGTAACATTTTTCATTTTATTATGTTACTACTCTGTCAATTTCTTTTATAGTCGCTTTCTCCCCCCCCCCCCTCCTCACTTTACCTCCCCCCTTCACTCTCTCTCGCTTCGGAGAACTTTCCTCGAATTTTCTCGTTCTCTACCTCGTTTTATACGCCTACTTGATACCTTTTCTTTATTCCAAACACGTTTGCCAGATACCACCGCCGCTTACACGGCCGATACGTTGGAGGGCGGTGAGTGCGTTGCCGGAGTGCTTTGCTTCGCTACTCCAAGGCTCTTGACAAAATGGACGAAAAGAACACAAACACTTACACATTGAAAACATAACACTTACTTTCGGGACACGCTTTGAAACGTGGAGATGAAATGAATGATAAAGAGTGTTTAACACTTAAGTTTAAAAGAATTCTTGCTTATATGTTTTTTTTAGAGGTTTATAAATTTATTGATGTCTTTTCCTAATTTATCTTTTAGCTCACTTCTTAAATTCAGTAGGAAAACATGTATTTACTCACAAAATTGAATACAAAAGGTAATTGCTTTACATATCTCACTTTTGCGTTAGTCACATCTTATGATTTACTTTTTTGCCTTCAACAAGACCGATAGATTATTTTTGGTCATACTGGAGTAAATATATTAGTATAGCATACCATGGAGTTCTGGGAAACGAGGCCTATTTTCCAAAATTTTTACCACGGCACCTCCACCAAAAGCGAATGACCACAGCCAAAATTTGGTTTTTGTTTGTTTCTTCGACAATGTGCTGATTGAGTTGTTTTGCTCTCTAATTTGGGTACCATCGTTGTATTGTTTTTTAATAATACCTTCCGCTGCTCTAAGTAAAGTGCTTAATAAAAATATTATCATTCTATAAAAAGGCTATGGACCGAAATATTATAAAACCGTAACTTCAAAAACTTATGACCGAGGCCACTACCTACTTAAAAAACGAATTTTCGGGTTGAAACTTCTCACCATCATCAGGTTGATTCGAGTCTGTATCACCTGATATGGTGGGAAGTTACCACGAATGTAGTTTTTTAAGTAAGTAGGGCCTCGGTCATAAGTTTAAGTTCGTTTATATAAAATATTATCTATACCTCGACGAATGATTCACTTTTCACTAACCCTAGATTCAATAAAACATTTCCGACCTTTCAAGTGGCAATAGCTTATGTCAGAACTACCACTAAAACCCACTGAAGATCAGTTATGTGACTGAGTGGGTAGACTCTTAATACGGATTTATTTATTTAATTAATTCATAACATACTCTGCCAAATAGGTGAAACCCCTTTTCCTAAAATTGAATCAATAATTAATGATTGTTTGGTTGATTTATGATTTAAGCTTGTTTGATTTTAGGAAAATTATGTATCTCTTGCAAAATATAAATAGAATTGTTAGTTCTTGACATCTGACTGTTCAAGTTAAAAATTAATTTTATTTATTGAACCGTAGGGTGGAAGAACGTTGGATAAACATTTTTTAGCAGTCACTTTTTATGGCCCAACAAAGTTGGTTGTACAGCAAATATTTTCACAGAAATGTAAAATGTACATCCATCATTCTTCCGGCCCACGCTTCAATTGTGAATATAAGATTTCTGACAAGATCGACTTTCAAAAACAACGTTTTTAATAATTTCGTAAAACTTTTACGTTTCTTAATATTGTAAATCAGTTATTAACGATAACATTTGATGAGTAATTGTTAACTCATTTCATGTTTTGCAATGGAGTCGTCGTTTAGTTCCAAAACAATTTTAAATGCAAAATAGTTCATTCGAAGCCATTTTTTTTCTTTGTAGAGTCGAGTTTCTAAGCTTGTAAGTATAATTCTCGTCTAAGAAGAATCTTTTCCGTTCCTTTGGGATTACTTAGCTGCAACTAGAGACGTTCTGTTAAATCTGACTCTAATAAATTCATTTAGTAGTACGAATAAACGGCTTTCTCTCCAAGAAGAAAATAACTTTCAGAATAGTTAGATTTCACAAGTTTCGACCATTGTTAAGTGATAATTATCATTCCCTTAGCAACATCATGTATAACTTCAATGTTTTGTTGCGGTTTGTTTCAAATAGTAGAAGATAGAAATAATTATGTTAAAAACTACAAAGTAAATAAAACTAACGATTGAACATCAATATCAATTGATTTAAAAAACAAATCAATAGAAATATGATAAATGTGAGACTTAACAAAAATATATTTTATTATTCCGGGTTTCTGCCATACACATTATGTTATTTTGAAATCGGATTTGGCTTCAGCAAATCTCTTTGATTTATCGATAAAGACATTTTTAAAAACCTTATTTCAAATATAAAAATGAGAGAGATAGTGTTCGAAGTCGCACGTTTAATTTTTCTGAATGAAGACAGAATTTCTATAAAAAAATATATATAAAAAACAGTGACTTGTATGATTTACTATAACATAATATATAATATTATTTAACAGTATTCAAGAATATATAAGATTGAAGAGAGGAGTACAAATCAATAAACGACTTTGAGATGACAATGATGTCATACAGGGAGTTGGCACGCAAAATGTCATATGCTCGGGTGTGTGGCTGACAATGATATGTATGGAAGACGTTGTCAGTCACACCCACGATCATATGACATTTAACTAGTTAAACAATAATTATATTGTTCCCGTATAGCTTTACGCGAAATATAAATGGCGTGAAATTCAATTAAAAAATTGAAAACAATAGTCTGTATGGAAATTTAAGTACTTAAAATTCAAGTTTTGGCGTACTTGTAGATATTGGCAACCTTAATAATTAATTCAACGATTTTATTAGAGCTACTCTGTATAGCCCAACGTTCATTTCAACGGTATAATGGGGACTTATCACTAGGCGTCAACAAAAGCAGACGAACGATGAAACCCCCAACAAAAAAATATTCTGTTACTGTTTTGGGAATCAATTATTCTGTCTACGGTCTGCACCTATTGTAAACGCAAACGCTAAGTGAGATAAGAATAGGCCTGCACTGAATGAAAAGTTACATTTGTCAACTCTCTGGATAACAAGTAATTATTTTCAGACGTAGAACTTCGATTTGTCATGTTTCAAGTTTTATTTATATTTTTGCTTTCATTCAAACTATTATAATACGAATTTGCAGCAACTTCAAAATTCACCAATATAAGTAATACTTTTCAATGTTATCGTAAAGCAAAGGGGAGTAATTTCTTAAGTGAATAATTGGCTCCAAGCCCTTACGCAGAATGTTTGCGCTATATTATCGGTAACATTCCAATAACATAAAAAATTGTACGGAGGATATTTATTACAAAAAATTGTAAGTACAATTTCTTCAATAAATGACAACGGATTTATTTTATATATATCAATAAAGTATTTTACGAATATAAATACTTTGTGAGCTTGTAGGAACAACATACTCGATTAATTTCCCCGATTATTTATCATTCTTTGTAACTGAGTTGATTATAAAAACAGTTGTACAATTTATATTTTTTTAGTAACAAAATTGTTTTTTAGAGATCACATCCTATGTCCAATGTCCAAGATATATTTCAAACGGTAAAATCCATGTCACTTATTGACGAATAAACTTTTACTACTTACAGTTTGGATTGCTGGTAGCGGATATCGAGGTCATGACTTCAAAAATCACAGTTTACATGTAACGACAAGCTATCTAATATGTCTCTAAACGAATAAACATTATATCGCTCTAGAAGCGACTATCTCGAATAACATTATTGAATTGCCAGCCGAATATTAATGCATTCCTGTGTCCCACCTCATTGGTATCACCATGACGACCATAAACTCACTCAATTACACACGACTAACTTGATTATCCGTGACCAATGGAATATCTTTAACGAACGGTGTTCATAACATCATTTGATCGTAATGCATTGAAGAGGACTTTGCTTAATGAATATGATGTGACTTTGTGTTTCAATTAGCTGATAGAGCAAACCTACGAATAGATACAGAGAACTAAAGCTAGCACCATTATGAAAATTAAGGTCGTGAACGTTTGATGAAATTTAATTAGTTTCGTCACGTAGTTAGTTAATTAATAACCTACTTTAAGCACGACACTAATAATAATTTTATGCAAAACGATGCATCTTTAATTATGTTTTATGTCACCGCTTTACATTTTAACCTTTTTAGGGTATGGATATTATAGTTTACCAACACTTTTCAAAATCAACACAATTAAATCTGCTAGTTTTTCATATTTACAACCAGGGTTAAAAGCTACTTTGTTTCATTTCGGAATTGATAGAATTTTTCCTTATTACATTCTAATATAAGAAGGATGTTTGTAATAATTCAAAAATTAAACTGTGTAAAAAAACACAAAAATACACACATTTCCGAGTTGCCCGGATATTTTGTTTGCCTGTAGTAGATTCAATTTGAACACGTAAAAATTATTTTTGAAAAATTGCCAAAAAATCTATTTTTTTATATTAAATGAAAATTTGGACTTTTTCCCCAACTGAGATGTCAATTTGGAATCCAAAATCGTCATTTTTTCCTAAAAGATCTAGTAAAAAAAAAAATTAAAAAATTCTTTAAAAGAAGTCACGTTTTTTAAATTGTTAAGGTAGAAAGTAAAAGAAAGGTTCCAAGTATCTTGTTCTATGAAGGGTTAAATCAATGTTGTGATTATATTAATACAACCTCGGCAAAACATGGAATGGGAAGGTTAACTTATACGTTTTTTTTTAATTTTTGGTGGAGGTGCCGGTTCCGCGCTGAAACCTCTCTTCCGTGAGGCTTGCTCCGCTCCCTTCCCTTTCGGCCACCAAAAAACGCTTTTGATTATAGTTTTTTTTTTTTTTTTCTGAAGTAGTACATTCCATTTCAGTATAAGATCTACAACCCCATAAAAAAATAGAAATGGGACATGAGGCCCCAGTCACAAAGCGTCTAACTTACTATGCCTAGTTATAATTCTTAAAAAAATACTTTATAAAAAAATTAAAAAATTAAAAATACCCCGCTGGGATGGAATTTTTAATTTCTGGATTGATTTACATAAAAAAACATACAATACAAAAAATAATAACAAATTATATTAAATGAGATGGTAAAGGGTGAACAAATGATGGTGAACAATGTATATTAAAGATCAAACATTTTGAAGGGCAGTCATCAGAAAATGGATAATATTATTTTTGTATGTGACGTGATACACGCATCACAGACGGTCGACCTCGACGAATAGGAATGCATGTACATAGCGATACTCCACGAGAAGCGAAGTTCGTGCCTTTCTATTGGTCGAGGAATTAGCGTTTGAACTGAACTGAGTTGCTCGCCTACACTCCGGTTAAACAGACTTAAAGAAAAGTGATAGTAATAGAGGAGCTTACTTACATAAAGCACAAATAATATCAAACTATTAAAAACTTCACTGATGTACTTAAATGAAATAAATTCGCATTTCGAGTCGACCCACTCAGTCATAACTGATTTTCAGCAGGGAAATTTAAACTAAAGCTTCCAAGCCAACTATGTAGGCCCCAAAGCAATCGACGAGTGAGCAATAACCAACCAAAGATCGATTTAAAAAATAGGAAATAAAAGCAATCAGTTGTACGGACAGTGCAAACACCCGCGGATCAACGCCAGAGTCAACAAGGCCGATTCAGGTCAATTTAAGTTTATTATGTGCCTCGTTGCTAGGACGGCTCTAAAGTCACCTTTTACTAATAATTAAGACAAGAACTGATGGACTTGAATCCAATAGAAGTTAAAAACTTCCGCTTGAAGTGGGATAAGAACCCAGGACCTTCTGCATTGGATGCAAGTTCGCTAACCACTACTCCAACGAGCCACTAAAAAAAGGTTTAAAAGTGTGCCTCGGTATGTTTGATGTATGGGTGTTTAAACAAGCGTTTCAAATTCGTAAATAACTACGATCAGTTTAACGTTTTTCGATCGTCAATGACATCGGCGTCGACCGGGTATTTCACAAAGCCACTTCAACTTTAAATACACTTACTTCAGTTTTTTACTACACCGGGGATCGAACCCAGGACCTTGGCTGTCCGGGCCATGCTCTTATCTACTAAACTATGCGGCACCAATTTAAAAACTGTATAATTCTTGGTCCGTTTCATACATTTTAATAACGTGTGTCCGGACAGCCAAAGTCCTGGATTCGATCCCCGGTGCTGTCACTTTTTTAATTTATTGTTAAAGTACTAACATAACAGCGTCATAGTCGTCTACTATAAAACTAAGGTTAAACACACACATATATATATATTTTTGGAGGGGAAAGCTTTTCGGTGAAAACTTGTAGTCACGTTCTCAAAACGAAGAGCAACATTTAGAAAATGTTGTATTTTAAGCCTCGAAGTTTCCTTTCAATCCTCTCCCGCGTCCTAAGAGCAGGTACCGCGTCCTCCACGGGGACTTGAAAGCCGGTGTAGGGTATCCCACGGGAACATGTCACACTGTCGGGACGCGATGAAGTTCACATGGCGGGAAGTAAACCAAACAGACGTGTGACACATCGAGTCGAGTCGAGTGGTTGGTACTCCAGGTGAGTTTGTGAGTTTCTAGATGTCGGCTGGAGAGTCGCGACCACTCAAACCTAAAACCTACCCACCTCAAGTCGCTTCGGATTAGTGGTGGGAGGGGGGGGGATAACTCGGACAGGAGCGAGGCTAGAGGAGAGAGAGGGTTACACTGTAAATATTATGAGATACAGTATCAATGCTTTTAGTTGTAGATATACCAGAAGATAATTTTAAACCTTTAGTACTGCTTTGAATTTCCCACTGAAAATGAATTATGCGACTGAATTTGTTTTACAATGAAACAATTTTAGAGTTGGTCATGTTTAAAGTTCATGATTTTTAGGACTGTACACTACTCAAAATAAAACAAAGATTTTATGATATTTCAAAGGTTTATCAACCTCCTTCATCAGTTTTTTAATCACAGTTGAAAAAAAATCACGACAGAATGTTTTTTCAACTGTCATTAAAAAACTGATGAAGGAGGTTGACAAACCTTTGAAATATAGTAATCTTTGTTTTATTTTGAGTGGTGTTCAGTCCTAAAAATCATGATCTTGAATTTGTTTATGTTTTATTTTTGTAACTGTTGATTTTTGTTTTCAAATATTTATTTGTTTAAATTAATTTTGACGTCCGCGGTTGCTCAAACGATTGCCTAGTCAGAAGCGTATAACACTAGTAGAACGCAGGTTATAGAATCTCACATCAGGCATGGGTTTTAGTAATTGTCATTCACGAATAAACAAAAAAATCAATCAATTGTTATGTCATGTTTGTGGAACACGCTTATTGCTTAATGCACGTCTTCTGGTGTTAAACACACAAACCGTAATTTAAGAGCTTAATACAGGATCATATTATGATCAAAATTGTTATTTCAAATTTAAATTGAATTTAAAATTCACGGGGCTAAACTACCTCATCATGATTATGGAATGAAAAGTAAGATCTATTTCTGGTATGCAGGGCCTACCTAAATTAGGAGTACGACAATGACAATGGTATGCTCATCTAGCCGCCTGTCATATCGTAGAGTAAAATAATAGACAAGATCTTCTTTGGGCCCACTAAGAAAGTAATACCGACGTATTTGTTGAAATTTGAGTTTAATAGGAGATCCCTGATGCTTTACTACTGTGTAGGGATGAAGAATTATGCTGAACTTAAGATGAAAAACATGTCTAATAAAACAGCATTCCGGCTAGGTTTAATTACCCACTACGTTCTAGTCGTTGCAGTGGGTAGTTGTGATTACTTAAATACTTCAGCAGTTCAGAAAATTACAACAGTAAAAAAAGTTTTGATGACTCATTCATTGAGTTCTATGAAAACGGAAGCAATCATCCCCTCACGATAATTTATCCCGTCCGCTGCAATTTCCCCGTAATTACTTGAATTGACCCTTTCATGTTTTGGATTACGCTTTGAATAGCTGACCGACCTCGCGCCAATCAAAGCCATTGAGAGTGGCTTGTTGTTTGTTATGGTGCATCCCTGTCTGCAATTAGTCTGGAAATGCGCGTCGCCATGGCAACGTCAGCTAGAGGGGGTTGTTCTGTAATTGGTCTTCTTATTAGTTCACTCCAGTCGTCATCACCCCATTAAAATGTCAGACATTTGTACATTCGGACAGTATATTCCATGTGCGCGTATTGATGTTTTTAAATTTTCCCCCATCAACCGAATTAAAGACACCCACAACAAATTATTAGCCATTAATACAGAAATTGACATCAATCACATGCACTTTTATTCATTTAAAGCAGCTGTCTATGCCAGTTTACCAACATGACTCATTTAGTGTACAAGAGGCCAACCACAAGACTTAATGTGGCTGACATTGATATCCTACTTGCCTCCCCCATACCAACCGTCCTCATGGGTGACTTTAATTCTAAACATCCGTCTTGGAATTCCCTGACAGCCAACACAGCAGGAAACGCCTTGCGTGACCACGCTGACCGTAGCACATACGTTGTGGCAGGTCCAGTTGACCCGACGCACTTTCCGCTTGGTGAAGCCGTGGGACGTCCTGACGTCCTTGACATCGCGTTGTTGGCCAACATTCGTTGCTCGTACAACCTTGAGGCATACCCAGCTCTCTCTTCAGACCACAATCCCGTGGTCCTCAATCTAGGTGACAGACTCCTTCTTTCCCCGCCGAGTCAACGACCTGATTTTCACAAGGCTGACTGGGATGCTTTCCGCGCTCATCTTGACACAGGTCTCCCTGAAGATCCGCCACCTTTAACTTCTACGGTTGACGTGGATGCAGCGGTAGAATCTATCACTTCACTGATCCAAGAGGCAATTGCTACCTCGACACCGACCTCTTCTCGTGGCCGCATTACCCTGTATGATTTGCCAGAAGGACTTCGCTGTTCAGTAACCTTCAAAAACCGCCTACGACGTACCTGGCAACGCACTCACTCTGCCCATGACAAGACCGCGTACAACAGAGCATCAACAGCTCTCAAGCGTGATATTGCGGCCTTCCGATCTGAACTCTGGGATACTACGGTAGCGGGTCTCGATGTCTCCGGTAAATCTTACTGGCGTATGGCTCGTGCCCTACAACGTATTCCACAGGCGGACCCACCGATTCAAGGACCACAAATCTTGGCATGCAGCTCTGTGGAAAAAGCGAACGTCCTGGCAGACTCGCTGGAGGCCGCATTTACCTTGAACCCACCTACAGCCTCTACACCACAAGTGGAGGAGCAAGTACTCCAGTGGTCACAAACTCACCACGTTCCACTCCCTCTACCAGATGGAGCGGGATGCACATTTGAGGAACTGCTCCAGATTGCAAAGGACCTTCCACACAACAAGGCTCCAGGAGATGATGGCATCACGGCACAAGTTGTTCTCCAATTGTCAATGCGAGCAGCAAACACGATACATGCTATTTTCAATGCAGTTCTTAAACTTCAACATTTCCCAAGCTCTTGGAAAAATGCCAAGGTCATTACATTTCTGAAACCGGGAAAGTCTGCTCGGGACCCTACGAGCTATCGCCCTATCAGCCTCCTGTCTGTGTTATCCAAGATGCTGGAGCGTGTCATCCTAGTCCGTCTACAACGTCACATAGACGACTCGAACGTTCTCCCGGACGAACAATTTGGATTTCGAGCAAAGCACTCCACAATACAACAGCTAACGAGGATAACTGATAAGATAACAGATGGTTGGAACAGCGGTTGTGCGTCAGCGGCGGTATTCCTTGACGTCTCCAAGGCATTTGATCGTGTGTGGCATGTTGGACTCATTCACAAACTTGTACACTTTCAGTTCCCTGATTATCTAGTCCTGCTTATTCAATCCTTCCTCACTGAGCGTACTTTCTACGTATCAAAAAATTCTGTCTCCTCATCACAGCGCCCAATTCTTGCCGGAGTACCTCAGGGTTCGGTGCTGAGCCCTGCTCTATTTAATGTCTTCACAGCCGACATGCCACCTCCGCCGGAAGGTGTTACCTCGGCAATGTTTGCTGATGACTTCGTGGCTCTGTCAACTAATCGTCGCCCATGGATCGCAGTTCGCGTTGGACAACGTTACCTTGACACTATTTCAGACTGGTACGCAAATTCACGCATGGCCCTCAATGTGGAGAAGACTTCAAGTACTCTCTTCTCATGGTCTAGAAAACGGCCTCCTCCTCGGTTACGTCTCAATGATGTCGCCATACCATGGGCACCGACCAATAGATGCCTGGGCATAACTTTAGACCGTAAACTTACGTGGGGCCCACATATCCGGTCAGCAACTCAGAAGGCAACCGGTAAACTCGTCTCTCTGTACCCCCTTCTGCGGAATGCACAGCTCTCGGTAACGGCCAAGCTCCGCCTCTACACGTCTGTAATCCGTTCAGCGGCGTTATACGCATCTCCTGTCTGGGGAGGATGTGCAGCATCCCACCGCAACCGACTACAAGTGGTGCAAAACAAGATTCTTCGTGTGTCCCTTTCTCTCCCTCGCTGGACACGAATGTCTGAGGTTCACGCTGACCTCGGTCTGCAAACCGTCGACCAATGCATTGCTGCACAAGCTGCCAGATTTTACGCATCTCTAGAAGCGGTACCAAATCCCCAGGTTTCTGCACTTGCCCACATTATTCCGAGAAGAAGCGACGTATTCCCGCGCCCCATTGCAGCTCTTGGACCTCGTTTCTTGCCTCCACGTCGTCAGGCACGGCTTCTGCGGGCTCGTCAACGTCTCATCGCCGGTTGTCGTCGAGTGGGTGTAGTGGACCCACGACTAAGACCTCCGTGACGATAAAAATAACTCTCCTTGGATGTCTCTTGTGGGACTTTTCTGCCACGGATGCAAATCCTAGAAGTTTGTTGCCATTTTCAAGTTCCGGCGGTATTTTACCGAAATCAATGGTGCCTGTCACCAATTACCATGCAGCGCAAGGACGCTGTCCATCGCCCAACTCTGGCACACATCAGATTTTTAGTTATAGGTGCTTCGCACCAGGCACTAAAACTACCAGGGGAGAGGCTTCGAGCCCCACGACCATTCCCCAAAACAGAAGAAGATTTATTTATTTATTTATCACTCTTTTCACCTAATCACTATTTCACCAGTTTTGTATTTATAACCTCATTTATTTTTATTTTTATTTTTCTTCGTTCATCTTGGGCTTTCAGCTGTTTTACAGCGTCATAGTAGTTTACTTTAAAATAAAGGTTTAACTTTTTTTTATAATATTTATACTTTTTTATTCAAGTTATTCTTGCTGTATTTGTTCTAAAATTTTAGCTTTATAGTACTTGTTCATGTATTTCATAATTTGTTAAACGTTTTTGTATTGTTGTGACTTGTATTTTAAATTGTTAAGTTTTAGTTACCTAACACTTTTGGGTTAATACCTGTTGTTAGAGATCAATTAACTTTATTGAATTTTATTTCTTGCTGTGATGCTTTCGTGTTTAGTTTTATTTGGTTGGTCAAATCAACAGTGAGGGTATAATGTTACTCTACATCCAGGTAGAAAAGTCCAATGCTGGTCAGAACTAGCCACAGGCAAGAGTAGGATAGGGGGGAAATCTCAGGTCTTGGTCGTCATCGTTTTTGTCATCGTTTGAGTTGTCATTGTCGTCGTCGTCTTTGGGGAGGTCGTCGATGAGAGTGGGGACGACTGCCAGTGCTAGCCTTAGTATTGCTAAGTTCTTTACTCCCCTAATTATTTGCTGATGTTTGCGAGTTGTAGCCTCATTACAACAGTACATATTTCCCACAAGTTCAATTTACTATCACATTAACAACACATTATGAAATAAATACGAATTAATTACGTACATAATTCAATAGCCTATATAAATTATCAACTTAGGCTTAATGTCACATAAAAATGACTATGAACGTGATATAAATAATGATGTATGTGGTAGAGTTGTATGAATGTTTGAGTGTAAAAATGTGTAAGTGAAATACTATTTATACATAAGTTAAGTTGATTATTTTTACTAAGTTATTCCTTTTACTTGAATTCGGAAGAAGCGATGAATATTCGCATTACCCAAATCAAAATTAGGCCAATTCAATGACGAAAGATTGTTTTAAGTAGACTGCAACCTCATTAAACATGTTGTCACCTGGTTAAATAAATCACCCTCGAAATATATATATTATATATATGTTATTATTATTTATTTATTTAATCAACAACAGACATATACTTTTCAGTAAAATCCAGAAACATATTGAATATAATAGTAAACAAATAATGAACGCTTACGGGATACCAGACCCGGTATCTAAGTAACTCTCCTTTAAACCATTTTTATCAACCGTCTGTCACTGTCAGCTCTCGTTCGATTCGCATTCCTCAAAAGTTATTTTGTTTATTACATTTTCATTCTTTCTTCATCGTTCCCAACTCAAAATCCGTCCATTCTTTTCAATATCATTCAATTTTGAAAAAAGCACAAACCCTAACCTAGTTAGTCTCTTCATTTATTTTTCTAGAAGAGTTTTCTTCTTCCTTGCTTGTTGATTCTTTTTTTTTATCCAATATAGGGTTTCCCAATTCGGATTGTTGGTTTTTGATTCGTTAAATAATCCTTGTGCCTCGAATGAGATATTCGATCAAGCCCCCTTGTTTAAGGGAGTTATCCCCCCCCCCCGCCCTTAAGTCCCTAGGGTGATGGGGTAGAAAGAAAACCCGTCGCTGGATTCTGACTTCTCGATCTACTCTCTAAGCCGAATAACCAATTAAAAATTAAATCCCAGTATAATTTGTTTTTCTTACCGGGAAAAAGAGAGAGTCAAATTAAGAGAGTTCTATATAAAAATGTAATTCTGTGGATAACTGTGTGAGCATGATTAGATTGTAAATTGTTGCTATTTAGAGCATTTATTTACGAAATCGTACATTGTACAATGTTATTTACAACTTGGCCCAAAAGTTAATACCAAAACATTTGTTCCTCCGCGAGCCGGATTATATCGCGTTATCCGTTCATTATTATTAATAATTATGAACATAGTCTACTTGTAATTAATTGTGGTCTGGTTTTGAGTTTATGTTTTGCAGTGTTTTAATTTTACTTTTAAATGCATTGTGTTTTCATGATTATTTAAATACTTTTTTATGCCCTTGGTTATATAGCACCATTTGTTTATCATTTGATCGCCATTTATCAACTTATTTTGTACTATTTGTTAATGTATTAGTATTTGTATTTTTAAAATGTGTTTTTAAGAGGTATAACGAAGGTATAGTCACCTAGACACTTTGTTACTGGGGCCTTATGGCCGTTTTATAGCTTTATATGGAGTTGTAAATCTTAATTGTATATAATATTTTATACATCTTCAAAAATAAATCGAAACCAAAATAATGCTTTTTATTTATAGAATTGGTCCATTACATATATATTTTTAATGCCAATTTGATACAATATTAGCATATTAATTCTGGGTTATTGTGTTAAAGAATAACTGAAATAACAAAACCCTCTGATATAAGTTTAACTTTTCAAGTGGTTTTATTGCATGAACGAAACAGGCAACGTTCTAATAAGGAAGCATATCTTCATCAGTCGTAAAATAAGAGTTCGGATGAGATGGAAAAGAATGAACATAGATAGTATGACTCAAAGAAACAGGTCAAGACTTGGAGAAATACAATAGGGAGAATAAAATAAATTGAACAAGTATATTTATTGGTAAGATAGACTAAAGATAAAGGTTGGTCAGACCTAAATCCGGAAACCCGGATTACCCTCAATTTACCGAGTTTCTACTTAATCTTTTATGATTATTTATTTGAACTATTTATTTATCATTTAATGATTTCCTTGTAATCATTGGGATTATATCATAATAACAAGCATAGCCCTTGCATACGTAATTGCGTGATATGTTCATTCATATAAAATTACGATTGTAATCACAGAGAAACTCTTCTTAAATTAACTTTCTTCTTGATTTTGTGTAGTTGGCATCTGACATTATCTAATCAATTACATACATTCATTTCTATCTTTAGAACAAATAAACAAAACATTTGAATATTTTAACAACACAATTGTACAAAATTCAATTGGGTAATAATATCGAATAACATAAAAAACAACAATGTTTTTAGAGTTAGCTGGGATAGGCACACAATAGGTCTACTTTCCTGTTTCATTTTGTAAGTTTTGTATAATGTGTACAAACTAGAAAAAAATAAATAACAAATTAAATAAATAAATATGAGGTTCTTAATCAAGAAATCTCTATAATTTAAATAAACAAAGTAAATAAATTCGTTTGAAGAGTATTCCCACTCATTTATGTTACTGATATTCAGTGGAGGACATTAAAAGAAAGCGACCAAGCCAACCCTGTAGGCTTTGACGCAATCAAAGAGTGAGCGATAACCAACCAAAAATCGATATTTTTAATAGAAAATATATCAATCAGTGGCATGGACAGTGCAAATACCCGCGGATCAACGTCAGAATCACCTGCCACCGTTAATAATATCTGATGAAAAATAAATAAACATATTTTCACATTGAAATTGAAAATATTGAAATTGTGTATATTTAAGTTCTCCCTATACGTCATTAACTGAATTCGTAATACTTTTTAGTTTCCAATTGTGGGGCAAAATTCCCATGGAAAATTATGTAATATCAGAAAGCCATTTTTAATGTTAATTATATTGTTAGCAAATTTTTAATTATATATCTTGCTATTATCATTCTTTAGATCAAATCGATATTTCATAATAAAAATAACTTGGGTGTGAAAATTCTATTGCAATTACAACAATTCCCAAATCAAGACGTAAAATAAAATACTAATTGCTTGACCTTTAATTTAAATACTAAATAAACCCCCTCCTATCCTTCCCCTCTCCCCTAAGCCCATCTACGACGTCTTAGCCTGAGATCCTCTTCGGTTTCCTATGGGGAGAATCTCTATGTTTCTCCAACTTTCCTCACTCTAAAGATTTCACAGTTTGTTAGTAGAGAGTTTTCAAACTAACCTCTTTGGGTTTCAACTTTATAACCAAACTCTTTGGCATTTGAAATTAAAAAGTGCGTGGGCTTACACGATGTGTACCTTCGGCAATTGCGCTCCTTATTAAAATGTAATGCACATCTTCTGGAATAGATAAGTAAACAAGACATGTAATGATTGCGTTTGTTCGTGTAGTTTTTCTCTCAAGTGGTCGTTGCTTCAAATAAAATATTTTATCTACATATTTTATAAATTTAATTTATTTTTACAGGTGGCAAACTAACGTTAGATGAGCACAGGGATTTAACGTGATAATCAGTACAAAGCTCAAGTTAATACAAATAAATTAAATTACAAATATAACAACAAAAGTAAAATAAAATGGTTATGATCATGGGTGGAAGAAAGTTATGAAAATATATTAGTTTGATTCATGATATTATTATTTAGTTTAAATATTAAAAGTTTTATTCATGATGTTATTATTTTGTTTAAATACTAAAAACATATAAATATAATAAGAATTATACATTTCGCAATTCTTAGAAACCAATTTTTGGAATGTATTCTACCAAGGTTGTTTGCATATTTTTGCCCTAGACAACAATAAGAGCCATCTATGTGGAATACACATACACATAATATATTGATTTGATAATATATTCCTTGACATAGTAACGTAGTTTTCTTGTTTGGCGATTATCGAAATGATTTTAATTCACTTTCAAACCATCCTAGCTTAACACATTGCGAACAACTTCGTATATCAAGTTTTTACAACGCAAGAATCTCTGTTATCTCGTATTTTTTCTATTTCCCTTTGTTTTCTTTTCATTTAGCATTTAATTTGCATATCTCGTCCACTCCCCTCAACTTCGTTCTAGTCAAGCGTAAAACGTCAAACCGAAAAAATAACAAGACCTGATATGACTTAAAATTACGGAAATGTCTTCAGAGAGAATAACTGTTCAAATTAAGGATGATAATTAACTTCTTTTATACTTTCCTTGTAGGGTTTTATTTCGTCTAAATGGGAAGTGGAATCATTACCATTTAATGAAACTGATTCTAGCTCTGAAGAGTATAGTTGAAAATTATCTTGCATTTTATTTTACAAATCATAAGCTTTCGATAGAGATTTTGAGAATTTTCACATATTTTCATTATTCCATCTCTAGGCAGATTTCTATATTCAATCGATTATGAGTTTAAATTATGAAATTAACGATTTACGTTAGAGATGTTTAATAAAGTGTTTCAAGTATTTTTAACGCAACGAATGGTATATTTTACTCAAACCTTTGATTGCCAACTACAATTTAAAATTATTTATAATTTATAAAGTTACATTAATATATATGAAGTGCAAAAATACTGAAACCAAATTATTTTATTTTTGCATAGGGGAGATTAAATTTATTAATTTATTCAATGCAATTATTTGAACGCCCCAAAAGGTTTTGAAATAGTAGTTACAACGCAGGAGATACACCAACCTCTAATAACGCTACCACAAACAAAAATATGTGTGAGTTTTCCATTAGAATGACGAATAGTGAAAAATATATCCGATCGAAATATAAATAAGAAAAATAAAACTAAAGCTGAATCCGAAACTAGGACACCGTAAATCCCGTACCTGAATCAAGATTTATCACTCAACGTCACTTAACCGACATGAAATTGGAATCTAATAACATACCAGATTTATACCACATTCTCCGTTATATCTTATGGTACAGGTAGAGTAGTGAGATGCAAGGCTAGACATCACATATTACCCAAGAAGGGAGTTTCATATTCAAATTGATCTCATTTTGAGATTGAAATAAATCAAGATGTCAGGCGAGTTCATCGATCATAGTTATGCTGCAAGTCAAGGCGGCAGTCAGTCTCATATTGTATGAGTCTGAAAATTTTCATTGGATTAAAATACAACATAAAATAATAACATTGTTAAATTAATTAGTCTGAAAATTTCTTTTCACGTGGGATAAATTTTGTTCATGAACCACATTACTGAAAATCATATCGAAAACCTTAAAACTGTATTGATAAATAAATTAAAAAATTGTAATTGCATTTATTTTTATAGAAATATTTTATCATAAAATAACGATCATAAAAACATATCATTTTTTGAACATCAATAATGTTTTTTATTGTAGAATAATGATTCCTACTATTGTTGCCCCGTAGTACGTACCTATCACCCCTCTTTAAAGAAATTACGTGTGTGCGGCCTGATGGTTTTCATTGACAATATGTAAGAATTATTATTAATAACGCACATAACGCTTTTAATACTTTGGAAAATGCATGTAGCTTTGTAAAAACTTGTACAAAAGTTGGTTACATACACACAGGCTAACAAACAAAGTCGAAACAAGTCGATAATTTGTTTTTCTTCGTAAATCTACTTTCATATTATTTGTGTCATAGATGTCTCAAAGATGATTCCAGTACAATAGTAAGAAAAGTTCACGTTGTATTTTACTGGCAGGCAGCTCTGCTCAAGGGTATTGTCAGAACCTGTCACATGTCCCATCGCATGTCACACCTTTCTTCGTATTTTATTCAATGCATGGACACAAGTTTATTTCAGAACATAACTTTACATTTGATGCAACTTTATTTTACACAAAGTTTTAATATTCTATTTTTGTACTAAGTACTTCATTGGAAGTAAGCTGGTCAAATAACTCTTGGGAAAGAAATTAATATTTAATAGTTATTTGAACAATGTGTCAGTGTTTCTTTGTTTCCTTTATTCTTATTGTATCTTTCTCGAGCATTATACATTCTACGGATCGAATAAGTGATTTTCTTCTATTTCGTACTGAATTAGTATGCAAAGTTATTATTAAGCGAGCGAAGCGAGCGTTTCCATTTGACTCTGCCGGAAAAATTAGTCACTGGTTTTGTTTTTTTGTTTTTTTTTTTTTTTTTTTTTTTTTTTTTTTTTTTTTTTTGTTTGTATGTCTCGCGATAACGTTCGAACGGAGGCTCGGATCGAGTTGAAATTTTGACCATCCGCAAGCTTTGTTCTCGATTGAATGCCATTAGTTTTGTGGCAAAATCGTTCAAAAAGTTAAAAAGTTACATTAAAGTTAATCGAAAGTTTTTTTTTCAAACTAACCGGCGACAAAATCTGAGATAGCCAAATCATTTAGAATGTCCGTCCGGTCAAGAATATGTAAATTTTATTTTGATCCGATAAGTAGTGTAGATGGAAATTACATTATAACAAAAGTAACGTTGCCATGGCAACGAAAAGACGCGCGAAGTTTCTATCTAATACACTGCCACCTAGAAGTAATCAAAATACTTTCGAGGAAGCAGTCTATTATTTGTCACCAAAGAGTTTAAATAGTTTTCCCAAGGAGTCAAGGTCCTCTAGATGGCGGTGGATTTTATCCACAAAGTAAAGATTTTTACCACTGCCTCCTAGATGTTCGTCGTGGCTCCTCGTTACCTGCCTGTCCACGCGCACAGTGTTAATTGTTGTCCAAAGCGCTAGTTACCGTCCCCAAGAGCTTTCTTTTGTTTTTGATGTTGTTGTCACATTAAAATGTCATCTCTCATGTATTTTACTGTTGAATCCAACTAAATTGAATGTTTTAGATCGTATTTTGTATACGTACATCACTTATCATGGTTTGCAGAATAGTAATATACAAATTTGTCTAGTTATATTATGCTGGTAATTAAACAAAAAGTAGATATTGTAAACTTTGTTGTTTGATAATATACCTCATATGAGGTAAGGGCTAATAGGCATGCTATTTTTATCTATAAGACCTATGCCTCCTATTCCTAATCATATTAAAAATCAATAGGCTTAGGTAGCCTACTTGGGCCCTAGTCTTGACTAGGCCACGAGCTAAACATTACTTTCCATCAAGCAGAGGCGCGTGATAAATGGGAGTCTGGGGCCCCCGGGAGGCCTGGGTGGCACAATTTCCTTATTTCCCTGTAGTTCATGCAAAGAAAGACCTACTTGTTTTAGTTAGATAATGGCATCCCGGTATCTTACAACTTCTTGCACGCACCATTGCCTATTAGGAAGAAAAATACAGCTCAACTCTGGCATGATGACATTTTAATCGTATGCAGATCGTATGTAAACAACGAAAACAAAAGAAAGCTCTTGGGGACGGTAACTAGCGCTGTGGGGAAAAAGTGCGAATTGTCTTCAACAATCAAAACCTGTCGCGTGAACAGGCAGGGAACGAGGAGCCACGACGAACATCTAGGAGGCAGTGATTTTACACACGGGTTTACCCAAATACCTTGGCAATAATAAATAACATTGGAAACGCAAACGCCATAAATTTTATGTGCAATGTGGGTCTAGCTTTAGCACGTGCTCGCTTATCAACGCGTCCAACTGAGCGTTTCCTAGTTATAATTTAAATGATCTAAGGCGAGATCGTGACGATTGTAAGTAGTTCCAGTTTAGCTCGTGGTGAGATCGTGTTATATTTGTTTATTTCAATTTCAATTCATAATATCCAATAATCCAAGCTTTGCGAAATCTGAACCTTTTTCGACCATTTTTTACCCCTAACAAACTTCGTATTTGCGCGCTAGATCATTTTACCGATAATTACTTTATGCAACTATAAAATAAAGTGACTTTAAAAAAAATGGAAAAGTAAAAATAAAAGTATAGAGTTCTCCCCAACTGGGCCAACAAATTCCCATAACACAAAATCCACTGCACATCCAAAATAAATAAAACATGACAACCCAGAAGTACTTATCCGGTAACATGGTGCTTAATTTATATTTAAAACATGAAGCGAATGTTGTGGGCAGGATAACAACGTTATCGACTCATCATAAAACGCTGTGATTTAAACTCGAATGACAGCCGGATTTGTGTCCACAGTTACTGGTCTAACCGCGACTAAATGTGTGACATAACGTAATTACAGAGTTGCACAGTGTACGGAACGTCATTCCTCGCACATAACCATATATCGCAATTAGTGAATGTATGCGGAATTATAACGCTTGTTTTAAGGTTATAAATGTTTAACCCGAAATAGAGGAGAGGAAAGTCAAGGATGGTAGGAGTTTGAATAAAGTTTGCCATATTTTCTGGTGATAATGATTCATTTTACGTGTCAACAGAAGTTAAAAGGGAAACAAAATGAAAATTTCGAAATTTCGAAAATATTCAATTGATTCTTATTGGAGTTTGTCTTATGCGATTGCGGTAATAGAGACTACGGGCAATGAATGGTGATATACTTGCTCCAATGAAAGAATGCAGATGCACGGCAAATGGAATGTCGCGCCTTTGTTAATGAAAGAGAGATATTTTTTACCAACGCAAGTAAACAATTATTTTTTCTAGATCACAGAGTTCCTCCGTGTGCTAGATCCACGCTGAGCTAGCGCGTGAATAGAGTTGACATTCTTTCGTTTGGACCACTATATGCGAATGGTGATGAATCTTATTTTAATGAAGGTGGGATGCACCCACGTTAAGAAAATACAATGTTGGATTGATACAGTTTTGAGCGACTCAAAATTCATTCATTCAGCAGCAGTCGTCAGAAACCTTCGCTCTATTACTTGTGCTAATCTTAGCGAGCGCTCTTTAGTTTACGTTTTCCGTGGACAGAAACGATTCACGGACACAACTCAATCTCCTTCTCTCATTTCATTGTTTCAAGAACCTTAACTCAATTAGCGCATTAATGAACTTCATTAATAATCTCCGTTAAAGGTGTACACATAATTATTCATGGGCGTTGTGAAGTTGGCCTAGTGACGACGCGAGAATAGCAATGTGATGGAGATTAGGCGGGCTACCTGGCAACCTAGCACGGTCCTCTAGAGACTGCACGGCGAGTCACTGCCTCTTAGAGCACGAGTGTATCCACTTGCAGTGAAGTTAAACACTTTGCAGAAGACAGCTTACAGCGTTTAGGGAAAAGTTAAAATATTTAAGTATTTATTTCATTTTAGATTGTCAAACCATGGTCAAACTGTTTTTTTTATTTAGTGGCCATTACCACCACTAAGAAACAAAAATAACTCTTTAGTAAAAAACTATTTCGATCATTAATATATAAGCATTAACATAATACTAAGCTTCGCAAAGTTTCTATTTTTATTTGTTTGTTATTGTAAACCTAAATAATCTCATATTAAATCCTTAATTCTATAGAATTTTGGCTAACTTTTTCAACTTTTTCTTTCAAAAAGCAATATCACCATAACCTTAATGTTGTGTGTAAAATATGAACGTTGTAGCCCCACCCGTGTGTGTCAGAATCGGCCCAAATGTGACGAAAATTTCGCGCTAAAAAATCGAGAAAAATCGTGAAAGTACAATATTCATGTGAAATATTTCTTTGATTGTACCCAAAAACGTGGCTGGTCTAAGTTCAGAGATTTCGAAGGTCGCCTCCAATTTTCATCAAGATCGCATTTGCCGTTTTCCCAGTAGAGAGCGAACAAACAGACAGAATAACAAAAAAAAACATTTAAGCTAAATTTTTTGGGGGTCAGTGAGATTGAAGTCTTTGCTTCGCTCATCCAATAAGCATACATTTTCTGTCAGTCTGTCCGTCTGTGCGTGTGTCACGTCTCACGAATTTGATTTTCTTACATTGATTGTATTGTTTATTGACGGAAAAGAAGAAAGAGAAACATAATATCTTTGGTGAACTTATGGTCAGGTGAGGTTTGGTCCTTCGAAAAATCATATTACATTTACACAGCACCCCACCAAGGTCGAATGCTACAATTCAGTTTATATTGATCCCGTAATCAAGCTTCTTTAAATATTGCTTTCAAGAAAGAAGCACATTTTGAGACATTCGAAATCACAACTGGCTTTGTTTGTTTTAAACTAGGAAAACGCTAAAGTCCCGCCGCGTTGATGGATGAGCTTTTTAAAGGTTTTAGTTTGCGTGGGTATCTTTACTTTTGCAAGTGCTTTGTTTGCTGCCTACGCATTGAAGGTGAATGTTGTCAAGTTTCTTTTGTTTCTTGTCAATTGGTTATTAACCGTAAAAAACTTGTATTAAAAGCTTTATTTCTATGGATTCTGGCTAAATGTTTCCACTTTTTCTTTCAAAAGGTAATACATAACCATAACCTTAATGTCCATGTATAATATGAACGTTGTAGACTCACCCGTTTGGTCAGAATTGGCCCAAATGGCACGAAAATATCGCAATAAAAGTAAAAAAACGTATATTAAAAGCTTTATTTCTCTCGATTCTGGCTAACTTTTTCAACTTTTTCTTTCAGAAAGCAATACATCACCATTACCTTAATGTCCATGTGAAATATGAACGTTGTAGCCCCACCCGTTTGGTCAGAATTGGCCCAAATGGCACGAAAATATCGCAATAAAAATCGAAAAAAATCGTAAAAGTACGATATTCATAAGAAATATTTCTTCGATTGTACCCAAAAACGTGGCAAGTCTAAGTTCAGAGATTTCGAAGGTCCTGTCAAATTTTTATCAAGATCGCATATGCCGTTTGCCCGGTAGAGAGCGAACAAACAGACGGAAAAACAAACAAAAAAAAACAAAAACAAAAAAACACTTGAGCTAAATTTTTTGGGGGGTCAGTGAAATTGAAGTCTTCGCTCCACTCGCTTCGCTCGCTACGCTCATCCAATAATTATAGGCAGTGTTAATTTTACATCGGCTTTTACCGGGTTCGAATCCCGTCAGAGGCAAAAGATTTTAACTTCGGAAATGGGCGTTACTTTTCCGTCAATTCTTAGCATTGGAAATGTTAACGGTTACATTGGAACCGGCATAGCAACAAGGCGTATTCTAAATATGTTTATGTTTTGTATGTTCTATGTTCTGAAGGATGTTCCGAATAAGCCTCCTGATTTTTGTGTCACCCTCAGGTAGAATCGTGTCCAATTTGGTTTGTTGGTGTTTCGTATTGAAAGTACCTCTCTAAAGGTGACCATTATTCGCTTGTCAGTGGCTTTAGTACCGTCTGGGTTGGCTTGGTCCGCTTTAAATTTAACCCGACACTGAAAATAAGTTAGACAAATTTATTTATTTTTATTTTATAATGCGAGAAGACGTCATAAAGATATAAGTATTTTAGATTTTCGTATTTCCCATGAAAACACAATACAATGTCTGTAAATGTGGGTCATATATCGCGTCTAGGTATCCTCCACCGATCTCTAGCACATCTCAACAATAGAGAAATATGACATTCGAAGTATTTTCAATCGGACGTAATATCCTCCTTCACACAAAGTCTCGAAATTCTTATATTTTGTTCCGTTTTTTACCTACGCTATAACTTGAAAGCTTCCACCCGTTTTGTGACGCCAACAATAGGGAGAGTCTGTAAGAATTTCTCGCGAGGCAAACACCCATCGCTGTCCGGCAGGCTGGCTAGAGGCTTCCACTGGTAGAGCGCGGGAACCATGACCAGAGCACCGGTCGAAAATATTATAGGATTACGAGAGTTTCAGGAAGATAGATAGATATATATTTATTCATTGAACATTTACACTAGGCGTCAGAAGTAAACCAAGGTTAATCTTAACCCTCATTCGAAAAATCTTGGACTTGTTCTAAATAAAGTCACACTAAGCTAGCACCAAGCGGATAAGCAAGGAGTAGACGACTTGCACTTTGTATGTCAATAGAAATACTAGCCCTAATTGATTTCTACACTAGTTGTAAGTCTACTAAGGTTATGCAGTGTTTGGTGAAACCATTAATATATACAAACCTTGTTTTAATATTAACTTTGCACTGGGCCCAGTGTTAAAAGTTCCAATAGGCCATGCTAAAGTAAAATATGGGCGCCATGTTTCCCCACGGACTGTAAGATGACGTTACCGAGTTATGGCTCTGTGAATACAACAAAACGAGGCAATTTTTTTAAAAATTACTGGTAAAAGGTCACATTATTCCAAGTTTTTTTGTTGGGAATTAAATGCACATCACAGTCCATAATTATATTATAATGAAGTCAAATTCACCATATTATGAAAAAAACTAATGATTCGAAAACAATATTATATGAGATTGGTAGAGATGCCGGGTAGACCAAAAACATTTTTAACTCCATAAGAATAGCATTGTTGGTGGAGGTGCCGGGTAGAGCGAGAAAAGTTTTAACTCCATAAGAATAGCATTGTTGGTGGAGGTGCCGGGTCCTTGATTTTTTATTTATATTACGGGGAGAGGTATTGTTGTTGTGTTTTTTTTAAGTGTAGCACACGCTGCGGTAAATTTATTAATTGTGTTTCAAATATATAGGTCACTGTACTATAAGCAACAAATAACGTCTCGGTATTTGTACTTGCTCTCACAGTCTTTGTATTTTGAATTTTGTGTGGTTCTTTGGTCTTGTGGCTAGAGGTTCTGCTTCCAATGCAGAAGGTCGGTTCGATTTCCGCTCTAGGCAGAAGTTTTTAAACTTCTAATGTGGACTTAAGTCCTCAGTTCTTGGCTGTGGAATTTGTAAATTGTGATTTTGAGCCGTCCTAGCAACGAGGCACAAAATTAATTCTAAGGCGGTACCGAATCAGCCGTGCTGATTTTGGAGCAGTCTGTGGGTGGAATCGTGTCCAGATTTGATTGATAGTGTGTTTCCTACTTAAATATGTCGGTCTCTAGTTGGTCATTGTTCGCTCGTCGATGATGTCGGCGCCTACAGGGTTGGCTTGGTCGGCTTTAAATTTGCTGTCCCCCACCGAAAATCAGTTCTGTGGCTGAGTGGGTAGACTCTAAATACGAATTTATCTATTTTATTTATTTATTGTATATTTTATCATTTTATACTGGCATGCTGCGTTCAGTGCATTGGTTTGTATTAAACTCTAGTTATAAACTCAAATGTGAAAGCTGGCGGGAACAAGTCAAACCAACTTTACATTGCCCTATTCTTGTCCAGAAGAACAAGCATTTAAAAATCATCTAATGATATTCTTATTGTGGTCTGCTCGCCTCCGATGTAACGCTGCTTTATCTTTAGATATACGTAGCGCGAATAGAAATATTAATCGGCACACCGCCTTTCAAATTTGTTCCTAACCAATTCTTAGCAAAATCCTCGCAAAGGCAGTGGGCCCGTGATCTTGGGAGACCTCGTCGATAAAGAAGTTTCCCCGGTTTCGCGTCGGTGATGAACCAAAAGATCAAACAAAGTGCAATGTTGAATATACAAATTTGCAAATAATAAAGTTTTATTTGTTTACAATGTATACTTATATATATTTGCATTTTTATAATAGACATTATTATTCGGAGTAGGTTCATGCCTCAGGCAAACTATTAGAATATATTAAAATGTTTGACATGTATTTTGATTACATCCAGAGAATATATGCCTCCTAGATGTTTCGTCGTGGCTCCTCGTTACCTGCCTGTCCACGCGCACAGTGTTAATTGTTGTCCAAAGCGCTAGTTACCGTCCCCAAGAGCTTTCTTTTGTTTTGATGTTGTTGTCACATTAAATGTCATCTCCCATGTAGTTTACTGTTAAATCCAACTAAATTTAATGTTTTAGATCGTATTTTGTGTACGTACATCACTTATCAGGTTTGCAGAATAGTAATATACAAGGAGCCACGACGAACATCTAGGAGGCAGTGACATCCAGTTACATACTTTTGGAAGGTGAGAACGCTACATTTTTAAGGCAGTGTGCCGACATAAATTTTAACACACGAACATACAATCGCGCTGTCCTCTATCCGATGCAGCGATCTCTTTTCCCGCGCTCACTTCTACCTATACCCATCCGGTCGGCTGGCTACCTAGTGCGTAGTTGGAACAAATTACCCCAGGGGCGCATTTACCCTACCAACCCTACTCGCCTGAGCACCCGCCGGTTACAGCGCAGGCCGCCAGGGAATCTAACGTTATATACGTTAATTATTATTAAAGAAGTTGGTTGGATTTTGGAGAGAAGTGAGGAAAAAACTAGAGTTGAATTTGTAACAATGGAGCAAAGTTCTCGAGATCTCCGTGCACATTTTACCCCTCCAGTATTTAGGTTTTTCGCAACACCGTTTGTACATTTAGTCAATTTTCAGCATGAGTAAGACAAAAAAGTGTTGTTTAAATCACTAGATCATTCATCAGTTAGAAATAGTGAAATTTGAAAATAAAAATAATAACCGTATTCTTTTCTTCAATTCATTATTTTAATTAATATTTTTTAAATCCACATTCTCAGAAGAAAAACGCCCCTTCTTACCAAAAAGGAATGATTTACAAAAATTTATTGTTTTAAGACGCGTGACATTATTTTGTAAGGCAGGATAATCTTAATATGAAAATTACTACATTCTTCAATGTGGACGGAGAAAATAGGGTTAATATCGTTATGAAAAAAAAAAACTTTTGTGATCTCATTTATAGCTTCAAGGTTTAGTGAGTGGTTTAGCTCTTGACATATATTATTGTCCTCGCTTGTCTTGAGAATACAAAGGGAAAAGTAGTTATTATTGGGGTTGTTTTATGTCAATGTTAGTATATATATATATATATATTTCCGATAGTTTATATATATATATATATTCCGATAGTCAAAGCGACAGCCATCTATAAGCGACTGTATATAAGAAAACCTATTTTGATTGAAACATTTTGGTGACAAATTATGCATATTATAAGAATTTCAAGGTTTTTAACTGTGAATTTTTAAATCAGTTTTTCAACAAATAAAATCCTTAAATACATTTGAATGTTAAGCCTCATATTATCAGATAAAACTGTATGCAAAGAAAACTTACCCAAGACCCAGTGGTTTTACTGCTTGTCGCAAAGTAACTTCATACAAAAAAAGCTGACAAAGCCTTTACGTCTCGATAATGTGAGGGATTGAAAACGAAATATAACGAGTGTCTCCTACGAGCTCTTCTTTGGAATATATTGTCAATATCTTGTTCTATTGATCGTCTCGTTACCGCCACATGGGACAACAAATAATATTGTTACATTATTATTCCGTTACCATAGCTAAATTTGTGCCAGTGATGATGTAAACCAATTGGTTTTTAATGCGCTTATAATCTCATATTTATGTAAATTGCAAATTAATCCAATCAAAACAGGGAGATTATTTTTGAATCAAGAATAATCGCTATAAAACAGACGTCGATACTCTGAACACACATGTATAGTCTTTTCCGGTCAAAATAACACTAACTGTTACAGGTTAGTATTGATATTTATAGGATGTATTAATCCAACTCATATTTGATTTGTGCTTGGTGATACCAACGACCGGGATATCAACTGTCTGTTTTAATTTAATTACTTGGTTTAGAGGCGCGTCAACCTTTAGGACATAATTTCAAGGGGATGTGAAGGACAGGTCCTTGCTGGATATATCCATCATCCTTAGACAGTGGCGGACGGGGGGGGGAGATGGGAGGTTACTCGCGTCGTCGTCGTTGTCAGGGTAGTCGTTGAAGAAACGTCCCCGACGACGAGAGATGCTAGAGCTCGCCTCTAGTTTCGGGCTCTACTTTCTATAGTTCAATTGTTCGTTTCACAAACTATTGATTGCATTTATAAACATTTGATTTGAAAGTTGATTAAACCCATTATTGCATTATTTTTCCGTATTGACATTCTATTAATGAACGCAAATGCAATTTTGATCGGATAATATTATTATGTTCAATAGATTGTGAAGCTTGTCATTTGATTTATAAGCGTTTAAAGTTCCCTTAATTAATGTTTTTCACAACTTGTCGATTTGTTAAACACATTTTAGGATTTCCTAAAATATATCCTGAATTCACCAAACCCGTTTACGTTTTAGCAAGTGTTTGTTCAAAAATGTTTATTTTTGCCTACATGGTCGCGAAACTTGCAAAGTGTTGAGCTTTATCGGAGATTTCGCCTTTATCGACCACTGGAGCGCACTTTAGCGCTAGTGTACACCTTCTAACGCCATTTCATGTTTTTATTGTGTACCTTTTACCCACTTTGGAGGAATAAATAGTTATTTATTCTAGAATGAGTTTACTGATTTGTTTACTAGCGAAATGGCAATTACTTTTAGGTTTATTGTTTACACATAATAATGAGTTTAAAGTCTCTCTAATAACAATTATAATTTACGGTTTGTTTTGTACTTTGTATGTACACATATTTTATATTACACAGTAAATTCCTGTATTATAAAAAAACAACAATCGGAATCAAATGACGACCAACTTAAATGAGAACAATATAACATTGATTTTATTCTAAAAATCAAAATAAACAATATTCTGTTATGATTTATTATGAATGAATAATATAGAAGCCCATATTTTACTCGATTTCACGTCACCGAATGTCAATGTCCGGGTTGCGACAGGCTATAACTAAATAAGTCTTTGGTTATTGGTGCCATTTAATTGTGAAATCTGATGTTTTTATAACATCTCCATCGCTGTATAAAAAGAGAAATAAGCTACATTTTTAGGTAAATTCATATTCCTTTTTGTACTCACATATTTATGTGTGGACAAATTGTTTGAAAAAAATGATAAGTAATAATAATAAAATTTTATTCTATATAGAAGGCAATAATTTATCGAAATGCTTTTTTTAGTAAAGTCAAAAAGAGCTCGTTTAGAACAGGTGGTACACACTCTGGAGACTTTAAGATCAAATCGTTGAGTACTCACTCAATTGTATGTATTGTTTTAAACAAAAGATGGCGTCATGTAGAGCTCGCGTGAGCAGTTATGGAACATTGAATGGCAACAATCAACAATGTGAACATGGTCAGGTAAAGGCAGTTAAATGGGCAATAGTTGTAATGAATTAAGGGCAAGTGGTTTTAAAAAGGTGTCTCACGCAAATATTTCGGAAATCTGAATTTGACATTTCAATTACAAAAATGGTGACAAATGCTCTAAAAATTTGTGTTTATTACTCTTTTTTATTTTGAAAGTTGTCGAGCATTTTATTTTCGTCTTATTTAACTAATGGTTTTGAGTTCTATGAAAAGCTTTGAAACGCGCAACGAATGTAATATTTTGTAAAGTGAAAGAGAAAGTCCGTCCATCAATAAGCACCCGTTTGTATCATTTTAAATTTTTAATCAGTTGACTTTGATTATAATACCTCTAGCTACCGTAAAAAGTACTTTTCATGGAGCAAAATTGTTTTAGTTACATTATGATTGAAGTCGTTAAAAGCTGTGCGGGGGTTTTCATTTCATTTTAACTTACATTAATGAGCAGCAAAATGGTTATCCAAATTAAATTAATAATCTTGCCATGAAATTAAAATTATACAAGGTATTCAGATGATAAAACCTAACATATCGTCCAGTAAGTACATTATCAGAAGTTTATTGAAACAGGTTTAAAACAAAATAATACACACCATAATTCAATGTATGTCCATTTACAGTTTTAATAAATAAATAAAAATGTATATTTTTAACACACAGTTACAGGATAGGCTAAATATGATTGGTTGCTAAGTTAAATTCAAAGTAACCGTTTGCTGCATGTATCAATGTGTCATATTCGTGGATTTAAGTAAATGCCAGGAGTAACGCCCTAACCGGAAATTGAAACCCTGACTGCCTATGCTATGAGCATTACGAAACCTACGGTACCAACGCTTTTATTGACAACCATACATTATTTTCTACAAAATTATATAAAATATCCTATTAGTTCAGTTAGTAAGTAGGTAGTATTAGTTACGTAAAAAATATAATTATACCACAGTAGCGAAAAAAAACAACAAAGTAATAACTATAAGAAAACTTGTTTTGTAGAAGATATATTGCTGCCAAATTAGTCATATTATAAGAATTTCAAGGTTTTTAACTGTGCATTTTCAAAACATGTTTTCAACAAATAAAATCATAAAATACATTTGAATGCTAAGCCTCAAATTATCAGGTAACACTTTATGCAGAGAAACTTTCCCAAGACCCACTGGTTTTACTGCTTGTCGCAAAGTAACTTCGTGCAAAAAAAACATCGCCTTATTCCATTCCCTTGTTTTACAGTCCTGTCAACCGCGGCAACGCAAGTCGACTATCACGATTACCCCCCCCCCCTCCCCCCCAACCCGCCCAACCAGAAGCCATCTTGAATGTTTCAGATTACACCCATGCACAAAAGATAATTACGCCGTTCTCTTAAAGGCCTCGCAAGAAGTGTTATGTTCTTGCGGGCGCCGCTTGACGTCGTAGCGCTAGTGTTTGTAATCGTAACAAGAACTAAGTGGTCTCATAATACGAGTGAGTGTGTTGCAATAACCTTGACGCGACGGTCTACTTTGTTTGCAACTTGGGGGATATAAGGGGTTGACGCTAGGGGATCGTTGGAGAGATATTATGGCATAAACACTCAGATTTTATGATGGGGGTTCGAGTTTCAGGTTGAGTCTAGGTGCTGGATTTAGTTGAGAGTTCTCTATAGATAAACATAAATAAATACTATTAAAAAAACATCTTTGTCATTGAACTACCGTCACAATCGTTTTGAGATATCAGTAAAATCTTAATGATGCCATTCAAGTTTACTGAATTCACTATCTAAATGGTCAGGCATATAGAGTAGAATTTAATGATGTGTGAAATTTTGATGGTCATCAAAACTTGATGATATTTGTAAAATTTTATATCAACATTTAACCGATATCGGAATTTAATGATATAATTGAAGGACTTGCCGATTACAAAAAAAACATTGTTGCCAATAGTTCAAGCAGGAAATCCCTAGGCTTAATTTAATTCTTCGTGAACAATTTGACCGGGGACACTTTACGCTTTTATTTACTTTTTACACTGGATTTAAGTTTAAGGGTGTTTGTGAAGGAATGCCCAATGCCTAATTAATAAAACATTTATTTTTAAGCTATTTTAAGATCTGTATTTTTTAATGTACATAAGTTTTATATATTTCCATGGCAAAATTATCTATATTCATGTGTCCTAAAAAATAATAATACTCCTGACCAACGTGATTATTGATATGATACGTTACATACATTTGATAATAAAGATAGGATGTATTTTTATATCTCTGGTTGGCGGGTTTGATTTTGTTTGATCGTCGATGGTGTCGGTGCTGACATGTTTTTCTTAGCCCACTTAAAATTAAAGTTCCCTCCAAAAGATAGTTGTTTGACTGAGTATACGTTAAATACGAATTTACTTTTAGTTAATTTATGTTTAATTTGTAGATGATCAAGAATTGTTTACAGGTAAATATCTTGGAAAAATTTCTCAAAACCCATAAAACCAAACCTTAAAAGTTTTAAAAAAAGTATCAACAGTTACGCTTAATTTTTTCTAGTAAATATAAGATAATTACTGTGTCTGTCAGACGAACGAACAAGAATTTGCCTTCAATGATTGTACGACCAGTAATGCTAAGCAGTGGTAAAAACACTGACTTCGAACCTCTGACACAACCTTATACTGGTTAAGATGGTATGATCTCGGTGTATAATTAGGTTCGAGGGGTTATTTATTAAATCGAATCGTCTACAATGACGTGGTATTAAAATAAATAAAACATAATATTATAACTATAGTAACTGGCCAATGAATCAAAGAAGTAAGTTTTCACTGTATAAAAATTATAAATTATCAGTTTAAATCACCATTTTAACGTTTTTTTTACCCTTTCCTGCAACTTGCATGCATCGGATTAATATTCAATTAATTGCTTGGATTGTCTTGAAGCAACTACACCGTACTATAATCGTAGATTATAAAGTAGTTTTTATTTTCGGTTTATAAAAAGTCAATGTTAAAAACATACAGCTAAATTCATATAACACAAAACTTGGTTAAGTAAACTCAGACGACTAACATAAATCTCTTCATTACCATCGTCCAGGCTCCATTAAAAAAATTTCAAGCTATGACCGTTAAAACAAAAATTAAAACATATTAATTCTAAAAGCCTGTTATTGTCTTAATGATTACCTTACAGATAAGCACCCAGAAATTTGCTCTTTTACTTAATATTATTGATTGCCATGCATGTTTGTATATTGTACAGGCTATGTTTTCCATAGTACTGTCACAAATGATAGACTGCGTTGTATGCATTTCAAAACAGGTTTAATAATTTTTAAAATACAATCCAGAAATTACAAAATCTTTCCCGACCAGGGGATTGAACCCAGATCTCCCACATTTCGGGTATAAGGGCGCCTTAGCCAACTAGACTAGGAAAACGCCAAACTCGTTGTTAGACGAGTGAGCGAGTCATGTGTTGAGTACCCGGGAACATAAGCATTTAAGTTCGATAATTATATTTGGATGAGCGAAGCGAAAACTTCTATTTCAATGACCCCTCAAAAAATTTAGCTCCAATGTTTTTTTGTTTTTTTGTTTGTTTTTGTTTGTTTTTTGTTTGTTTTTCTGTCTGTTTGTTCGCTCTCTACCGGGCAAACGGCATATGCGATCTTGATGAAAATTTGACAGGACCTTCGAAATCTTTGAACTTAGACTTGCCACGTTTTTGGGTACAATCGAAGAAATATTTCTCATGAATATCGTACTTTTACGATTTTTTTCGATTTTTTGTGCGATATTTTCGTGCTATTTGGGCCAATTATGACAAAACGGGTTGGGCTACAACGTTCATATTATACATGAACATTAAGGTTATGGTAATGTAGTACATTTTGAAAGAAAAAGTTGAAAAAGTTAGCCAGAATCTATAGAAATAAAGCTTTTAATATAAGTTTTTTGATTTTTTGTGCGATATTTTCGTGCCATTTGGGCCAATTCTGACCAAACTGGTGGGGCTACAACGTTCATATTATACATGGACATTAAAGTTATGGTGATGTAGTACCTTTTGAAAGAAAAAGTTGAAAAAGTTAGCCAGAATCCATAGAAGTAAAGCTTTTAATATAAGTTTTTTACGGTTAATAATACCAATTGACAAGAAACAAAAGAAACTTGACAACAATCACCTACAATGCGTAGGCAACAAAACAAAGCACTTTCAAAAGTAAAGATATCCCACGCAAACTAAAAACTTTAAAAAGCTCATCCATCAACGCGGCGGGACTTTAGCGTTTTCCTAGTGGTATAAAATAATAGGGTTTTTGAGTTTAGTTGGTATCAAAGCGCGTCAACTGTAAGGCCATAATGCGCTACTCTAGCCTATGAAAGGCTAGGTAGGGGCAAGAAAGGGATGTGACCGGGTACTCAACATATGGCTCACTCACTCGTCTTACAACGACTTTGGCGTTTTCCTAGTTGCAAACAATATCCTTTTTGAATTTGTGTCCAAACTTTTTGTGTTTTAATGCATTTTAGTTGTAATATCACTGTGCCAATTCATTGTCATGTCAGTTAATTGTTGTGTCTGCATCAATCTTATTAGATTTATTAAGTTGTCCTCCCTTGTAGATCAGTTTCTTTACTGAATAGTTTAGACGTTAAATAAATAAATAAACACAAAATACCTGGGAAAATGTCACATAATTCAAAGTTATTTTTTTGGGGGGAATTAAATGCACATCACAGTCCAATTATATTATAATGAAGTCAAATTCACCATTATGAAATAAACAAATGATTCCAATAACAATGTTATATGAGATTGGTAGATGTGTCGGGTGGACCTCATACATTTTTAACTCCATAAGAATAGCGTTGTTGGTGGAGGTGCCGGGTAGAGCGAGAAAAGTTTTAGCTCCATAAGAATAACATTGTTGGTGGAGGTGCCGGGTCCTTGATTTTATTATTTAAATTACGGGGAGAGGTATTATTGTTGTGGTATTTTTTTAAAGTGTAGCACACGTAGCGGTGAATTTATTAATTGTGTTTTTGGATGAGCGTAGCGAGCGTAGCGAGCGAAGCGAAGATTCCATTTCACTACACTGGAGAAAAAAATCCGGGATGTTTTTGTTTTTTTTTTTCTTTTTTTTTTCTGTTTGTATTATTGTGTGTTTGTTAACACGATTCCGGCTAAACCGTTAGTCCAATTGCGATGAAATTTTTGGAGACCTTCGAAATCTCTGAACTTAGAACTGCCACGTTTTTGAGCGCAATCGAAAAATTATTTCTCATGAAAATCGCCATTTTACGAATTTTTTCAATTTTTAAAATATTTCTTCGACTTATAACACCTACATGCTTAATTTGATTTTAATGATTTTTTCACAAAACCTTAATTTTATGAATTTAGATATTCGTGTGAAATTTAAGCGCAACCGAAAAATTATTCTCATGAAAATCGTAATTTTACACGTTTTTTCTTTTTTAAACAATTCGTTGACTTATAACACCTACATGCTTTATCTTATTGTAATGATTTTTTCACAGAACCTTAATTTTATGAATTAATATACTCTTGTAAAATTTGAGCACAATTAAATAATTATTTGTTATGAAAATCGCAATTTTACGATTTTTTCCTTTTTTTAAAAATTACGATTCATAAAAAAAATTACAAAAATAAAGTCAATTGTTTATTTAATTTAATTAAATTTAAAAAAATTATTCGACTTTGTAATAATTTTGTCACAGAACAACAGAAAATCCTCATAACACATGGCAGCTCAATGCACCAATTACGCTCATCCAACAACGCGGCGGACTTAAGCGTTTTCCTAGTAAATATAATTTATAGGTCAGTGTACTACAAGCAACAAATAACGTCTCGGTACTTTACTTGCTCTCACAATCTTTGTATCTTGTGTTGTTCGTTGGTCTTGTGGTTAGAGGCTCTACTTCGAATGCAGAAGATCCAGGGCTCGATTTCCGCTCTAGGCTGAAGTTTTGAACTTATTATTTGGACTTACGTCCTCAATACTTGGCTGTGGAATTTGTAAATTGTGATTTGGAGCCGTCCTAGCAACGAGGCACATAATTGGATGAGCGTAGCGAGCGTAGCGAGCGAAGCGAAGATTCCATTTCACTACACTGGAGAAAAAAATCCGGAATGTTTTTTTTTTTTTTCTTTTTTCTTTCTTTTTGTATTTTGTCTGTTTGTTAGCACGATTCCGGCTAAAAACCGATGCTCCGATTGCGATGAAATTTTATTGAGACCTTCGAAATCTCTGAACTTAGAACTGCCACGTTTTTAGCACAATCGAAAAAAAAATTCCATAAAAAATCGCAATTTTACGATTTTTTTCGATTTTTAAAAAATTTCTTCGATTTATAATACCTACACGCTTTGTCCGATTGTAATGATTTTTTCACAGAACCTTTATTTTATGAATTTATATATCCGTGGAAAATTTAAGCGCAATCAAATAATTATTTCTCATAAAAATCGCAATTTTACGGGGTTTTTCTTTTTTAAAACAATTCTTTGACAAAATAACACCTACATTCTTTATCCGATTGTAATGATTTTTTCACAGAACCTTAATTTTATGAATTCATATATTCGTGTAAAATTTGAGCACAATCGAATAATTATTCTTATGGAAATCGAAATTTACGATTTTTTTCTTTTTTAAAATTACGATTGATTAAAAAAATTAAAAATTAAAGTTTATTTTTTATTTATTTTAAATTATTTAAAAAAAAATCATCAACTTAGTAATGATTTTTTCACAGAACAGAAAATTCACATAACACATGGCAGCTCAATGCACAATTACGCTCATCCAACAACGCGGCGGGACTTAAAGCGTTTTCCTAATAAATTCTAAGGCGGTTCCGAATCAGCCTTGCTGATTTTGGAGATATCTGCGGGTAGAATCGTGTCCAGTTAGATTGATTGATGTTTCTTACCTAAATATGTCGGTCTCTAGTTGGCCATAGTTCGCTCGCCGATGATGAAGACGCCTACAGGGTTGGCTTGGTCGGCTTTATTGTCCCCCACCTAAAATCTGATCTGTGGTTGAGTCGGTAGACACTTAATACGAATGTATCTATTTAATTTATTTCTATTATATTTTATCATTTTATACTGGCATCCTACATTCAGTTCATAGGTTTGTATTAAACTCTAGTTGTAAACACAAATGTGAAAGACACTGTCATATTTTATTATAAGTTAGAATCAAATTGCCTTTATAATGTATAATTAGACAAAGGGAGCGAAGCGACTGAGGAAACCATTGTAGAAAATCGGCTGCCCGTTAATGAACCTTGTCACTTTTCTTTAATGATTATTTACAATTACATATTATTTGATGATTATTTACAATTACATATTATGTGTTTCTCAGTAAACTTTAGTTTGTATAAGTTAAAACGACACATACACTATAAATAATGTTATTGTGATTAAAAATGAACAAACGTCCTTATAAAATTTGAATTTTGAATTTGAATTAATAGTATTTGACATTACCATGAAAAATGTGCAATAATATAATTTTGCTGCATTAATACGTTCATATCAATTAAAACATTATTCTGTCTTATATGAAAATATACTCTATTTATTATTCTAGCTGATTAATTTAATTGTATTAAAACCCTTCAGTAGAAATAAATCATGAAACATGGAATCTCCTAACCAAAGTTATCTTCTAAACATCTCTTCACCTCACATACCAAGCACAAATTAATTTACCCAACCTACTTCCAACTAACTAAATTTACCCAACATTAATTTTCATTTACTTGAATAAAGTGTCTGTGTAGCTTCTTGAATTAGGGTCACGTAATATACATAGATTCCCTCAATTAATCAAAAGAGCGCCTGACGATGCATTTGCTTTCCGAGTAAACCTACACCCGTGGGGGAGAAATGCACTTATGCAATTACCTCCTTGCAACTAAATTAACTTGAATGCATTGCAGACATTTCGGTCTATTTGCGATCGAATTAAAGCGAGTGAGTGTCTAGCGTGCTGAAACGGAGGTGACAACCACTGCAAAGTGGATGGAAATCACATTGATTTCCTAATTGCACGAGAGATTGTTTGGGAAATAGACTCTACGCAACAGGTATTGAGAAATACATGTGCACACTTAGAAACAAATACAGTTTTACTCGGGGGTGATGGGAGGTAATTAAACTTCATTATTTATATAAAAAACATTGTGATAGAAAATATGTACAATTAATAATAAAGTCTTCAATTATCAAAATTGTTAAATTTATTAGGATGGTTCAATGTTAGGCAACGTATTTTATTTATTTATTCATCAAATTGTAAGGGGTATTGTCTCAATGAATTTAAGGAGTAAACAATGAAAATAGCATTAATTGGATGAGCGAAGCGAAGACTTCAATTTCACCGACCCCCCAAAAAATTAGCTCGGGTGTTTTTTTTTGTTTTTTTTCTGTCTGTTTGTTCGCTCTCTACCGGGCAAACGGCATATGCGATCTTGATGAAAATTGGAGGGGACCTTCGAAATCTCTGAACTTAGATTTGCTGGGTACAATCGAAGAAATATTTCTCATGAATATCGTACTTTTACGATTTTCTTTCGATTTTTAGTGTGATATTTTCGTGACATTTGGGCGGATTCTGACCAAACGGGTGGGGCTGCAGCGTTCATATTTTACGTGGTCATTAAGATTATGGTGATGTAGTACCTTTTGAATGAATAAGTTGAAAAAGTTAGCCAGAATCTATAGAAATAAAGCTTTTAATATAAGTTTTTTGATTTTTTTGCGATATTTTCGTGCCATTTGAGCCAATTCTGACCAAACGGGTGGGGCTTTGACGTTCATATTATACATGGACATTAAGGTTATGGTGATGTAGTACCTTTTCTAAAGAAAAAGTTGAAAAAGTTAACTAGAATCCATAGAAATAAAGCTTTTCATGTAAGTTTTTTACGGTAAATAATACCAATTGACAGGTAACAATAGAAAATTGACAACAATCACCTACAATGCGTAGGCAGCAAAACAAAGCACTTGCAAAAGTAAAGATATCCCACACAAACTCAAAACTTTTGAAAGCTCATCCATTTACGCGGCGGGACTTAAGCGTTTTCCTAGTAGTTATATAACGGGTTGACAAATGACTAAGGCATTAATAAAATCAATTCTTAATTCATTATTATTAGATTAGATTGGACATACGAACTCCAATGATCATGTTTTGTGCCGAAATATGTAATTCTATTTTTTTCTTGTAACTTTATATGAACGGTTCAATTTGATTCTTGTCTATGTAAGCGTCTCAAGACCTTCTAATCCCCAAGTGATCCGAACTTTAGCTTCAAGAACAGGATATTACTTTTCGTGGTGGTCGGCCCACTTTGCTCTAGATCAACAATTGTTTGTTATGAATCGAACCAAAATAAAATACTGTTTCACCGTTCGTTAAATATTTACGTCCACAATGGAGAGCTTTCATGTTTTTTAGTAAGTTTAGGTTTTTATCTGTCCGTCAAATTGGTTTTTCGCCTGTTCTAGGCCACTTTATCTGGTCCACTCAGTTCTTCGTTGAAGTGAGTATAAAGCCTGGCTCATGGAAGTTTACTTTCGCCGAAAGATAGTAGCACTAATTGCGAACGCTAGATGGTATTATCGAACCAAACTCATCCCTTGAATATTATACATTATAATATAATAAATATATTCCTGCAAAGGTTTAAAAGTGTCGATTCCGTTTACAAATTGCTGGAATTTAATTTTTGATTGTGTAACTAAAACGAAATTAGATATTACATTTACAGAAATAAGAATATTATCATTGATATTTTGGTTTAAATCGCAAGAGATACTAATTCAGGGAAAATACACTTTCAATTTCAGTTTTTAAATCTAACAAACAGTACATCGATTTCAAATTTTCCACAAATCATCTTATTCCAATCACATTTCACACTTGGCATAATTTCCAAGAGCTCATTTTATATTTACTATATTTTGTTTAAATATAAGAAATAATTTTTTCAAGGCGCTTTTACTGTCAAGAGAATGATAATTACTTCACCCGTTTATTGAGAAATAGGAACCTATATTTAAACTTGAGGTGATGTAATTAGTGAAGTAAAAACTGTAACCATAATTATTTCTTGTACGAAATTCAAATTCTGTGATATTATGAATTTTTTAGTGTTAAAACATGATTTCGACTAAATTACTTCCAACAATTAATAAGCGTGACACTCTTTTCTAAGCATACCGTTTATTCGTAAGTTTCAGTCTTATTGTTGGCAACATTGTAGTAGCGACTGTGCTGCCACCCTTTAGTTCTCTTTCTAGAGTCGCAACCTACACGCTTTTGAGCTGCACTCGTGCAAACGAACAAAGGAAGTGTAGAAGGGAGGAGAACGTCGCAGCACGCATTGTTAGCCTTCAAACAGAAATAGAGCGTCTCTTACTCAATACAAGGAATCAATTGCCAGAGAAATAGCATCAATTGGCTGCCGTTTTATGTTTGGAACAAGATAAAATTGGTGTGGAGTTCTTAAGGAATTTCGGTCAATTAGTTGATGATAGGAACCTTTCTGAAACCTCTATCAACCGAATTTTTTATATTCAATATTACGGATAGCTTAATGATTTCTAATTACAAATACATATTATTATGACTTAAAATATTTAAAAAAAATTGAGAAACAATAAACTTTATTCAGTGTCAATAGAAAGTACCAACTACCCATTTTTTTAAACGGCAATCGATATTATGTATAGTTTTTGGAATAATAACCTTTTAAAGTAATTTTCCACACAAATGTTATTTTTATTTTCGTATAGTGTATACTTGACTTTGTGAAAGTCGCCATCTTTAGAATATTGTTTGATATAGTTCTTTTTATTTATATTTAAAATTAGCAATTTGTTATACAACACCGATTTTAATTTACTTAGCAGTTGCATTTTTGATACTGGATTGTTCCTCCAAAACATACCTAAACTCGATTTAGTGGCCAGTTGTAATTTGAATTCGCTACGCCAATTATCTTAGTATTATTGTAGCTAAGACGTCAAGAATCAATTAAGTACCCAGTATAATTTGAATTCACTTTACGTATATTATATACGGCGTCATTCGAGTTAAGGTACTAAGAAGCATTAGTATTCAGGTAAGGTTCGATAGCAATTGATTTCTGTAAATTGTAAGAGTGGCGTAAGGTAATTAACAATGCTGTAGCGAGAATGTATAGTACGGTAAAGAAGGGAAATACCAATTACCGGGCTTTGCATGGAGTTATCTTAGGCAATAGATTTAGTACGCGGTTCTAAATGTTCATTGGAAACCGTCGTGCTGGAGAGACGAGACTTGACTGAGGGGTGGGTTGGGGGTGGGGGTGGGGTGGGGTGGGAAGTAGGGATGGGTGTTGCGCCCTTGTTGCGAACTGCGGGATCTGGTGCAGGTATAAGGAACCAAACAGGGTAAGTTTAAAACCCTTTCCAGTACAATCACACAATTTGAACACAAAATTTCACTTACAACAATCACACAAATATTCCCGTTTTGTTTTGATAAGCCTCCTTAAATTTAACTCAAATTAGAAGTTGTAAGATTTTATTACACCTATTTCTAGATGCTGTAGTTAGGATTTCAAAGTTTCTTATATAAATTGATGAAGATTATTGTTATTCCTTCTAGTAATTCGAATGAAATGTAAAAACATAAATTTTCTTAGTGTCCCTATTCTGTTGCAGAGCTTATTTTAAGTCAAGGTTTTCGGGTTCGAGGTTATATGGTATGGATGGTTGAACGCCGAGTTCCGAAAAAAAGTAACTTCCCAAAGAAAATTTTAAAATTCAAAAGTATATGACAAAAGTGAGTTTACAAGTTATTGACTATATTGACAATTTTGTTTGTCGTTCAATATAAATTATCAATTATTTATATCGTATGTATGAAAATTTTAACATTATAAAAGGTTAGGATTTTAATGCAGTTATAAATAAAACCATTCATAGTAAATGAGGATGTGTCCTGTATTTCTGAAAGTTTGTTTGTAACGTCCAAATAGCTTTGTTTTGAAAAAGCTCAAATTGTAAAAATAACTCATTGTTGAAAAGTAGTGAACTCGTTAATTCAATATATTTCCATCTTTCTTTACCAAGTACTTAAACTGTTTATTCGCGCAAACATTCACGCTCTCAAAGAGAACTTTTCACTCTCACGAGTAAAAGTTAAATAACTTGTTCATTTTTATTATTTTTAACCGTTTCACACGAACGAGAGGACTGTAATAAGTCTGTGAAACATTCTGTTTTTAGTTAGTAAGTTTGCACAGTTTTTAACTGTTTTAGACGGAAGTAGTGTTTTTAAAATGTTAGTTATACTAAACCCTTTGTAATGACTTGTAAAACAAGGATTAGCTTTTATGCTAAGTTTATAGTTATTTTACAAAACTTTCAGGGTTGCTCCATTTTACTTTTTACTAATATTATAGTTTATAATTGTCTATGTTATTATATCAACATGAACTAACTACACTTAGGTGTAGTCACATTAAAAATGTAATTTAAACGAATTAACTACTGGATTCTTCAAAGTGTGCTTTATTTCTTGCAAGATTATATTTACTTAAGGGGCAAATAATTGAACGGGAGTACTAATATTAGGGAGTGTGGCTACTAATCTACTATGTTAAAGACGAACACACACATTTGTATTTAGAATAAATTAAATATTTTGATGAACGTGCCAAATACACAAAAATTACACTTTAGAAAAGTCTATCCCCAAGGTAACTCAAGGTCACCAAAATAAAATACATCATTCTTATTGAAGTGCAATGTCAACAAAAAAAATCAAATGGGATCGTGTTTTTATCATGATCACTAACACACACATGCACAAACTGCGGATGGACAAAAAAGTTATCCATACATTAAGTATGAGCCAGTGAAAATGACAAACATCACATTTCAATACTGGATGTTGTTTTCGAATCGCTTTTACATTTCCCCCCTGAAGAACCGAAACGGAAACTAAACCAGCGGGGCCACATCTAAGCTCCATGAGATTCGGTGAAAACAAGGCACTACGAATCCATGTGACCCTAGACAGGGTTGCCAACTCTCAGAAGACAAAAAACAGGAAAACACGAGAAAAAAAATTTACTAAGTTAAATTTGTGTTGGCACAAACAGTTTTTTGTTCATGGTTAAAAATTGATATTAATTCTTTAAATGCATATTTACAGATAAAACTAATAAATAACCAGTAAACTATATTAATTAGATATATGGACGATTAATTGTTTTAATTCAAAATTTATTCAATAAAATGCAACATTTCGGAAGATAAATACCTTTCTTTCCCTGCCAGACTAATTATTTATTTACATTGAAAAAATTCATTTGCCAATTTAAATGATAATATAACAAGGTTTTATTGGTCCGATTTAATTTAAAGTCACAAATTATATGATGTGATGGATATAGACTCTAAATAAGATTGTATTTATTTATATTATTAAAACTATACTTTTGTTTTTCTAGCAAGAAATTAATGATTGTAATTCATTTAAGATAACAAGATATATTACAAAAACAGCAAATATAATTGCACCGGTTTGGTATATAGAAGACAATTTTTTTTACGCTTTAGGTTTTTTATGTTTAATCGGTGAACAAATATTTTGTAAAACTCTACAAAATGCTAATTTTATAAAAATAAAATAAAAATCCGTAGCTATTACGTACTAGTGAGGCATTTATTCTAAAGTTTATATGGCTTTATTGATATGAAATATTCCTATAATTCATCATTTACCATTAAAATTCAAGGAATGCCTTTCATTTTAAGTTTTTGTGGAATAAAAAAAATAGTAAATAGATGCTACAAAATGCTGAATTTTGAAAAATAAATGCGCAATATTCTCAATAAAAATTAAGAAAAAACTTAGCTCTAGGGTGACAACTCTCCTCGTTCTGACTCTCTACGTTCTCTCTCTTAGCGAGGACTGAAACGTCGTCAATGTTTGAACACGACCGTCTCCTCTAGTTGTGTACTTTTCCCCGAATTACTCCACATCCTACCAGGCGCGTAGGGAGGAGTTCTTCGTGTAGGTATTATGTATAATTTACTGCCACAAAGAGCAGCCTTAATTGGATATTAGGTAACGCAATTAAAAGATGTATTTCACCAAGTTAAACGCGCGATAGTGCGTAGTGAGATGGGGGAAATGTAGAATACCGGGGGATTAAGCCTTTCTGGGACAGTTGAGACCACTAGATAAACATTGTCCAAACCGTAGTGACTCTGGTGACGTTTATCATTTTCAAGGGGTTTGACCTGAGGAAAACCCATCATATCGGTAAAGTTCTAGACATGCAAAAACAACGCTTATGCAATACACTTTCAAAGCACTTATGGAACTAGTATAGTTTAGGTGTTTATTTTGTCATTAGTATTAAAGTATGATATTTCTAGTCTCTCAAATTTAGTAATCGTTTTGTTGCGTACACGACAAACTAACATTGAAATAAGTAAGCTTTATGATAGATTTTTCAGATATTTTTCGTGTCTAATTTTAGACTTATTTTGTTCATTTTTATGTGGGTTTTAATCTTATTGCATCCCTTTTCAATCCGTTTTCAATCATGGGCATATACTAAGCATATTGGTTGGTTATCGTTCTCTCGTCGATTGTGTCGAGGCTTGCAGGGTTGGCTTGGTCACTTATTGGACCCCACTAAAAATCAGTTGTGTGACTGAGTGGATAGACTCTAAATACCGATTTATTTATTTATTTACTTAAAGCCTTCACCTTTTAAAAAAGCTTTCTCATAAACTTGATGAGTGATAATTATTTTTCCTTGGCCTTTTCGATTTTTCATATGTGTGCCGTTATTGATAAAACGGAGGAGGGGAAAATTGTGATAGGGGTAGGGAGAGTAAGGGGGAGGGGGTAAACGTATTCAAGCCCGAAGACCGAGTGAATCAGATCATGAGTATTAATATCCTCGAAACTACGATCTCTCTCTCTCTCTCTCTCTCTCTCTCTCTCACTTGACGTTGAAGTAATTCAAAAACTTTATTCCCTGTCACGTCCATGAAGTATATAAAGTTTCAACAGTGGATCGCTTTCCCATTGTTTACTTTTTGGATTAGAATTCAACAAGTCATTTTTAAGCAAAACGCAAACGGGGGTATTTCCGCCACTGACGCTTTATAAATTTATAGAAAATTATGGAACTGAGACGCGATAGATGAGGGTGAAGAACAATTACATAAACCCATGCCTTATGCTGGATTCGAAATAGCGTCCTCCTTGTATCACACGCTTCAGACCAGCACCTTAATCGTATCAGCCATCGCGGACGGCTAGATTCAATGTGGCACTCTCAATTTACTGACTTGAGACTGCAGATATAAATAAAGTTTTATTGCCATTTCAATAAGTAATAATTTAAAAAAAAATTACCGTTGTAAAAATACAAATTATTGCATTTGTACAAAAGATAAGGGAAGGTGGTAAAAACAGTGAGAAGTCGTTACGGTAACAGGTGCAGAAGAGTTATTGATTAAAGATGGATTATAACGGATCCGTGGTTTACAAATAACTCCGAAAATAGTTTTACATTTAGAGTTTTGTTTTATTATCTGGGTCAGTTCATTAGAACAAACAAATTGAGTTGACATTTTTATCGCGACTGCTAATAACTAGGTTAAACTTCTTTTTTATTATTATTATTAAAACCAATTCCTTTCACGACCATTTCAATTATTGATAGAATTGAATTTGATGTTTAAAAATAAATAAAATCAACCAGTCAAAAACTTTTGTATTTAGGGTGTAATCGTTCGCCTGAGGAAATTTTGGGGGAGCCCGTGATGGTCAGTATATCTACTAAAACGATGGTAGATTATAAAATTATGTATTATTTATTATACCTGCGGGCACATTTTACATTTTTTTACCGTCTGACGAAACCAATCGTGCAACGCAAGTAAATATAGAAAACCATTTTATTATGTTGTAGATAAAGGTGTGAAGAAACAATACTCAAAAACTGCTGTTCAAATTTGATTTTGAACGAGATGATTTGAGTCGGGCAACTTGAATGTAATTGTTGATTTTAAGGTTATGTCCGTCCATTATTTTAAAACTTCTGCTCCTTTATTTAGCCCATCTTTTTACTCTACAATTTTTTTTACTTCTTTAGTGCATTCTTACTAATGTTATTTAGGCCTAAGGATTCCTCCAGAAGAATACCTAGGAATTAATTTTCAATCTGTCAGTGATCAATGTACTTTGAAGTCAGAAATAACAGATGTTAAATTTATAATGGTTCATTTGTTATGGCTCAATTCTAGCATTCACATTTAACTTTTCCAAAGTGTAATACATTTTCTATAATGCGTTTTTCCCAAATACTAACATGTTATAGAGTTTCAGAGAAAAACATCGAAACAATCCCTAAAAATCAATCACACTCAATACGAAAACACAAAACAAAAACCTTTTTCGGAGAAATAAAATTTATTGTCTCTAATTCGACAGAAACAAGAAACTTCCAAATCGATTTTACTTTGACGTAAATCAAGATCCAAAAACAAAACAATAAACTTTGTTCTCTCTCTCTCTCTCTCTCTCTCTCTCTCTCTCTCTCTCTCTCTCTCTCTCTCTCTTCTCTTTCTCTCTCTCTCAGTTTTAACGATAAATTATGTTTTTCTCCTGTCGCGATGTAAGTAATAGCTCATAATAACGATGAAAGTTTTAACTGGTAATATATTTTCATGTTATTTATGTTCACATTTCAACAATGTAATATATTATGCTCAGTACCTACAGACGCAATTTATTTAGGTGTGAAGGAACTAGTGCAGAAAATTAGTACATGTACTTCAAGAAAACAAATAGAGAATCATTTTCTGCCAAAATCTTATATAAATCACTTCAAACGATCCATCTTAACAGTATTTTGTTTTATAATATTTGTGTAAGTAATTATTTCCGAAGCACTTAGTGTAACTGAACACAGTTTTGATTAATGATAGCTTCCTTTTTTAGCAAATACTTTATGGTGGAGAATACGAAATTTTGTAATACAGTTCATATCAGTAATATTGTGAATTCTGTTTTTTTGCAACGTTAACAACGCATTTTTAGCTCGTGATATTTTTAAAAAGTTATAACCTGAATTTTCTTCTTTGGATGATTTATTTTCATTGCAGACAAAATCGTTATACAAATAGATTACTTCAATGTTTTTCAGACTAAGGTAAAACAAGATTGCGATTTTATCAGTGCACCATTGTGTAAGTAATTAACTTCGATTATAAAATCGTTTTAACAATTATATTGGAAAAATAAAAATATAATCGTACCCTATTGAAAACTGCGTGCGCTGTGACAAAAATAGAATTAAAATACAATTTTATTCTAGCTTTCATTTTTGCTTGTTTGACCTATGGTGATATTTGTTTTGCTTCATTTGGAGAATTTTTGCTTATTGTTAAATATTGTATTATATAATTTAATTGAGAACACACATAGACACATCAACATAACATTATAGCTGAACATAAACATTCCTTCTTCCATATTAAAAACGTGTTTGAACCCCTGCCCTCCCCATACGCTTGTGGCTGGTTCTGACCAGCACAGTCCTGTCCACCCCTTGTCCCCCCGCGTCTCCCCTTACGTTCCTCCCCCTGGAAAGAAGTATACATGGTGGTAACTCACACTTAAGAAATTGATTTATCTTGGAGGCGCGAATAATCTTAGCTGTTAGCGCCCTAAAACTATTAATACTAATGTGGTGTTTTGTATAACATGGCTATGACTATGAATGGTTATATGATTTATAACTTAGGTAGTACATGCATATAGATGAGTGAATAATATGTAAAGGTAAATGATTTTCATCAAATATTTCACCCAATCTTAATGTAACAATTCTTGTTTGGAGATAATATCACGATTTGAGAAAACGCGAATTGAGTTATTATAAACACAGATTATTTCCTAGTCTTTGAAATTATATACAGAATTTAAAATGTTCTGTGCTAGATTTGAGTAGTTATACACTAATACGATTATTAGAAAGAAAAAAACATATTTTTGTAAGTTGAAGTAAGGTCATTTTGCATCAATCTAAAACAATAACTTCGATTTTGTTACAATAATTGATACTCATAATAGATAAATAGTGTTTTATAGCTCTTATGTACATTCGCGAATCTTAAATGGAAGGTCGTCAGTTTTATACCGCTTTCTGTCAATCCCGGCTGAAGTTCATTTCAAGCTTTTAACAAGCATAATATGCTGCGTTTTAAAACCTAGTAACAGCCTTCAGGCTATCTCTATAAAATAAGCCTCAAAATATACAAATATAATTATTGTTACCTAATTAGAGACACAACTGGTTCCCAAAACATGTTATTTACTTTTCATTAGTTATTTTTTACGAAAATATAAAACAAAAATAATTAAGGGTGACTATGATTATAATTTTTTAGTTAAACGGTGTGTGGAATACATTTTCTCTATAATTTTAGGAGAGAAAACTAATTTATTGGCTGCTGAAGAACCATTGTTGGGTGACCTCAAGGATCCAGCCAAATAATAATAATTAAAAAAAAACATTAAAAAAATTATAAACTAATTATTACAGTTGTGGTTTTGCAAAATAATGGACGAATCCTTCGAAATTGATGAAGTAAGGTCATCTATTATCGAAACAGGTATTTTAAAAAAATGAAATAAGAGATTACCCACAGTATTTTGTGTCTCGGATTCATGCCGCGCTCATCCGTCAAAATGACTCTCACAATCCTCAATATCCCCCCCCCCCCCGCCCATCATTCAACCACCAACAATATCCAACTCCCTTCTGCCCCCAAGGAAGATTTCACACCTTGACGTTTCAAACCAGTCTCATTCGAAGTCTTCCATATCGAAATACTTCCCCTGCTATAAAACGTTTCGCAATTTCAGAACGGGTATCGACTTATATAAGTTATATGAGTGGGGTTAGTTTTTGATATTATATTTGAGGTGGTGCTTGCTGCTTCATAACTCTTAAGCCGATGCAGGCGCGGGTGGGGGGGGGGGTTGAGGAGGGGGGAGAGTTAATCACGAAACCCCCGTTGGGTACAAAGCGATCGAGAACCAGTTTTGGCAATATCGATCTTTAGTACCATCTATCTATAAGAGTCGAAAAAGAGAAATTGTGCACCAAGTCTAGTGCTGATTTTCTTAGTGCGGAAAGTGGCGGGTTTTCTAGCTAAAAGATGATGATATATTTTACATGTTTAAATGGCAATTCCAGTATGTACCCTTGCTTGGAATTATTATCATATTTGAGAGAATTAAAAAAAATGTGGTTTTGGTTTTCAATATCGATGTTATCATTTATAAATTGTGGAATTATACATGCTCATTTATGATGTGTATTATAGATGTGAACTAGTATTGTTAAAAGATGTCGTGAGTTGAATACATACCAATTTCAAACGTATTATATGACAAAAACAAACTATAAATAATTAAATCATAGATCGAGTTTGAATCAAGTGAGATACATTTTTGGACATCAACCGAAGTATGGGTAATCACATAATAAGCCTTCACTTATTGTTTATAATATATAAATATGTTACGTTACCTCGTTTGCTACACTTACGCCAATGTGGTGCTTATACGCTTGGATTAAAATCAGTTTTTCTAGTGCTGTAATTTAATGAAGAATGTAAAAAAGAAATACAAACTAAGCGTAAAACCAATTACTGACTGAATGCCAATCACTGCTATACTTGAAAACTGTGAAATGAGACCAGTTCAGCAACAAAACACTCTGACTATGTGAACAGTAATTTAATCAACCGAACAATAAAAACAACACATTCAACCAATTTAATTGAAATGATTGGCACATGCCAATGAGTGGAAGTGTAAAAACAAATTTGGAAGGGATTTTATATTTTCTCTTTTATTTTAAACTTGAAATCACCATACGATTATGACATTATATACAAATTAAAAATTCAATAGTTACACATAAAAATAAAAATAAAAATACATATATGTTTTTACATCTAAATAGTAATAAATATTTCAAATTATGATTCAAGTTTGTTTACCATTCTACAAAACATTAAAAATATGTTATATATTTTAAATATAATATGAAAATCAAAATTTAACTGTAAATCATTTGTGTGAGATAATTTCTCAAACACATTTCCAATCCCCTAAATCACCCTGGGTTTTAACGGTCGATTTGAACCCGTGAGCTGAACTGGTCAGCTTAACTCTACAAACTGTCCAATCACAGCCTCAGCAGCCACTTTAAATGTTCGTCCTGTAAATGGATGATAATAAGTTTGCCCCGATAACAAACGATCCTTATGTATTGCCAACCTTAGCCGCTTGCGGAAAATATTAATCTAATCTTAATTTACATTGAAATGATGCGATTTTCATCAAAATATTTTAAGGTCATAAATTCACAAATCGTATTATTTTCTTATGAGTTACATAAACAATATTTTTAATAGTCTCAAAAACATAATTGGATTTAATAGACATATAGGACCCATCACAGCAAATAGTCATCACATATCTCTAACATACATTACCCACATCCACAACTTTGAATTACATCCGTTACACATTCTCCCTCATATTATATATCCCTTCAAACTTTTCTATTAGCTTTTCCATTACAACTTTCATACTTCTTTAACTGCTTGTCAGACTCGTCAGATTTTATATTTCAATTCTCATACTTCTTTAACCTACTTCTCGTATTTTCAGTATTAATATAAACCACCAGTTACGAGTTTTAAACTGTTCCGACACACAAAATATGCATTATCATTATTGTACATTTTGGTACTAAAACAACAATGGTTAATCAATCTTTGTAACGTATGTATAAAGCCGGATAATGGGTAGGCACGTTTATCATTGGATATTCTTGTTTCATTATTTAAAATTTGTCTCTTTTATATTTCAATATTTAGTTATTAACTTGACTGCAGCATTGCTCCTATCACACATAAAACAATTGCATCAAAAATGTATTAACAAAGTACAAAGTACTAACATTCAATTCAGGTTCTCACCATTTGCTACAAAACAGGATATCTTCATTTATACTTTAGATGATTAGATGAGCGTAGCGAAGACTTCAATTTCACTTACCCTGAGAAAAGTAGCTTTGGTGTTTTTTTGTCTGTTTGCTTATTTGCTCTCTACCAGGAAAACTGCGTATGCGGTCATAAAGAAATTTTCCTGGAACTTAGGAAATCTCTGCACTTAGAACTGCCAAACTTTTGGTTACTAATGCAGTGCCCAAGGTGTATCGAATCTTGCACGCTCAAGGTACCCCCATATAGAGCTGGGAGATTGAATAAACCTTGCAATCTTTACATGTATTTCGTACTGGCTTTGTTTTCCAAAGTATTGTCACAGATGAGAGACTACACTGCGTTATATGCATTTCAAAACATGTTTAATAGTTTTTAAAATACAATCTTGAAATTACCAAATCTTTCCCTACCAGGGGATTGAACCCAAGTCTCCCACATTTCGGGTATAATGTACCCTTAGCCTAGTCATGTGTTTAGTACCCGGGAATATCTGCATACAAATTGATTGATTGATTTATAAGTATAAATAATAGGGTTTTTAAGTTTAGTTGGTATAAGGGCGCGTCAACTGAAGGCCATAATGCGCCACTCTTGTATATTTTGAGTTGGTTATCTGTTCTTGTTCAACTTATCACTAAGGTGAATAACTTTATAGTTATATGGTATGAGGATGGTTGGAGGGAGTGTCCAATGACATTTAATTTAGCTCAATCCAAGCGTTCGCAATTTGATTAATTACAGAAACTTCGAAAAAACCAGCCGTAGCAATATCGACCAGCAAACGCCCAAAATAGTCTTGCATATATCGGTAGAGCTATCACTAACTGTTAACTAATAAATTAATGTGGTTATCCATCCAGTGAATCCAATAAACGTGTACTGAAAGCAGGTCACATTATTCCAAGTTATTACTTTTGGAATTAAATGTACATCGCAGTCCTAAATTCTACCATAATAAAGTCAAATTCACTGTATTCTGTTTCTTAACAAATGATCTAAATAGCCAAAGTTTGCCTTTGGTGGAGGTGCGAGAAAAGTTTAAGCTCCATAAGAATAGCATTGTTGGTGGAGGTGCCGGGTAGAGCGAGAAAAGTTTTAGCCCCATAAGAATAGCATTGTTGGTGGAGGCGCCGGGTCCTCATTTCTTGAATTTATTATTTCTACTTTACATCCAATTTAATTGCGGAGGGAGGTAATATTGTTGTTTTTTTTTAGCACAAGTTACGGTGAATTTATTAAGTGCGTTTCAAATATGTAGGTCAGTGTACTCAGTCAGTGCTAGCAACAAATTGCATCTCAGTACTAGTAGAGTAGAGTAGTAGATAAATGTTATTATTCTGTAGAGCAATTTAGATCGACTCTCCCAAAGCACGCAGTTTTATAAAGTTTTTTTTGCCGATTCTGCATGAACACTCTCTTAGTTATTTTTTAATTGTAATTTTAGTGTTTGAAAACTTTTTTATAAATTAATGACAACTCAAATGTTCAGTATTTTGTTTATTTTATATATTAATGTATATGAACTAAACGAGGCTAAATAAATACAATACAATACAATACAGTACTTGCTCTCACAATTTTTTGTGTTGTTCATTAAAACTATACATCAATCAACTTGTATGCAGATGTTCCCGGGTACTAAACACATGACTCGCTCACTCGTCTAATAACGACTTTGGCGTTTTTCTTGTTGGTTATCGCTCACTCATCGATTGCGTCAGGGCCTACAGGGTTGGCTTGGTCGCTTTGGTTTAATTTTTCCACTGAAAATCAGTTATATATCTGAGTGGGTAGACTCTAAAATTTATTTATTATTTTATATGGGATTACGAATTAAAGATAATAATAATGAATTAAATTGATGCTTCTTCTTATAATTATAATAAGTAAATAATTAATTCAATATCAATGGAAAGAAATACAAAAATAAATTTAATTTAATTTAATGATTTTAACTTTAATAAAAAAATTATACGCTCATCCATATTTAACTATGTATAAATATTTCACCAACGTGCGCGAATTCCAATCAAGCCACGTTTGTGACCAGTTGGCATTTTATATCAGTCATTTATGTTTAGCATCCTGTAAATAAAGCCAAAAATTTTAAATATATTTTTATAAATACATCTACATACATGTGCATAGATTTACACATTGTATTATTATAAAATTGCAGTTTTTTCACTATCCAATTATTTATATTAAAGCCGTGGCAAGTCAATATTTGTAAAATTCCAAACATATTTCTAGGTTATTTCTCTGCTCAATGTTCAGCCCCAAGCAATATTCTCCACATGTAAGTAACGCCCCTGGGCTCGAGCGGGTGGTCCGCTGCAAGGGATTCCCTCGTGGCGCCCTAGTGTTTGGCAGTGCGTAGCCTATCAGTGTACGGTTGGTAGCGCGAGGCTTAGCTAAGGCCGAGGTTATCGATTCTTGTGAGACGGTTGGCAGACGTGATGCGACTTCGGAAAACCCTAAGTCGATGTGGTGGTTGAAATAGCATGTACCCTGGAGGTTGTATGGCCAGGGCTTGGTAAACACCCTGGCTACACCCTGGCTAAACCCTACATTGTATCCTGGAGGCTGTATGGCCAGGGCTTGGCTAAACACCCTGGCTACACCCTGGCTACACCCTAGCATGTACCCTGGAGGCTGTACGGCCAGGGCTTGGTAAACACTCTGGCTACACCCTGGCTACACCCTAGCATGTACCCTGGAGGCTGTAGGCCAGGGCTAAGTAAACACCCTGGCTACACCCTGGCCAACCCTAGCATGTACCCTGGGGCTGTACGGCAGGGTTTGGCTAACACTCTGGCTCACCCTGGCTAAACACCCTGGCTTGTATCCTGGTCATACACAATATTCACCATAGCTTACTTACTCTTTATCGTCTCCACTCTTCAATAAAATTCATAATATTTTTATTTTTACCAATATCAAACTTTTTCTACTTACACTTTTGGAGAGTGTTTCTTTGTTTGCATGTATTTAAAAAAGTTTTCTAACGATTCCTATGTAGCTGGATGAAAGAAAAGTTTGCTGCTCATCAGTTTCTAGCTATTAATTGCACAGTTCAATCAAGTGGTACTGAGAGGTAATTGGTTTAGATGACAAGTTGAGCCATATCCGAAGAACGCGAGTCTCCTTGAACTGTCCGTTTTAACGCTACAGTCTTATGAACAATAAAACAAATAATTATTACAGCTAAGCATTTAAACTGTTTCAGTTTTTTTTAATGCTTGTTGGTTACGCCCTATTCATATTGAGACACTGGCGCGGTTCACTGTCTCCGTCTTCAGAATCTCACTTGTTTGAAGTTTATACACTTTTTAGTCTTGTGCCGAACAGTGTAGTTTATAAGTATGAAAACTCGTATTCCAACCAATGCACTTCCAAAGTCAGTTTCCTGTGTCCGAATGTGAGCCGTGTTTAAACAACGAGAGAAAGTCACTAGAGAATTAATAAAGTACCATCCTCACTACTCTTAAAGCTATCCCTAAACGAATTAGCATCACATTAAGAAGCTATAAAATATTTTACGTACCTTGAGTTATAGATGGCTAAGTAATTGATGTAGGTTTCAAGTACCACATAAAACGGACATCAGGGGCACTGCCATGAATTTTAATCGTGTAGACGGTTTGAAGTTGTGGGTTTGGTTTGTTTGTTTAAGTGTGGTTTGTAAGTGGTTTTGGATCTAAGTGTGGCGTGGCGTGGTGTAAAGAAGTAGCCGTTATATAGCAAAATGTTATTAAAACGTCGTAATGCGATGTACTGTCATAATTTAACTTCGCGTGTCCCTGGTTTGTTTCATTTCAAGTAAAAGAATTAACCTATATCTAACTTCCCTTATGTTTTCAGTCACTCATGCATGCAGACAAAATGTATATTTACACCTTGCACACTCACTCACACAATACACTCCAACATACATACAACACCACTCACATACATTCATTCTTACATAATTTCAAAGTCATATTATGTTACTAATTTTGTATTGTAACTTTATGTATTGTTATGTTTTCTTACGGCACTTGAGGGAAATTGTGTCCATTTTTAATGTGTCCACGAATAAATTAAATAAATAGTTACGTAGTTTAACGCTGCAATATCATTACTTACATACTTACAAAAGAAGAGTTTTAAAACTTGTTCTAAAACGCAGAGAATCTTCATGCATTTTTAACATGTCTTACGCTTAGTGAAACCACACTTTATCTAAGAGATTATAACCTAATCTTAGATGAGCCCGTATTTAAATTTGGCGCTTTGGCGAAAACAAAGCAACTACATTTAACAAAGTTTGTTATGATTAATACAATGAATTTTAAAGTAATTATCTTAGAGAAAGTACTATGTATGAACAATTAATACTGTAGTTTTCGAAAGATTTAATGCTACGATCTTCTTCAAGATAATACGAAACTATACACGAATCTTGTTTTACGTACACTTCAAACAATAGTGGTTTACAGCAGCCCTCTTTATTCGCTATAAACATGATATGACATGACGTATATGACATCACAACTTTAGGTCTCTTCAGTTGTCGTTTACAATCACGAATAATAATCGTGCAAATAATATGGTCGTAAATATAATTATTATAGGCAGTTGTTATTGAAAATATTACTGCAAATAATATTTTGCTAGGGGCAGTTTCAAACGTATCCAAAACTTCATTAATCTCTAGAGAATGTATATACCGGGTAGCCCTAGGATATCAAAGCATAATATTTCATATACTTATCAGTTATATATTTGATAATCCCTTTAAAATAATTATTTACGGATTAATTTTTTTTAATCAATATATAATTTGTGTGTCTGATTTATGTATTATGTTTAAACTCATCTTTAATTATAACTTTCAAACCTAAGTATTAAATTGTATTTAATTATTGTTAGTTGCAGTGTGTATAACATTGGTATATTTATTTATTTATTTGTTTGTGGCAACATTACAACAGGACAAACGTCCCACAAGTACAATTTACCAATTCCATACCAATACAATGTAAAATTACTAGTTACATAAAAATTACTGTAAAAATTATTTCAACATGAATGTATGTTAAAGTTAAAGTATATTTTGCAACATTCGAAAGTGGTTAAATTATATTAATGCATTTTGTGCTAAGTAAAGGATTCAGTTTATACATTGTGTTGTTTTATCTATGATAGTCTAACAGAAATAAAACACTTTTATTTTGTATTTCAAAGAAAGTTCGTTGCGCTTCTGTGCAATAAACACACACCAGAAATGGGTATCTCAGTGACGCCATTTTGTACGCCCCTGGCCACGTATAAGATGGACTCCGTCTTATACTTCACAATGTGAGAGGCCCAGAGTAAATATTAACAATATCCAAAGATAATAGACACTTCTAACCCCAAGCCAAGATTGCAGCGTAAATCGTGACGGCTTGAGGCGGCCCTTAAAGTCGACCCTCACTACCCAACCGACCCTTCAACTAGATGCGAATCGTTCAAAGCTAAGAGGATGAAGAGGGGCTTCAAGGAATACTGTTTTACATTTTAGATTTTGGATAAATAAATTCAAGATTTGGTTAACAATTTAAAACCAAATTTAAATATGTTCACGCGATATTTTTATTATTTATTTCTGTTAAAAAAATTGAATAACTTATCTGAATTCTTGGATTGAGTGTGTAGGTAACTTAAAACCTTTTCTAGCAACGAAGCAATAATAAATGAAAAACATTTGTTCCGAATTAGGCTTGTTGATTGTGGCGTTTCCACGAATTCGTTCTCAACCAGTAGGTCACTATTTCCTGGTTTGCTCGTTTATAGTGTATGTACCAACTGGGTTTGTTCGGTCTACTTTAAATTAAGATTTAAACTCTAAAACTAATAAACCTTATGTATAAAAAATATATAATCTTTTGTTTAATTATGTAAATAAAATAATTCAATTCGTGGCGAGAGTATAATCACTCATTATGAATTTTTATTGAATTGTTAACATTTTCAGTATTGTCACATATAAATATTTTTCAATTTCATTCGCAATGGACGATTCCATATTATGATCTCATTTTTTTGACAACATTGATTTAAAAAAAAAAAAAAAGTTTACGTTGGTTACATCGGTTGAAAGTAATTGATTGGACAATTGTGTTGTAGAGAATAAATATTTGATTTAACTCTATGGAACTAGCATTAGATATATGTATTTTACATTGTCAACCCGTTAGAATTTCAAATCACTAGGTCGATAAAGAATAAAATTCGTAATGTTTATAATATAATGAACTCGTTACGTTAATTAACACTGGAAAAACAAACATGATTATTTTGTTTTATAAGTAAACAACAGATAAATGTTTTTCTCTACCCGTTCCGTTTCCGATTCCTAGGACATGTTAAACTTTAGAACAATCGCCCAGTTTCTATTTGTTTTGTTGTGGACCTCCCGACTTTGCAAACCACTAGCCACATCATGAGGGTACCGTGTTGTCCATGCAATCTACTGATTAACAGAAGATGTGGCCGGTCGTAGCTGAAATGCAAACAGAACTGGTCAATGGTTGGGTTATTATAATACAACTGTCTGCGATGCCAGTCTGCAGAATGAACAGAAACTTGAGTAAAACATATCCTATAATATTATCTGTTGATGATATTTACTGCTGATGATCACTCATCAAATTGTATTGAAGAGGATAATATGTTAGAAACTTTTCACATGTGTTACGGGAGAAAAAATGAAGGTTCTGTGGTCACACATTTTAAACGCAATTTTAATCAAAGGAGAAATTAATTGTGTTTAAGATTCTTGATTTTGAAAATTTGCAGTTTCACGAATTGTTTAAGGACGATTAACAATAGGCTGTAGGGTATTTCGTAACTTCTTGCTTGCAAAGTATAATACTTCTCAGATGTTTTCAAGCCAAGTAGATATTTGTGAAATAACGAATGAGTCTTAATCCCTCTCAATAGGATTCCTGAGGCAAGCGTGAGAAAACGTATGATTACAAAAGAATGTGGATTATACTTGAATTATTTCTGATATAATATTACAATATTCATCACGGAGAAAAAGTGTAATATTATTGATTGTCTCAAAATAATAAATTCCATCTTTATTGATTAATGTCTTGCCTTATAGTATTGGATGACCGCAAGAGTCCAGGGTACTAATAATAAAAAAAAATTAATAACCAAGGAAAGGATTTGTCCCAAAACTAATGTTAAAAGAAGGAATCAAAAACTTACATAACTATTACTTAGTTTCAATGCAATTTACACCATTTAAACCGGTATTAGGCAATTGCAATTACCTAATACATTATATTATTTTCTAAAATAAAAGATTATGTAAATACTTACAAAATAAATCCAAAATTACTTTGGAAAATATATATTTCAGTCTCGTTTGTTGGTTACGCCCACCCATTTTAAGAATGAAAGAATTCCATGCGTCTACTTCCTGTTGAAAAAAAAAACTTTCTTCTCAAAGTACTTCCCCGTTAAAGTTCTAGACGCTTTTCTTTCCGACGTCTTCAATCCCCAACCCGCGAATAGAGCGACATCGGAACGCCAGTGTTTCAATCGATACTGCAACTACCAGGTGCTTAGTGAACTTTCCTGGAAAGTTTTAGAAAGTCAGTTTGAAAAAGTTTACTTCCACCGTCGGTGATCGAGTCGTAGGTCTGTGTCACACTCACACCGGTGCCAGGACTTTGCGCTATAAGACTGCCGGGATTATTACGACGTGGTCGGGAGGATCGCGGGACATAAGGCGACGAGAGGAAGGGACAAGTCTGGGGGATTTGGGTGAGGGGAAGGTTTGGCATTTTCGAGAGTTATTTTTTTAGAGCAAATTGGGCCCACTTTTCAATCACTATTCCATATTCTATTTGAATGTAATAGGCGAGATATCTAGATACTATTCTAAGTTCTATTACAGTTAAGTATTTTATGCATTTTTTAAAAGTTTGTACTAGCAACAAATAATTTATTTTATAGTTTAGTTTACCTTACCACAATTCGACCATCGTAAGCTTTGACAATAGTTTCGAACTGGGCATATTGCGTAATAAGTTAGTATCCCTACTTGTAATATTGAGCTAAGCAAATACTATACCAAGCTGACATGTATTACCTATGGTTTTGCACAGAAATTGCCGCATTGCACATTCTCTATACACATGAAATACTTGGTACAGCATTAATAATGTGATTGCCCTAAGCTATATGATCAGCGTGGGATGCTCTATATGTGCAATCGGCATCAGGTCTTCGTTTGAACGTACTTATGACAAATCACATATGATTTAGCTCCAATTTACCCTGTATGTTAAGTTTATTACTTTCATATTACCGTTAATATTATTCCCGCATATTTTCTTTCCCCAGAAATTAATCTTAAGCAAAAAAGCATTAAGTAACACTGTCCAAACATTTGCTGATAGAAAGCTACAATCAATACATTTCATTGGACTTTAAAATGTTTGCCAAAAGCCACTAATTGGTGACTATGCTATGTTTATAGGTATTCTGTTTGGGGTAAAATGTTGAGTTAGGTTTTGTTTTAGAAAAATAAGCAAAGCTAATACATTAAAAATATAAATGAGCATAATGTCACAATTTTAAGCTTATTGAAAAAATGTGATTGGTCAGTTTTTTCTTCTTTCGCATCAAAAGTTCCATAAATAAACTCAATACATAAGTTTTTCAAATTAAGGCTTTAATGAAAAAAAATATACACGCTTAGGAAATAAAGTAGCGTTAGAATTTTCTAAGAACCCGGCACCTCCACCAAGACTTTACCTATTGTTACACAATATTACGCACATCTCTTACATGTACGGTTTAACCTTTTGACGTTAGTGAAAATATTCAAATAAATACGAGACAATCAATGTTTACGAACATTCATTTCACCAAAATTACAGGCTTCTCAAATTTGAATAAATAATTGCCTAGCGCTCACGTGTGTGATCACAGTTTCCAGCTTACTTCAACTTAAATTTTATTCCAGTGAAATTTATACCCTTAAAGTAATAACGACATTACTTATTGTTGGTTTAACACAATTTGCACTAAAACATATACACATATTATAATAACGTTTAACTGAGCTATTATTTTAGCTGAGTTTAGTATTTAAATCTCCCCGAGTCTTCATTATGCTCATCGTCTTGCAAATTACATGCATGCGTTGCTTAGAATGTACAACACACTACTAACATTGCTTGCATCATTATGCATATTTTGCTAGTTTGTTGACTCCCATAAAATTAGCATAGAATGCTTAGCTAAGGGCGGTTCATTCTCTAAATCAAAACAAGACAATTGCATCGTCGCATTCCACTGTCCACATTCCAGACGACAAAGGGAGCCTTGAGTTCACAACAGTCATTTAACCCTTTACCTTCAGACGCTCCGAGACAACAATATGTGATGACTCTTCATTCTGTCTTAATGTCACACACAAAGTCCACGTAACAAACATTCTCTACTCCATAAACATCAAAAGTTTAATTCAGTTTATTGCGCAATAAATTCAATATGAGTTACATAATATGTGACAGGTACACCTGTATTGACCATATGACTACCAATATAGAAGTTAAAAGTTTAAACACATTAAAATAGCAATATTTTTAATTATTAGTCCAAAGCAAATTAATATAAATATTAACAGAAAATAATATTTATAGGTTAGACAATAGGTTAAATGCTAAATCGGATTGTTTTTCACTGTTGTTATTTTATTTTGTATAATAATCTAGGTGCCCGTTGGCGCCGCAGCCAAGCCGCGGTGCGCTAAACTCAGCACTAAACACCAAGCAGAGTGGTGATTTCGAGGTGTTACCAGCCGTCTGTAATGATGTAACTGAAAACTATCACATCAGGGGATTTGTACTACAACACATGCCAGAGTCCAGGGTACTAATTATAAAAAATTTAATAACCAAGAAAAGGATTTGTCCCAAAACTAATGTTAAAAGTAGGAATCAAAAACTTACATAACTATTATTTAGTTTCAATGCAATTTACATCATTTAAACCGGTATTAGGTAATTGCAATTACCTAATACATTATATTATTTTCTAAAATAAAAGATTATGTAAATACTTACAAAATAAATCCAAAATTACATTGAAAAATATATATTTCAGTCTCGTTTATTTGGTTACGCCCACCCATTTTAAGAATGAAAGAAGTCCATTTGCGTCTACTTCCTGTTTGAAAATGAAACTTTCTTCTCAAAGTACTTCCCCGTTAAAGTTCTAGACGCTTTTCTTTCCGACGTCTTCAAATCGAACCCGCGAATAGAGCGACATCGGAACGTTAGTGTTTCAATCGATACTGCAACTACCAGGTGCTTAGTGAACTTTCCTGGAAAGTTTTAGAAAGTCAGTTTGAAAAAGTTTACTTCCACCGTCGGTGATCGAGTCGTAGGTCTGTGTCACACTCACACCGGTGCCGGGACTTCGCGCTATAAGACTGCCGGGATTATTACGACGTGGTCGGGAGGATCGCGGGACTAAGGCGACGAGAGGAAGGGACAAGTCTGGGGGATTTGGGTGAGGGAAGGTTGGCATTTTCGAGAGTTATTTTTTTAGAGCAAATTGGGCCCACTTTTCAATCACTATTCCATATTCTATTTGAATGTAATAGGCGAGATATTCTAATTACTAAGCAATTACTTATTACGTTATTTTTATGCATTTTTTAAAAGTTTGTACTAGCAACAAATAATGTATTTTATAGTTTAGTTTACCCTTTTGTTTATAAAAGCAACAATAAGCTTTAATAATTTTTAAAGTTTAAATTTAATTTGTATGGTTAAATTACCATTGAGAAATCGATACGACAGTTGTGCCTCAAGCGTAAAATGCGTGGCTCTAATTTTAAAGGTAAAGAACTCGAATCCCGCCACCGGCAATCCTGACTGAATGTTATTCCGAGGTTTTCTTCAGTCGTTAAGGCGAACGAGAAGGATTAAGTCTTTACAGCCCTCGGATATCCCCCTACAAAAAATTCCAAAAATACCTAGTTGGGCACTTGAAAAGAAGTATGTATTTCACCCTGGGCAGGCTTCTTACAAGAAATTTAAACAATTTTACATATTTTAATAGGTGAACGAATGAAATCAATACATCTTAACCATCACACCAATACGCTTTTATTTAGGCCCCTAATACAAAAATAATCACCAAAAAACGCGATTTTTTTCTCTACGTTCACAATTCGAGCATCGTAAGCTTTGACAATAGTATCTAACTGGGCATTTTGCGTAATAAGTTAGTATCCCCACTTGTAATATTAAGCTAAGCAAATACTATACCAAGCTGACATGCATTTACCTATGGTTTTGCACAGAAATTGCCGCATTGCACATTCTCTATACACATGAATACTTGGTACAGCATTAATAATGTGATTGCCCTAAGCTATATGATCAGCGTGGGATGCTCTATATGTGCAATCGGCATCAGGTCTTCGTTTGAACGTACTTATGACAAATCACATATGATTTAGCTCCAATTTACCCTGTATGTTAAGTTTATCTCTTTCATATTACCGTTAATATTATTCCCGCATATTTTCTTTCCCCAGAAATTAATCTTAAGCAAAAATCATTAAGTAACACTGACAAACATTTGCTTGATAGAAATGCTACAATCAATACATTTCATTGGACTTTAAAATGTTTGCCAAAAGCCACTAATTGGTGACTATGCTATGTTTATAGGTATTTTGTTTGGGGTAAAATGTTGAGTTAGGTTTTGTTTTAGAAAAATAAGCAAAGCTTATACATTAAAAATATAAATGAGCATAATGTCACAATTTTAAGCTTATTGGAAAAATGTGATTGGTCAGTTTTTTCTTCTTTCGCATCAAAAGTTCCATAAATAAACTCAATACATAAGTTTTTCAAATTAAGGCTTTAATGAAAAAAAATACACACGCTTAGGAAATAAAGTAGCGTTAGAATTTTCTAAGAACCCGGCACCTCCACCAAGACTTTACCTATTGTTACACAATATTAGGCACATCTCTTACATCTACGGTTTAACCTTTTGACGTTAGTGAAAATATTCAAATAAATACGAGACAATCAATGTTTACGAACATTCATTTCACCAAAATTACAGGCTTCTCAAATTTGAATAAATAATTGTCTAGCGCTCACGTGTGTGATCACAGTTTCCAGCTTACTTCAACTTAAATTTTATTCCAGTGACATTTATACTCTGATATAACGACATTACTTGTTTTGGTTTAACTCAATCTGCACTAAAACATATAACATATTATTTAATAACGTTTAACTGAGCTATTATTTTAGCTGAGTTTAGTATTTAAATCTCACCGAGTCTTCATTATGCTCATCGTCTTGCAAATTACATGCATGCGTTGCTTAGAATGTACAACACACTACTAACATTGCTTGCATCATTATGCATATTTTGCTAGTTTGTTGACTCCCATAAAATTAGCATAGAATGCTTAGCTAAGGGCGGTTCATTCTCTAAATCAAAACAAGACAATTGCATCGTCGCATTCCACTGTCCACATTCCAGACGACAAAGGGAGCCTTGAGTTCACAACAGTCATTTAACCCTTTACCTTCAGACGCTCCGAGACAACAATATGTGATGATCTTCATTTGTCTTAATGTCACTACAAAGTCCACGAACAAACATTTCTATCCATAACATCAAGTTTATCAGTTTATTGCGCAATAAATTCAATATGAGTTACATAATATGTAACAGGTACACCTGTATTGACCATATGACTACCAATATAGAAGTTAAAAGTTTAAACACATTAAAATAACAATATTTTTAATTATTAGTCCAAAGCAAATTAATATAAATATTAACAGAAAATAATATTTATAGGTTAGACAATAGGTTAAATGCTAAATCGGATTGTTTTTCACTGCCGTTATTTTATTTTGTATATAATTATGGTGCCCGTTAGGGCCGAAGCCAAGCCGCGGTGCGCTACACACTCAGCACCTAATACACCAAGCAGAGTTGGGGGGATTTCGAGGTGTTACCCAGCGTCATGTAACGTGATGTGAACTTGAAACTATCAAAATCGAGGGGATTTAGGTACCTGACAACACATGCCAGATTTTATTGGGGTACGATTATTCCTTCTTGGTGAAAAAAAATGGCTTGAAACATGCTCAAAAATCACTTTAAGGATGTTAGATACTGCTACTGCTACTGCTACTGCTACTGCCTTACTGCTACTGCACTGCTACTCTAACATCTAATTCGTCAGTTTTCAATCGGCCCGCGATTCTGACAGACGGGTGGGGCATACAATTTTCATATTTTACATGGACATTAGGTTATAGTAATATAGTCTCTTTTGAAAAAAAAAGTTGAAAAAGTTTGCTGGAAGGCTTCCAAATAAAGGTTTTAAAATAAGTACTTATACACTAGGCATACAATCAACAAAGTAACTATAGTTACTTGACACTTGTTGACGGTACAAGTAGAGTTAGGCGGGAAAGTGCGATACGTAAACAAATAGCGGACATTTTAATTTTTCTTCTTGTGTGGAACGAGAAAAGGTGTCATTATACTCTCATAAAACAAATCAGAAACCGTCCCTGGCCTAGGCCCAGATGTAGAAAATTATCTATAATACAACAGTGTAGGTCTAAAGTTCCATTAGGCTATAGGACTAGATAAATAAATACTTACACTACATGTTTGACAAGCCCTAGGCCTTTCTTAGCCAACCCTAGGCCAGCACAACCTTTTTCTGACACACTTCCCGTACAAATAACTAGTTTTGATTACTAAAAGCCTAATGCAGATAAACAATGGTATGATAGTCCTAGGCTATTCCAAAATTTACGGCAATAATAAGCCTTTTCTTTTCTTTTAATAAACTCACGCAATCTCCTGTCACTTTTAATGAAAATGTAAAACAAAAGATGGTGAAAATTTTCAATATTCTTTTGATTATCTGATGATTTACTTGGCTGTGGATGCAGTGAAATAGGTGTAAAATAACATTAGTTGTGCGTTTGTTGTTACATGGTAAAGTTTTAATTGGATGTGAGTTGCCTAGACTTAACCAGTCCTTATACCGTCGTTATACCATGGTTATACCACCTATACCCAGGATGTACATAAATCCGGGCCTAGATATTTTACATCCTATTGTTATTGCTAATACCATAAAAATTAAATCAACTTTGATAAAAATATTATATTTTAACAAATAATTTTGTAATGGAACTTGAAAAAGTAATGAGATCACACACATAACAAAAACTCGTAGAAATACAGCCAAACCTTACACACTCAAAAGGAATGAGATCTAAAAAAAGGGCCAAGGTCATCTACCCTTCCACATTTGCGCATTCTTAATTCATAAACTTACAGTGTCCCATAACAGCATCCTCGAAAAGCTTGGCAAAATAAAATTTGCATATTATTACGTTTAAATTAATTAGAAAAAAAGAACTTGGATAAACTATTACGTTTAAATTAATAATCGCAATTTCTATTTTGCCAAGCTTTTCGAGGAAGCTGTTATGGGACACTGTACGTTTATGAATTAAGAATGCGCAAATGTGGAAGGGTAGATGACCTCGGCCCTTTTTTTAGATCTCATTCCTTTTGAGTGTGTAAGGTTTGGCTGTATTCTACAAGTTTTTGTTATGTGTTTAATGTATACTATAGAAAGGGTCTTAATTCTTTTAGTCGTTGTTTTATTGTGTTCAGGTGTAAAGATTTAATTATGTTTGTTGGGAGAGTATTTTTAATTGTAATTTTGGTGTAGTCGTCTCGTTTTTACGTGGGATTGAACGATATCTATATTTTCATCTCCTATGCATAGAGAGTTAAAAAATAATATGACCGGTAGTACTTAAAAGAGCAGGGTAGTTTACCGTTATAGCCCTATCAACTTTCACTTTTTTAAATTAAAATTAACATCTTTCCTGCCTGGTTATTTTCTCTGTCTTTTAAATATCTACTAAAACAATGAAAATCGATAAAAGAGATATTGATTACATAGCCTCATCCTTTTTGGTAACATGTAAAATTTTGGTTGTGTAGCACAGAAATTTGTTCTTAAATGTCTATGTATCTTAAATTTAATGTTAAACAAAACGCATACTGACTAATAATCAAATCACTTTGTGAATAAGAATGGGTTATTCTAATACGAATTAGGGTTTATATTAGAATTACAATCACAATTGTAGCGCTATTTACTATTTCCATTTACTAGAAAGTTGAGTTTTATGGTTGTGCGTTTTAATCCACAAGTTATCTACGCATACTGCAAAGAAAAATTCATTGTGACATTCAATACGACTTTCTGAACCACTCCTTTACAGTTCTATGTAAATACCCTACATAAGTGACTTTCATTTAAATAAGTACTCCTACAATTGCGTGTTTCGCATTCGTACATTTCTAAGAATTCTTCTCAAATGATAAATCATCCACACGAGCTTTAGCGGAATGGTCCACCATTACCTCACGAACTACGTAGCTAAATTTGAAACGATATAAACTGTAAGAAGTATCCGAAGCGCAGTTTGGTACATTATCTAGGAGGGGAAATGAAAAAAAATCAACCGGCTGCACCGACTTTTGAAATTAATTCCCTTTAAACAATTTCAAATTAAAATTTCATTCTGGACTTAAAAATGTTTGCCAAAAGCCACTAATTGGTGACTATGCTATGATTTGGGTATTCTGTTTGGAGAAAATGTTGAGTTAGGTTATGTTTTAGAAAATAGCAAGCTAATACATTAAAAATGTAATGAGCATAACACTTTTTTTAGCATAATGTCACATTTTTTAGCTTATTGAAAAAATGTGATTGGTCAGTTTTTTCTTCTTTCGCATTAAAAGTTCCATAAATAAACTCAATACATAAGATTTTCAAATTAAGGCTTTAATGATAATAAAATACAACGCTTTGGAAATAAAGTAGCGTTAGAGTTTTTGAAGAACCCGGCACCTCCACCAAGACTTTGCCTATTGTTACACAATATTACGCACATCTCTTACATGTACGGTTTAACCTTTTGACGTTAGTGAAAATATTCAAATAAATACGAGACAATCAATGTTTACGAACATTCATTTCACCAAAATTACAGGCTTCTCAAATTTGAATAAATAATTGCCTAGCGCTCACGTGTGTGATCACAGTTTCCAGCTTACTTCAACTTAAATTTTATTCCAGTGAAATTTTATACTCGTAATAACGACATTACTTGCTTTTGGTTTAACTCAATCTGCACTAAAACATATATACATATTATTATAATATCGTTTAACTGAGCTATTATTTTAGCTGAGTTTAGTATTTAAATCTCCCCGAGTCTTAATAATGCTCATCGTCTTGCAAATTACATGCATGCGTTGCTTAGAATGTACAACACACTACTAACATTGCTTGCATCATTATGCATATTTTGCTAGTTTGTTGACTCCCATAAAATTAGCATAGAATGCTTAGCTAAGGGCGGTTCATTCTCTAAATCAAAACAAGACAATTGCATCGTCGCATTCCACTGTCCACATTCCAGACGACAAAGGGAGCCTTGAGTTCACAACAGTCATTTAACCCTTTACCTTCAGACGCTCCGAGACAACAATATGTGATGACTCTTCATTCTGTCTTAATGTCACTTACAAAGTCCACGAAACAAACATTCTCTACTCCATAAACATCAAAAGTTTAATTCAGTTTATTGCGCAATAAATTCAATATGAGTTACATAATATGTGACAGGTACACCTGTATTGACCATATGACTACCAAAATAGAAGTTAAAAGTTTAAACACATTAAAATAACAATATTTTTAATTATTAGTCCAAAGCAAATTAATATAAATAGGTTAAATGCTAAATCGGATTGTTTTTCACTGTTGTTATTTTATTTTGTATAATAATTAATTTATACTATAGTAAGGGTCTTAATTCTTTTAGTCGTTGTTTTATTGTGTTCAGGTGTAACGATATAATTATGTTTGTTTGGAGAGTATTGTAATTGTAATTTTGGTGTAGTCGTCTCGTTTTTACGTAGGATTGAACAATATCAATATTTTCATCTCCTATGCATAGATAGTTAAAAAATAATGTGACCGGTAGTACTTAAAAGAGCAGGGTAGTTTACCGTTATAGCCCTATCAACTTTCACTTTTTTAAATTACAATTAACATCTTTCCGCCTTGGTTATGTTTTCTGTCTTAAAAGTATTTACTAAAACAATAAAATCGATAATGAGATATTGATTACATAGCCTCATCCTTTTTGGTAACATGTAAAATTTTGGTTGTGTAGCACAGAAATTTGTTCTTAAATGTCTATATATCTTAAATTTAATGTTAAACAAAACGCATACTGACTAATAATCAAATCACTTTGTGAATAAGAATGGGTTATTCTAATACGAATTAGGGTTTATATTAGAATTACAATCACAATTGTAGCGCTATTTACTATTTCCATTTACTAGAAAGTTGAGTTTTATGGTTGTGCGTTTTAATCCACAAGTTATCTACGCATACTGCAAAGAAAACTCCATTGTGACATTCAATACGACTTTCTGAACCACTCCTTTACAGTTCTATGTAAATACCCTACATAAGTGACTTTCATTTAAATAAGTACTCCTACAATTGCGTGTTTCGCATTCGTACATTTCTAAGAATTCTTCTCAAATGATAAATCATCCACACGAGCTTTAGCGGAATGGTCCACCATTACCTCACGAACTACGTAGCTAAATTTGAAACGATATAAACTGTAAGAAGTATCCGAAGCGCAGTTTGGTACATTATCCAGGAGGGGAAATGAAAAAAAATCAACCGGCTGCACCGACTTTTGAAATATTACAACATCGTCTAAGCAGAGATTGTTCTTTTTTCGAGGAGTTTTTTCGTGTGGGTTTAGCTGTTTCGTATCAGAGAATCTGGTGCCGGACTTGGCTATGCAAAAACAGTAGAACATGGTGCTTGCTAATAAGGCTTAGAACGGGTTGGTTGCTCGCGTTATGCAAAGCCTGGTTTTGTGAAGTGGAGGTTAGACCGTCAAGGTTTTGTTGCAAGTAATCAATACGTGTCCGAAGATTAGATTACGTGTATCGGTTTCTTTAAACGCTTAAATACGACAGTTTAGTTTTAGTAATTTTCAAATTTAATCACAAACTAAATAAACATTTTTAAAGAAGTTAAACAGTATAAATGTTTCCCTTATCAAATAAATATGTAATATTTAAGCATTTACTCGAAAGTCTCTATAACGAACAAGGCTGTTTTAACATATTCTATACACGCAATTTCATCTCAAAATAAGTGATGATATTTTCTCTTATCATATACACTTATATTTTTATGTAGAGTTAACACGTCTCTAGAATGATTTTTTTACTCTTCCTCTTCTATACTATTACCAATTGTTTTAATAATAAATGACCTTACTCTGAAGGCTTCGGCCATTATTTTGCAAACTAATTTATATGAAAATAGTATTTTTTGTCTAGTGGTTTTTAATTAAAAATATGGCACGTATGAACAAACAAAAATAGTGAGTTATTGCAGGCATTTACCATTTAGGTAGATGAGTTCTGGATTATCCTTGGGCTGTTGCGTCGTATTCATGATAAGGCACTGTTCGACGTTTTGCCACCCATGTTGGTGGCTTCTTCAACAATGAATCGAGGATCATCCAAAACACAATAAAAAATTATATTAATTAATCATTTAAAATTTGATGCTTTCACAGCCCGAAATATTAGAAAAATCATATATTCCGAGTCATTTCGCTGTGTTTATTTATTCAAAACTAAAAAAAAATATATAAATATAATTATACGATTTCCTTAAAATTAATAATAATGAAAATAGGCAGGAATACTAATTCAGGGCACATGTGGCCCTCTGTATCCTGACACAGTGATAACAGAGTAATATCTGCAGAGTACAAGAAATCGTTTTTAATAAATGGTGGAAATAAGTATATAAAAATATTAATATTAAGAGTCTCCTCATTCAGTTACATTCCATCAATTCGTTGGTCCAAAAAACCTTTTTAAACATCATTCATCCTCCATCCTCATGAGTCCTTGTATATTATATCAACATTATCGTTGTATACATTAAACTACAATTTTATTAATATGAGACCATACTCTATGTATGTAGTTTAACATACAATGATAACACAGAACAAAACTCAAAAATGAATAACTACATATCAAGCACAATTCAATTCCGACTAGAAATATATAAATAATATCTCGTATATTGAACCCTATTTTTCGTAACAGCGAAGAATCGTTAGCAACAACCAAAATGTTCAACCGATATTCCATGAATGTTATAGTAAATGACATCATTTGAATAATTCATAAACGAGCCGTGTTATTTTGTTGTTTAATTAATGCGAACCCCCCCCCCCCCAAACACAAAAACACACGCAGGAAGGCGTTCAGTTTGTTCGTTCATTAAACCCTGGCAGATATGAATGTCCTATTGGATGTCAGTTACTGTAATTGAGCTGATGTTGTTGGAACGACATGAATATTTAAAATTCTATCTCATAGAAAATCGGAAAGTATTGATTAGAACAAGTGATGTATTTTTTGTATCCCACGCTTTGAAAAACAAGACAAACACCACATTGCATTTGTTTTTTGTGTTCTTTTCTGCATATTCTACATGGACGATAATATCATCTACATAGCAGGCCAAAGCTGTCACATGACTAAAATAACAAAAAACGTATTTTGTGTATCTGTATACGACTGGTTTTATAATACTGCGTATTAACAAGAAATTTTACTAAAAATATTGACAAAAAATAACTCAATGTTTTGAATAATTTAGATATACCGAAAGAAAAGATTATTCACCAGGGCAAAAGTAACGAAAATAGCATCTTCATAAATCGGTTTAATTTTATGAAAGCAAACGAAAGCTGTGGAAATTTTATAATATAGCCTTGATTTAGTTTATTGAAGTAAACATTTAAACATTTTACTATTTATGTAACACAAGAATTTTGAATTATTGAATTACGGATTGCATGCAATACATACAAAACAAATTAAAAAATCCTGGTTCAAAAAACATATTTTCCTCCTTGATTTAAAAAATCACTGCTTAAGCTAAATTTTCATTGTCACTTATCTTACTCTCATCAATAATTTCGTCATTCGAAATATAAAAACGGCCTCAATTATCAACATTTCGAAAATGTATAACGAGATTATTTTATTTAATAAATCAAAAATCAAATTCCATGTTTAAAATATTGAAATTAGTTTAAAAATGTAATTTTTTATTTTGTTTAGAGCAGAGATATTGCTTATGTATGTAAATAAAAGAAAAACTCAGATATAACAACACACTTTTTCACCTCCGATGCTCTGTTGGATTTTGTCTCCAATTCCTCTAGCCACCGCATCGCATCGACTAGCATATTTGGTGACGTCAGAAGCTTATTGCCTGGTTGCCTGGCTGGCCCACGAGTGTCACGCGGACGAGGCTGCAGCGTAAACCTGCTTTTGATAAACTACCCCTATATCCGCACGCTCGACGTCAAGGGCCAGAAATATCGCTCCAACCCTCGCCATTTTAACTTGTACCACCACCGTCATAAAGATGTCGATCCTGGAGAGGAAGTTTTACTGGGGATGAAGTTAAAACATTTAGTTTGGTTGGAGTCAACTTTGAGGGAGGGTAGGGTGAAATCGTGTCGAGAAGCTTTAAGGTGCATGGGGGGTTCTTTGGTTTTCGTGGGGGACGTGAGAGATTTTAATAATTTGTTTAGAGGGTTTTTTACCGATAGAGGTAGCTAATGCGTTGCGCGGGAGATAGTTAAAGGTTTGCATTTTTTCATTTCAAATTTTTCAACTTTGTTTCTTTTTTATGTTTTTAATTAATTTACATAAGTAAAATTTTCCAAGTAAATGTAAACAAATACAATCGGTGAAGTATGTGTTGACTGATTAATACAATAATAATTATTTAAAAATAACAATATCATAATAAAATATAGTTAAAATTCAAAGTCATCAAAATATAATTACTTAGATACACGGGCCTACGTAACAAAACAATATGTTCGCATCTATAAACAATAGAAGTGTGTGGGTAATAAAATTTGTGAATTAGAATAAAACTAAATTCGAGGCTGAATACCCACAATCACTCACTTATCGTCCAATTTAACTGTTGCCTGTTCAATACACAATACGGCAATACTTAGGTACCCGCGGTAAAGAAAAAAAATAGTAATTATTTATAATTTTGTATTTTTGTATTTTTTTCGTATAAATGTTTCACTATATTATTCTCTTTTTTTAAATTTATTAATAACTCATGTCGCAACGAAGCAATCAATTCATTAGTGCAAAAAAAATATTTTATGGAACAATTTAAAAATATCATTGGGCCCACAAAATAAAAAATAAAGTATACAACAATATCAAAAGCAAAAGCAATAAAGAAAGAACATAATGTGGTAATGCTAATGGGTGGGGTTGAGTTTATTATATACATTCCCTCGGATTTACTTCGGTTTTAATGTAGAGGTTGATAGACTTTAATAACGAGTTCTGATAGTTACCTGGGTTGTTGCGTCGTGTCGATAGTTAGCTGTTGTCGCTCTACGTTCCACCACCCATGTCGGCGTCCACCGAGGTGACAACAACACAGAACTCATCCACGGGTCGTGAAACCCTACACTATCTTATAGACTTGGATTTAATTAGGGTTCGTTATGAGGTTACTCTTGCGGTACAAACGAGACTCTAAAATTGAAGGCCCCGGTTTAGATATCCAACGCCGAACTTGATTATCGAAAACTTGTAATAAAGTTTCTTAAATTTAAAGGAAAGTTTTGAGATTAAGAGTTCACAATTGCCATTGGGCAAACCAACTTATAAGATTTATTTTTCAAATTAATTAAATTTGTGTGCAAGTCCCAGAGCAATACAACGAAGTATTGTCTACAACACTTGCCACAACACAACAATTTCTCCTTACTACTTACTAACACTTACTTACTTATACTTGTTTTTATTGTGGAACAATTTATTAAGATATAAGTAATAATTTTTAATTATTAGTTAAGATTAACTCGTTTTTTAATGACTTATTACGATTCCAACCTTATTTTATATGTGTAATTATTAATTTATTGATTACCATTATGAACCAAATATCATTTTTATTAAAACTGATGAACAATGGAAGACAGTTAAAAAATTAGGATTAAACTAAAAAACTAAACTAAAAAATGCTCCCACGAAAATTGAAAGGTATTTGAATAATTAACGAATATTATCAAACAATATCAATGTGCAATTAGAAAAATTAGTTAACACCTATATAATGTATATTCTAAAAGATATAATAACATATGTATTTATATTTTTTAACATTAATTTTAAATAGAAGCATACAAAAATTAATTAAAAAAGAAATAAACACCAAAAGCATTTAGTGCGGATTTAAATAAATAAAATAAAACGAGTTTTTCCTCATTCCCAGTATTGGCTGTCATTCGCTTTCTCAGCAATAATGTAAACGAAAACATAAACGATCCCTTACATTGATTCCCCCAGAAGGGCAGCACCGCCGAGTAATACAACCTATACAGAGCTATCAGTTTCACTAGAGTATTACATCGACTGAGGTATAACATGACTTCCATAAGCCGTTTGAAGTCTCGCTAGTTTGAAATATGTGATGTCAAAGCGAGCAAACCCTCTGCCGTGTTTGCTAACTGATGGTCTTCAATTACACCCGCACAAAAGCACGAGGTTGGTCGTTTACGAGGGCGCTTTATCAAAAATTTTCTGCTTAGAATGCTCGGTAGGAAAACAACACAATAACATAGACTGACCTTAACCTTATTTCAAAACATGGTATTATTTTCTCTATTTCTCTCGTTTATAAAAATTATAATAAAACAAATTTTTTGGACGCTTTAATTGTTCTCATTTTTAATGTGTAGTTAACACATTCATTGAAAGCTTTACGCGTACATCACAAATGAACTTAACGACAAAAACATTTTTTTGTTATCTTAGTAGATATCTTCCAAAATAAGTTTTAAGATTAATAGCTTGTTGAACGTCAACAAATAAGGCTCTGGTTACGGAAGTTTTACTATTATTCTGTGGACAAATTACAACAGGATACACCATATTTAACAAAACAATAATATAAAACAATTACAACAGGATACACCATATTTAACAAAACAATAATATAAAACAAAAAAAAGTTATATATAAAGTATTGTATATGTTCTTGTGTGATTATAGTATGTTAGTAATTGGCAAATCGGCTTATTTCGTTCAATGTTAAAATTCCCTTGAAAATTCCGTCTAACCATCTTGAATTATAATTGTTTAAATCAAGAGAGGAGCGTTTTTTTTGCAAGCATTATTATGTTTTGATTTGACTTATTACGATTCAAGCCTTATTTTATTTAATTATTTATTTATTGATTGATTGATTGATAACCATTATGTTACATATTATACCATTTTTATTTAAACCAAAGGAGGACAGTTTAAAAAATTAGGATTAAACAAATGCTCTCATTAAAATTAAAGGTATTTCAATAATTTACGAATATTTTAAAACAATATCAATGTGCAATTAGAAAAATGTGTAAACACATACATAATGTATATTCTACAAAATTTTTATAAAATATGTATTCACATTTTACAACATTAATTTTAAATAGAAGCATACAAAAATTAATTAAAAAAGAAATAAACACCAAAAGCATTTAGTGCGTATTTTAAATAAATAAAATAAAACGAGTTTTTCCTCATTCCCAGTATTGGCTGTCATTCGCTTCTCAGCAATAATGTAACGAAAACATAAACGATCCCTACTTGATTCCCTCAGAAGGGCAGCACCGCTGAGTAATACAACCTATACAGAGCTATCAGTTTCACTAGAGTATTACATCGACTGAGGTATAACATGACTTCCATAAGCCGTTTGAAGTCTCGCTAGTTTGAAATATGTGATGTCAAAGCGAGCAAACCCTCTGCCGTGTTTGCTAACTGATGGTCTTCAATTACACCCGCACAAAAGCACGAGGTTGGTCGTTTACGAGGGCGCTTTATCAAAAGTTTTCTGCTTAGAATGCTCGGTAGGAAAACAACACAATAACATAGACTGACCTTAACCTTATTTCAAAACATGGTATTATTTTCTCAATTTCTCTAGTTTATAAAAATTATAATAAAACAAATTTTTGGACGCTTTAATTGTTCTCATTTTTTATGTAGTTAACACATTATTTGAAAGCTTTACGCGTATATCATAAATGAACTTTAACATATTTCCAATCAAAAACAGTTTTATTAGTAGGTATTTTCAAAATAAGTTTCAAGATATGACATCTTGAATGCTCGGTAGGAAAACTACAAAATAACATAGACTGACCTTAACCTTATTTCAAAACATGGTATTATATTCTCTAATTCTCTCGGATATAAAAGTTATATTTAAAACAATTTGTTGGACGCTTTAATTGTTCTCATTTTTAATGTGTAGTTAACACATTCATTGAAAGCTTTACGCGTACATCACAAATGAACTTAACGACAAACACATTTTTTTGTTATCTTAGTAGATATCTTCCAAAATAAGTTTTAAGATTGATAGCTTGTTGAACGTCAACAAATAAGGCTCTGAATACGGAAGTTTTATTATTATTCTGTGGACAAATTACAACAGGATACACCATATTTAACAAAACAATAATATAAAACAACACTTATTACAATACAATAAAAAATTAATAACATAAAAATTTCTAAAAAGTTATATATAAATTATTGTATATTATGTTGTTGTGTGATTATAGTATGTTAGTAATTGGCAAATCGGCTTATTTCGTTCAATGTTAAAATTCCCTTGAAAATTCCGTCTAGCCATCTTGAATTATAATTGTTTAAATCAAGAGAGGAGCGTTTTTCTGCAAGCATTATTATGTTTTGATTTTTTGCTAGCTGTGATATAAAACTAGTTTAAATATACGGAACACTAAGATTTTACTGACTATAACATCTTAAAACAAATCAGACAGTATTTTAGAATATTATGTAGAATGCCATGTTATGTCATTTTTGTGTTACCTACAACAAAATAGGTACTAAATTTGTTTGTTATTTGTCTTGAGTCTATAACATTTCCATAAAAATCTTATGAAAGTTATATTATTTCTTTGTTAAAAGTCATATTTAAGTACATCTTTAAACTGGTTTCCCAAAAACCAAACTGAATAATAAATAAACAAAACTAAAAACAAAAGTTCAAATCCACTATGATTAAGAACAAAATATATGTTGAACTATTTTGATTACAATAATTTTAACAGGTTCTGCACAGAAGTTAACAAAAATATATAAATCAATATTTTGTTCCCTTAATGTAATAATCCGTTATCTTTAAAAATGATTAAGTAGCTCATTATCTTCTTTTAAAGTTTAAGTGGTGCCCAAGTAATTACGTCTCTTTAATGAGTAATAAAATTGCTCATGGCAATGGAAATGAAAATTAGGGCTATTAATTAAGACTCTTTAAATACTTAATATCTTTTTTCTCTCCTTTATTTTACTTGAGAATAGCAATAATTTTAATCTTATAATTAAAATATTGTTATTTTAATTGTTTCCAAGATGATTTAGTAATATGTTCTTTGCTTTATATTAGTTGTAACTTGATGTGAATTATATTTAATTATTTTGTTTTAACGTCATTATAATATGTTGTGGTGTTATGGTAGTATGCTATTTCTTCTAATTTAATTAATTGATTAACTAATGGTAAGATAAGGTGAAATTCCTAGGCTGAGTTTGTGATCTAATTCTTCCATTGTTCACCTTAAAATAATGTGCTTCATAGATTAACACCAATAAATTCGTTTTCATAATCTTTTCAAAATTCACACTTAAGTTATACAAAAACTACAGATTTTACTCTTTTGACGTGAAGATATTTCAACAATTCTTGTTCATTAATATCTAGAGCATGAAAATTTAGCATTTTAGGTTATTGATGCTAATCAGTGAGTATAAATTCTAAAACGCTACAAAATGCTAAATTTACTGAAATAAGGTTTACCTATACCAATTGAGAATTGGTTTAGCATTTTATTCTAACGTTTAAAGTGACTACATTGAATTGAATGTTCCTATAAAGCATAATTTTAATTCATTCCCCATTAAAAATACAAGAAACTCCCACATTTAGAGTTTTGTGAAAGAAGAAATTAATGTTGGAATGCTAATTTGGAAATTAATGCTAAATATTCAGAATATAAATGCTATTTTTTCATAGCTCTATTAATATCTCTTATAATATAACTTCAATCTTTGATAATAGGTATTGTGTAAAATTACATTCATCAGTATTATAATAATACGTAAAGTCAAGTTCTTATATTCGAACAAAAATATTTGTGCTAAATTGTGTTTAGCTTACAAAATACGATATTATTACGCAATCAGGAACTGTACCTTGGTACTAATTAAAAAGTGTTGCGTATTTATTTAGGACTTGTTTATAAACCTACTAAACACACAATTACTGCAATCTCTCGCATTCTAGTTTATATCACAATGTTTCGCAGTGTAGTGTGAATAAACTCCCCACCCAAAACAAAATGCTAAACTCTGTTTACTTACAATTAACTCTGTGAAAAAGCCCAACCACAACATTAATGATGCTGTAGGTAGCTCGTGTTATAATGATTATTTTATTTGATAAGGAGTGGAGTAGGGGAGGGGGGTTGGAGGTGCAATAGATTACCTCGCAAACCGCAGGGGGTATGGCGGCAGGGGAGGGGAGGCTTTAGCCGTGGTCAGCAGGAAAGCAGACCCCGACGGGTCAGGGAACCGCGGAAATACACCGCGTTTATAACGTCGCATAATCGTATTTAATTGACAACCCTGTCAATGTTATTACTATTGTTATTTGTATTGAGTGGTGGCAATTGTCGTAAAAGCTTGCCCAGACTGGGGATCGGACGCAGAACCTTTGGCTTTTCGAAACGATGGTCTACCAACTGAGTTATCGGAGCCTTAGACAAATACTTATTAAACTGCTTTAAGTAAGTAGTAGTAAGTAGTACAAGAACATATATTTTAAATATAAATTTAACTTTACTGATATTTTATTATATATTAGTTGAAATTTGTAGCATCTTTGATGCATTTTGCTTAATGTGCGGCGATGTGCCTATAGTCAAGAGTCGTTACTACATCAAGAAGAACATGGCGATATTTCTTGATTTTTTGTTAACGATTGTTGATGTGAATCTTCTTAATTAGTTCAGTTTGGAAATGTCATTCGTCTCAATAAAATGGCCGGACAGTAAATTGAGTGTATGTACAACTTAAATACAGATAAAGCGGCCGCTCTACATAGGATATTATTGTGATTGATATTCATGAATTACTTTCTTTAAGTTTGGGTGTTTCTTGAAATGGAAGAAAAAAACTCAAGCGTTGTACATGGGACTTTAATTCGTTAGTTCGTCGGTTTTATAACAGCCACGGGCAATCCTGAACCTAAGTGTTGCACACAAGAAAGCTTCCTTAAGCAAAGCCTAGTTAAGCTGTGATTTGTTTCGAATATATTGTTACTTGCTTATTGTGGAAATTTCATTACGTTGTACATGTCATACTGAACAATTCACATAAATAAACGTCGTTCGTAGAAAATGTGGGCAGTCCTTTTTCACATGACAAACTAGTAATAGGGTTTTAGGACAGTTATAAAGAATTTCCTACGACATTTTTTATTGAGTTCAATGCAAAGAATCAACTTTTGACTGATACCATACCACAATGTTAAACTCGAAAAGAAACTTCTACCATTCTCAGGTATTTTCTAATAAATCGACCAAATAAAAAAGATGACATTCCACTAAAAGTAACAGAGCACCCCTCATTCTGTTTGTATGGCGACGCTATTTCCCAGCGTGTCTGCTCCTGCCTAGGGCCCAGTAAGCCAAGAGCCACAGCGTTGGCTCGCCTCCAGAAGTGTCCGCGACTGCAAATCATAACCCCCCTCCCCCCACCCCCCCCTCGCTCACAAACTACCATAACTTCCTACATATGCTGAATCATTACCTAGGAATGTGAACCTGCTTACACGGATACTACGACCAAGCGACATTTCCGGCCAACTTGGCACATAAAAAACGGGCTAGACTTGTTTTGGAAAGAGTGAATGAGGCAACTGACAAAAGGACACTAATTCAAACGGAGTTTTATGTTATGAGGTTAGAAATACACAATGCCCTTTAAACATTTTAATTCATTTGTGACGGTAAATTAATGAAAAAACTCATTTTGGTACCGTAAAGGTTTGTAGATTTATATTAAGCAGTAGCCTATAGATCGCATTAATTACATAAGTTTTAAGTTGTTCATAGTTTTCATGGAAGTAAAAATTAAGCACATTGTCAAAAGTATCTATAAACAGACAAGAGTAAGCGAAATAAAAACCAAAGTTAAAAGATGGTATACCATGTTTGTTCCCAATCTCAGCAACCCTTGGTGAAAGTGCCGAGTATGTAGTATTTTATCTTTCTGAAGTGATACTTTCACCCCCTAAACGCCAGTGCCAACTTCTGCATTCTCCTTGTAAAACAGTATTCCTAACGTCAACAACAACACAAATTTCAATCATAGGTCATGTTCAGTTTTATCGTAAGACGTGACAGACGCACATACGGACAGAAAACAAATTTTTAACAATTTTTAAAATTAAGTTGGTAAACGAAAGTAGTTTTTATTTATATCGCCAAATAATGAAAAATATGTTTAGCATCTGTATACATGCAAATGCCAATTTCAATTCCGTCGAAAATTGCTCTATGCATGCTCAATCCTTAGATCATAAGTGGTGTCTTATTGTCTTTATTAAATATTTTAGAAAATCTGACAATATAGAGCACTAGATACAAATAAGTGCTGATCGAATTAATGCAATGTTGATTTTCGTAAATCAACAAAAGTGTAAATCGTTTGACCCGGCACCTCCACCAAAAGTCTACAACAATTACATTTAATTTATTTTAGTATCCCTCTTCGACAATCTGTGGAATAAGACACATTCATTATTTTAAAATATCCATCTTACATGTGTACAACAATTTTGTATGTTGAAAAGGTCAAATAATAGAAAATTTCAAACAAAAATCATATATCAGTTTCCAAAACAACTTTTAAAATGTATTATAGATAGAGATACATATTTTTTGTTAGGGTTTTGCGTTGTGTGTATTAATGCTATTCGGTGAACAAATTGTTTAAATTTGACAAAATGCTACTTACTAAAAAATGTTTCCATGCCATTGAGAACTTTTGGCAATGTTATTCCTAACATTTTGTGGCTATAGTGAATTGTTCTATAATAAGAGTGCATTATAAGATCTCTGTAGGGTTTAGTAGAAAGGAAAAAAAAAAGATACAATGTATTTAGAAAAACCCATGCTTAATATCTATTTCAGAATGCTATAAAACGTATTCTCCGATATAATAAGTATTTCTATTTTGATTTCTCCCGTACTTCTATACTTCAACGATCGTGATTGTCGTAAGCGTTGATCACGACCCAGCCTTGCCGAAAGAAGTTTAAACAATGAGGCATTAATCTCGCTTTATCAGTTGAAAGCGATAGCGATGTTACCACACGTGTTAATGGTTCTATGATGGCGATGTCGAGGAAAAACTTTCCAGTTTGACAAGGAAGAGCCCCTCGATTATTTAGCTTTATTCCGGCGGATCCACTTGAAAAGTGATTTATTGTTCCTTTATCCGAGATTTAGATTTGCGTATTTTGTCTGTGTTTCTTTTTTTTAACAAGCGGAGTAGAAATGTAAAAAATATTGAGATCTATCGATTACCCGGTTTGAACTGAGAACGAAATGGAGAGAGATACAACGAGAGGAATATAATTGCTTTTTAAATAGTTAAACGCAAACAAACGTAATGTTAAATCATATCGTTATATTGTGTGTATGGTTAGTTACAAGATAATTAATTTTAAGATGTAAATGAAAAATTCTTCAATTTCCACGATAAGAAATAGGATAAAAAAGTAAATTTACATAATCTAAACAACAGTGAAATCCTTTGGCCCCCAAGAATTCGTCAGGATGTCTTGTGAATTGTCGTATTTGAAGGTCAATTCGTGATTTTTACTTTTAAAATCATATTAATATTGAAATAAAATGTTATAAAGTATTCACACTCTTTATCTTGTTTTTTGACATGGTGTTATACATTCTATATTATTATATTGATAATATCACTCTAGAAGAAAGATGCACAAATCTTTAACAGTAGCCTATATTGTGTAATGTTTAAAATAATCAAAACAATTAAAATACAAGTCTCACACATTCTAGGTAGGTGCCTATTTTAATTTCTGGGTTAGATTAATATTATGTCAGCAATTAGAGTGTTTTATTTGTTAATTTTTTTAACCATATTCAGTAGTTTTGATGTTTCTTTTCTTCACTTAAATTTATTAAGTATGTTTGCATATGAATATGATAATGTTTTGATCTCTTTTCTAATTTAACGGGTGGTTAGTGTTTGTTTTTAAATCACATTCATCATGTAAAATATGTTTCCTTCCACTTACGCTAAAAACTGATTTACAATGAAGGACAATTTATTGAATTTAGACGTATGAAATCAAACTAAATTCTTAATTTGGGGCTACCTTACAAAACATACAAAAACGAAATTCTCGCAATATATTTTACTGTAGCCGTCAGTTCAACCAAGAAGTTAATTCGGCAGTAAATGTATTAGGTCCAGTGCTCATTATCAGTGACCGCTTGTAACTTGTATGAGAGCGGCATATAAAGTTGTCTGTGCAAATCAATACGCCTGCCTGGGGGGTTTGCTGTTAGGTTAATGGGAAACTGGGGACTACTTTCTGGTTTTCATGTGGCTTTTTTTCATTTGCCCTTCTGGCGAGCGCTCGTACTAAACGCCGCCGAAACAACTGCTAATCAGAAGATTACCAAGTCAAAACAGCGGAGAAACGATACACTATTGCAAGTAGAAGCTATCAAAATACCGCAGGAAAGTAATTATTATCAACAACATTAAAGCCAGAGGGGAAATATAAACCTTTTCTATAAAAACAAATGTAATTGTACTTTATTTAAAATTCTTAAACTCATATTTCACTTTCACATACTTGTTAAATGTTCTTTTAGGTATGATGATTTAGAAACATTAAAAAGTATAAGGTTTGGTAGAGGTGCTATTTTCTGTAAAAAGTCTGTATTTTGTTTTCGATGAAAAATGTCAAAAATCTTCAACATTATTGTGTAGAATAAATATTTAGTTGGTTTATTCTTACAGAGTTGATGCATTTTTTAAAGTTAATACTGGTATTATGACATTGAAACTTAAAAAAGATTAGTTTTGGTGGAGGTGCCGGGTCCCATAAAAAGAAGTTGTGTATTGTTGCGATGAAAAATTTCGCAAAACTTAATAAATTTTCATGTCGTCAATATTTATTTTCTAGCAAAATATATTTAGATACGAACATCACAGTTTAAGTCTCCGTCTTTTATATTTGATTCCTAACCCCGAAAAGGGTGGGGTCAAAATTAGATTTTGTGTGAAAATGGAATTTTTTTACATTAAGTGGGCTACCCCATTTTGAACACTTTATCTGTTTCTATGCTCCTCTAAATACCATTATTGCAAATTTAAGATAGTTCACAAGAGTTTGCATAATATTATTTTGCTATTACTATGGTACTTAGACATTAATTACAGCAGGGTTTGAAATAATATCGTCTTACAAATTTCCATTTTGAGTGAATTTACGGGAAAAAGATTGAATAATTTTCGTACGTTTTACACAACGTTAAAAGATTTATCTTCAATAAAAGACACAATTTTCGTTCGAAGTGTTCGCAACTATTTTTATTCTTTGCCAAGTTTACATTTCTATAAGAATTGTTCAGTTTCATTTCTATGGGAAACTTATAACTTGCTTTTAAAGGAGATATGTCAACAAATTGTTGGACAGTAAACAGAGAACGTCGATTTTGTATTTTGAGTAAACACAAATTCTGACACTTGTATTTATTTGATTAACACAAATACAGCCATAAATTATTTTTCAATGTAAGGACTAAAACATAACAAAACACAGTTTAACTTATAAACTTATCATGGAACCTTATCAGGATTAAATACATTATACTTAAAAGTACATATTATGTACATACATCATTGAAGTAAGTTACTCAAATTTAATGTGGTCATACTGCTACAACGATAATTTATTTAACTGACTGTTAATAGTATTGTAAAGTAAGTTAAAATAAAAATAAACATTGTTTATCAGATCATGTTGCATGAATGCGCTTTAGAGCTGACGATTTTATGTACATCTATTTTTAGACTCGACAATTCCATTACTTTTGTACACAAACAAAAGGAAACAATATAAACGGTTTAATTTTGTATTAAAAATCAGTGTGTTTGTAACCACAATAGAATTTGTTATGGTTGGTTAACATGCGCTTAATCTCAAGCATAAAAAATAATACGTTAATCAAGTTTCGACAAAACGCGGATCTAGTTTTCAACCGCACATTTCATCTCGCCATCTTTCATCCGCACTAGCTTGTTGAAAAGTGATTTATCCCCCCCCTTCTCCCCCCTCACTGTACAACAGCTCGCCATACGAATAAAATCACGTCAGGATTTGATTTATTTCAATGTGCAAATGCTATTGGTGTGGTCCCTTTGTGTTCGGTTTTGATTTTAAACATGGCATTTCGAAACTCGAACAGACCTATCAATATCTCTTCATCCCTATTGAACACGCATCGACGTTGCTTTTGTTATAAGTTATAACCGTTCTATAAATGACACCTAGCAGTTTGATTGTGTCCAAGGGAACCCGGCCCTTTTTGTGGTGTGCGGTTTCATGGTGGGCCCTTTATGCGATACCCCATTCACATCATACAATATGCTTTTAATACGATTCCCCCGTGAAATAAATTATTCAAAATATTAATCTCTATTTATTTACACACAATCAGTAACAAACACAGAGTTTCATTTCAAAAACGAAATATAAAGTAAACAAAGGTTATAGCTTACACAATTCCATGAACTCATGATGGATCATAAAACATATCAGAAGGTACAGATTATACAATTTATCTTTAGGTTTATGCCGTAGTTTGATTTTGTGTTAATCTTTGTGTTATAAATTGCATACAATATTTTTGTAGTTCACGGAATATTTAGTCATGTTTACACGTTATTATTTGTACTGTACTTTTTGTAGCATTATTTCTAATTCAATATCAATTTTTGTTAATATAAGCAGAGCAAGGAAGTAAAGGAGAAGGAAGGGAAAGTGGCAGCATATCCCCACCAAGTGACCTTCTCGCCTCCTAGCGCGATCCACTGTCCACCTGGGCAGTTATCCGCCCCGTCTTCCCTGCCCGGCCCCGTACGTAGACATGCCCGGGAGATAAAGGAGTAATAAACTTAGACTTAATTTAATTGAAAGCTTATGTCTTAATTTGGAATTTGAAGCGTGCGATTTACTTTGAAAGGAGTTCAGTGTGCCAGATATTAACTTTAAGGGAATACCCCTGTTTGTCTAATACAAAAGAAGCCAGTCAAAAGTATTCGTACGTTTTATGGTGAAAATGATGACAAAAATTAATTCGTACTGTCAAATCGGGTTGTCTCTTAAGTTTTTATCTTAAAGAAAATGTTGCTTTATCACTTATTGTATCTAAAATGTACTATATAACCTTTATGTCTATAGTCACACAATTTTGTATATAACATAATCAACATTCGTATCTCCCCACTTAAAATATGTAAAAAAAAATTGGTTCATTTTTCTAGAAATTTTCAACAATAAAAATACTAAAACCTATAAATTACCAAGCTGCTCCCTAATTAAATGATCAATCCCGTAATATATATAATAGAATGATGTCATGTTATTTGTATGCTATGAATCTAAAGTGTGACTCTGATCTTTGATTAGGTATCTGCTTCACAAATGCAAAGCGTCCAAGTTCGATCACATCTGAATAGATAATCATTAAGACTTTTTCACTTCTGATTTGGACTTAGTCCATCATTGTTTTTATGATTTGTTGAACGGTACTTTGGAGCGTTCTGCAACGAAGCACTAATAATTTCAGAGTTGTTCTGGATCGGCCTTGTATGATTCAGACGTTGCATTCGCGTAGTTTTTCAATTCTCATAACACATATTGCTAATCCTTAAAAACATACTGACTTTTAGGTTTTATCGCTTACTCGTCCCGCTTGACGTCGGCCTGCCGGGTTGCTCGCCTTTGACTCAGAAGTCCCCCATGGAAAATCAGTTATTAACTGACTGGGTAGACTCTAAATAAAATTTATGTTAATTTTTTACATTTGCTTTTAAACAATTGACATCATTTTGTTGGTAAAAAATTTTAATCACATATAAGTTATTCCTTTAATACCTTATTTGAAAGATAAACTGAGACCAGATTGTATACACCCTCATTTCATTATGCATTAATTGTAAATGATATTATTGTTACATTTAGAATATCAGTCATAAGGCAAATCAATAATTGACTAAATGAAAGAATGCAATAGATAACCTCAATACAAATACTGAAAAATACATTAGTTAGGCAACCATTTTTCCGACTGCTTTCAATTTACCATAATACTGACCTTACTATTTATTTATAATGATTGTTGTAATCGTAATTTTTATTTACGATTTTCTGTAAGAACTCAATTTCTGGAACTTTCAAGACAATCTAATAAGATTCTTCTCGGATAATTGTTTCATTTTAATTGCAGAATCCTAATGACCTATAAATTATCAATCCTATTACAAATTTCTAAAGAATTTGTACACCTTAAAAAAAAACCCAGCTTTCACTGTACTTTTCTACATTTTTTAAAAGTTTTCCCTTCTTTTATGCCTCCTAATTTCGTTTAAACCCTCTGGCTTCCAAATTTGACTCCGTAGTACCGCAGCGGCTGATGTTACATTCTGGATAGTTATGTATGTAACAATAGTGGATAAAGTCGAAAAATTGACACTTTAAACATACGTATTTATACCATGACATCGCAGGGTGGTAAACTCCCTACACATTATTGCTTTTCTTAAAATTACCAGATGGTGGATTGAATGAGACCGGATATTTGCGAATGTCTCGATTGGATATTGGATAATATGAAGTTGATTGTTAGCCATGCGTAAACGATGTGCAGTGTGCGCGTGCGTGAATACGAACGTGCGTAAGTGGGGGTGCTAGAAAACCTAGCGTGGCTGGCGAAAAACATAACATATGTGACGGGGAAAATATTTTCTCGTGGGACGTGCTTTCAAATTTACTCAAAATACGCTGATCAACAACGACAAAAAGTAAACAAATGTCAGGTTGTAGGTTGTGTGGGACAAGTATGGTAAAGGGTAGAAGAACATCAATTTGGTGATACTTTCAAAAATGTATCACAATTTGCAATTTTACGGATAATGTGCGTTATTTAATTTCAAAACCCATAATTGAGCTATTATTATAAACCTTTGTACAGAACGATCTATAACTGAATTTTGTAGACGTTAAATAAATAAACACAGCTTTTTAAAGTTTTTTACGGTTATTTTAAAAGTTTACGTGCTGAAATGTTTTATTGGCCAATCTATAATTTCGTTTATAACCTTTTATAGGCATGTTTCAAATTTTTATCTCCGATTTGTATAAAAATTTCAGGTGGATTATATCAATTGTGTAATATTCATCTGTTGTGGAATCATAGATGTGAAAAGTAAAAAATTTTCCTTTGAAAATCAAATAACGTGAATTTATATTTTATCGTTACTGATTCATTTCAAATCCCTTTAGACACATTTTTTGTTTTATTGTTGAAATGTTTCAGTATATTGTTTAGAGAAATGTTTACTTTTACCGAGTAGTAACGAGGCATTGTTTGCAGATTGATCCCCATGTGTGACTCTGATAGAGTGCATCCGTGTAAAGTGCTCACAGTTTTAACAAACCGTCGATAAAACGTCAAAGTGGGCTGCATTGTAAAACATCAGCTGTAAACTCTAGAGAATTTCGGATTTTATTCTTGTAATTTCCCATGGAATTTGTTTTTTTAACTGGCTCGACAGGTAGGTTAGCTTTGACGTTGCGTTTTATCAGTAGTGATGGATGATGTTAATTAGGGGAGGGCCTTGAGCATTAACAGATACATCATTTGAGCATTATCCGCCGCAGCAACACTAAAAACATGTGTAGGCTTGAACATTGACATGTTAGCTTAACAATCTCCCCCTCCTGACGCGTACTGCATCACATGTGTGACGGCAACCACGGACACGGACACGGACACGGACACGGACACGGACACGGACACGGACACGGACACGGACACGGACACGGACACGGACGCTGAAATGTCAGAAACACAAGACAAAAACCTCAACATAAGAATGTGGTTCTGGTTATACATAATTTTGACTCAATTTAGATATATTAAAAAATATTGAAACGCTCAATTAAAATAAAACTTGTATTTAAAGCACACACATGTGTTTATTCTTTATTGCAGCCATTCATACTAAGAATAAAACATTAAAATCAATGAAAAAGAATCCGTCATTGTTTCACTTACGAAGTAACCTACACCATATTACAAGCTTGCCGTAGGTGGCAATACTGTACGTGTAACATGATTTATATCGTGGCTCAACGTATGGGCTTATTTTGTCTCAATTTTGCGTATGTTGGTAATACCTACACCAACAGATGTGGTTCACGCATCCTAAATAACATATGTTGGGGTATGTTGCGTTCTCGTCCTATTCTCACTTCATTCTATTCTCTCTAATATACTGTCTATTGCCTGTTCATCTACTCAATGTTTTGATGCGAATAAATTTTTGTAATTAATTGAATGGAGATTATATTTACCATTAGCGGTATTTTTATGGTGGGATGGTTGACACGGAAGTGTCAGATTTTTTACTTTTAAAGACTAAATTTCTTTTGCATGCAAAATGGTTTTTATCTTACCTAAAAAAAAGTGTGTTTTGAGGTATGCTCTTTTCTACCGTCCTCGTGATACATGTAATTGAACGTGTGGTGAAATTTCTAATAATTACAATAAATAAAATAGTATACACAACAATCAATATACTTAAGTTACTGATTTAACAGTAAACAAAACGCGGAACTGATATTATTTTCATAGTTCTCGCGTACGCTTTTATAATTTATTAAGTAAAAACAAGTTTTGGTGGAGGTGCCGGGTTGATCGGCTAGACCCACTTCTGGCAACCATGGTTCTCAAACTAAAGAGAATTTGCAGACATTGTTGGTTCGAGCGCTAAGCGCTTAAATCTGATTCGGTAGATCCCGGGTTCAAATCCCGTCGAGACCGCCAATCCTGACTGATTTTTTTTTTTACTTTTCCTTATTAGTCCTTAATGCGAATGCAAGGGATTTAATCCTCTTAAACATTTGTATGGGCTGAATACAGTAGTATGAAGTATACAAGCTGGAACTATGCCGTTTTTTCATATCCTGAATCGGATTGATATTGTTGTTGTACATTAGTTGTCATGTACAATCAGAACTAAGGTTAATTACTGAATAATAACATCAATTAAATCACAAATCTATAATTGAATATCCCGAATGGGATTATTGCTAGAGCTTGTCAAATTAGTTGGAACTTTAAATGCTTAATATGACCAAATTGGGTTTGCAGTTTAGTAGTGAAACATTTTATTGCTTTTAAGCGTAGCTGATAAATATGTTCTCTTAAAATAATGTTCAAATATAAATTATTTGCTTCGTTTAATATTAGGTACTAGTTAGGCAAAAATTAGCAGTATTGTAACATCTATGTTCCAAAAATGTACATTTTTGATATTTTTTTTACAAACCTTTTCGAAAAGACATATACAAAATTATCATCATTTGTGAATTTGTGCTTATAACGTTTCTTTTGGGAGAAATTAGGCTACGGGAAAAATTACAATAATTTTGTGGACCGTTATAAAATAATTGTTTTTGTGAACTTTTCGTTGACGTTCATGTTAAAAGATAAAATCCAGACACAATTTACGCAAGAACTAAAAGTATTTCTGCTACCTGAAAATACGGTAGGTCTGGATGCCACGTAAGGCGAAACCCCTTCCAATGATGAGCTTTTGGCCGATCTCCAGTGAAAGTGGGTATAAAAGGAAACTAGTAACAGCTAGCATTCCCATCAGTACTAGCGAGGTCATCTTGGGGTCAAGAGAGAAAGAAAGTCTGGCCTACATGAAGAAGGACGGCTTCTTAAAAGTTTGACAGATTTAGTGAAAGGCTCACTTGAGGTTTGCTAACTTAACTTCATGTTTAAGTTTAACTTCATAAAGAGGGGGTTTCAAAAATACTTTTATTGTATTATTTCTTTGATAGAGCTTATAAAATTTTTACATCAAACTCGTTTTCTTACAAATAAATTAACAAATAATTAATCTGTTCAGAAATTCATACCAGAAAATAAATGTTGAACATTTTTTATTCACAAAATAAATCTTTAATTCTGATTGTTTAATCACATTGTATTTAAACTTAGCTTCAACATAAATGTATAAATTGTTGGATGAGCGAAGCGAAGATTCCATTTCACTACACTGGAGAAAAAAATCCGGAATGTTTTGTTTTTTTCTTTCTTTCTTTTTTTGTATTTTTGTGTGTCTGTGAACACGATTCCGGCTACACCAATACTCCAATTGCGATGAAATTTTATGGAGGTCTATGAAATCTCTGAACAAAGACTGCACGGGGGAAAAATTGATGAAAATTTATTTCTCATGAAAATCGCAATTTTACGATTTTTTTCTATTTTAAAAAACTATTCTTCGACTTATAACGTCTACATGCTTTATTTGATTGTAATGATTTTTTCACAGCACCTTAATTTTATGAATTTATATATTCGTGTGAAATTTGAGCGCAATCGAAAAATTGTTTTCTTATGCAATCGTAAATTTTAATCGATTTTTAAATTTATTAAAAATTCTATGCTTATAACCTACATGCTTTATCCATGTAATGCATTTATATTTCACGAACCATTAATTTTAATGAAATTAATATATTCGTGTGATAATTTGAGCAATCGAAAATCATTTCAAGAAATCTGATAATGAATGTAGCGATTTTGTTTCAATTTTAACTTCTTGACGTAATAAAACCTACATGCTTTATCCATTGATGGTTTTTTCACAGAACTTTAATATTTATGAATTAATATATTCGTTGTGAAATTTGAGCGTAATCGAAAAATTATCTATTAAGAAAATCGCAATTTTACGTTTTTTATCGTTTACAAAAAATTAACGCTTCATCCATCACGCGCGGACTTAAGCGTTTTTCATTGTATATTTTCCATCTTATTCTACAATGACTCCATATTTTTCTCTTCTAATGCACACTTATCACAAATCTGTTTTTCAAAATTAATTTGGCCAAGATGGCAACACTGCAACTTTGAATGAAGCAACCGATGTTGCGATATCAATTCATTTATTGTTCACAACGCAAATTATCTCTCTCATCTCATATGAGATTAAGATGAAATAGTGCATTTCATGGTGACCATTGACCTTTGCAACATTAGTATCAGGAAGAATGCCATTTTATTCTTCGTTGATTTTAACACAGTGGGATACATGGTCGAAGGATATTCTTTTCCCACCTCATTTAAAAAACTACACAATTATATCTACCAACTAATCATACTTTTAACCCGCGTAAAATGCTGCTTTGTTTTGTCCGAAATTGGTAGAATTTTTCACCACTAAATTCGAATGATAAGGATTTTTGGAATGGTTTAAAAATCAAATTGTGTATAAAAACACAAAAAAGGCAAATTTCTGGGATAGCCCGGATATTTAGTTTGGCTGTAGTAGATCAATTTGAACAAGAAATAAAGGAAAATCATGACAAATTTCAAAAATATTTGTTTGAAAATAAACTCAAATTTCGCTTTTTTATAAACTCTGGAATCTAAAATCGGCATATTTTTCGTAAGAGATCAAGAAAAGAATCTAAAATATCTAAAAGTAATTTTAATAAAATCACAAATTTCAAAGTGTTAAGGTAGAAAGCAAAACTTTGTGTCCCGGTCTTTTGTGCCAAAAAGGGTTAAGATAGTTGAAGCATAGTACACATCGGATGTTCTTGAACGCATGCAACTTGATATTCTATTTCCTATCACAAAACGTCGGTTCAACGTTCACTTAAATTCAACAAGTAAATGTCTCATCCAGGAAACGATATCATAACGCTTAAAATTCCTTTCATTATCTCACATTTAGCAAAACCCATCAGAAGTTGCAAATTCAGAATTCGTCTTCTATGCAAATTACCAATTAAGAATAACTTATCCGAGAAAATGTAAAAAGGTTTTTCTCGGTGAAGACAGGCTAGAGTTTCATAACCCTTCTATACATAAGTCAACATCAAGTGGGCGGGCTTATCTTATGTCTTAAAGGAGGCGTGCCCGAAAATAAAGTGCCTGAAATGAACCGGTAGGCTTGAGACACGTTCAGAATATTTAAATGTGATTTGACTTTTGATGGAGAGTCGAGGTGAAATGTTTGCACGCGAAAACACAGTCATAACTCACATTTACATTTCTACTTGTTCAAACTCGTAGAAGGCTATGAAAGTTTTCAAGGCGCATAACTTTGTGTTTCGTTACTTTTACACTTTTTAATTTCGAATTTATTATTGTGAGTTGCGTATACATTCACTTACCAATTCTTTCAAGTTTCATGGTGGATTTCGTTTTCTCCCTGTAACTATTACTTCATTCGTAGTATCAATCATGATATTATTTTTGATTGATATTAACAAAAACAAATGTAAACATTTGTGTGGCTCGTTGGTCTTGCGGTTAGAATCTCTGCTTCCAATGTAAAAGGTCCAGGGTTCGATTCCCGCTAAAGTCAGAAGTTTTTAACTTCTGATTTCTTGTATTAGGTATTTTTAAACGGTGACTTTGGAGCCGTCCTAGCAACGAGGCGCATAATAAATTCAAGGTTGTTCTGAATCGGCCTTGTTGATTCTGGCGTTGATCCGCGGGTGTTCGCACTCTCCAGCACTGTGCATACATTCCTATTAAAAAATATCGATCTTTGGTTGGTTATTGATCACTCGTCGATTGCGTCGAGGCCTACAGGGTTGGCTTGGTCCCTTTGGTTTACTGTCCCCCACTGAAAATCAGTTATATGACGAGTGGGTAGACTCTTAGTAAATTTATTTATTTTTTAATTTATAAACAGTGTTCTATACCTGTGGGTGTTGAATGTTCAGAGTTAATGATTAATTTTATAAGCGAATATTGGGGTACCAAAAATAAAAGAGCGTTGAAATCCTCTTGTGGAGGTGCCAAATAAATAGATATTCCGACTTCTTAGGCGGGCTATAGCTCCGCTTTTTTAATCTCCAGGGTCACCAAAAACTGTGTGTATAATCTTTGTTGAACGGCAATGTCTACAAATAAAACGCAAGACAAACGAAGGACATGTTCGGTTTTTATTGTGAGACGTGGCACACGGAAAGCAAAGTGATGGTGGGAAGGAATAAGATCGCATTACTTAATGTTTTGAATAAACAAAAACTATTATCTTTGTCTGACAAAACGTATGACATAAAATAATAAAATGAATGACTTGTTTGAAAATAAAATCATGGCATAATAATATTTTTGTGCTACTTTTAGTTTAAAAACCAGTTCATAATGATGCTGAATTGTTTATTGTAGCTATCACTAGTAATTACACAACTACCAATGTAAGATATGGTTTACATTTGGTATGCATTGTGATCATGGTTTAAGTAATCTGCAATGAATGTTGAAAATAAATACATAAAAATGGGATATTATCTAAACACACAATAATTATTATTCAAGTGCATTTTTTTTACTATTATTTAAAATTTTAATTAATAATTTCCACAAAAATAGCTATGGTCATAAATTAATCATTACAATGACTTATTTTAATGTGTAAGTACTTGGGCATGTTTTTATATTAGTGTGTTGTAATGAGATTTTACTTCTATGCAAGGCATGTAATTATGGTGTGGTGTAAATAGTGGTGCGTATTAAAATAATACAATTTATCTTTATAACACGTTTGACTTTAAGTGAACTTGTTCCATCTTATACTCACCATACGAACAAGTTGAACACACATTGTGTGAAACAAGTGTACTTTTATCTAGTGAATCTCATGCAAGTGAATGGACTATACCCTCTGGATTACATACACCTGATCCTTCGCATCTCATCCCGCAGGATAAAAAGCTTCCCCCTCTTCCCACGTAGCGTATTCCGAGGGTGTGCCAGAGGAAACATGTTGACGATAAGACGTCAATCTTAATAGAAGACAATCTTATCCGAGGCAGGGACATAACGGCACAATAGCGATCTTAATCTTGACAGCTACGGAGAAATAACCCACCCTTATGTACATTCAAGATTTGGACAGATGAACTTATCACTAACAAAAATAATACTTTTACAATGTAGATCGATACTTCGATTACTTACTTAATACTACTACTAAGTGCAAGTGCATACACTACTACTAAGGTCAGATTAGATAACTTAGATTAGATACTTAGCTAAATATATAATTGTATATATGTGTGTAGATAGACAATGTAAAGTAAGAATGATTTTTGTTGCTTAACGCCTTTCTCTCAAGTAATGCACTAAGGATATTCGATACGATAAGTGGTGATAGATGACGATGAAAGACGATTACAAAGAAATGCTTTTAAAAAGTCAAAATATCGGGAAGTACGTATGGACGATTTAAAAAAAAATTTCATAAATAGTTTTGGTCTTCTCAAAAGGCTCTTAATGATGTTCTTACTCCAAAACTACTGTTTAATAGTTATTTTTGAAAACCTTATTTTCGTACCCGCACAGCGATATCAGGATTGTAGTATACAGAAAGGACATTTAGTTTAAATAATTTGTAAACACAGTGTTATTTTTGTTTGCAACAGTGTAAAATCAAATTTAGTTATCGTCTATGTCAAATTTCGGTAAATATATTTAAGAGTGCAATCTATATTTCTTTATTCTGTAAACGATTGTGGGCTTTGAATTGCTTTATGCGCTAGTCAAGGAAATGCAGCCCACACGTTCTCATGCAACACGTAGCTCTTGGTGGAGGTGCCGAGTAAACTACATAAATCCACAGACGAGAATAAGTTATAAGTAACACCCTACATTTAAATTACATGTTTTTGTTATGAATCAATTACATACATTGTGTTAGCAAATTTCATTATGTAACGAATTATACGGTCAGTCAGAACATTGCCGAAGTTCTCATATTTATTACAGCAGAACATTGCCGAAGTCACATACATGTTTAAATACAATTATTCATTTTTCTGTATAGAGGGGAATTTTATCTAGTTATTTTATCCAATACATTGGTTAATGAATAATTTATACAATACAAGTGGTATTTGCAAATAGTCGTAAGAAAATTGTAAAAATTAAACGATAGCGTAAAATTAAACATCTTGGAAGTTTTTTAAAGTTTGTTCGAATTACGTATTTCCGTCTCCCATCGTAAAAATTTCTAGTTTGTGGGTTTTTTGCCAGTCCTATCCTGTTCGTTTTTACAAATATGGTCTGGTGTTCGATGTACACAAAACAAAGCAAATTTTAATTAAATTTGGGAAGTAATAACAATAAAGTGTAATTTAACATTATTTGCATGATGCAATTTGTGTTCAGGTTACAAACGACAACCAACAGCTTTCGGGTCGCGAATGCTAGGTATGCGACCGTTTACTGCGCTATGCAATTACTTGTTGTGTGCTAGTTTTTTATAATTGATTGGAAATTATAAAACAAATTACAAATATATAACTATATTAACATTTAAAATAAATAGATGCTCGATTTTCCCGCTCCTTATCAACATATAAAAATATCAATCATTACCCTAATTGTGGAATAAAAATGATTTTAAAAGTTTTTTTAAAAAAAATGTGCACATATTTCAAATAAATATTTTAAAAGAAAAAAATGTTTTTAGTGACCATCAATAAATTTAACATGTAGTCAAGGTGAAAAAATTCATAAAAAAATTGCATGTAAAAATATTATTGATTTATACGTAATTTTTAAATTATTTTCCTTATGAATTTAATGTAATTATGTTACGTAGATTGTTTGACCATGGTTAGCCACACTAATGTGATTATGACCATGCTCTTTTCTAACAAACTTTTTAGGCTATAACGCACGTTTTCACATCTTCTTATGCCATTATGAATAACGTAATATACTAGGAAACAAATGTTAAAACGCAATCATCCAGATATATGCCAAAAAGAAACATTTTTTAACTTTGCAGAAAACAATTTTCGTACATTTTCAGGCAATAAAACCAGCATTGCTGTCAGAGATTGGTTCGAAAGTGACTGAGGCAGTGTTATAGAACTCCTTTGATATATAACCCCCCTCCCTCACTCTCTCCTCCCCCCCACCCACCCCACCCGCCCAGAACCGCGACTCGCAAGAGTGATAAATTGGCGACTTATCAAAGGGGGGTAAATATAAATGCGAAAGGTTGGCAGTATGATGTTTGGTCGGTAGTATACCAACTGAGCGGATTACTCCGCGCGGCCGCTGCTGCTCATGACATGGCTGCCACTTGAACCGTAAAAAATAGCCGAGATTTGTTTCTGACAATGTAGCATTGCCAACTTAACACACGATAATAAAACAATGTTTCATTTTCTTCACCTCACAAAAGTTGGAATTGTTTACGTATGGTTAAACCTACATTTCACGATTATGTAAATATGAAATGAAATAAAGACTAGCAAATAATTTAGGAACGTGTATCCATTAATACGCAGACTTAACAAAAACAGCTCTAATATAACCATTAGCTATCGTAACACGTTTTATATAACGCCGTATATACACGTCTTTGAGAACAGGTCAATCATATCTTTGATATGTTTGTATTATTTACAAGATAGGTTAACACTTTCAAATAAAGTATACTTAAAATTCAAACACATAAAAGCAATTCACAAAATATTATTCAACAATAATATGAAATATTTATGAATTATGAAGTGAGTTACAAAACGGGGCAAGATTAGAAGCAACATTATTATACATTAGTAATTAGGACTGGAGAAACTAGGAGCTGAATTGAGAAACCAGGTGATGGAAGTGAAGCGGTGGGAGGATGGAAAAGAAAGGGGGAAATTTGTGGGGAAGCTGATGCAGGATTATGATGACGATGAAGATGATGATGAAGAAACGCTGAGCCCGGCAATCTCGGCAATAAATTATTTCGTGCGCAAGACATCGGTGTGAAGATCACCACTCAACCCGACATTGTTGGAAATGACAATTGATTATTATTATTTTTTTATCAATACACCTATTACAATAATTAATTTTGAATTTAAGTGTTATTGCACAGCTATAAGTAACGCCGTGTATCTTATATTTTAGAAGGTTAATAATTTGGTTCTTCTGCTTAGTCAGGTAGATTACGAGTTGGGAAATAACATTTTCCTATTAATCAAACAATGCTATTATTTAACTGTATTGAAGAACTTAATAGAAAAGGAGAATAATAATAAATGAGATAATAAGAGTATAATATATGTAGGTTTTTACGACCCGTGGATGAGTTCTGATTGTAATCTGGATTGTTGCGTCGTGTCGCTCCACGTTTCTCCAACCATGTAAGTGTTTTCTTCAGGAGTTGAGCGATATCTCACTATCGACACGAAACAATCAGATTTACCTTTAGATTCAAACTTAGATAATACCTTTCTAATTATTATTATTAATTTTTTAATATAAGTTTTTTTAAGCATAAGCCCGCTTTAAGGACATAGTTATTGATTCACAGCAGTTGTCAAAAAAGTTTGCCCCGACGGGGTAAAAGATAAAATTTTTTTTATTTATTTTTACCTAAAATTAGATGTCTTTTTTAAATCGTATATACAATCATGATTTTCCCAACTCCCCCAGTCGGGGAAAATTTTTTTCGACAACTGCTATGAATAATAAAATAATAATAATAATAATAATAAAAATAATAATAAAAATAATAATAATAAAAATAATAATAATAATTGTTTGTATTATTATTATTATAGGGTTTTTTTGTTCAAACAATCTCGGTAATTTGCGTCCCGGTTACACAAGGCGGGGTAAGGCCAAGCCCAAAAAATTTTAATTTATAACAGCTGAAAAATAAGTATATAACAATTATTGAGAAAAAATTAACAAATTAACAAAATAATAATAAGATGGGGTGTGATAAAAAACAATAAAATTTTTTTTTCTAAAAAACAAGCAATGTAGGCAAAATTTTTTTAGAGAGAGAGAGAGGAGAGAGAGAAGAGAGTGTTTACGCAAAAATCTTCTACTATGTGGCACTTTTGAAGGATGACGCTTCTGCAGCTGATGTAGAGTTTTGGAGAAAGACCCAGGCATTGTAGGCTGGCAGAGAGGGAAGAGGTATGACTCCAGGGGCTGAGATCACGTTTGGCACGACAGTAACAGTTTTTTTTTCCAAATTTCTTGTTATTTTTTGACTTAAAAATTTTGATTTTTTTCCCACCTTAGTGTTCTCGGTGTTCAAATTTTACTCATGGGGATCGCAATGTAAATTTAGATAGAAATTTCGTTAGATTTATCGCATAAAATGATGCCCCGGGTTTGTTGTGGCTATGGTTTTGTCTTTTAAACCCTGTTATCCCAATACATTAAAATTCTGCATTTGATCACAGGTGCAGGAGAATATTGTAATAAGGAGGTGGATTGACAAGTAGATGGGAGTTCTTTCCTAGATTTGAAAAAAACATCTTTGCTACCTATTATGCCTATGGATACCACGTGTTGGCAATTAAAGGACACCCAGTAAACAGGGGCTATTTTTCCCGAAATTTTTGCATTTCTACACATATCTTTGTCATTGGTTTTGATGATGAATTTTTATAGTTGTTGGTATTTATAACCGACTGGATGGCGAACATAAATCCTTCGGTTCAGAAACAAATCTCCTTTGTGAACCTTTCTTTTGATTTAACAATGTCAATTTTTGGCTGCTGGATGTTTTTGGGTATCTCCCTAAATGTTTTGTTTTCCCAGACATTCATTTTCATATTTAAATTTTTATGATTTTTTCTGGGGGGAAAGAATCGTCATTACCCGAGGGGAGTTATAGTTTTATTCGGGTTTTTAAGTTCTTGGTGATAAGGAAGTAAAAATTAAAAAAGTATGATCTGAGTTATGAATTTGGAAAAAGCACAATGACCGAATTTTTTAAATCCTTTTCCCCCCTTTCCCCGTGGTATATATAACCTTTCGAAGAGTTTTGGGTGGGAGTTTGAAAAAGGCTTTGTTTTCTTTTTTAAACGATCTGGCCATCAAGCCCACATCTGCCATTTACAATACCAAAGAAAAGGTCAAGTTTGGTAAAGCCCATGCATTTAATGCCTTGTTTTTAAGCTTTTTAACATTTGTTTTTAAGATGTTTTAACTCATGTTCAACTTTTTTTTAAAATCTTTTTTTAAATTTCCTTGTGGTTAAGAAAATGTTTTCCCTCTTTCCTAGGTATTGTATCTTTTTCGTATTGTTTATGTTTGGAATTTTTTTGCCCGACACCAATTTGGTAATTGTCAGTTCTTGCAATTTCCACTTTATATGTTTGAAGCACATTTATCTAACCCAAATTCCATAGAATGTTTTCATGAAAAATTTACAATGTCAAAAAAAATTTTGAGTTTTTTTGATTTTCCATAATTTAAAAATCCAAAACAGCAGAGTTTTATCTTGTCATTATTTCTTTACAGGAAAGGCGTTTCCAGCTTTTGTTTGATAAGTGTCTGATTGGGTTAATGCGAGAAAAAACCATAGAGGGTAAGGGGGCCCCCTGGAAGATCCCTCTCTTTTTTGCCAATTTTCAATATTAACAGAATCTGAATTTTTTTATATTTTATTAATTCTCCCTGAATTCATGAATGCTTAAAACCCGTTTTCAACTGGGGATTTTCCTTATACAAATCAAGAACTTTGATTAACCAATCGTGCGGGAAACCCAATCAAATGCTTTTTTGAGTCTATGTAAGCTATGATAGATTCCTCTTTTGCATTGCATGTTTTTTAAAATACATCAATTATAAGTGCTCTTTTAATCCATATGCATTTGTGTGCATCCTTTTTTCCCCGCTAAAATTTTATGTTTTTTTATAAAGTTTGTTTAAATTTTAAGGTAAGAGATGTTAGAATTTTTAAAGGTTTTGGAAGCAAGTGATGGGGCTATAATTTTTGGGGTCCGACTGTCTCCTGTCTTTAATATAATTGGTTAACCCTTTAGTAAAGAATCTGGAACAAGTGATGGGGCGGAAAATATGGTTTAAGAAATCCTTTTGTTTAAATGCACTGGGTTGTCTTTTCCCCCAAAAAGTTTTGTATTCCCTCTACTCCAGGAGCTTTCCAATTTTGAGTTTTTTTTATTGCATATGTAATGTCGTCTATATTTTCTACTACATCCCGGGATTTCCTCAATTTATCGTTTTTGTTCTATATGAGGAAGCCTTCGGCCTCGCGGTTTTTAAATCTTTGGTTTTGACCAAAAGTTGCCCAATATTCCCAAGGCTTTTTATAGGGGGAGGAAAATTGCGTTGTTTAACCCTAACTTTTTTTTTAGTTTTCCATAAAACGTTTCTCATTACTCTTAACAATTGTTTTTCGTGTCTCCGCTACACGCACAAACTTTTTTAAAGGTGCCCCTAAGCTTTCAATTTGTTTTATAGTGTCCAAATGTCTTACATTTTAATCTGAAATCTTCTTCACAGGAAAAGTTCCGGCTTTTTCCCAAAAAAATGGTTAAATTTTTCCTCAGGGCACCCCCCCATGGTTATTTATAATAGCTGTTAAAAAGTCCAATATCCCCTCTTAGTACTTGATTCTATGTTTAAACCTCTTTTCATTTTTTCCCCCCTTTTTTTTTTAGTCCTATTGTTTCGAATTTTTGGGGGATAAGGTGAAAGTTTTAACTTCTCTGCTACAGGGGCGCTCCACAAAATACAGCCAGAGAATTTTTTTATGAAATCGGTTTTTGGGCTAAATACTTAAATATTCTTCCAATATGTTTTTCAACAGTAATGTAAATGCATATTTTTATTTGAAAATCTTTGGTAAGTTCGGTCTCTCTTTGAAAGGAATTGTCAAATTTCTAAAGTGTTAAAAATGCTATTTTATATGTTCTGCGCGGTTCCATCATTATTTATGTTCTCACGTCTCTTCCTATGGCCTGAACCTCATGCAACTGGCAGGGGGCGTGCAACTCGTCAGATTTGGATTATCTCGTCGTATATTTATACCCGATTCTCGTTTATTTCGATTTCATCTTTCCTGAGATTTGCTTTTTTAAAAAATTTTATGAATTCTATCTACAACATTTTGTTTGTTATTTAGCTCTGGAAATTTGTAGTATGCTCCCCGTATAATGCGTCTCCATCCAGGTAAAGGCTGTCTTCATTCGTTTACCCCAAAAAAGGAGCGCATAAATTTTCGTTTATTTTTTTTGTACCATTTTTTTTTTTTTTGCGTCTCCGTTGTTTGTTTTGGGAAAAGGGCTATGGAGGCCCCTATTTTGGGGCCCTGGCCGAGAATCAAGGCTTTTTCAATCGTCTCTCCCTTTCCCATTGTTTACTAAGTCTTTTTCTAATTTATATACCTTGATTTAACTATTGTCTCTGCTTTTGTTTTCATATGTGTTTTTTGACCAATTTTTCAAAAAACATTTTTTAAAATGTTTTTACTTTTCACTGGTACATGAAAAAAGAACCTAATACTCAGTTTAACGACATTAATATAAAACTGGATATTACATTTGGAAAAAAAAACGCTTTTTTCACTCACAAAATTTAAGTATACAGAGCATTTTTCACTTTAAGGCAGATAATGGTTTCATGGGTTTATATTATTTTTATTTTTATTTTTATTAATAAATTTTAATAATAATATATAATATATATATAATATATAAAATTTTTAAATTTATAATTAAAAATTACTTTCGTAAATTTGGAATTTATTGGAATCATGGACAAAGTGATTTCGTTGTATACGAATACTTGATAAGGTCGTAATGACGTTTCTATTTACTAGGAAAACGCCAAAGTCGTTGTATGACGAGTGAGCGAGTCATGTGTAGAGAATCCGGTAATAATACGCCACTCTAGCTTATGATGGGTTAGAGAGACCTTAGGTAGGGGGAGGAAGGGGAATGTTACCGGGTACTCAACTCATGGCTCACTCACTCGTCGAACATCGACTTTGGCGTTTTCCTAGTTTTAACGAACAATACAACAAATTGTGAGAGCAAGTAATAATACTGAGATGCGATTTGTTGCTAACACTGACTGAGTACACTGACCTACATATTTCAAACACTCTTAATAAATTCACCGTCACTTGTGCAAAAAAATACCACATTAATATTACCTCCCTCCGTAATTATACTGGATGTAAAGTAGAAATATCAAGAAGTGAGGACCCGGCGCCTCCACCAACAATGCTATTCTTATGGAGCTAAAATTTTTCTCGCTCTACCCGGCACCTCCACCAAAGGCATATAACTTTTGCTATTTTAAATCATTTGTTTATTACAGAATACGGTAATTTGACTATTTTTTTTTATAAAATGAAAGGCTACGATGTTCATTTAATTCCAAAAATAATAACTTGGAATAGTGTGACCTGTTTTTAGTACAAGTTCATTGGATTCACTGGATGGGAAACCACTTAATTTATTAGTGGTAGCTCCAATGATATACGCGAGACTATTTCGGGCGTTTGCCGGTCAATATTGTTACACCTGGTTTTTTCAAAGTTTCGGTAATTGGATGAGCGTAGCGAGCGTAGCGAGCGAAGCGAAGATTCCATTTCCCTACACTGGAGAAAAAAATCCGGAATGTTTTTTTTTACCCTTTTTCCGTATTTTTGTGTGTTTGTCCACACGATTCCGGCTAAACCGATACTCCAATTGCGATGAAATTTTATGGAGGCATTTGAAATCTCTGAACTTAGAACTGCCACGTTTTTGAGCGCAATCAAAAAATCATTTCTCATTAAAATCGCAGTTTTACGATTTTTTTCGATTAAAAAAAAATTCTTCGACTTATAACACCTTTATACTTTATTCGATTGTTATGATTTTTTCACAAAATCTTAATTTTATGAATTAATATATTTCTGTGAAATTTGAGCGCAATCGAAAAATTATTTCTTATGAAAATCGCAATTTTACGATTTTTTTTAATTTTTAAAACATTCTTCGACTTATAATACCTACATGCTTTATTCCACTGTGATAATTTTTTCACGGAACCTTAATTTTATGAATTAATATATTGATGTGAAATTTGAGCGCAATCGAAGAATAATTTATTGTGAAAATGGCAATTTTACGCATTTTTCGTTTTAAAATAAATTTCTTCGACTTATAACATCTACATGCTTTATCCGATTGTAATGATATTTTCACAGAACCTCAATTTTATGAATTTAATATATTTTTGAAAAATTTGAGCGCAATCAAAAATTAATTTCTCATGAAAATCGCAATTTTACACTTTTTTTGTTTAAAAAAAAACAAACGCTCATCCAACAACGCGCATGAAAAAGCGTTTGCGAAGTTTCCTAGTTAATCAAATTTCGAACTCTGGGATTGATCTCAATTAAATATCATTGGACACTCCCTTCAACCATCCTCACACCCTATTAATATAGTTATTCACCTAAGTGATAAGTTGTACATGGACAGGTAACATACTCAAAATATACTAGAGTGGCACATTATGGCCTTCAGTTGACGCGCCTTTAAACCAACTAAACACTAGAGAAACGTCAAAGTCGTTCTTAAACGAGTGAGTGAGCCATGGGTATAGTACCCGGTATCATTCCCCATACTGAACTAGATCCAGCCTAGGGAATATGGGAGGAAATGGGATGTTCCCGGGTACTCAACACTTCGCTCACTCACGCGTTTAACAACAACTTTGGCGTTACCCTAGTTACTTATTTAAATTGAACATTCAAAATGCGAATCGTGTTCGAAACGACGAAACGTATTAGCGTGAAACATTAACAAATTTCCAAGATAAAACAAAATCACCTAATTTTTATTTCCCATTTATCACCCCTTAAAAATAATATGTGGATGTAAAAATATAAAAAAGTTCTGCCTAACGGGCACCGAACCCCACTTCTCCGTATGGTAGGCTAAATGCTTACCACTAGGCCATGCCAGCCACGTAGATTTCGTCCCGCTAGCTGCTACTATACAAATGCTATCGATATTTTTTAAAATCACATTTTTATTTATTGTAGGCTGAAATCGCTATGGATCTAGCTGATTTTGTTAACAGTTCTCCGTAAACTCGCACCGAATGTCTGTTTAAAATTTCAGCGCAATCTGTTCAGCGGTTCGGCTGATTTTTGACGTACAGACAGACAGACAGACAGACAGACGGACAGAATCACAGAATGAGGGCTGTTTGAGTTGAATGGAGACACTCAGTCGCTCCGCTCCCTCGTTAAATTATTTGGGTAAATAATGTTTATTACTAGGGAAACGCCAAAGTCGTTGTTAAACGAGTGAGTTAGCCAAGTGTTTTGACTTCTAAAACCGTACCGTCTGGTCACCTTACAGGAACTCACTCTACTTGCCACAATAATTATTTAAATTGAACATTCAAAATGCGAATCGTATTCAAAACGTATCAGCGTGAAACATTAACAAATTTCCAAGATAAAACAAAATCACCTAATTTTTATTTCCCATTTAACACCCTCAAAAATAATATGTGGGTGTAAAAATATAAAAAAGTTAAAACTGACGAGTATCGAACCCCATCCATCCGCGCGGTAGGCTATATGGTTACCACTAGGCCATGCAGGCCACGTCAACCACGTCCCGCTAACTGCTACGAAACAAATGCCATTGATATTATTAAAAATCACATTTTTATTTATTGTAGGCTTCTATCGCAATGGATCAAGCTGATTTTGTTAACAGTTCTTAGTAAACTCGTACCGGATGTCTGTTTAAAATTTCAGCGCAATCTGTTCAGCGGTTCGGCTGATTTTCGACGTACAGACAGACAGACAGAATCACAGAATGAGACCCGTTCGAGTTGAATGGAGACACTCGGTCGCTCCGCTCCCTCGTTTAATTATTAAACAATATGGACGAGTTTATTCAAATAATTTTCATCTAAAATTGTAAAGCTTTTTAACTGTAATAACTACTTTTATATAGGTGTATAATTGAAACAGACGTTTTCACGGATATGATTTTGTAATGCTGCTTCTAGTTCTAAGCAAGTTAAGCACTTTAATTCTAACGACTCAATAGATTTAACGTAATATCCGTTATCAGGACCACAAGTATGACGGCTGTCATTTCCTTCACCCCAACTTCGGAAAAATAAACCATTTTTTAAAATTTGGTTCAAAGGAAATGAGATAAATTTCAAATGAATTGGCCAATATTTTATGTATTTTAATGTACTCTTTAAAGTCAACAGTTCCATCGCTTTCAAAATAATAAACAAATGATTTCTAGTGTAAAATGAAAGGTTTCACCAGACCATATAATAAAACAGTGTGCGAACACCAATTTTTTTTTTACACAACGCCATACAAACAAAATGCATCGATGAATTCCATTAAACATACATTCCTTTTTTCAACAGAGCAACGCATGACTACAATCATAAAACCCATATGTCTCATTTGAAATACATCACGATCGAATAAATTTAAATCCACGAGACTGTAAAATTGTGACCCAAATGATTCCCGCGAAGCACTATACATTTTTTTATTTTTTTACTTTTTAACATTGATATTTTATTCATTTCTTTTGAGAGGAAAGTTTTTTTCGCGCTTCGAGTTTTAACAAGATTACGTCATGGCAACGTATAATAGCTATTATAAGCTCTCCCCCCCCTTCCCCCCCCCACCATGAACCTTCTTAAACGACGGCTCGCCTAACGGTGCATTACATTACTAAACCTACTCAGTAGATCACTTAAGGCATTTCTAAATAATATTACTTTAAAAGCAAAACTTTATTAAAACATGTAAAAATGTTGGAAGTAAAAAAGTAATTTTGTCAAAAGAAGCTTTTAACAAAAGTGTTGCTGTTCTCTTGTTCACAACTTTAATCACTAATATTCTCACAAGGGAGGATGCTCAGTTGATGAACAGGTGATTTGTTAATGGCTGGGATGGAGATGGGAAGTATCAGGGGACAATGATCCCGTAGGAGCTCGGCTGTCATGTCCATAAATACAATTTTCTACCCAACATCCTAAGTTCCTTTGTTCTATCTGGTTACACAGTTTGAGTTGAAGAAACACAAATTATACTAGTAAATGATACAATCCCAAATTTATTTTGTATTTACTTATTTATCGTCTAACCTATTCAGTTACAAAACTGATTTACAAAGAAGGACAACTAAATAAATATAATTACAAAGATGCAGACACAACAATGAACTATAGTTAAATAAATTTATATCCGTAAGAAAGTTGGTCGAATGTTATGTTCTCATAAATGATACACAATTTTGTTTTGTCACCAGGAATTTCTTCAAAATCACATATATGGTCATCTTACAACAATGTTTATAATCATTAATTTCATACTTTTGTCACAACATTTATAAACGTATTAATATAAAAATATGTACTTCCTATTGATTTTTTCTTTGGCTCCCTGTCACTATCCATTATTGTTGGCCAACTGTCAATCACAAAGGATATAATTTACTAAATTATATTATAACTATCAATCTAGTTGTCTCTTTTAATCGTATATACAATCGTCGATTATTACGACGACTTGTCAGTTTACTTTGTACATTTTGTATTCTTTTGTGTTTTATTTTTTTTTTAGATTTTTTTGCCCCTGGCAACTTCCACCAAACAATTTGCGCTTCCGTAAGATGCTAAAATAAACATAAAAACACTGCGATAATGGAACAAAGCAGCCACCCGCATGGAACTCAATTTAGCTCGAGCACACTTGCTTTTTTCGTATTCTTTTGCACATGTTTAGATCAAACAACTGATTTGCATGTCAGTAAATTAGTGTTTGTGGCAGTAATAAAGAACAGTAAACTTGCAAGTAAGATCGTACTTTTGTGTGAGCATGCTAGTAAAGGCAGCTACACACGGGCAACATTTATCCCAAACTAGTTTTGAAAACATTTTTAGTTACATTACATGAAAATGGCACCTTATTGAAGTTTCCAAGTTGATGATACATCTAAAAACATATTTTCAAATATAATATTATAATGTTTTCAATAAGTCATAAACTTTTAAATTTACAAAAGGTGCCATTTTAATGTAATGCAACAAAAATGTTTGAAAAACTTGTTTTGGAAACATGTTTGATCGTGGATCGCACCCTTAAAGGTTACTTTGGATAGGAATTAAATATTATTTATTTATTCCAGTCTAAACATAATGGAACAACAAAATAATAACAATAACACAAACACGTTATACTAAATATTAACAACAAATGCATTAATGAACCAAATTTAAGTGTTAATGAATCAATTAGTACTAAGCTAATATAATTTTTATAACAAACTTTAATGATTTATAATTTTTTTTTGTGGAAATAATTGCAGGCTGCATAAGCCTATACGGTATATATAGTTGTTTTAACATAGCCAAAGTGAAGGGAAATAGAGGTACCTGTAACAGAAGTGTGAAACCAAGTAGTTGGTTTGGTTTTGGGCTTGGGTCTGTTCAACCAATTTTTGGTTCGTGTTTGGTTTGGGTTTGCGATGGTTTGGGTCGGTTTGGTTTAATTTGGGTTTGGGTTGAATCTGGGTCGAATCGGGTTAAGTTAGGCGTGTGTACGTGTAGGTTTAAATTACTCACCACAATAATCATTCTCAATTTTAAACCGTCTACCATAAAATACGATCATATTCCAGCCTAGTCCCTCATATCAGAGCCGTGGGATTTGAATTGTAAAATATGAGAATCACAAAGAACGCATCCAGTATAAATTAAAGCGAGCTCATTAAAAGCTGCGATAAGTTTTATGCGAAGGAGGGAAAGGGAAATGAAACGAGGGAGAAAGTAGGGAATATTGCAAGTGGTCTGACAACCAGTTGATCATATTTAATGTTTTATGCTCTGTGTTTCTCTTCCGTGCTTGAAACTTTCTGAAGCTTCCGCCGTTGAAGACACGATTCATCACATCTGACCGGTGCGCTGATAATGTACAAGCTTGAAGCACTTACAGGGGATATGACCCCAAAACGATTATTTTTTACCACCTAATCTATAGCATAATACTACACGAAAATGGCCGTTTAAAAAACATATATTTTGTAACTGGGATTTTACACGAATTTTTCATTTTTTTAAAATCCAGAAATTTGCAAAAATGGGTGTTTTGGGAAAGATAGTAGGGCATCGTACCAATCTAAAATGGCCCTCTAAAACATTGGGTCTTAAAGCTGTGCACAAATATACATTCAAACACGCAAAAATATGGATTTTAAAATCACATCCCTTCTTGGTAATCAGCATACTTTGACCGAACCACTTGTCCAAATTACAAAACAAAATATTTACAGAAATGGCTGTCGAGTACGTCAATAATGGCCAATTTTTCTTTTGATCAATATCCTCCAAGGTCACGGGGCATAAAGATCGCCCCCATGTTATTTCTTATTGGCAGATTTTTGCTCGAAAACTACCAAGTAAGACATTTTTGAGGGGTCATGGCGGATCAAATAATTTTTCAGTTAATTTCTAAATTCATAACTAGTTAGCCTGAATGAAATATATTTTTTTAAGTTTAGCGGATGAATACCCCTTTAAGATACACTCCAAGAACTAGCCCCGGTAAGAACCAACGATTGTGTGTTACGTGAAGAAGTGGATACAAATACTCTTGAATTATAAATAATCCTTTAAAAATATTAAGTTTTAGTTTTACGGTAATGGATTTAAACGATGTCTTTGAAACCTCTACGAAATGACACACGAAAAAAATACAAAAATTTACAAGAACGATAATGTATATTCATGATTATTTATCAATCAATATTTTCATGTGTAGTATTAACAAAACGTGTACCTTATATTTTAATTGCAAATTAAATATTATCATAATTTAACTTGAAACAAAGTTTGAACTTATGTTTATAAGCATGGATGCTGTTTTCGAACTTGTGAAAACAAGTAGAATATTAAATTTGTTTAAAATGTATGTTTTCTTGGTAATATTCAAACAATAATTCCACTATCCACGATTGACATTTTGAATTTGAACTTATTTCATAACACTGTCAAGTATTCCGATTTTGCGGCAGAATCGCTTTACCATCGGAATTGGAATATCTTACGGAATAACTTCGCCACATTTAACTTTATTTAATATTTTATTCTTTAACACACGTAATGCGGAGCCTAATTGATCTAAACACAAATCAAATTAAACCAAACGCGTAAAAGAAACTTTATTGTTCTCCTATGAAAAGGCAGTCTTTTGACTCAATTATCAAACAAAGCCGGATTATTCATCTCTACGCCCAGCCAATTAAAACCCTGAAGCTTGGGGCATAAATTCCACAGTATCGTATCATGGTCGAAACCATGGGCTCAAGAGACAAAAGTCATAACTCCCCTAATTTAAAATTTTGTAAGCTTTCTTTTCGTTTCTTCATGTTGGGGATTATGTATTAAATGGACGAACCGAAACAAAGGGTTTAACTGATGGCATCCATTCTAACAAGCTTTTGTTGGGTTTATTTTTATTTGTTCTCATAGAGAAACAGATTTATTTATTACAATTTTAGCGAGAGAGAAAATATGTTTTTACATTAAATTAGAATTTTTAGGGGCTGAAATTCTTTTAAATTTTTTATGAACGTGAAATTAAGTTGTAAATCATGGAATTAAGTTGTACAAGTATAAAAGAAAAGCATTTTGTTGATGTGTTTTGATTAATCTGCATTTAAATAAGGTGATTACTTAAAAGTCCTGATGAAAATATAACCGTTAGTTGTAAGAGTTAATTGTTGATACGTTAAGCCACTTGTTCGTAAAGCCAAGAAGAATTAACTTGGCATATTAATCATAGCACTTTGTCTGCGTAACATTATAGCCTAGTCTTATTTGCAATGGATATAATTTCCCTATTCTGATAGTGAATGTTGAATGGGTTTAAATCTGGGATTAATAAGAAAAGGGCAGGCTGTAGAAAAAGGGATCTGATAAATGTAAATTCAAGTTGCATTTTCAAAATGTGTTAAATTATCTAAATTACACTTCGTTGGTCAAGTGGCTTTTGTCCAAGCTTGCAATACAAAAGGTCACGGGTTCGATTCTCGTTTCAGGCATAATTTTGATATCTTCTAGAATGGTCTTAAATCTAGTTATGTTAATTGTCAGCGGTTCTTGGAGTTGACCTTTTAACGATATATTACATAATAGTATTACGAACTAGTCTTGTCAATTAGAATCTGATGAATCGTTGTCAAACGACGATCCTCTAAAATAAATTGTTTTTAAATAAATTTCTGATCACCATTTCATTTCATTTCATTATAACACTCTTCAAAGACGTCGGCGCCAACAATGATTGCTCGTAATAGTTTTAATTGTTAAATTAGCTTATAAAGAAGTGGAATTTGCTATTTGCAAACATTAATATATTATATCTTTCTTTGACTAATTCGAGGGAAATACACTTATACCCTCACTGATTCTCTGCAACATTTCGATTTACCTTGTATCTTGATTTATTGAAATAAATAATAATCTCTATACACAATTTCAAGTAGAAATGGTCAACATTGTTTAGAAAAATTATCATTGGCAGAGTAATACATTTCCCATCGTGATAGTTTAAACAGTTTTCAATTAATTTATAAACTACAATCTATATTTCACTTTGGCGTCTCATGTCGTTTAACAACTAAGAAGCGGGATATAGAAAATGTAAAACTTTATACTTAACAGAATGTAGAATATTATACTCGTTATAATAAAAAAAAACAACGTTCCTAGCGGTTTTAGATGAAGATCTATCCATTGAGTATGCTCTTAGATCCATTTTGAACTTCGGAGTGTTACCTATTGGTCTTAAAGTGGTTCTAAACAAGAATTTCAAATTCTAATGAATTCAATACAACTGTAAGCTATACTTATTTGGTGAACATTCTCTTTAGATCCATTATGTATTTATGGTATCGTTGTTTTGAACCTTTTGCTCATGTTTAAAGAGTTTGAATTCTAGTTTCATGCTAAAGTTTGAGTTGTTTTTAATTGTTTCGTGTAAGACTGGAATGAAAATAAAAGATCAAACACTCAACTTGTAATTATCAATTAACACGAGAGTTTCTGTTGTGCTATCAATGTCAACAAAAGATATAACACTAGATGCTCTTTTACACTCACCACTTTTCTGTCCGTCCGTCTGTCCGTCCCTATGCCTCTCTGTGTATGTGCGTGTGTCACATCTCACGATGAAAAAACGAACATGATATCCGAATATTACTCGATTTTGTTGTTGAAATACAAAGATGATATAGAACATTTTTGTCAACCCTATTGATAATAGACTTACCCGCCAGAAACGTGAATTTACTTAATACTTAACACATCCACAAAAGAAAGTTTAACGCTGGTTAAAGAAGTAAGAAGAAGAAGAAGAAGAAGAAGAAGAAGAAGAACCTCCTTATTTTGGTAAACTCGCAGTCGTGTTAACGTTCCAGAACTGAAATACCCGAAATTGTTATTACAGTCAAAAATGATAAATTCTAGTTCCTAGAACATATTCTGCTATTGAATTATTCAAAATAGGTAGATGTTGTTCCTCCTGAAGAAATTATATCTTCTAGAAATTTTTTTATCTGTAAAATAATTAATAATGTACAAAAATAACACACATAACTTTAAATAATTCTGGGACTCGTTTTACAGAGCAAATCCAATTCGAAGATTGGTTTTGGTTTCGTATTGTCTGTTTTGATTTCAGACCGTATTGTTTTATATTGTAAGATTTTCTAACACATTTCGATTAAGTAAAGTAACAAATTTGTGCTCTTAGATATTGTGCGAGTATGTTTAGTGAATTGTATAACAGTCATCTGTAGCTGTTCTGTGCATAACTCGTGTACTCGTATTGTTTGTATAAGTTTCTAAAATTGATAACTTCATCTGAAAGTTACTTCTTGCTGTTACGGTTTGAGCAATGATAGGTCAGTCCTAACATGATAGTTTTAATGAAGGATACACTGCAAGTTAAAAGCATCAATTTGAATTGTCACTACATTGAGTGCAATCTACTTCATAGCCACAGGTCATCTTTGATCGTATAATCTATCATCTCTTCTATGAAATATTTGTGTCGTACCGTCTGTATGAGAGAAAACTACAAATGAAACATATTAACATCGTTCCTTCCTTATCGTATGTCTGAACTCTGAAGTAAAAACTTGTAAATAATTAATAACAAGATACGGGTAGACGTACTGTTTATTATTCCAACTGAAGACACAAAAACTGAAGTAAGAACAATTAAATGGATGGGAGATGAAATGTGGCGCATAAAGACAAAACAAATATCTTCTTTACATATCATGAGTGCAAGAGCTATAATGGACTAGCTGACGTACATTTAGAGTAAGCTAAATTTATTTATTTCTGGAATGAGCTAGACGAAAAGCACTGATGTAAGTTGATTGGAAAATAACTAATTCTAGCTTGTATATATTGTAAAATTAATAAAGCAAGAAATAATAAATTTTTAATCAGTAAAAGCAGAAAGTTCGATGCAGTACTGTTCATTCCATTCAGTTCAATAAATCTCCAACTATCAACAAGTTATTACGTTACAAGCTTGGTGGTCTAGTGGTAAAGGTGTCCGCCCGGCTCGCGGAGACCCGGGTTCAATCCCCCGTCCAGCTATTTAGAAACAAACACCGAATTATAATTTTACTACAATTCAGAAATTAAAAGAGTCCGCCCTAACCGGCGAGGGTTAATTCAGAAATTAACTCAACCGGTTAGGGCGGACTCTTTTAATTTCTAAATTGTAGTAAATAATAACAATCACACCTACGGGAGTGTTTCCTGACTAACCAAATCGAGAAATACCGAATTGTCTGGTTCACTACTGTACTAATATATTATTTTTTACGATTATATAATATGTGACATAAAACTGTGGTTAAAATTCATTTTTCTTGATATACATTTTCCATGCAGTGAATGTTATGCTTTTTTTAGAAATAATTTTGTGAAATAGATGATTGATTATGTGACGGTTATTTGCTTTATTAGTTTTTTTAAATGGATGAAAATTTTGTTATTCTGAAACTTATAAAATTGTGTCAATTAAGCAAGTGATTTATCAGGTGGTTGACATTTTGATACACATTTCTAAAGTTATGTAACAATTCATTTCATTGATAAACTGCAGACAAGGGATGTTCTCAATTCCAACAGAAATCAGTTTACTGATATCGACTTGCTCCACATTTTGTAACAAGTTTCTTTGAATTGAAATCAAAGCTCTTTGAAGATCAAATGTTCAACTTTGCTACAACTTTTGTTAATGATGCCAGCACAAACTCCCCTGAAAAGCTTCTTTAAAACTATAATTTAATGTCACGATTACCACGCGAACTTACAAATTCTTTAATTTCTGATAAAGTCGTATTTTTGCAAATGGCGCCGCTAATCGTTCCTGTGCACCGGAAGCTGGCTGCGCTATCGGCTGACTGACCGGAAGGGACGCGTGGTCATTTGGGGATTCGAGTCCAACATTTGTACGGGCAGAGAGGGGTTTTGTTCAAAACTCAGAATAAAACTTCATTATTATTTATTTTGCACAAGCCAGTTTTTAATAGAATGCGGTTTACCTTTTCGTTAATGTCGTTCACAATAAGATATTAATAAAAACAATAAGAACATGTACATTGTAGTTTGTTGCTCATAACCATTATTCTAGTGTACCCGAAAGCAACTTATTGACAACAACGATATTATATTGAGTGATGCATACGGTTATTTTGTAATAAGGCAATACATGAAGGTGCGTTGGCATTAAAAACAAGAAATCCGCAAAACATTGTTCAACAAATCAAGCTTTACTTTTTGTTAATCATGTGACAATTGCACATGTTCGAAAGAATTTGGTCGTTTAATTAAGAGTAGTTTTCCGTTTTTAGTCCATTTGATCCAAGGTCAAACGTATCGTACCTTAGTCCATACGACTTTATTATTTTCCCTCCAATTTAATTAAACATAAAAAAAACTCATTTTTACAAAAGTTCGTACACCAACTGTAATTTCAAAATGTCCTTATAGCTGTATCTGAAGCTAAAGGTGTTTAGAAACTATATTCAGAAAACCGATTCTCAAAATTCAATTTTGCACTAGATGTGCTGGCTACACTATTGTCAAAAAAAACTACATATAATGGCCAAAAGTGAGGTTATTCTCCCGTCAAAAAATTAACAATTTTTTTATGTTATATGTAAGGCCCTCTTTCATTCGGAAAGCTTTACAGCCATGTTTCTTCGACTTTCAAAATATCAACCAGAGGTGGATACAATAGCCTTAACTATAGTTCATTATTGTTTCTGCATTTATGTAATTAGATTTATTTAGTTGTTTTACTTTGCATATCAGTTTTTATAACAGAAAAGGATAGACGTAAAATAAATAAATAAGATAAAAATAAAAATTTTAGCTATAGGTTGTAGTCAATAAATTGCATCCTCGTCCGATTTATCATCAAATAAGTAAGACCAAGGCGTACAAAGCATTATCGAGTATTTCATTATAAATTTAAATAAATAAATTCGTATTTTGAGACTATCCACTAATGTCGGATATTACAGTTTATAACTTCACCTTTAAATGTTAATGTGGATCAATAGAGTTTGTTTACTCTGCAAATAGCAATGTAAATAAATACATTTTCCTGTATTTGTATAACGTATAAACTGGGAATTCCGATGTCGGTCACCACTTTGTAATTGGATAACCCGTAATGTTTCAACGCACTATGTTATATGTTCCATAAGCTTTGGAAATGTATCACGTGACTTTCTTATTATTTATTTTATTTGCTAAGTGGTAAGACCAATATGTGTGGCTTTGTTTGACTATAATTAATAGCAATGAATAAATGTATAAAATAATTAGACGAGTAAGAGCTGCGTACAAAGTCTACAAGGCAAGTCGAACGTATCTTCCTCGTGATTTATTTGTCTGTTTGTAAAATGTCCGCCTGTCCGCCTGTTTGTTTGTTTGTTTGTTCGGTCCCTTACGGCCGAGCGGCCTAGTAAATTGAGCTGATATTTTAAACAGACATCCGTGACCAGTTAAACTGAGAACTGTTCAATTTATATTACACTGCACCATGTCATTACGTTATTTTCTTAAAAACCTGGCTTACTTTCTTTAAAAATCCCAATATTTCGTTGTTTACTACTCTTTACAAAAATCAACAAATAAGAAGAACTAAGCATATTGAAATAATAATACATTTGTTAAGACGAATGGTTTCGGTGTGTTGAGAAAGATCTGTAATAATTCGTCAAATCAAAACTATGGGAAATTCAACAAAAACTCAAAGTACTATATTATATAAAAATGTAATTCAAAGGAGTTTATAACATGTCGCTGCTATGTATTTCTTGTCCTAGCCACGTGACAATGGCCGCCGGAGACTCAACCAGAGCACAAAACAACACCCTATAATCACCGCCTTGTTTTGCGACACACCGCCTGCTAATAGCAGGTACATTAGTATTCTAAGCGTGGCTCGAGATGATTAGCACGAACGTGAGAGCTGACTTTTCCGACTTTTCCACTTGTCTTATTTGAGCGGGGTTTCCTGCTTGCCGTTTACAAATGTGAACTGATCCTTATCTAGTAGGATTCGATAATCTTGTGTGTTTCATTGTTAAACTGAAGAAGCTCTGATTTTGATTTCTTGAATTCGATTACACTAGAAAATAACACACAAACTGATGAAATAAAACATCCAGAATGTGATGCAGACTTGTTGCAAAAATGTATAATTTACCAAATTAGAACATGATTTGTGTATACTTTTTCTCCGAAAGTTTATTTCTACAAGCGATTGCGTCGGGGCCTACAGGTTTGGCTTTGTCACTTTGGTTTACTGTCCACCACAGAAAATCAGTGTCATATGACTGCGTGGGTAGACTTTAAATATGGATTTATTTATTTTTAAATTTAAGTATTCAGATATTAAAAATTGGTATAATGTTATGTACCCTTCTGCATTTGCGAACTATAATATCTACTTAAAATCACTTGAATGCATTCAAGCCAAGCTTTGCGCATTAATGCAAAAATTGTTAAATACATTAAACAATATATCAGGCATATAGGAATATTTGCATATTTAATTTAATTTACATGGAGTAATTGGTCATAATGCACTCAAAGAGCAAAGTGGTTTTGGGTTGAACGGTATATAGACTGCCTTTCTTCAAGATCTCAATACTTTTTAGTGTGTAAATCTGTATGAATGTGTTCATTATATTTAAAAGCATTTTTGGAGTTGGACTATTTTTTATTTTACACACAAAGTCTCAAATTAACCCCAGCTTTGTTCAATGAACGTTTTACAGAAGTGCCACGGTTCCCCGAATTATGTCAACACCTCGACACAATCTTGTGTTAATTAGTATTCACCCGGCGAGTGGAGTGTCCACCTCTACCTTCATCCCTGCCGCTACCTTGAGTGTACTGTGCGACCGCAACCCTCTTAATAATGTGTCAACTATTTGGTCAAATTACCATATTCGTATTAAGACGAAGAAGATAACACCCTCCCTCACATAACATGCTAATCAGGTACTGAGTCAATAACTTGCGGACGCCACTGACTTAGGATTAACAGACCTTCGGGTAAAGCTCGACAAGAATATCTAGACCTGGGTATACTTTATGTAAGAGACGACGAACGACGTAAGGTACAGTGTTGGCTTGAGCTTTAAGCGCGGGACTCTGATTCGGAAGGACCCGGGTTTATATCCCGTTGAGACCGGCAAACCTGACTGAAGGTTTTTTCCGAGTTTTTCCTCGGTCTTTAAGGCGAATGCAAGGGATCGAGTCCTCTTAAAACGCCCAAGGACATCCCTTCACAATTGTAATATCCGAAACATACCCATAGCTAGACACATGCACCCTGGGCAGGCTTCCCACGAAAAAAAAATATTATGAGGTACAGATACCGCAAAATACCTTACTTCTTATAAAAAGTTAAAGTAATTTGCAGGGGGCCCATACAACTTCTCGATCGAAATTTACCAATTTAGTAAATATCATGTCGTGCTTAATTAACGTGGCAATCCTAAAAGTTTTGCTTACGCCCAGTGAAGTAGTTATCTGGGGTTTTTTTTTGTTTTAATATCGTTGTGTACTGTCAAATAGACAAAAATTGTTAGTTAGAGTTAGTTATTTTCCCAGGACAAAAAGCTTATTAAACAAACCAAAGGCGATTGGATAGAATCGTGATTGGATGAAACATTACTTTCGATGGGTGCATTTTAATGTCAATAATAATTGAAAACTGATTAGATCGTTATAAAAAAACATTTGTACAAACAAAACAGAGGGAGAAAATAAAACACAAAGATCTTGTACAGTTTTTTATCTTACTTTGTCCCTTTAATATTCAAACATAAAATACTCATCTGTTTTCCGTGACATTCTATTGGTTCACTTTGAAAAACACTTTCCTTTCAATGTATAAGTCCGATCTGTTTGTTTTTAAGTACTGCATCTCTCTTTATAAATATTTTCCTCCCCCTCCGATGAAAGATAATACCACAATCCACCTTCATTGTCAAATAGATTAGCTCTTGCTGTGTCTGTCGTTCTAAATCATGAAATATTTCCCTCGCATTTCTTTCATCTCGTCCTGTCCACGTTTCTACCGCGTCTGTTCTACGCCCCGAGAGCAATCTCGCCCTTCACGAGATATCGCAGCTGTTCTCTCGGCAAACGCGAGACGTGACGGCGATTTTTATTCTCTAAGTAGTTAACTCATATCGCAAGCGCCTAGCCGACGGTGTTTATTGTTTTTCACAATTTGCGTCAAACGAGATGTGAGCGATTCGTTGGTTTACTCTGGGAAATTACAACCTAGCCCCTTCCATCTCCCCTTTTCCCCTCACCACCCACTCGGCATTGTGGACGAGCTATCTCCACCAATTACAACACAGCCCCGGACAACGATAATACTCTACCTTTACAAAAGCAAAAGACTCACTGCCGAAATAAAGTTACTGATACAATATTCTTTCATGTAGGATTGTGTATAATAAAATCTAAATTTTTACCAAGGGAATTAAACATGTTATAGGGTGCAATGTGTACCCCTCTCCAGTGAACTAGGTATATGTTGCGGATAGGATAATTGTAAAGGGATGTCCGATGACTGTTTAAGAGGACTCAATCCCTTGCATTCGCATTCATGACTGAGGAAAACCTTGGATCATACTTCAGTCAGGATTGCCGGTCTCGACGGGATTCGAACTGGGATATGTATGTAATGTATGTTTTTATTTATTTTATTTTATTTATTTATTTAACGTCTATCCTATTCAGTTATAAAAACTGATTTACAAAGGAGGACAACTAAATAAATCTAATTACATAGATGCAGACACAAAAAAATAACCTACATTTAAGTGAATATTTGAAATAGTAATATTGCAACAACAATGCAATAAAACACAACAATTTTGTCAACAAATAAAAAGGAAATAAATGCAATAAATTAATAAATCATAATAAAAAATTGGTAAAAAAAAGTGTAATTTACATTTTAAAATTCTGAATACTTAAATATAATATAAATACATCATACAGAAAGCTTATATTTCATATTCATACATAGTCACCGCTCAGTGAGATTATTTGTCAGAATACCAAGCTGAATTATAGTTGTTGAAACTACTTTGTAGTTTGATTGCTTCAACGCATTCGTTGGTATTGTTAATAGTGTAGCCAATAATGAGGCGTGTTTAAACCATTCATGGGTAAAAGCGTGTCAATCAATCGTGAAAAGTAATAAACGCACAGACGTACGGACAAAATTTACCGTCGGAATTAAACCTGTGGATAGGTGGGAAATTTTATGCCAATAGGTATCCCTTGCGCGCATAGGGACATACTTATTGTGACAGGGTTTGTTCGCTGGATGGGGTTAATTTAAAAAGAGACTACCCGTATCTTTCTTGGGCAAGACGGGCATTAACGCATAGACGGAGGAAACCTCGTAAAAAAACTTGTCAGTCAGGATAACACCAGTCTCGGCGACGAATTCGAATATCCGGGACCTAGCACCGAATCAAAAAGACAGGCCGCCCTTAGGCACTTTGAGGGATCGATGACTGTCCAGCGGTACGCCCCGTAAACACAACCCCATGGTCCTGGGACAATGGCAACTACATTGATTGGAGTTGGCTCTCTAACATAGAGCCATATCCATCATCCTTCGCAGACCGGATCTAATCACACACTGGCCAATGCACCACTTAGCCCGAGCCTACCTATTACCTGCCCATGCAGCGATAAGGCTACCGAGCTCGAGTGCAAAGTTCATCTATAGCTAGCCACAGTGCCAGACAAGACACGAATCAGTTAGTCGTGTTGATTCAAAGAGGTAGGACCTCATTGACACAGTACGTGCAACTCTACACAGTGGGTGGTCCCACGTGTGCGCGCGCGTGGGTTTATTTGTGGCTGTTTGATAAGTCCGATCAAAGTGTTTTACAGTGTTTACAGTGTACATTTAAAAATTGAGTGATCGTCTAAGTCATTGAATTTCACAAACGTTTCGGAACACTTTTTTACCTTTATTGCCGCCGAAATCATTAAAAGGTAAGGGGATTGTTCAGAATGAACATGCACAGGTGCACATTGCTTTGATATACATTTCCATGTATCGAATTAATGTATTCAACATCAGCTTGTTAAATTACAACAATTTTTTTCTTTATTAAATATAACATTTAATAATTTAAAAATTCTTGTTTGCATTGTCGTTTTGAATATTATACTGGTTCGAAGTTAAACAACATCGGGCGTGGTCAGTACTTAGATAGGTGACCACTAATTGGTACACCCCGTGTCGTTGGCAAAAGGAGTGATGCGGATCGGTAGAAAACAACCCTTGGTAAAAATGCCGTATAGCGCCTCACGCAAAAAAAAGGATTTCGGGTGCGCTCTTATCGAAAATATCCTAGAACTAGTAAACAAGAAGGCTACTAAGCCTAGACCATGCAATGTTTACTCTCGATCGTGTCCATATCTTAACGTTCCTCCCATCTGTCACAAGCCACCACACTTTATAGGACTGTGGATGGAGTCTGTACAACAAGCTTTGATGCGAGAGGCAAGGATTAGTCTGGATACCTCTTGTACAGCTTCTACAGATTGTTCATAGGAGCGTCTTGTTTTCACAGCTATCGCTACAGTTAATTAGTAGTTTTATTGTCCACTATGCGTAGTGAAATTGCATAATAGTTGCTTAGTTTTTGTAATTTTAAATTACATTGTACTCAGCAAAGCGGTCTGTATGTATTGATAGATGTATTGAATGTCGTTCTGCAAGGTTTGCATATTAATGCCTTAAGCTATTCGAGACGTTGAGTGGAGATAGATGACTATGAAGGACGATTACTAAAAACATGCCTTATGCGGGGTTCGAACAGACGTCCTTGTAGAGCCATCGCTTCGGACCAGCGCCCTAATCGTATTTGCCACCGCGGACTGCTGTTATTGTAAAAGTTACTTAGTGTTGTTTTAGGGCACTCAGCAGTAGAGATTATTGTACTAAGTTAATTAACTATGTATCTTTTTTGAAACTCATATGTCAACGCGAGATCAAAATACAACAAAGTACATAAAATAATGTCTGGACAATAATAAGTTGTAAGGTAATTTTAAAATAAAACAAAACAGTGAGTAAAATAGATCAAGATAACATATTCAAATTGTATAATTAAAAAAAGTGACATAAAATGAATTAAAATGAATCGAATTAACAATAGGAAGAGATAAAAACCGATAAGAAAATCAAAAATAATATAATATGATTTATTAGACGATTTCTCATAAATGAATGTGAGGTTTACTAAAATCGAAAAAAAATCCAAATTTCGGGAGGAAACATAAATAATTACCACTCTGAGCTCGCCCGTCTAAAAAAAAAAAAGTTTTATATTCTTTCATCTCAAAGTTTCAAGTCTATATTTTTTATCTCTCAACAGCCCTTTCTCTAGCGTGTATTACTTTATCAAACCCGTCCCAGACGGTAGGTAAGTAATATTTGTTAGCACGCGAGGAAAAATAATAAACTTGTCAATTACTTGTTATATTTACTGCAGACATAATTCTCTTGCGGAGGAGAGAGCAACAGTTTTCTACGTGGAAATAGAAGGTTTCACGTTAAAACCTGAGCACAAACCAACGTTGAGCCGACGCTAGTTGGATTTGTGACCACTCTCCTCACCAGATGGGTGGACGAGAGTGGATTAGGCACAACGTAGTACCTTTTGTTAACAAAGAAGAGAAATACAACAGTCAACAAATAATTGTACATGTCTTCACACTCGGATTTAAGAACTGGTGTTCACGTGCTAGACTTTATTATTACATTAAGCTCTTGCTTCGTTCGTCCTATAACAAGGGGCATTCCATTATTTTTATTGTTGACTAATTAAGGTACAGTTTGGTACTTTAAATACCTATGCCTGAACCGGGAGAAGGGTTAATCCCAAATAGTCAACAATCGACTTATTACGTATATTTGTATTAAAGTTTTTAATTAAATAATCTCGTGTTGTAAAATGTTTTGCTGTATATCATAAAGGCAACCTTAAGCGCCCTTAATCTACCTTTTAATAGTGTCGAAAGCTAATATTTTAATTAATAAGCTGCTTATCTCATCAATGATAAAACATGAGACCTGACGTATAGGAATCTTAGGCTAGTTATCTTGTTTTGGTTTCGCCATTTGTAGAAAAATATTACCATTTACAAACATTTAAATGTAAGAAATATTATTTGTGTGAATAAAGTGTTTGAATTTTTTTGCTATTGTAGGAAAAAACCAAACTGAAAAATAAAAACAGACACCTAATTTTTCTTCTTCTTTAAGGGCAAAATACTTTAATGAGATTTCGTTGCTATTTCAACGATATTTTAAAACTGTCACCCTTTAACACTAAATTAATATTTTATTAGTAAGAAAGCATTGATTTACTGTAGGTAGGCCCTATATTGGATGTTAAGTAGAATATGTATAACGTGAATCATGATAGTTGAGAAAAACCTTTTAAAATGTGGGAAACGTATTTTAATGTTAAATTCCCGTAACAGCTTCCATACAGAGCGCACGTGTCTCATACCATGCCAAGCCCGTATTATGTAGAGTTTACGTGGTCCCCACTATTCAAACCCGGTTTCCCTGATATCTTTGGTTAATGACCTCACTCTGCAAGGAAATAAGTCACGCGTGAAGATGATATGTAGAGATACTCGGTACAGTAACTACCAAAAGTAATTTTAAAGTGATAAATGAGATTCGCAAAATTCTCGTGTACGTTAAATGTATTCACCGAAATTGCAACTCTTTTATGCGCTGCTATATAATGGGTGAGATTTTAAACGTTGATGCCTTCTTTTATATATAAATCATTAAATGTTTCTTCTCCTTCAGAATGTCGCACATAAAAAGGATTTTTTTTTCTTTTGGCTAGGACTTGTAAGACCATTGTGCTCATATTTCAGTTAAGTCTCTATAGAACAATAGTTCTATAGCATATTTGAAACAAATACGTGTGTTTAGTTTACAAGTTTTTGGCCAGGGTAAAAACCTGGTGTTTCGTGTAGGGCCTATTGAAATGCAATTGATTTAAAATCCAAATGTATGAAAACACAACAATTTAATTTTCTGTGATGTCCCAGATACTTTGTTGGCTTATTGAAGATTAATTTTTAACGTGTGTAAAAAATAGAAAAGCAAACTCAACGTCAAATTTGAGGAACCAAAAAACTAGATTTTGAATTTGTATACAATTTTGTAAACAATTTGGAATGCTAAACTACTTTTAAATTGTGACTTACTGTCGTGTTAGAAACAGGGTACAACATTGAGTCGCACAATAAGTTTGCCATAATATAAAAGGTAAAATATTCCAATAAACTTATTTGGTGTGTACGGAAACTGCCATGCTTGCCAACAAAACGCTAACACCAACTCGCAAGTTGCAGCCACGTTCTACTGTTTTCTCTAGCGCGGCGCGTTGTGTTTCTTGTGTTATGAGTGGAGTGAATTCGGTCAAGTTTTTCTCCCATGTGTCTCACTCAAAAACACACTTTCTTGCTTATATACCCAACGCCGAGACAAAGAAGACTGCCACAGTTCTTTTCATGACTCTGTTTGCCTTTCTTGACACCCTCTCTCACTGGCTGTTTATATATCTCGGGAGCCTTTGTCCTTTTCAATCTCCTTAATGCTTGCCACCATCTTTTTGTTTTAGCCAGTTACTACCCTTTCAGGGAGATGCGCTTTTCACCTTTCTTATCTTCTCGCTACATTTTCGTTACTATGTAGAACAAAAAGTAAAAGATATGAGAGCAGGTTCTTACGAGCGCGGCCACAACCAAATTCTGAGTGTAAGAAAACTAGTAAATTATAATAATAATAATAAAAATAATAATAATAATCATCATCAAAACTCATTTCTAACAACGTCAGGTTGAGTGGTGTTCTTCACACCGATATCTAGGACACGAAACTATTTTTGCCGAGATTGCCAGGCTCAGCGTTTCTTCATCATCATCTTGATCCTGCATCTGCTTCTTCACCAATCTTCAAAATTTTATTTTACGTTTTTCGGTACATTGTAGAGTAACAATAAAGGTGAAATTACACACTTCAAGTGCGCACTAACACAATACCTTTTGTTACAGTTTCACTATCGCAGTGCTATGTCCCGAAAACCGTCTAATATTACTATTACGTACGAGAGAGACTTCAAATTTCCATAAAAATACAAAAATATGATCAGTTATATCCAAGGTTTCATTAAATTAACCAAATGTGCTGGTATGAACACGATTATAATGGACAGAAATAGAGAAAGAGCGAGAAAATTGGGATAGATTAAAAAAAGTACGCCCATTACCTACAATGCCACTCTTTGTAAGTGCAAGAAAGTGCATAAATAATTGTTTAACAACATGATAACCGCGATTTATACTATAGAAACAACTCAAAACTTAAAACACGTTCACGGACCTTTAAATTGTTATTAACAATATAGTTCTCAGAAATTATTTACGTCTTTCAAATGAAACACTTAATAATCCAGAAACACTTTCGTTTGTCAAATATTTATTTATAATATGACGTTGAATCCAGAACTTATATAAAATTAAATCCTCGTATCTAGTTCGATCTCGAATATTTAATAAACTTAGAAATAACGAGTGAAGAATGGAATAAGTATTTTAACTTAACTTACAAAAATTGTGTAACTCATTTAATTATAGGTGGGTAATATAGATGCTCCTACTCCAATTTGAGATTTACCGGTGCCAACAGTACAACGTAAAAATGCTTAACACTTACTTCATTATGTAAATTAAATCTCAATTATCAACTTCTAAAAAAAATCTAATAACACAACGGACAATAACAACATTTCTTACTGCGAGTGAACATTGACATTTTATTGACTACCCCTAACGCGTTCTTAATTGCAAATTTTTGTTGCGTGAATGCGAATTAACTATGAAATTAATATTATATTGTTGTATTATGTTTAGTTTGACTTGTTACTCTTCTACGACTTTTCATCTCAGCTCATGTTTATGGTACTATCCATGACAACCACAAACTGTGGAACCCACTAAACCACTTACAACAAGGGTTAATCTAGAAACCATGCTACAGCTGTTACTAATACAGTTCAGAAACTGCAAAGTTCAACTGTAAAATAATAAGCCATAAAGTTAAAGTCCTGCTTACGGAAGTCTTTCCATCTAGGTCAATCCACTTTTGAGTATTTAATTTACATCTAGAGAAGCTAAAAGTGTCTTTGAAATTGTAAAATATGTCTCAGTTGTAAAGTAGATTGTCCCGTGAAATATGTACGAGTTCCTCATGTATCAAAGTTATGTGGCTTTGCGTTGTAACATATATACGATTCTCGTTGAAATGAAGATAAGTACCAGACGTATCATCTGTTTTCTCTGTACATTCTAAACCCTCATTGCCTCGGAGATACTGTACGAAATTGCACCCTGAAACGAAATATCGAGTGAGTTATTTCTGAAATTGCTGCGTTTTTATCGTGAGTGCAATACTTACTGGAGCACAAAGGTGGCTCTAGTGATGTGGAAGATTCTAAAATACGATGTAGAATCCATTAGGAAAAGCTTTTATCACTGGTTATTTAACTTTCTTTGTTTTATATTCAATGAAATGTGTTGGCTGGGGTTCTTTCTAGTGTATGTAAGAAATTATATAATTGTAATTAAGGCGGAGTTTCTTTTTAATTTTTAAATGTGTGATAGATACAATAGGGATACCGTAGTGTTATTTTAATTTAATTTAATTTAAACGAAGTTTTTAAACCAAATTATAAGCATTATGTAAATTATATCTTATTTTAATAGACTTTCATTTAAAACCAGAATAGTTTCATTTATGCCTTAGCCAATGTCAATTTTTATGGTTAGCAGCAGGGTAAAATAAATAGAAGAAAATAAATAAATTCGTATTAAGAGTCTACCCACTCAGTCATACAATTAATTTTCAGTGGAGAACGCCGTAGTAAAAATCTTATCCACATTACTTTAGAATTTAGATATTATTTTTGTGTATTCTGATTCTGGTCGTCTACTTTTTTCAGATAAGAAAAATAACACAACCGGTTCGCAAGTCAATAAAAAAAATCAACACGTAATTCATATTTTGTTAATTTTACAGCTCCAGGTAGCTGGGGTCGATGGCTTACAAAACATTCTCAGGTGAAAATGGTGGATTCATTGCACTTGTGGAGCTTCGCCCTGTTGTCAATGAATAATCAATAATAATTTTAATCAATAATTGATTTAATTAGGCCTTATTAAATTATTTCGGACATATGAACACCAGACGCTCCATTAGATTTTGTAGGTATCGTAACAATTTTAACTGTGTATTTTTTCCCAGTATTTTTTTGGGTTCCCTGCAAAAATCAGGAGCAACAATCGATATTAAAACGATTTCAGACATATACGATCTGTGAGGGCACAATTATAATAAATAAAAGGTAACCCAGGTCATAATTTTGAAATCTTTTTGCATTTTTGTGTTGCCCAAGAAATGTGAGTAAACACGTTTTCTGACCAAATCATTATTTAATCATGTCCGCGTTTGTACATTCCAAGTCAAAACAAATTAACCTTTCGCCCCTACACCACATTTCAACCTGGTAGTCAACCAATATAATACCTCAACCTATCTCATTATTACACATTCATCCACCTATCTGGGACTACTCTTTGAATAATTGAAATAAAACCAGGTCCCAAGCTTTCAGACACCGGGATGCCTTCCCACTGTAAACACCCCCACCCCCACCCCCACCCCCACCCCCACCCCCCTAACGCCTGGCTTCCCCCTTCATTAAAATACCTTTTAACATCGCGAACAAGAGAAGTCTGACGTTTGACACGTCAAATGCAAAGCCACAAAAGAGAGATTGGTTTTTAGTTTGTTATTTGCATTTGAAGTTGGCGAATCGTTTTTCACTTGTTGTAGTACATTTAATTGAGACGGTTAGGGGTTGTAGGGTGAAACGTGGATACTTTTTGTTGTGGCGGTTCGCAATATGAAGTCTCAGACAACACTCAAGTGTCCAGGTCAAGGGTTTGTCTAGGGTGTAGTCATAGATGGGTCGGTGGTTTTTGCTCATCTTGTTCTTTGGTCATACCGTTTTGCGCAGTGAACGTTTCTCCTTTTTACTTCTTGTATTGTTTATATATAATAATTGGATGAGCGTAGCGAGCGTAGCGAAGATTCCATTTCACTACACTGGAGAAAAAAATCCGGAATGTTTTTTTCCCATTTTTTTTTGTCTGTTTGTTAGCACGATTCCGGCTAAACCGATACTCCGATTGCGATGAAATTTTATGGAGACCTTCGAAATCTCTGAACTTAGAACTGCCACGTTTTTGAGCGCAATCGAAATAAAATTTCTCATAAAAATCGCAATTTTACGATTTTTTTCGATTTTGAAAAAATTTCTTCGATTTATAATACCTACACGCTTTGTCCGATTGTAATGATTTTTTCACTGGACCTTTATTTTATGAATTTATATATTCGTGGAAAATTTAAGCGCAATCGAAAAATTATTTCTCATGAAAATCGCAATTTTACGTGGTTTTTCTTTTTTAAAACAATTCTTTGACTTATAACACCTACATGCTTTATCCGATTGTAATGATTTTTTAACAGAACCTTAATTTTATGAATCGATATATTCGTGTGAAATTTGAGCACAATCAAATAATTATTTCTTATGAAAATCGAAATTTTACGATTTTTTTTTTTTTAAAATTACGATTTATTAAAAAAATTAAAAATTAAAGTTTATTTTTTATTTATTTTTAAATAATTAAAAAAAAATCTTCAACTTAGTAATGATTTTTTCACAGAACAGAAAATCCGCATAACACATGGCAGCTCAATGCACCAATTACGCTCATCCAACAACGCGGCGGGACTTAAACGTTTTCCTAGTGTAATAATAATTATACTTAATCTTTAATATACACACCATTCTATTGCATCTAGAAACCACTGCTAAACCAATGGTAGAACGAAGCTGTGTAGTATAGCACTTTCAGAATGAAACTAATGTTAAAGTGTTTTCATCTATATCGTAGTGTTTATCATCTCTAAAACGTTTTTATCCGTGAAGTGAATTAGTTAAACAGGCTTCACACGAAACATAAAACCAGATTGGAGGTTGAAGTTCATTTTCGGAATCTCTAAAACGTTTTTATCCGTATAAAAACGAATTAGTTCAACCGGTTTTTGAGATAAACTTTTGTAAATGTTTACTTTAATAATCATTTGTGTTTAAACCAACACAAGCAACGTTTTCTCACAATAGAGCAAACTAAAATGTGCCTGAAATTACTTTAAGACAGGCTGAACATGAAACATCAAACCAGATTGGAGGTTGAAGTTCATTTTTGGAATCTCTAAAACGTTTTTATTCGTATAAAAACGAATAAGTTAAACCAATTTTTGAGATAAACTTTAAGTAATTTTTTTCTTTAATACACATTTGTGTTTAAACCAACACGGGCGTCAACGTATTTCTAACAATAGAGCAAACTAAAATGTGCCTGAAATTACTTTTAAACGGGATTAACACGAAACATAAAACCAGATGGAGGTTGAAGTTCATTTTCGGAATCTCTAAAACGTTTTTATCCGTATTAAAACAAATTAGTTAAATTGGTTTTTGAGATAAACTTTAAGTTAATTTTTTCTTTAATAAACATTTGTGTTTAAACCAACACGGGCAACGTATTGCTCACAATAGAGCAAACTAAAATGTGCCTGAAATGACTTTCAAATCCACCACCACCTGCGATGTAGAATACACTGTGTTTAATATCTTAGACGTCATGTGGGTACATCTTGAACAGAATTGTCGACGCAACACCAGGCGGTCTATGGCACTGAAGCCCCAGGACTCCAATAAAGATTGTCACAACTCCACTTTGTCAAAGTAATAAAGCTCCAAGTTTGCACAGAGCGGAAACAAACTGAGACACTTGATGCGAGGCTAAGATTATAGGTGAACCGAGATAAGTTTAAGTTTAAACGTAGTTTACGAAGTCGTAAACGTAGCGAGTTTGTACTAGTCCCTATGGATGAAAACCAGCTAATTTTCCGGGATTTTGTTCCTTTTTTCCCTTTATAAGTTATCCAATGTACCCCAACAGACATGAATGATTTGATGGATTGTTTTTTTAATCTACATTTTGGTGAACAGTTCAATCCAATATTGCTTTAAATACCTGCCAATCTTATACTTATGTAAATTATTGATCAACACACTACGTTTACCACAAGAGTTAAACCGGTTTAGGTAATATGTTTTATGGATAAAAATGTTTTTTTGAAAGTTGAAAAATGCTGCTATATAGCTAAAACGGTTTTACTTCAGGTCGATTCCAAAAGTGAACTAGAAACCGTAATTCTTATTAAATTTCCATGGCATAACCTTTTGATAGTTTTAGTTAAAGTTATAAACTATCAATGAAAAAAGAATATACCTTTGGATTTATTTTTGTCTATGGATCGCATGTATATAATTATGTAATGAATGTAATATGAATGTGAAAATGTGGCTTTAAATCAGTATTTAATCAATGTTGAAAAGTTATAGAGGAAATTGCTAACTCTGTAATATGGCGACGAATTCTAGATTTTGGAGTGGGTTGTCTTTGACAAAGCACGTTTATACAGAACACGTATATTGTTCACCAGTATGTTTTCTGTCAGACGCCATATTTAATGTTTTTACACTGGTGCAAAGCGAGGTTAGTGCAAACTGACTAACGAAGCTAGAGCCAGTTTAAACGTACGTTATTCAGTATAAGAAACGTAATAAACTGAAATCACTTGGTTGTTTTCTACCTATTTGTTCTCAAGTTTCATCGCCTCGCCTCTACGTAGTATAAACCCAGTCTCGCTGTTAATCCAATGCAGTTGGCAGGTTTAATAGAGAAATGTGTTGTAAAAAGTCAACTTTTAAACCACAAGAAGGAATGGACTTCGTGTATTGTTCTAGTTTAGTACGGAAATATGTTCTCATTATCCAGATTGTAATACAGGAGGTTTTGTCTAGTTTTACGTTCGAGAAAATTCTGAAAAACTTCCAGTGATTTTTAGTTTTATTTTTGTTGTTAACACCGGTGCATTGTGAGGAGAATGATGAGGTTTGAATTAATTGGGACTCGAAGTACGATTAGTTCTGTAATTAGATTTTCTCTCGGGGAAGGATTTCAATTCCATGCTTTGTGTTTTCACAAATAAAAGAACTGGTGAAAATAGTTTGGGTCGTATTTTAATTAGATTTTTACTTAGCTACCTCATTGATGTAAACTTATAATGTTCTCTTATTGTCAATTGCTTTTTAATTCGGGTCGGTTTACGATTTAATTACAAGTTTAAAGATTTGGATTAATGCTTCATAGAAGATTGAATGTACTATGATTAGTTTATTGTTAAACAAGTTTTAGTACTGAGTTCTTCTTTGTGCATTAAACATGAGGATAATGATGATGATAATGAGAATGAATGTTGTCAGCACAAAAGTACTTTGTTTGTTGAAAATAAAATCTAACCATTTTATTTATTTTATTTTAGACACATTTTTGTTGTTTATTCTTAGTGTATCAAAAATATAATGATGCTGGTGCTTATGTCGTGTAATGTATGTAATTATTTTTTGTGGGTGTCTTGCGTGCAAAGCAACAGTGGGTAAGATTCGGAAAATTAAATAAAGAAAACAATGATATGTGTTAATGAGATGATGAAAAGTTTTCCGCAATAATTAACATGTGAAGTTTGCAAATCAGTTGAAATTGAACTTAATTAGTAAATACAATCGTGTTTAGAGACTGTTACATAACTGATTTGAACAAATGCCGTGTGGACTCGAAATGCAGCGTTCAAACTATTTGCTTTATATAACCGACAGTGTTGGCTCGGGCGCTAAGCGCTCGACTCTGATTCGGGAGGTCCCGGATTCGAATCCCGTCGAGACCGGAAATCCTGACTGAAGGTTTTTTCCGAGGTTTTTCTCAGTCGTTAAGGCGAATGCAAGGGATTGAGTCCACTTAAACAGCCCTCGGACATCCTTTAACAATTTCCTATCCGCACATACATTGTTAGACAACAGAAGAGGGGCTAATTGCACCCTATAACAGGTTTCCCACGATACAAATTTTTAATTTTATTTGCTATATTCAATTTCAGCCTCTGAAAGTATTTTAAGAGTAACCAAAAACGTTATTTACTCCAACCATCCGCCTGCACTAAAATTTTGTTGATTTTGAATTATAACTGCCGGTACTTGATTTTGACACTATCGCATTTCAACTTAAATTCTATTTGACTTTAGATATTGAATTAACAATGAGGCAAATAAATAGAATAAAGATTTTATTTTACAAATAGACAAGAAATACATAAAAATAATACTCACTACGCGTGTACTAGCTAAATATAGCAACGTAATTGTTTGCCGGTTGTCACAACAGAGAACCACATAAGACACTTTTATGAATTACTTCTGATTTACACAGTTAAATAATCTTTAATCGATAAGTTATAGAAATAAGAAAAAAGAGAGACAATGACTTCAGAATTGAAAGACAATAACCCATTTACAGGATTAAATTTTGCACATTGATTTTAAATTTATTCGAAATAGTTATGACTTGGGAAATGTAAAAAGGTAATTTTTTCCAACAATCAATAAAAATGTGAAGAATAATTTTGCTCCTTATTATTTGATGTGTTATTATATAAGATGATGATCTATAATTCAATGGGCTCACTTAGAATGTATACAAAGTCTTGTTCTAACCAAAACGAGCGAAAACTAGCTCAATCGATGTCAAATCAGTGAAACAGTTAATAAAGAGATTTATACTATTTGAGTGCTAAGGAAAGGTTTACATGCTAGAATTGTTTCAATCTCCACTTATTTAGCCCTATGTCCAGTGTAATATGGAAGTTTTGTCTACTAATTTCTAGAAATCGGTGGTTGTAAATAGCGCCACAATAACTAGTGTATTATATCAAATACTAAGAATAAGGTTTCTTTCATTTATTACATAACGTAATTTAAAATGTTTTGAATTCAAACTTATAATTAAATCCAATAAAACCCCGCTGGTAATGTTTTGTTTGTATTTATCTATTCGAACTTCAAAATAAAAATATATTCCGTTTACTTACCACTGAGGTAAAGAAACTTATTAAAACTGAAATTCTTTACTTAATTAATTTAAGAGTTAATTTTTAAACCAAAACAAATCTTTCTTATTTGATAAAATCTCATATCAGAGTTGAAATTAAAAAAGAAAAGCGTGGTTCACAAACGTATGTTGTTTATGGAAGGAGCTAGATAATCACAAAATGAAAACCGGATTACGGCTGTAATGTGTGTCGGGGTCTTAACGCAGTGTTTGTATGAAATGAGAAGACTTAAAATAGCCCCAAGCATCGCTAGAGATCCGGCACATAATTAAATTTAAGATGAAATAACTACACCTACCTCTTGATGCTCGAAGAAACAGCAATGCTATCACCACTCTGAATTAGTGTCTGCTATACCATGCACGCTCTAAGCTGGCTCGGGTATACCACATGCACTGTGGAATACCAAGTTGTTTCGCCATATGTTTGTGAGATGGAGTTGGACTAAATGAGTTTGTTATTTTTTTTCATTTTAATCATCATCATCATCATCATCATAACTCAGTTCCAACTATGTCGGGTCGAGTAGTGGTTTTCCACTATTATATAGGGCATTAAACTGTTGATACTTACTAAGCTAGCCATAGTTAGTGTTTCTTCCTCATCTAACTCCTTCCTCTCCACCAATTAACTCCACTCTCTTCTGTCCTCCCACAGCTTTACTCTTTTACTTTTACCATTTTAATATTATAAATAATAAAAAACAATATAGATTTAGAGTATTGCCATAAGAAGCGATTTTCAGTTGTGATTAAAGTAAAATCGGTCTGACGCAACTATCAGCTCTCGGCGTCGACGCGTCACCGACGCGCGATGATATCCAGCTAGCGATCGCCAATTGGAATCGTGGTGAACGCTATTTCTACTGTATTTGATTAGACAATTTTCCACCTGACATTTTTTAACAAATTATGAGACACTATAAGTACAATTCGATTCAAGGCATCATTTTTAAATGTAGAGCAAAATAGTAAATTGACATTATAGTATTACTTTCGACTGAAGATGATTGATTGATGTAACTTTGACAGTTTTAAGTAGTTTGAGTTATGAATTTTTAATGTTTAAGGTTTATGGTAAAACTATGAGTGGCAAATGATGCAGATGGTGCTTTAATATAATTTCAGATAATGTATATTGGATACCTATCGAGATGTCTACATAGACAGTTCACTGATAACAAATAAATAAAATACAATTCTTGTAGGATGCCCGCTGTAGGGTATACATATCAGATTTAACCGGTGTGACCCTCTTCAAGTGACTCACTAGGTATGTTGTGGATAGGACAATTGTGAAGGGATGTCCGAGGGCAATTTAAGAGGACTCAATCCTTTGCATTCGCATTATCGACTGAGGAAAACCTCGGAAAAAACCTTCAGTCAGGATTGCCGGTCTTGACGGGATTTGAACCCGGGACCTCCCGAATCAGAGTCGAACGCTTCGCTCAAGCCAACACTCGGTATTGATAACAAGATTAAATACAAATAATGCTTGTTAGTTATTTTCCCCTTAGTAGTTAATGTTAACTGATGACATGGTTAGAATGTGATTTCCTACATTCTCCCGCCCAAGGTCTCCGGGCTCACTATCGATTGCGCCAAAGGAGACAGACTGAAATCGGATCTCAATTGTGTCGCGCCTGCGTTTAATGGCAGGAGGCAAAGATCAAAGCTATTTCCATGAGAAAAAGAATTTCAACGGAGCCGGGCCCATTAGTAGCAGAGGTTTTCACGTTAATGGGCTAAAGATTTTCCGAGGCGCTTTGTGAACACACCCCTTCTCTAATATAAACAGTGATAAGGACTCCGAGCGTTGAAAACACAGAGCCTCTGAGATTTTGACAAAGTACCCTGCCCTCTTTTGCTACGGTGATTTCATTTTATTAGAAACGAGCTTGTGTTCTGTTCGAAGAGACGACATTCCATTGTTTTTTGTTTAAATTTTGCTCGATATTTAGGGGAACCTCTACTCGCAATGTCAATGGTGTTCAAGTCCAAAAAGTTAGAGGAAGATTCTACCTTCGTAATTATTTTTAGATATGTTGAGGTCAACCCTTATTTTTCGACCCCTTAAAAATTTTATACGCACACATATTATATACGAATGTGTGTATCTAATTTAAGGGAAACTTATTTAAATAAAATGTTCGTCCTTGTAGCGGCCCTCTACAGTCTTGCGTCGGGCTTCCCATTACAGCTGGCTGTGGATAACTTTGTCATTGCAGACAAGGTTTCACCATATTATTAAGATTAAAATTTTGTTTTTGTAATTCATTTTGTTTCACACAGACGTGAAGAATATCTTTCTCCACACGAGTACGACTTCATATTGCTATATGACTATAAAGGTTTTTATTTTTATTTACTACAATTCAGAAATTAAAAAAGTCCGCCCCAACCGGGAATCGAACCACGGATCTCCCGCATTCTAGACAGGCGTCTTAACCACTAGACCATCAGGACGGGTACATTTTAAGCTCTGAATTGTAGTTGCATTATACATCTGTCAAGGTAACTGTCAAGGTTACACCGTTCTTTCGGATGGGACGTAAAGCCGTTGGTCCCCTTGGTACTTTTCGAAAGGAGTAGGCTACGTGCTGGATCGGGTTTCCCCTCCTCCCTTCTATTTCCCCTTAATCCTCATCTATCATCATTCATCGTCTCGAATAGCCTTAGTGCATTAATATGAGACGTTAAGCAATATACAAATCAATCAAATTATTATGCTTAGACTTTCATTATACCTCTTTATTGAATCAAATCCAATATATTTTACTTGTTGGGTTAGTGAGATTTAATCTTCATATACATAAGTTAAGACTTAATTTGTATTTAGGCAGATGAATAGTTGAATGTAGTTCATTTAAAAAAAGGTCCTAGCTTTTTTTCCACTATAATGTTCTGCGATAAAAAATACAAATAAAAGCGGATAGCGTTGCTTTCTTGTAAAACCTCTTATTATCTGTGAGAAAATGTTGTTAAAGTAAGGGATGATCTATAAAAGTAATAACTCGTGATGTTTCAATCGAATAATACATTCTAGATTACACTTTAAGTGGGTTATTCCTTTCTCTAAAGCAATACTTTTCATAACGCGAAGTAATTGAATATTGCTTTCTTTATCTAAAAAAGATTATTCGTAAACGAATACAAATAAATGATGCTGTATTCTTTTTAATGGAAGCGTGAAATTGGTTATTCGATTGAATATGAAAACGAATGTAGAAAGCTAGTTACCAAAGTTCAAATAATATTAACGTTTGTCGAACCGTTAGTGTTATTTACAGATTGGTGAATCCCATTCAATGAATAAATAAATACGTATTTAGAGTGTACTTAATTAAATATAACTGATTGTCAGTTTTATTAATTAAAAACATCCCATAGCTGCACATGAATATTTACTGTCGCAAATTCCTTAAATACACATGATATTTGGCTTATTGTTCCAGTACATATACAGTAACTGTTACTTAAACATGGTCAACTTTTCGGGTTTGAGACCCGTATTAGACAGAATTTGTTGATATTTGTTACAGAAACGAATTAGAAAAAACGATTCTGGCGTCGCCTGGAGGTAAATCGTTCCCAACCATTTGGACTCTATTTTATATTCAAAATACCCATCTCTATGGTTGGCCATTATTCCCATGACACCGACATGATATGCTCGGTCTGTTGTATATTTCAACTCCACCTTTGGAAATCTGTTATGGTAACTTCGTTTAGATCCCTAGTTGAAATAACACATCACAAAACATAATTACCATTTATCTTATGATGTAGAACATATGTTAGTTAAAAGATGTCATCAGCTTAACTGCCGGCCATTTGTAAACGGCGAGCAGGAAACCTCGCTCAAATAAGGCAAGTGGAAAAGTCGGAAAAGTCAGCTCTCACGTTCCGTGCTAATCATCTCGGGCCACGCTTAGAATACTAATGTACCTGCTATTAGCAGGCGGTGTGTCGCAAAACAAGCTGGTGATTATAGGGTGTTGTTTTGTGCTCTGGTTGAGTCTCCGGCGGCCGTTGTCACGTGGCTAGGACAAGAAGTACATAAGAATGACACACATTTGTAGCAGTGGTACTAGAAGAAGAAGTAGATTTGCAAATATTGTTATTAAGAATATACAAAATACACCAAGACACATGACACAAATTATAACATTATCCATTAACCCCCAAAATTATTAACTAAAAACTGACACAAGTCACAATGTAACAACTAAAATAATTAGACATTTGCATTCACTGGCACCGCTTTTAAAATTAATCAACTTTTTGATCAATAATCGATATAATATCAACATTACCATATCGTTTGATGCGTTTCAATAGTGAATGAATTGACATAAAAGTTAAATTTAAGAAAAGGTTTGTGAAATGCTTTACAATACAAAGTACAAAAAATTCACTTTAATTACAGAGTGAATTATTATGTCGTGTCCGCCCAAAGGGATATTATGAAGTAACACAATATAAAATATGTAAAAGAATGATGCATTGCAGCGTGGATTTATTAAGAAAGTGAAACAAAAACGTTACATTATAAATAGATAATACTGTGAAATCAAATTATTACTTTTTAAATAAAATATGAAAATTTAAATGCAGGTCACTTACTGATAACGCGCGATCATATAAAACAAATGCAAAACGAGAGTAAAAAGTGTGTTGCTATATTCCATGAACCGAATAATTAAAATCAAAATAATTAATGAAAGCTGATTGCTGTGCCACAGTTTTAGTAGCTAACGGAAATGTTTTAAAACCACTGTTTTAATCAAAACCACTGTTTTAATCAAAACTTATCGACTAAAAGTGATTGCACAAAATCACTCATTCGCGCTTGCTTCACACGTTAATACATTAGTCTTTAGTTTCTTGTAATTTTTCATTAAATTAATCAACGTTATTTATGGAGTAAAAATTGGTGTTTCTCTATATTTCTCAAGGGGGAAGTAGGTATTTAATCCAACACATTGATTAATTAGGTTACAGTCCACTTATAACAACATTTTACCATTTGGCACATTATTGGAAATTTTAATTACCTACTTTAATATTAATTTTATACCATTTTGGGATAATCACACACAATTATGTGTTTAAAGGCTATGCTCGTTGTGATATTCCTTATGATTATTAAGGATCAATGGTCATTGACTAATGATAAATAAATAAATATAAATAAATAAAATAAATGTGCATAATTAAGATTCGTACAATAGTGATATTCATCACTTTCGAAATCAATTAAACGAAAATGACTTATGATCAACTTCTATTTGTACCTTGAGTCACTCATGAATGTACATACAATTTGTATATTTAAACTTACACACTCACTCACACAATCATACACTCAATCATACATACAACACTACACAAATACATTCATGTTTATATTGATTTATTGTCATCTTTGTGTAACGAATGTTATTTATAATGTTGCACTATGTATTGAAATGATTGGTAAATTGCACTAGTGAAACATGTGCTTTGTTGTAATATTGGCCACAAAATAAAATATATTGACCAATGAAGGACCGTGAGTCGTTTCTTCTCGTTTTCTCTTTGCTTTGAGAGCATGCGCATCAGGGACAAACATCCAATCTCAGTGGGGCAACCGCAATTCTGTTTGATGATTTATTCATGCAATTTATTTCTTCTTTCATTTAAATTCCTGACTTGAATAAACACAAATACACTGTATTAAATGAAGCGGAATTTCTTGTACCCTGAACTATGATGAATATAAATTTTACTCCGTGAATAGACTTACATATGTTTTAGATTATGCTAAAGGTTTGATTGAAGAAGTTTACGAATTTAAATTCAAAATAAATTACAGTCCAAAAAACGTCGAAATCAACTTTTGAAATTTTGGTCTCTATTTTTATCGAATATATCATTTATCTACAATATTCATTCTAAGATTGATACACGAAAACCGACAATCTTACCTATTTTTCTTACAATTTTATAATTGACTTGGCTATTAATTGTTGCTTAACAATTAATAGCAGCAATTAACAAAGTTAATATTTAAAATGCATTGATATTTAATCATAATTTCAATTTCATTTGTATTTTAAGAGTAAGAACATGGTATAATAAATTTATTTGATAAATTTGTATATACTTTGCATTAATAAAACACCTTTTTCGTTAAAATATACAAATATTAAATACAAGCTTAATTGATGTATGTAATTTAATGGATATAATAATAATAATGTAATTTGAAATGTGTTTAGATTAAAAAATACTGTTTCTTAGATAATGATAAAATTAAATTAAATTCATAATCATCAACATTTGTCCAAAACAGAGAAAAAATTAAACACGAAGAAATAAACTAATACGAACATAAAAACATAGAACATTTAGCAGTTTTCAAGCAGGAAGTACAATCAAGAATTAATAAATAAATATGTCGAAAAAGTTGATTTCCAACAATCCTCCGTAAATGATTAATATTAATATTTAAAAAATCTTAAATTACAATTAAAAATATTTTTGTAGTAAACCCTGAGTGATATCGTTCAACGAATGCCCAGCTAATTCCAAATCAACTCCAGCTGCAAAACCCCTCACCCTTTGAGCACCTTAATTACCTACCTCGTTTGCAATATGTGTCCAACACATGCCTCGAACAATAAACGCCGCCAATTTTTTTCTACTCTCGAAACGTTCATTGAAATTGTCACAGCTGGAATGAATTGTGTTTGGTTGACAACTGACAAATTGACATCCCTTTGTCACCAAACAAACCACGCCTAGACAATAACACTGATTTAAAACTAAGTGATATTTACAACGCAGCAGAGTGGAGTGGTAACTTCCATGATCATTTATCAACAATGTCCCGCACAATTATCGCTAGATATTATAAAGTCCACAGCAAATACGCCTCTTTTAATAAAGTAAAATACTTGTGGAAATAGGGTGGGAGGGAAAACCAACGCCCATCTAATAGATTGATATTCCCCTTCCACCCCTTCCATACAACACAAACATAACAAAATTAATATGGAATGCACTCTGCACTATTGAAATAACTCGTTAGTGTCATAATGCACACATTTTATACTCTTCACTTTTATTTAATTTGGATGAGCGAAGCGAAGATTCCATTTCACTACACTGGAGAAAAAAATCCGGAATGTTTTTCTTTTTTTCTTTTTTTCTGTTTGTATTATTGTGTGTTTGTTAACACGATTCCGGCTAAACCGATACTCCAATTGTGATGAAATTTTATGGAGGCCTTCGAAATCTCTGAACTTAGAACTGCCACGTTTTTGAGCGCAATTGAAAAATTATTTCTCATGAAAATCGCAATTTTACGATTTTTTTCGATTTTTTAAAAAATTCTTCGACTTATAACACCTACATGCTTAATCCGATTTTAATGATTTTTCCACAGAACCTTAATTTCATGAATTAAGATATTCTTGTGAAATTTGAGCGCAATCGAAAAATTATTTCTTATGAAAATCGCAATTTTACGATTTTTTTTTTTTTAATAAATTACGATTAATAAAGAAGAAAAGTAAATTTTTAATTTTATTTTATTTTATTTTAAAAAAATCTTCGATTTAGTATTAATTTTTTCACAGAACAACAGAAAATCCGCATAACACATGGCAGCTCAATACCTAATTACGCTCATCCAACAACGCGGCGGGACTTAAGCGTTTTCCTAGTTAAATAAATAAATATATATTGTTTCAATATTTTGGGTATTTTCAATGCTCTGGTAAGGTTCTAATGCCAACAATGTAAACGTTAACACTGTTTGATATAAAAAATATTGAAAAATATTGTTGAAATTTTATTATTCTTTAATAAAATAAAAAGTTTTATACAGAAGAATGCCAAATTATTGTTATTTAAGTTTAAAAACATATTAAAATATAGTTTATTTTTATATTATTTATTTTCAACATGAATGAATTACCGTAATACATGCACATTGCTGGGGGTACACAATAATCATGGTATATTTCAATACACGAACAAGCTATCCCGACCAACACGTCCACCCACCACAACCGCAGCATGACCCCGTTTACTTACAAACAATAATATATTGCTTCTTGTATTAAACAATATAATCGAGTATTTCATCAGAACAGCAACACAGATGTAATAACGGTGCAGACACTGTGAAATATCTCACCAGTGCGCGGGGCTGTTATTGGTAGTGTCGCAGTTTGCCGCTGGGGGGCTGGACATCTGTTACAACCCACGCAAGGGATATTACGCATTGGGCCGGATACTGGGATAATATTGTGGACATTTCCACCGCCGAGACTCTTTTATAACGTGGTAACACTTACGTAGCTCATCCAGGGGACTCGACGCGTTTATTTACAGATGAAGGGTCAGACCAAAGAGGTTGGAACGACCAAGTGAAATGTCTTTCAGTGGCGGGGTTGAACGGCGTCTTTGTCAAAATCTAATTTTCTTCCAACAAATATGTTTCGTCTTATTATTTTTTTCATTGTTTTTTTATTGCCTACATCATCATAATATTTATTTATGACAATAATTATTACAAAATATAATAGATTAAAATGAAACTTTCTAGTGGGAAACCTGCCCAGGGTGCAATGCATGTATCTAACTATGTACATTGGAATTAGGACAATTGTGAAGGAATCTCCGAGGGAATCCCTTGCATGTGAATTAACGACTGAAGAAAACAAAAAAAACTTCCATTCAGAATTTTCGGTGACGGGATTTAAATCCGTAATCTAATTTAACTAAACGACAACAAAAAACACACTTCGAGTTCAAAGTGTTTTAAAACGTCAGTATAAATAATTAAATTGCATTGCAATTAGCTTTAAAGTAAGAAATTATTTATATAATATGTGATACTGTTTATCAAACATTTCTATACAAACCCGTTGGAAAGTGTATATTTTGATTTTTAATGTATCTTCTCGAAAACTATTAAATGCGAACTTCAGAAAAGGGAAGGTTCCTTTATACCGCAGTGCATCACATTTCTGCTTGTCTGTCTTTCCGTCTGTGCGTGTGTCAAGTTTCACGATAAAAACCGAACATGCCCTCGATATACCTGTATTCTTTGTTGGCACTGCCCAAGGATGGTACAGACTACTTTTGGTAACCTAAATGGACAGTGAGCAGTCTAGTCAAAATAAATTGAAACTTTTTTCCAACCCGGCACCTCCACCAAAACTCTTACGTAGATGTAAAGTTGCATACATAAAATTAATTAATTAAAAAGTGAATTAAAAACGCAGAAACAAATTGTATCGGTTTCAATAATATTAAAATTAAGCTAAATACCAAAAATTTATTATGTTTGGTAAATGTTTTCTTCAAAATACGTCATATGTATCCTAGATTAAGATATACAACCCATACATTTGCCAGGCTGCAAGACTGTTCAGTATCTGCTCTTAGCCAAATGCGTGCCCTCATACCAACATAGTTTGAGCTCTGGATATAAAGACTTAACAGCAGCATACACATTTCCCTCGAATTTAGCACAGTTTTTTCACAGTCTTATAGATTTGTGCTTATTTGAAGTATAGAAGATTATTGCCTCTTTCACTGTGTTCGCGGTTATAGGGGTCATTTCCTGGGCAGCCATTTTCTTTCATGGGCCAATAAAACTCTATACAGAGGAAAGGCCAATAGCTCACAGCGACGGTATTGTGTTGAAGATGCAAGTTCTCTTACCACTATCTTTAGGTCATTCACTCACAACAATACCAATGAGATTGAGTTTAGAAGACTTAATCTTAATTCATTGCAATTATATTAGATTTAAAAGTGTTTTCGATTACGAAAATTAAACCAATCATATTTCAAACACAAGAAATATATAATATTTGGAGATTTACGTGCCAAACATTTTTTTATACTTTAAAAATGTATGGTACATATTTTGTATGGTTTTGTCTATTTTCTTTATGTGCATGTGGCTTGGTTGAATTTATTATTAATAGGATTAGTCTTTAAAAACACAAAAAAGACCATACTATTATACCTTTTGCATTTATATTTAAGTTTCAATGGTCTTGTTGTAGTAAAACTCGGTTTACCGGTAAATGTGTGACGATTCAAAATGTTTGTCAATTTATTATGACAAATAGAAATTTTAAATACTGCATGATTCGTTATTTTTGTTTTGTGGATGTAATTTATCAAAACTAGGTGGGAGACTTCAGATAATAACTGCTCTAACGTCAGTGTAACTGTTGAATTTTTATTTTACTTTTAAACGGATAACAAGTAACTGCAATACTCACCCAACTGTAATTAATGTTCGAAGTATGTCGGGTAATATGGATAATAAATCAATTTACGTATATTGTAAAATAACGTTTTATTTCAAAATAAATGTGCAGATAAATCGCAAAAAATGTTTTAGCAATAAATTATACTTTCAAATACAGAAGTTTAACTTATATTCAGGGTCATGAAGTAAATGTAAAAAAAAAATGGATTTGAGTTTCGAAAATTTAAAATTCTGTGTGTAATTGTTCAACTTGTGATGTTGATTTCTGTTGCTTTACTTCTCATATTAATGCACTTAGTCAATTCGAGACGATGAGTGGTGATATATGACGAAGGACGATTACAAAAACATGCCTTATGCGAGACTCGAACCCACGTCCCCGTAGAGATACCTGCGCCATTATAGTATACCACCACGGATGGCTTTGTTTAACTTATATATATTTTATTACTTTCCTAGTGAATAAGCTTTTTTACATTAATTATCATTATTTTGTGAACAACATTCAATTTCCTATTAAGTAAGTATCAGTTTCTTAATCCTGAATTCCATCTCCAAAGAAAGCTCGCTGTGTATTTGTGCTGGGAAATATCTCAAAAGTCCTACGAGCTCTGATTGACCAGATAGACGAAGAAAATAAAAGGGAGATGCCAATATGTCCTCCAGCTCCGGTCGCCTGTAATTGAAAATGGATAGAATGACAAAGCGAAAGACGATCTAAACAATTTGATGGAACTCGACTCAAAGTCAATCGAGACCTTGTTTAATATTCCGAGTTATTTTCTTTGCTGGTATTTTCTTTCTCGTAGGTTGGTAGTTCTTTGTCCGTTGTAATGGGGTCGTATTGTGTTACGCCCGATTCCATTAGGGACCAGTTAGGTAATGGGTAATTCGAGAGTTGTTGAATAAGAGCTTTTTTTGTATTTTTGTACTTTTAATTCGGTTATAAGAGCCATTTACTCTGTCAAATACGATTGGGTCGTAGTTAAAATGTATTCAAAAAACCTAGATAGAGAAAGATTTTTTAAAAAATAATTGCCCTTTCTTCGAATATACTCAGGTATAGGTAGGAGTAACCAAATTAAAAGCGAAACTATTAGATTAAAAAATTGTTGGGGGATACAAAAATAAACATCCCCATCATTCAAATATCTTTGGTGTAGCTGTCGGGTTTATAGAATCATCCACTAATGATGCTAATAGCCTCGTCACCTGGACACGAAATTGTCTTGTATAATCTCATCTAAATTATTATGTTATTCGGAATTCTTGAACAACTTTGTCGTGTGACATGACACACACACAGTTGTACGGACATTCAGTGAAGTGTTGCTAATGTAGGAGCTAAACTCCCTTATAGACCACCACTAATAATAACCAAAACCAACAATATGGCTCGAGCGCTAAGCGCTTTACTCTGATTATGAAGGGCCAGGATTCAAATCCCGTCGAGAACGGCAATCCCGACTGAAATTCTTTTCCTAGGTTTTCCTTAGTCGTTTATGCGAATGAAAGGGATTGAGTCCTATTTAAAAAGCCCTCGGACATCCTTTTACAATTGTCCTACCTACAACATATCTAGTTCACCTGAAGAGGTGCATATATTGCACCCTATAACAGGTTTAATTCTCACGGTACAAAAAAAGACTCTAATAACAACTTTCAAAAATAAATAAATAAAATAAATTACCCACTCCGTCATATAACTGATTTTCAGTGGGGGACAGTAAACCAAAGCGACCAAACCAACCCTGTAGGCCCCGACGCAATCGAAGAGTGAGCGCTAACCAACCAAATATCGATATTTTTAATAGGAAATATAGCGATCATTGGTTTGGACAGTGCGAACACCCGAGGATCAACGCCAGAATCAACAAGGCCGATTCAGAACAACTTTGAATTTTGTATGTGCCTCTGCTATAGGACGGCTCCAAAGTCACCAAGTTATCAATGACACATCACCAAACACTAGCTTTATTTTACTTCCGAGGTTATAATTGAACATATTATGTAAATATGTGTGATTATGTAAATGAGTGAGTAATTATTTCGTGTTGTGAATTCTTTCACTTTTCTAAAACATTTTATTTATTGCAACAGAATTTATCTCCACACTTGTTAATCTATGTGTTTTCTCATAACGTCTTGCTACATAAATAAAGTTTCTACATCTTGATAGATGCACAAAATTACTACGATAAAACCTTTTTTAACCGTCCTTGCATAAGCCAAGTTACCGGTAATAACCACTAGCAACTTTTAATACATCCCAAGAAAGCAGTGTTGAAATCTCTCTCCATAACCTCACAAAAACCCGTCCGAGTTTAATACACCAAGACGAACAGACGAACGAATCACATTACAACCCCACGCGTCTTTAAGTGCCTGCTCTGCGGCAACACACTTGCAAATTGCTTCAAAGGAACTAGGCTGCGTCTTTGTCTAAGAGACGAAGACGAAGATAACAACAATGTAGGGGAGTGTTATTACAAGAAGTTGTGTTTACACAATCACCGTCGGATTGTTCCCGATAATAAGCCGTGTTATTGTTCTGTTATTTGATGCTCAAGATAGTATCGTGAACCTCGTTTTGGTACTCATCATCTTACACTAAAGAGAATGCACACATGCGTTTTTAGTCAGAAAATAGCCTGTACACAAGCAGAGCATAACCTGTAACCTATACATTCGACAAGGTGGCTAAATGGTTATCACCTTTCCTTGTTGCTGGTTGATATGATTTTAGCTCGTTATCATAGTATGAAATTCGTTTTTTTCTGACCCCCACTGAAAATCAGTTATATAACTGAGTGGGTAGACTCTAAATACAATTTATTTATTTATAATTAAAGTGTTATAAAATGAATAAATATCTTGATTATTAAGGTGCAATTTTCTGTGATATTAAGTTTTGTAAGTAGAACTTTATTACAAGACTTTTAAATTGCCATCAAATCTACATTTTACACTGTGTAATATTACAAATGATTTTTATCAAATTATTTTGTTAAATATAACTATAAATACTTTAGAATTGTCTACGCTAATAACTTTTCGCATTATTACAGATACATCAAAACTGTTGGCATGTTTTATTTGCCAACATGATTACTCTAGCATTGGTGTTATGCAATATAATATCTAGACACAATTTTTAGATTTTAATACATTTTAATATTTATGTAATTTTATTGTTATTATTTAAAACCTGATATTATTATAACAATATGCAACAAGTACAGGTTCATGAGTAACCAATGTAGGAAGCAAAACGTATTTTTGTCGAAGATTACAAAATCTCTTCCAGCACCGAATTATTTTGGTGTAGTCCCTTTTTATGGCCTCCCTGAAACACAAATTTCACAAAAAACTTTCTTTATCTTCATTGTTGAACTTAAAGGGAAATTACAACAACATTCGCATGTTATCTGCGGTAATGTATTAATAACTCTATATTTTAGGAATCAAACATATATTTCCTTATTGGCTAATGTAGGTATATCTTTGGTTGCAGACATCCCCTCGCCCGCCTGCTCGCTCGTCAAGTATTCTCCTTGGGAGGAGATCAAACACACAGACCTTGGACTCTGGACACCCCTGGACTTCACTCCCGCCTTCATCTCGCGCATGCGGTAAGTCCAACGTGAACTATTATTATGTATTATACTTTGGCCTACACTCACATTAAATAGTTGTTCAAAAGTAATCAAAAGAAAGTAATCTTCTGTATAACATGTCAAAAAATCGCGTAAGCTCTCAGGAACCGGAAATTAGAAGTGTATGGAGAAGTTCACGGGATATCTTCTACAAGTGGCACACGAAGCATTGACATAATCGCCATTAACTGTAATAAAAAAGAATGCTTCATTTAGACCCAACGGTGAGATTTGAAGACCACAAGGGACAAGCAGAGGAAGTGCATCTCGAGAAAAGAGTCATCTATGAACCGACGGTGAACTATTTCAAAGATCATTATGACTTAAACACAAGAAGTGTACCAGTGCTTATTAAAGGAGAAAGTAGGACAATTCCAGAATTTTTTAAAACTTTCAGGATTATTTTTGTATAACAAGTAGTTTAACGAATGAGATTGTAAATTTATTCTGCGATGGTCCATTCTTATTTTTTGAAACCACTTATATAGTTAGAAGGTTATATTGTAGATGTTTGTCTATCAATTGATTGTCATTCTGTGTCATAAGGCAACAGCGCTGGCTGCAGAGACCAATTAAGGTTTATTTTATTACACATACTTCAAATACAACAAATCGAAAAAACTACTTACACAAATCACTTTATCGCAAGACATTTAAATGTTTTAAATAATACATCAATATTGAACTTCTACATTATAAAAGGTATAAAGGAAAGGGAAGTTAATTTTTAATAGCAGTCATAACTGCAACACAATTACCTTATACGGAGTGGCTCATATGCATAAATGTATAAAATCGTACAACAAACATAATATGTAAGGCATATATAGGAGAATATTTCTGAACAATGAATTAGGTTCATTGTTTGTATACGGAGATTGATGGCCAGTAACACAAAAATTATCATCATAGAACCGTTATCACACATTGTCCTATAACAAATATAAAAGATCACCTACACTGCATCATGCAACCCATTACAATAATTGTTGTTTATTACAATATTATTATTATATTTTACTATCAAAGGTATATTAAAATTAAACATAAAAAGATAATGAACCAATTTGAATCTAAGCTAAATATTCGAAGTAAATACGTGTGGCATAACGTGGTTTTATAAACAATAGAGTATATAATATTGACTTTCATTAAGCTTTAGTTACAATATAACCAGTGTCTTCTAGTTTTCTTCATTAAAAAAACTAAATTTGTTTGGAGATAATACTTAACATAAAATAATACTCAAGCACAATTCGTTGGTATGTGAAAACCTGACATAATATTCTCGAAGTACGGTACGTTATTTCTTGAAACTCATTCCAAATTATGTCCTACCTTCAAAACTGTCTGCGAATTTAAAAATTTTAATTTCATATACTCTATTTCCTTTACATTTATTTTCATTTGAATGAAGTTTATTCTTTATATTACGTACCTATCTTAAACATTTGATAGAAAATACACCTCTCTCAAGCTTCAAGTCACAGCCATAGCAAAATAAAATTATCTTTTAAGTTTAAGAACATTTTTCTTTTGTCTTTTTTATTTGAAAATGTTGTAAGTTTATACAAAGGTGGATGATCAAAGAGAAACTCTTTGTGTCTAGCTAAAACAGGGCACAATACAAGGGTAAAACATAAAAGCGCCTGCCATTAAAATACAATTCACGGCTTCTAAATTCACATCAATCATGACGAGCTCCCGCACATGCCCTGGAAGATCGCTTGTAAACAAAGGCTGGTTGAAGTGATCCGGGACGTTAGATGGAATAGAGAGGTTCGAGTAGGAAGATGTCTTCAAATAATGATACAAGAGAAATGACAATATAATCATCTTAGGAAACATAATATTGACATCCAGGGTCCATATATCTTCCTGAGAACTCTGAAGAAGACATTTTGGAAACAAAACTGATATATACAATAAAGTAAATGTTATTAAAAGAAATACAGCTGTACAAAAATATACATCAATGATAAAAAAAAAACAGGCATTGCATAAAATGTGTGATCTTGTCAGGTATATGGTAGTATAATTAAAATTAAAAATATACAGTATTAAATTTTTATTTTTTTAACAATATATTAAAAATAGTCAATTTTTTTCAAAATATGTAAGGCTAAAGTATATGTTAATTGATTTGTCACCCCATTAAACCGGAAGAGAATTTGAACAAATAAACCTTTGTCATTATAATTGTGTTCAATTTCACGTATTCCATGGCTTTCATAACCTATTTAAAATAACTCAATCTGACTAACGTTAATTAATTTTCAAATATTAGTAGTTGATTTAAAGGAACTGTTATATTCGGTTTTACCGAGTTGTGCTAATATTAAAATTATTTTCATGAACATGGTAACAAATCGCGAGTTTTTAATTACTAAGTCCCTACGTCAGCTTTTACAGCGAAAATACTTGAGCAACCAATTTGTATCTACAAACTAGAAAAAAAATACATCAATATGTTTTTATTTATAAAATATTGTTATAAAATGAGGCCAACAGAGTCAGAGAGAGTCACGTTCCAAACATTGTTTAGTTAGTAAGATGAAATGGACCGATCGCCGCATCCCGACGATCCATCCAGTCCACTGTGGTAGGGTAGAAGTGCGTGCAAATAACCGGACGATCACAAGTGCCCCTGACTTGAGTAGTGCTCCGCTCGTCCATTCGACATTATTGCCACTTACCTTGTTTGTTTGTTGTCTGTCTGACGGTCAACATCCTTCTAAACAAACATCATTGAGACTCAAGTGTTCATTTCTGACGATATTCGATTTTGATAACCATTTCACTGAACTTTAGAGGGGCATGCTCGTTTATATACCACTTTTCAAATTTATCAGCCAATTTTATTCACATTATATGCATGATGTTTCATGTTAACTAAGAAACATCCTTTTTTTTAGCAATTTTCATGGATTGATTTTAGAAAATTATTTAAATTAATTCAATTAACAAGTAATAGAATGGCAAATAAATCCAAATAAGTCTGCATTTTTTTATTAACGAAAGAGTTTTAACTTTAATTTTCACATCCAATTTTATTCACATACTCTTGATTGGATAATTCCCGCAATTCACTAAATATTAATAGAAAGACACCTATTTTAGCAATTTCCATGAATTGATTCAAGAAAATAATAAAAATTAACGAGATTTTCAAGTATAACCCAAATAAGAACCGAAATAATTTTGCGTTTTCCAAATGATTTCCAAAAGATCATGTAAATGTGCTAGATATTTTTCTTACATCTGTTCATTATTGGCAATTACACAAATATTTATTCGCATGCGATGATAAGTGGCTGCATCAATATGAAGGCGTCAAATATTAAATCACTTCTACTCCATTTTAAGTTGTCAGCAACACATTAAAAATATAATATACATATACTAATATAATTATTATATTCATTGCATAAGCTTTGATTAACTTCAACAAGAACGGATTCGAAAGTACCCAAAATAGAGACCGAAGCTTTCCGTTTTAAAACCAATTTTATTCCCACTTTACATTCCCGCTGGTGAAGGTGCCAAGTATTTAATTTCTGACTTTCTGCCACGCCATGGCTATGTTTGTGTGGTAACGCGCAGTAATCGGAGCTCATGTTCGGTTTTCATCGTAAGACGTGACACACACACACGGACGGACATAATAATAATGCATATAGGGAAGCGTTGATCCCTAATATTCAATATATAATAATAATAATATTAATAATACTAATAATGATTCACTTATTAAATACGTTCCCACGTAGGGGATGTTTTAAGATGCGTCGTAGAATCGTAACATTGGAAATCCCATCCCACCGGTGGAAAGAAACGTATAATTTTATTTTTCTTTTCTTTTTCTATTTACTGTTGATTAGTTGCTTTGCTTTCCTTTGGGTACTCTCTTACAGGTGCTTGTTGCAAATAACTTTAATACATTGAAACACTCTGTTGTGACTTTCTTATTAAAACACTCTCTCTGCACTCCCTAATTATTTTTTTTTTCTAATTAGAGAGTCGCAAACTTAAGTTAATAATATGTCACAAAGCAACGAAATCTCTTGTTTGACATTATTTACTTACCTTTGTGTGACAGGGAAAAGATGAGTTACTAAGAACTACTTAGCACTACTTAAAACTTACTAGGCTACTTAGAACCAGACAACGTTTCTGCTTGTTAAATAGGTGTATCGAGTACGATACTATTAAGGTTTAATTAAGTTAGTTAAGTACTGGGGTAGACATGGTATAAGGTAGCTAGCTGTAATGTATGTTGTTAATGTTGTGCATTTACTAAGCATTAGGGGTAATTACAGGAGAGAGACGTAATTCAGTGTAATGCTTTACTGTCGTATATGTGGTTCTTTTTTTATTTACGACATAAAGTAAGAATTCTCATAATTCATCACAAACCACTAATTGATTTAAGTAACAGTATGTGGTTTTAACAAACGTGAGTGAATATTTAATTTCTGCATTCAAATTTAATAAAGATTGATATTTCGAAGGATTGAAGACTTTTGCGGACTGTAATATTATTACTATACGGTTTTCGGGACATTGTACCGCGTTTATAAGAGTGTAATAACACATACTGAAAGTTTGTGAAAGTGTGAAAGTTATTGAAAGTCAATTATTTTTTCTGAACCTTAAAGAGACACGTCTGAACTTTTCATTGTGATTAATGCATACTTAAAGAATTAATAATATGATCATAATTTATTTAAAAATTAAACTAAATAACGTATGAACAATATCAATTTTTAAAAAAAACATATTTCTCGCTCATAATTTTGAATGGCATCATCTCTTTTGTAGTTTACGCTTAATTTTTTAAAGAGACTCATTTGAAGAACGTATTTTTATAAATTCTTGTAAATAATATGCTAGAATCACAAAACAAAATACTACTTTAAAGATAGATTTTTCATATTTTTGGAATGAAACATTTTTTCAACACATAATTTACTTGTTTTTATACTTCCATACCGAACACTTAAAATATCTATGTGTGAACGACGGAACCAACATAAAAGATGCTTTGCGTAGTATTGAAAATATAAACTAATTGAAGGGTTTGATAGTGAAATCAAATTGTTACCCATGACATATATAGAAGGAAAAACTGTACTTAAACTAGATATAACTGATTTAGAATCTTTTTGAAAGTCCAAAAACCAATTATAATTTGTATTGTTATCGTGTTTTTTTCGTGAATTAACCATTAGTGTTCATAATCTTAGATTGCGTGAATGTATACTCGCTTGATAACAATGTAAGTTTTAAAGCAATTTGCTTATTTCACCCCGAGGTAAATTGTATTTGCAAGATGCAAAATGTGAACATCTCCCTTGTAAAGGTCTACTCTTCCATTAAGCGAATCCTGAGCATTGAACATGCGTTTCCAGCACCTGTAGCGGGAAGTACAAGGCACTGCTAACACTTGATTTCCGCCGCCGGCGACAACCCCCACTAACACACTACACCCTCACGCCTCACCACATTCTCTCACCGCCCTTTAAAACCACCCCTAAACCAGCCCGGAGCGATACCCTACCTCAAAGGAGGCGCAACCACTGAAAGTACAGCCACGGTCAAAATCATTCATTGTGATTTACATTTAGTTCAAGATTTAACACAATGAAAACATTTTAGGAAGCTTGTGGATAATCGAATATTTACTAGTCTAGGTAAATAAATCGATATTTTGGTATGATAACGATGTGTGGGGAATATTCTCGCTATCGAGTTTTTAAATCCATATCGAAATAGCGGAAAGAATAAACCACAAAAAACTAAATTTGGCTAAAAACGTAAAAAAAACTCAACGAGGATAATAGATTTGAAATTTGGTGGAGGTGCCGGGTCATAAGTAGTAGCAGCAATAATTATTAATATTTACATAATTTGTCAGAATTCGGTTTGAGGGAGGGATAGGTTTTAAAATATTATTCAACTGTTTTCATTTAAGAATGTCCGTGTTGAATTTAAGTTTGAATATTATCGTACACCGTCAGTCGTGATATGTTATTACAGTTACACAGAATATGTATGTATTTTTCGTTTTACGCGAAACAATTGCAAGAGAAATTAATTTTCAAATGTTTAATATTATATATTGTCATTTTCAACATTATTCATGTTATGTAGATTTGTTTTGTATGTTTTTCATATTTTTGTTGTTTTTAAACAAGCAAACAAATTGATAATATTTTACTATTCTAATTCAATGAGCAGAGGATGTTTGTTTATCATTGTTATCAGAACTCTAAATAATTATGTGGATTACAATATTGATACGTTGGCCGCTATTTTCAACATAATTTTGATTTGTTTGTAATTATATCATATGTTATAGTATATTTTATCTCGAATTCAACAACAAGTGCACTTTATTGTAATCCACCAATAACAATAATCACTGAATGGCAAACGCAGACTTCATATTTATGATAACAGAAGATTCATAATTCATAACAATGTAAATGCGAAGATTTTCAGAAAAGGGCATAACCCCCCAAGACAAATGTGTCTGTCAACCGCACTATTAAATGTTAAAACTGAAGTATTGTTATGCAAAATTAAATTAAATTATGACTCAAGTACTATCCAATCTTTGTTGCTATACTTATTTAAAACGAGTAACACTTGAAAAATTTCAAGTAAAATTAAACTATATTAAAGGAAATATATTGAAAAAATACACTCAATCGGACATTTCACCTGTTATTTTCCATTTTAAATTTATCATTACTATATAATTCAAATTATGTTAACAGTTGTCAATGTACAATATTATAATTTTACAATCCATTTTGTTTTCTCTAATGTACACATTTATTATTCACACATTCTTTAAAAACAAAGTTTCCCAATAATGAAAACAGAACATTAAAATAATTGGCCCACCTATTATTTCCCTTTAACCATCCACAAAGGTAAACATTTTAAAAATTGTGTTTGAATATTCCCCCGTACCGTGTGTTATTGCTTCGTCTTTACGCTTCCCTGTAGAGCAGTGTGTACACTCCGCTGCTTCACCTAACTGTGCTCCTCCGAGCATCTAAATAATCCCCCACATTCACCGGTCAACATTCCTACCTGTGGTTTCTGATGCGTAACAAACAAACAAACAAACATCCGAGCAGAGTTGTGCAACTATTCTCAGTGGATCGGTGATCTCGTCTTGTTGTGATGAGAACCCTACTAAGAATAGACTGTGTAAACTAGTGGACGATGAGAAAGTTTAGGGCAGTTTCCCTATGCTTGTGCATTATTAAAGCTCCTGTATGGAAGTTGTTTGATAAGTTCAAGAGTACAAAGTATTTATATAGTATATTTTGAATATTTACAATCATACAATAAAGTTGAATACAGAACAAAAAAGTTATTGAATTCGAATTAACTTGTGTTTTATGTCTTGGCGTTACAAGATGAAATGCTCACTTATGTACTTGGCATAATAGCCAAACAAGTCTTGAAATTCGCTTTAAAATAACATGTTCTTAATCTAACAATTCTATTTATGGCACATATTCTACTGATTAGATTAACCATAATACATTTAAACATAAATATACATTACATAACTTATAAAGACTAAAGCAAAATATAACACTCTCCGATTTGTTGAGTAAGAACCATTTGCCACGAGAAAGATGGTCTGTGATTATCACTTTTTCTGCAGATTCAAGTGTCAATCTTATTTTATTTTTTTATTGCGTAACAACAATTATTATTAAGTTATCATATTATAAGAAGACGAAACAGAATCTTATTTATTGTTTGTTTTGATGAACGTTTCTGTAGTAAAGTACACAAAAAATCCCAAGTAAAATACGCAAAATAGATCTACCACTTCAAATGTCCCATTTTCGAACGGCGAACCTTCTTTCCCAGTGCAAAATTCTTATAAAAGTGATCTTAACTTAAAAACCATTAATTTTCAGCCTTGAAGATAATTTTGAATCATTTCGTACAAGACATAATAATGGAATTAGTAGGTCTATATTGAATCTTCATAACGTTATTTTACTTAGCAACAACAAAAGCCATACCTGCTCAATATCATTGTTATGATATCATTTAACAACAGCTTACACAGTCTTTGCCTTTGTTTGTAATGTAAGGCCTGGTTTATTTCCCAAAATCAGTAAGCTATATTTAAGCCTGGTATCTTACCAAATGGGGATTTGCTCCTATCTTAACGCTCAACATACAACGCTTGCTTCACCTGCCATCATTAAGCTCTCGGTAATGTTTGGTGGTCGTAGGCTTAAGAGGCATCGGTTTTGTAAATTATTGAACACAAAGCAGAATATTCCTGCTTTGTAATATTGAAGCGATAAATGTAGACAGGAGGAAATAGGTAAATCATGGTTCATGGTAAGGATAGAAAACATATCCAATACAAAACACAGCCTAACAACGAAATCACTCACTCACTGTTTCTGTGACTGTCACTGTTGTTTCTGTGTGTTTGTTTTGTTGTGTTGTCACTGTTTTTTTGGTCGTTATATCCGTCTATTATTTGTGATATTAAATGTGTGTTTTGTTTTATGTTTTATTATAAATATGCTATTATTGAGGAAAATATAATATATTAGTAACATTGATGTTTTAAAGTTTCAGCCGAGGAGTTCATAATTTAAATTTTAAATTAAAATGTGTGGCTCGTTGGTCTTGTGGTTAGCGTATCTGCTTCCAATGCAGAAGGTCCAGGGTTCGATTCCCGCCAAAGTCAGAAGTTTTTTAACTTCTGATATGGACTCGAAGTCCATCAGTTCTTGTCTTAGCAGTTTGTAAACGGTGACTTTGAAGCCGTCCTAGCAACGAAGCACATAATAAATTCAGAGTTGTTCTGAATCGGCCTTGTTGATTCTGTCGTTGATCCGCGGGTGTCTGCACCGTCCATTCCACTGATTGCTGTATTTCCTATTAAAAATATCGATCTTTGGTTGGTTATCGCTCACTCTTTGATTGCGTCGGGGCCTACATGGTTGGCTTGGTCGCATTAATTTACTTTCCCCCACTGAAAATCAGGTTGTAAAACTGAGTGGATAGACTCTTAATACAATTTATTTATTTATTAGATTTGTAACATCAATTAACAGAGAATCACAATAATTTTACAGAAGTGTCGACAGATTAAAAAATGTAGTAAACTTAAAAAAAGTGTAATTACTTCCTGTATGACGAAAACGCGCAACATTATTTGTAAACAAAAAAGGAAACAGTTTTTTGTTACATACAAACGTTAATATTAACATATTGTTTTTTGCATCGGTCCGTTTATGGAATCGAAGACATATATTGATATAATATGTTCGATACTTTTCGTGTAAGATAATTTTACAAATCCTTTTAACACCAAAAATTCGTAAATTATTATTTCTCACATATGTCGATCCACCAAAATTGCAATTAAATATTTGCATTAATTTTTTTGTCCTAATTAGCGCCAGTACATGAAATTTGTGGTATAATGTGATACGAAATATGATAAGGACAGCCCAATAGTCCATATCAAACAATATTTTTGTGTTTTCTTTTAACAAATCAAAATGATTGCAAAAATTAAATTTTTTCCGACATTTTTAGTTAATACCGTAAAAAACATTCGGTACACTACTTGATAAACAGTGATATTAAAAAATTAGCTCTGTTCACAATATATCTAATTTATCAAATTAGAAGCACCATGTGAGCCCAGTTATAAAACTGAGCAATGCAAATTATGAAAAGCTGAAATGAATAATTACTTAGTATTGTTTCGTGTGGTTTTGTCATTTGTGATAACTATTGCATTCCGTTAAGTTTTTTTATGCCCGATACATTATGATGATGATGATGATACTTTTGTTGCTTGACGTCTTTATTTGTACGAAGGCTATTCTAGATGATGAGTGGTGATAGATGATGATAAAGGACGATTACTAAAAAAAACAATACCTTATGAGAGATTCGAACCCAAGTGTTCATAGAGCTATTCCCTTCGGACCAGTATCTTAATCGTGTGTACCTCCACGGACGGCCTGATACATAATGGTCGATCGTACTATAAATAGTATATTGGAGACAAAACAAAATATTAGATTTTAAGATAATACATGATTTACTAGTAACCGATTATATAACGAATTCTTATTTAAGTTTTTTATTCGAAAAAAATTAAATAACAAATCAATAGGTTAAAGTTATATTTTATATTATAATGTTAATAATTGCCTAACGAGCACAAAATTAACGAACATATTTTAAACGGATCATCATGCGTAAAATTCTTCTATTTTCATCGAATAGAATACCAACTCCAAAAAGCAACATAAATCACTGAGATCAGTGTTTGCTACCCACTGAAGGAGACGCGGTTGATATATTAGACACATTGTACCCTCAGAGTGCGTAGCATCAATAGCGCTCCCTTTACATTGAACTGTTGCTCTCTCACCATTCATTCGTATCCGCTTCAACCCCTGGGTTATTCACGTCATTAGTCAAAGAGGCGATACAAGCGTCGCCTTTCATATCGTTATAATGTTAATTAATTGTCGATAGATCGATTAATATCGATTACATAATAGCGTGGTAATAGTCGCACCTGGGGCTGAGGTGAGAGTCTCACATTAAGGGTGATTTAGGGGGGTAGTTTGGAGGGCGGGTCTTGGCACGATCGTAACCTGGACATCGACACTAGTCGGGGGGGAGGGGGTCGTCCAAAATAGGGCACGTTCTGGTACCTACCACATGCATTAATGAATAGAATATATTTGCTGAAGTATATTTTACATAATGTTTAATTCGAAAATTGGAATTGTTTAAAGTGGATTAATTTAAGTCGTTGTTTTATTTTAATATTAAAACAGCAGTTTTAAAACAAATCAGGTAAACAGATGGAACAAGAAATGTACGATTTCGAAAAATAACGCTAGCTTTCTACAATGCGTAAAAACATCTACAAAGTAGAGTTTATTTAAATTATTAAGACAGTTTTATTCTGATTCGGAGTTTGCCGAAAATTTTTATCAGCTTAATTATAATGGAATAAAGCCCAGCAAACGTCAAATCTTTCATAACTGCCAAAATGTAATGTATTTTCTTCGCTAGTAGGATGTTCCTTGCAATAAAACATAGTTTATGAATTTATTTGGCATTTCTAAGCTCTATACGTTGGAAAGGTGAAATGTATGTATTAGCTTTTGGCATGGTTGGAACAAAAACAATAACATAACAAAATAAATTGCTGCATCAATCTTATTTATTCTAAAATATGATCAAACGAGTTATGCGAGAAAAATATTTCAAAATAATGTTATTGTTAGAAAAGTAAATGTATCATTGTAGTAATATCAATGAAATTGTTGACTTACATTGTAAAGCTGAAATATAGTTGTCTTTTCAAATGAGGAAGAAAAACACTTAAAACACATTTCTCGATTTCCGCGAAGCTGTCTTCTTTTTCAATCCCTGTACTTATTATCTTCCCCTTCCAAAAATTCTTCGAAAACATAAAATTACACTTTCCGAGCATTTCCCTGTAGAATTCGCATAAAAATGATTTGTTTGAACCCTAAAAGTAATTAAATTCCATGGCGAAAGCAAGGAGATTCGAGAAAGTGCTGGACTCTGAAACAAGGTTTTTATTTTTTACCTCAAAGTTAGAAATTAAATTTTAAAAAAAAAAACAGTGGAAAATACGTGATTAAATTGTTATTCTGTTATCGTCCATATTTCTCTACAAGAAAAAATGTTACTTATTCAAGAAAATTTATCATTATTAAGGAAATAGTGTGCGTTTTTAATTTACTTGAATACTTAAGGTATTATTTATAAATTGTGTTAATTCCTCTGAATTAAATTAAATATATTTTGTATATTTAAAATATTTATTTAATTTGTAATTTAGCGTAATTGTTCATAACTTATTAATATACGCCCATCTAACTTATCCCATTCCAAACGTTAAAGTAGATTTAAATAATAAAATGCTGACGTAGCTGGATATTTTTTTTCTTTTCGATAGAATCCAAAACGTAAAAACCGATATAATTTATCAAAATACATTTGTCATTAACTTAAATTGACAATCTATCAACACATAATTATTTTCACGAGCAGCTTAATACTTGGTCTAGTAGAACATTTTTATTTTTTAATAACTGAATTACATATTTTATAACGCTGAATTCTAATGATGCTTTTAGCAACATTTAATAATAAATTTATAAACTATTACTTCATAAAATAAACCAGACTGGAAAGCTTCCAACTTAGAAATATGACACTGCTATCGCACAGTCGGATCCCCTTACAATAAAACTAGACGTATTGTTTAAATACAAAATGGCGTATACATTTCAGAAGTTGGATCACAAACAATTCTAATGATGAAGTCAACATGGAAATTCCCAACTTGTCTTGTTCGTTTTGGCTTGTGAATTAATTAGTGTACATAAATGGAATCCTCGCTGAGAGCTGGGAGGGCACAGACTATTGTGCGCCCCAGGCCATCACGCAACTCTCTGTTTATCTGGGTCGACTGACCCACGGACACTCATTAACGTAATAGTAAGCCAGAGACTATTAATTAAATTGATGCAATTAAAGGGCCCTTGACTTGATAGTGGGTGACAATTAGTTTGGGAATCTGACTCTGAAGGAAAATCTTGTCTGGTATTATGTTTACACGTTATCAGTTTACTTCATTGCTTTTGTACCGATATTTTGTTTTGATACTACAAAAAAATGTGTGAAAAGTTTGATTTCATAAAGACATACAAAATTTTGCTTTTTAAAACTAATTTTCTCAGGTAGACAATGATTTAATGCAAAGTTTCTTTTGAAAAACAACCTGAATAATATTAATAATTTTAATTTAAAAAAAATCAAAATTTAAAAGTTAATAACACAATCTTAATGTTATAAAAAATGAAACTATATAACAGGTAATAACGTTATAAATACAAATCATTGGACTTCTGTTATTAATATCTTTATTAAATATTAAATAAATATAAAATAATATAAAAATTATATAAAATAAATATAAAATAAAGATATTAATAACAGTGAAAAGTCCAATGATTTGTATTTATAACAATCTTAGTGTATAAAAATCGATAACTTACAAAAAATAAAATTTATAATTATGTGCTTAGCAACAGTTTATAATTTTAAATGCATTTATGTACTTTTTATGTATTGTCCTTTGAACATTACATTTTATAACTAAATAGGACTGGCTTACAATAAAGAAATATCTAAATGCATATCCCGAGAATAGAGACCAACTAAAATTGTAAGTTTTTAAAGTTGTCAACACAGACTCATACCAAATATATAACATTTCGTGTTCAAATATTTTACCTATGTAAAGTTAAAAATCTGTACAATAATAAACAATACACTATAGTTGTATGAAGAAAACAATAAAGCGTTTAGGGCAGTTAAGTCAGTAAGAACAACTAGCACGATATACAACTTCCTTTGTAAACAGTGAGATTACCAAACCGTTATTTTTCAGTAGAAAGAAACACATTAATCTAAGATACTATCTGCTTATAAAATATATACCTCCCTTATCTTTAACGAAAAAGTTTTTTCTTCTTAATTGAGCCAAAAATAAAAAAAATTACTCCCATTAAACAAACTTGAATACTTCCTTCATCTTTTGACCTAGTTTCTTAAAAGAATTTCTGCACAAACTTTGAATAAACCTACCCCTTGATATCCTGCGTCCTTTACAATTACCCACCATTGCATAGTTATTCACTGCACTAAGTGGCTGCATCCTTAACGTCGTCGCTAATTATTAATTAATATTTAAGTAAGGATGCTCTGCCATTATAACCAACACCTTCATACCGGTAACACCAGCAAACAATGCAATTACTGCGAGTGTATAGTATTATGGTTTCAGGTAGACCATCTAACATACAACCGGAATTTACTACTTGTACTTGAGTAGGTCAGAACCCAGGGAAATACAAAACGAACAAAACTACTTAACTACTTAATCATGTTAATGTTATACACTATATAAGTCTTCGTCTTGAGGAATAATGTACACGTACGCAATTTACGGATTTCACAGTGTTTTGGGTGTAAGTGCATATCTAAAGATATTGAATTTGGAGTGATCTGTTCGAATTCCGAGTAGGGTATTTCATATTTTTGAAGAAAAAAAAACTGTACGTTTGTCTAACTGCTTCCTTCTAAGAATCAATGAATATTAAGATTGTACACTGTTTTTTTAAACTAAGTACATTAAACATAATTTGAAACATATTTAATACTGGAAAAGTTTTTGCAACTAAATATAAAATATAAATTATATGTTTTGAAAAAAAAAAACTTGTTTTGCAGTTTGTTTTTATGTAAATATTACTTGTTTTAAAAATAAAAATCATACCAATACCAATCAAATCCAAGACAAATACATTTCTTATACCATCAGAGAAAAGACCTCGACCAAAGTACGAACTAATTTTTTTGTTGGTTTTCAGAAACCCCAGTAGAGGAATAATGCGATACAAAATAGGTCAACTTAAGATTGGTTATTATGTTAATGTTCGTGTAATCAAACATGTTTATATTGAGAAATATCAATGTTTAATAACTATCAACATGAACATTGAATAACGTTTAGTAGTTGTCCTAGTGTTGCGCTTGTCGCATCCTCTTTAAAATGATAAATTTTTAATATTTTGCCCGACATTCGGTATTTATGACGGATATGGTCGCCCAGAGAATCGATCCCCACCCCCTCAACCCTCCCTCATTCCCCTATTCCCCCACCCAAACCCTAACCCCAATGTCGCACCCCCATATCCACCCTCGTACAAACATCCAAAACGGAACAGATCCCAGCCCAAAAATCACCTTTTATCACACGCAAATGCACAAATCGAAATTAAGCTTGAAAGCTTTCTTGACACAAAAATATTCAACACATGTTTGAGAATGCTCACTCAAATTCAATAACATTCTAGCTTTGACGTGCGTTTTCAATCGATGTGTTGCAAAATTCTTCACCATCGTTTCATTTTGGCACATTTGATAACGAATCCATGTGCGTTGCGTATGGAAGCATGTATCGATATTGACAAGTCATTCGATATATCGTTTCGCTTGAGGATGGAGTGAAATGATTATCGCCTCACCCGGCAGCTTATTCCTCAGAAAGTAGAACGATGACGATGGGAATAAAATGGGGATGGGGAGTTTTATGTTTTGTGGTTGGTATAACCGAAGTGGAGGGAAAGAGTTTGCTGGTATTTCCAGACACAAAGAAGGCGAAATGTTGTCAAGGTAAGGTATAGTTGGAAAGTGAAGATGCAGTTGCAAACAATGATAATAGTGTTTAGAACTTTGAAATGTGTTGAGACTATATTATTGTATTAACTTGTGCAGTTTTTTTCTATATTACTTGAAAACAGTGGTTTTGCAAATGAATAGGGGGAGGTTCACATTTAACATTCAACTACGACCCACGTTTTATTTAACTACACGCATTCTGGTAAATATGAACCCTTGCAAACGCGTAAGTGTGATAACATAAGGTACTGTAATTGTAAAAGGAAAAACTATCATTGTGACTTTTCCGAAACCATTTTTAAATTTACCTTGAATCTGCGTTTTAACAGTTTCAAATTCATCTATATGATTATCAAAACTTAAACTTTTTAAATTCATGTTTTGCTAACTTCTTCTTCCATAACAACCGTTATAGATTTGTGTTGCAATCACGAAAATCATGTCTTAATGAACACGAAATGGCGAAAACTATAATGTACGGTACCCTTTCAATTGACGTATAAAAATTCAGCCTCACTACATATCCATAGTGAAAAAATTATCAGTTATTTTTCAATAATACGCCGGCTTTGTTTTTAAGTATTTGTAAGAGTGCGATGTACTTTAAAATATTCAATATTATTTACTCAGCCTTAAGACGTAAGTTTTGATAACAACATACTCTTAAGCCCCAGATAATTCTTGCAGGATCCTAAGTGTCTAAAATTGAGACATTCTGAAACCAACGAAGCAATTTAAACAAGACGTCATCCGTACTTGTTGTGTTTGAATTTAGTCCACACCGTAGAATGTAGAGTCTATCTATACTAAACCAGAAGTTTAAAGTCATTAAATGTATCTAACACATTAAAACAGTATATGACTTACGTAACTGTTAAATCTTACATCATCAATACACGATTTTATGTTTGAATAAAATTAGTTATTATTCCTAACCTTATAATGTAAGTTTTCTGTTAATCATATGCTTCAGGTTCACAAATTCTGAGATTATTCCTAGAAGGTCCGAAGTGTCTTAATTTAGAAACTCGGCGACCAACGAAGCTATTTAACCTTAACATCATTACTACACGGGTATAAAAACACAACCCTCGTAAGAATCTTAAACGTGCACATTTTATGGTCACAACTGTACGAACTTTATCAAGCGTACCACAATACCGCCGAGTTTAATAATCTCATTTATTATATTTATTATTTAAGACTTAAAATTAAACCCTTGGTCTTAGCAGGTTTAATATGCTCACATAATGAACGTGTAGGCGTTCACCCGACTGGAACTTTGAGCAAGGAGAAGAAAAATAAAACTAGATGTAAGTTTGAGACAATACTGGGTCCCCTGTGTGGTTCATTAAAGAGGGACTACTTATATAGTATGTCAATTATTAATGGGACTTGGGCCTGGCTGAAGGTTTAATAAGATCAATGCTTCTTAGATGAATATACGGGATGGTAGTTCCCGATATGGGAATATCGGGAATGGTAGCGGAGTTTTCCTGTGGGAATAACGAAGTACGGAAGTCTACGTGAGACGTCCATGCAGTAAACTAAGTCATCTTTATAATCCAATTTTTTAATTATTTAAAATAGAAATATTAAATACATACAAGATAGAAGATGAAAGATTGAATACGTAACAAACATTGCCACTGGTTTTCATACATGTTTAAAATGTGAATATAAATTAAGTCTATATTATATTTATTTGAAGAATCGCATAAAAAATAAAGCATAAATATAGCTAAAATACTTATATAAGTTGCCTTTAAAATTTGGTAATTTGGATTTTTAATGAATATGGCTGGAGTGTCCATAACGGCTTCAAAATATTGCTAATTTTAACACACAAGTTTTATTAAAATGATGAAAATTGTAGCAAGATACTCTTTAAATGATTCTGTAAATAAATAATATTTATAAAATTATTACGCAAGTTAACATACCCAACTCTCTCATATAACACATAAGCTGATCTTGTCAGTACAACCCTTAATAAATAACTATTTTGTAAAATGTGTTTGTTGTTGATACGTTTACCGTTAAGCATTCACTACAAACATAATAATTAAGCCTTTATTTGCACAACGTTTAAATGTAACACCTCAGACTTATAAATTATAGAGTCGTTAATTTCCAATTTCAGTTTTTGTTTTGTATCTGCGAAATTAACACATCCTTTTCCACCTGTTCCTTTTGTAATCCGAGTATAATATGTTAAATAAATACTTTTTGTAGGATTTGTTGGATAAATGAAAAAGTCTACTCCCTATGGTTTCCCTTACCTTTAACAGAATACTACAGATAAGGTATTTTAATTTTGACGAAAAGCTTTAAATCACTTTAAGAGGTGTTGTAGCTCGACCCCCGCTGAGGGAAGGGAGGGGGACAAGCGAAAAAGTCGTTTGAAGCTATTAGCAAGGCAGTGCATGGAAGGGTGGGCGAATGAGGGTTGGTGAGGGGAGTATGTAGAGTCAGTGCACGAGATAACGATTGTGTGGACAGTAGACATCAGATGTGTGAAGCTGGTATTGAGGTATAAGTCGTGGGTTTTGAATGCGAGGAGAAAAGTTCCAGACGATTTACAGAGGCAGTTGATTATGATGAAAATTAAAAATACACAACTTGAAAAATAAAGTTGAATAACTATTGTCAATATTCTACGTATGATAAAATAAACCAAAAACTCCAATTTTTTTATGATAAGAACTTTTTATTTGGTCTTTCATCCAAAGCTCTTGCATAACTCCACAATATTAAATCGTTTACAAGTTTCAAATAATCTTAGAAATAAAATTTGATACGTTCGTAAAACATTAAAAAGGCAAGTTGCTGCTACTTGCTTATTATACAAATTGTGGTTAAAAACATATATTTTCTGAATAATTGGATGAGCGTAGCGAGCGTAGCGAGCGAAGCGAAGATTCCATTTCACTACACTGGAGAAAAAAATCCGGAATGTTTTTTTTTTTTTTTTTTTTTTCTGTATTTTTGTCTGTTTGTTCACACGATTCCGGCTAAACCGATAATCCGATTGCGATGAAATTTTATGGAGACCTTCGAAATTTTTAAACTTAGAACTGCCTAGTTTTTGAGCGCAATCGGAAAAATTTTTCTCATGAAAATCGCAATTTTACGATTTTTTTCGATTTTTTAAAAATTTCTTCGACTTATAACACCTACATGCTTTATTCGATTTTAATGATTTTTGCACAGAACCTTTATTTTATGAATTAAGATACTCGTGTGAAATTTGAGCGCAATTGAAAAAATATTTATCATAAAAATCGAAATTTTACAGGTTTTTTCTTTTTTTAAACAATTCTTTGACTTATAACACCTACATGTTTTATCCGATTGTAATGATTTTTTCACAGAACCCTTATTTTATGAATTAATAGATAAGTGTTAAATTTAGCGCAATGAAAAGTTATTTCTTATAACAATCGCAATTTTCCGCTTTTTTTTCTTTTTTTAACAATTTCAATTAATTTTTAAAAAATTAAAAAATTAAAGTTAATTTTTAATTTAATTTAATTTAATTTAAAAAATTTCAATTATTTAATGATTTTGCCACAGAACAACAAAAAATTCGCATAACACATGGCTGCTCAATGCACCAATTACGCTCATCCAACAACGCGGCGGGACTTAAGCGTTTTCCTAGTAATATTATCTTCATTCTTAACTACAGTCAAAAATTTTCCAGACAAATCTAAGTAAAACACATTATACATGGAATGCATTTATATGTATAGATAAAGAATACATCTTTTTTCACAATCGGTTCACCATTTCACGATTTTCACGATTTTGGAAAGTACAAAAAATAAAATTGATTTTTCACAACCGAAAATTGATGGGGATGGAATCCGATCAGGTAGAAGCACGTTGTAAATGGCACGACCAAAAAATAGTGTATCATAATTATGATGATTGCTCATTAATATTTTGATCGTCGTACTCTGTAATTCTTTTTGCTTTTCAGTTGCTTGTTCCAAGTGTATCTCTTAATTTTGCAATCTACTCAAATTCCTTATAATTTATTTTAAAGTAAGTAGAAGTTCAGTATATAGTTTACGCATTTTAAATATTTTTTGTACCTAATAGCCCAACAGTCTTATGAAGTCGTAAATGAATGTATATATTATGTTAATTCCAAAAAATTTCTACATGAATAGATAAGTATTTACTGCTAAAAATGCGGCCATCTTTACCGTAACTTTCATATTGTATTGTTTTTTTGTCATAAACCAAGAAAACTTCACGCTTTTTATGATAACTGAATCGTTTCCGATGTGAAATCTTCCTTTGAGTGCCCTCTTAGTAAGTCTCTAGAAAGATTTATTTTTGTCAGATGGGTGTATGTTCTATCCTACAAAAGAATTCCAGTCGAGTCGATTTATTTTAGAACTTCATCAAAACGTGTTATTTTGGCACTTAAAGTTTTTATTTCGCAATCTTTATGTCGTTCATAAAAGCTGGAATGTGCGTCCTTGAATCTGGACTGAACACATCTCAAAGATGAAGAAGCTTCACTCTTAGTTTCGTCGCACAGTATGTTTAGGTTGTGAACTTTTTTCTCAGCCATTTGTTGGTCTTGTGGTTACAGACACTGCTTCCTATTCATAAGGTCCAGTGTTCGATTCCCGCTTTAAGTAGAAGTTTTTTTAACTTCTGATGTGAATATAAGTCCATCAGTTCTTGGCTTAGGAATTTGTAAACCGCGGCTTTTGAGCCGTCATAGCAACGAGGCTCATATTTAATTCTAACGTTGTTCTGAATTAACCTTTTTGATTCTGGCTCTGTCCCGGGTGGAATCGTTTCCAGCTTGATTGACCGGTGTTTCTTACTTAAATATGCCAATCTCTAGTTGGTCATTGTTCGCTCGTCGATGGTGTCAGCGTCTGCAGGGTTGTCTTGGTGTGCTTCAAAAATATTATGTACCCCACTGAAAATCAGTTCTGTGGTTGAGTGGGTAGACTCTAAATACGAATTTATTTTTTTATGTTATTAATTTTAATCATTTATTTTGTAATGTGGTCAATTCTAAGCCCTTTGCTTACTGCATGTAATTTTTCCCTTTCAATCACGTTTTGCAGGTATCTTTATTCCAAGTTTTACCAACCCCGTAATAATATGGGTAAAATAAAACTATAAATAACCGGATTTATATTGAAAAATTCCAATAATTGAAAAATTCCAATAACCTCCCTTTATATAACAATGCTCCAAAGTCACCGTTTACAAATTTCTAACCCAAGAACTGATGGACTGAAGTCCAACTATTTTTTTTTTCATCTTCTGCCTACAGCGGGAATCAAACTCTGGACCTTCTGCATTAGAAGCAGAAACGCCACCCACAAGACCAACGAGCCACACATAATCAAACTATACGTTTGCTTTAGCTTTTTGTGCCCCTGACTTCTTTGAAAGCAAATGCCCGCATCGAAGCAATAATACGTTGGAAACAAGACGCTCTATATTACGAGCGAATATTTCGACGACTCCTCCGTAATGCGCGGTTTGGCGCGTGGTAGAATCTGGCATCTCGTTCAAGTAATCGCGAAATATTTAATCGGAGCGGTTGAATTCTTTGGCTCCTACCATCCAATACTACGAGACTAGAAGCAAAAGGCTGATGTTTAATCCTAATCGTGAATAAATTTGATTATATGGCAATTGATGTTCAAATTAGCCTTAAAGCTGTTACGAACGACGATTTTGTGCAATTTTCGATGAGAAACGGAATTTAAAATGAATATTATAAAATCAGGTCAGCCTTTTGTTTCTGATGCTTAATCGTGTTGAAGTTTCATTTGCCAAAATTCTTCAATAAAATATGTCTATTGGTGCATTGTGTGTAATTCACCTAATATATCATACATTCAGTCGAAAATACAATTAAAAGGTAAGTGATACGACGAAAAGTCTACTGAACTAAATAAAAGGAATTCTTTTAAAATTCACTGTTAAAAACGAAAGGTAGGCTGAATAAAAAAGATAATTCGTAATGACATAGAAAATATAATTTTCTACAAAATAAATCATTATTGGAAGTAAAGTATAAGTAAAGTAAGTAAGTAAGTCAGTAAGTGTAGTTAGTGACAATTTTTCTGGAATGGAAAATGGAATACTTTTTGCTAACTACGTACGTAATTAGAATCTCAGAAAAAAAGGATTAAAAGTTTTAAAAATATCATTGTCATGAAGAAATAATAATTCTCATTTTTCAATTATCGCAAGTCTTGTATGCATAGTTTAGAAATAATTACAAGTCTCCATTTTGATAACATATTTCATGTAATATTTGTATTTGCATAAATAATTTTGCAGTCGATAATAATCGCATTCTTAATAAACTTAAGAGAAACAGTGGTAATGTAAACTAAAATGCGGATTAAAATATAGTCGTGTTAATAAATATTCTAAATAACAATGACAAGAATATCCATGACAGAATCATATAGAGGTTTATATTTGCCGACGACTTCAAATTATATCTTAGAGTGAACGGACTATAGTTGCTTCCCGCAGTGTGTGGTGGATGAAGTTACAACGAAACGCAAGTAATATGTGGTGTGGTGCAGTAGGGGTAGGGATAGGGAGAGAACATGGGAGGTCCCGTGCCGAAGTGGGTTGAGGGGGGGGGGGTAGAACGACCGGGAAGGGAGATTCGCATCGAGATTCCAACTTTAAACGCAAAAAAAGAAAAAAATATGGGTGGACCAGTTCATTTTAAACAATGGTCAAATGTGAGAATGTTGATGAAAGTGTAGATGATTTGTTGTTTTTTTAGAATTTTAATTTTGTTCTCAGTTTTTTTGAGAATGTTAATTTAATACGGTAATCGAGTCAGGGGTAGGACGGGGCTTGTTTATATTCGTAATGGTAATTCAGTCTGTTATTTCGTAACGCAATCTTTATAATTTGAGATTTGTTTTTGGGAAGTTGAGTTTTGCTCTCGCCCAATTCAATTTAAAATTCTAGTCGTGCATTTGATAACGCGGATGTTCGTTTTAATTCGTTTGTATCCAACAAAGAATATTCAGTGAGTGAAAACATTGTGAATTAAGGACATATTGGATTCTCATTCAAGTTTTGTTTATCGCTGGGTTTTGTCGTTGCGTTCTGTTTTTATTACAATTAAGAGTCTGAAGTGTCTTAGATCAAAGAATTGGTGGCAAGTACAAACATATCATTACATTAAAATAAAAAATCATTATGTATGGATTTGTATTTTATCTTGAAATCAGGGAACATAGTTTGATAAAATATAAAATGTTAATAAATAATGTGTACACAAATAAAACAAGGTATAAAAAATAAATATTCGAAACATTATATGTATAAAGAGAATGTTTATTAAAGCGGCTACAAACCAAACCTCTTGACGCCGACGCCATCGACAATCTAATAATGGTAAACTTTTAACTTTCATTATTTCATACATCAAGACTTATTGCATGAATTATATGCCGCATTGCTACTACGCTTCCATATCAAAAAAAAAATTTATTATTATTATATTACAAAATCATTGTTTTAATACATTGCTGTTGTAATATTAGTATTTCAAATATTTACTTAACTGTTAGTTCATTGCTGTATATGCATCTATATAAGTAGTTTTATTTAGTTGTCCTCTTTTGTAAATCAGTTTTTTAACTGAATAGGATAGGCGTTAAATAAATAAATAAATAAATACAAAATCCCTGATAAAAATATACTCAAATTTAATTTAGAAAATCATACACTAATCAACATTTTTAATAACGATTATTGTTGATAAATAGAGGTATACCATATACTTTAATTTTTAATCGTTCCTCATGGATAATTTAAAACTTAGGAATTTTGAATTTTGTAATGCCTTTACGCATTAACCTTTTATAGAGTACGCCCGTATCTCATACGAGGAGTTTGAAAATGGCGCCAGCAGTACGCCCGTATCTCGTACGTTCTCCTAGCGCGGTCGAGTGTAGTTTCTTTGCGGATGAAGTTCTTTGCATCATTCGAACTGTAGCATGTAGTGCTACCTCTCGTCGATAGTTAGAACTATATTGATGGCTGTAAAGTGCTGCCACATAGCGGGGAAAAAATAAACTAGATGCAAGTGTTTCGCGATAGAAATTCCCGTCGTTAAGCCGCTTCACGTTCTTCACGAGAATCCTCCTAGGTTACAATGGCCGCTAAACGTCGGCGTGTTGATTTATTAGATGGAGATGTTATAAATGAGTTACTTACGACAAACGAGTCAGGAGAATCGGATTGTAGCGATAGTGATTTATCATTTCAATATGGTAATAATGGTGACGGTGATGAATCTTCAGTTTATTCGTCTGAGAATGAAATGGAAGAAGAAGATGATGATGATGAAGACAACGACGCACAAATTCCCGCCGCCGCTGCAACAGGTGGGCGTAGGCCTAGGCGCAGAGGTCCTGTCAATGCAAGAGCCTGGACAGATCAGGTATTTGTGCCGAAAATATTTAACTTTGATTCATCAAATAGCGGTGTAAGCCCTCATTTGGGGCTGGACACTAATTCACGTGAAATAGACTTTTTCAAATCTATTTTTGACGTCGACTTGATGGATTCAATTGTCACGGAAACAAATCGTTTTTACACATTTCTAATGGCTAATCAAGATATTGCTCCGAAGTCCAAACTTCGCAAATGGGCAGACACAAATGTGTCAGAAATGTACAGCTTTCTTGCACTTATTATGATGATGTCTCATGCGCGTAAATCTGACATGAGGGAGTATTGGTCTACAGATCCCATGCTCCACATGCCAATGTTTGGCAAGGTGATGAGTCAAGACCGATTCTTTCTTATCCTTCGACTCATCCATTTTTGTGATAACGATAACCAGCCGGAGGACGATCGTTTGTACAAAATAAGGCTAGTGATAGAGAAACTAAAACAAAAGTTTGGTACTGTTTTCACTCCCTTTCAAGACCTATGTATCGACGAAAGTCTCATGCTGTGGAAGGGTAGGCTGTCTTTCAAGCAATACATACCAAGTAAGCGGCATAGGTTTGGAGTCAAGCTGTTCGTCTTGTGTGATGTGGAAACTTGTTTTGTGATGGATTTCATTGTGTATACAGGCAAAAACACAGAAATTGTCTTGAATGATGAAGCAGGAATATCGGGGTCTGTAGTAACCACTCTAATGGCTCCATTCCTCAATATGGGCCATCAACTATTTGTGGATAATTGGTATACAAGCCCTTTTCTGTTTGATCTACTGCTATCCAATGACACAGGTGCATGTGGTACAGTCAGATCTAATAGGAAAGATATGGCCAAATTCCCCAAAACTAAAAAAGGGGACTGTCATGCCAGGTGCACCGATACACTTCTTGCTGTAAAGTGGCACGACAAGAGGGAGGTCCATATGTTGTCCACGATCCACGATCCTATCATGGTTGAGACAGGAAAGATTGATAGGATATCTGGGGAGCCAATAATGAAACCTAACTGCGTTCTGAAGTACAACACTAGCATGGGGGCAGTTGATAAGACCGACATGCAGATTAGTTTCAATGAGAGTGCCAGAAAAGTCCTTGAAGTGGTATAAGAAATTCTTTTTCCACCTCCTTGACATTTCAGTGCTCAATTCCTACATTCTGTACCAAATGGTCACCGGAAAAAAAACCGCAACTTGGGAAATTCAGGCTTGAGTTGATTCGACAACTTTTAGAGGAGCACCATACTCCACGAACACAGGGTAAAGGTGGGCGCCCCTCAGTAGGCGAGAATCCCCTTCGCCTTACTGAACGTCACTTCTCTTCGTTCATACCACCTACTGCAAGCAAACTACATCCACAGCGGCAATGCTACGTTTGTATGCACACATGTAGGCGTCCCAAGAAGCGCAAAGATACCACATACTACTGTAGGTCTTGTGACCTTGGTCTGTGTTTCCCTCAATGCTTTGAGGATTTCCACACAATCAGCAAGTTCTGAAGAAACCAAAACTGCTAGGTCTATCTCTCTATATTATTTGTATGTAGCACTAAAGTGTTGGCCTAGCTATTGTATTATATGATGAAGCCTATATTATTTGAGTGTATAGTAATAAACTTATAAAGTAATTTCAATATCGTGCCAAACAGTAGGCTTATAAAATAATAACCAAGTACATGACTTGTTGTATGTTTTCAAATATATTATTTTGTAACTTTTTATTTTGGAATCAAATTATAGCCTAGGCCTACTACTTCAGTTGGCCTGATTCCTAAAATACTCTATTATACATAAAGCCGACTATCAATCATTCAAGTCTTTTTTATGTTCTTCCAAAGTTTCCACCTCCTTATCCAAAGTTGTGAGATTTCTTAATTTTTTGAAATTTGAAAATTTTGAAATTTGAAATTTGAAATTTGAAAAATGGGACACTATAGCCTAGGCTTAGGCCTAAATTTGTAACTTTATGTAAACGTTTAAAATATTTCGTACTGCAGTCTAAAGATGTGGCCAGGAAATTAAATGTTGTGAAATTCCACCAAAAATTGTCAAGAAAATTTCAAATTTCAAATTTCAAAAAAAAAAAAAATGCCTGTTGTCGTTTAACATTTTGTGAATGTCCTCCTAAAATTTCAGGGTCCTAGCTTAACATTGGGACCAGAAAAAAAATATTTGGTGAAACAACAAATAAACCCACTTTAGGGGGTGTTCCGGGCTACAACTAACTCACTACTTAAAAGGTTAAGTATACAAAACTTGACACAGATTAACTTAAGATTGTAGCACTTAGTAAAGTTTTCAAAAATGTATGTTACTGGCGGTATCTCCATGAATCCCTTTGAATAAATTATGTCACTCACATTTAAACAAGTAATTAACACATTTCCGCGTAACATTTATTTATTTTATTTTAATGATATTTTCTCGCCGCTAGGCGAGAAGGCCATTGTAGGGCACTATTCCCTCTTTAGCCTGTCACAATGGTATAACAAACAACACACATAAGTTGCAAGAAAACAAATACTTAATATAGAAAACAAGTTGTCATTCAGACATAACGGAGAACATAATTACATATTTATTTAACACTCAATGGGAAACTTTGCTTCAAGAGTAGGTTCATACATTTCGACGTTGCTCTATAGTATAAACGTTATTCTCAGGAGGGGGTTGGCAAAGGGCCGGGAGGTGGTAGGGGGAGGGGGTAGGCACGTGATAGGGGCGCGTGATGGAAAGTCAAGTATATCTAACTGCAGATGTGACCTTTGCTCTCAGACATTCGTCGATATAGTCGGCGCGAGATAGAACAAGAGGGAGTGACAGAGAAAGAGAGAGAAAAGCGTTTGTTCGAAACTGTAGCGTTAAATGAAAAGCGGGAAAATTACAAGCGTGGCAGCTTTACTGAAAGTGCTCTTGCAATTCAAGATTTCCCTGGGAGATTTTCCACGGATCGACATCCCTTGGATTATTTCAACTGAACAAAAAGAATAATCGCTCTGAATTTACTAATATTATCTTTACAAAATATTGCTATATTTAAGCTTCCTTCTGTGGATGTGTCACGCCTACGATAAGAACTACCTCCGATTGACATGCTTTTATTTTTAATTGACCTCCAACAAGAATGATACAAAATTTTCTTAGTGGACTTGGGGACAAGAATTGAATATTGTTGGGATAAATTTTTCGTACCCGGCACCTCCACCAAAATTGCAATTTCTTTTAATACAGATTTTGTATGTTCCACAATTTATTAATAAGTTTGCTTCGCACACTATTTTGAGTACACGCATACCGTTACTTTTTATTTGACCGTGTATGATGCGCTGACTAAAAATTAATTAAGATTTAATTCTTAATTATGCAACTTATTTGTAAAAAAAAATCGCATGTCAACCATCATTCCCGTCTTTATTGTGTATTACCTCATTTTTAATACATTTGTTACTTGTGGTTTATTTTGTAATTTATATATTAAAAAACACTGTATTTACTTCCGGATAAATTGGTATTTGGGATTATTTCAGACAATAATTAATTTACCTCGTTCGATTGCGTTTTACGTTGATTGGCAGCATATTTAAAGTGCAATAAAAACTCGAAAAATTTAATAATTTTGAATAAATTGTCTACAATAATACATACACTAATCAGTTACGAACCATAGTATTTCACTTTTCTCTACAATCAGACAAGTCACGTTTTAGATCCTCTTTCATGACTACTTATATAACTACTTTTGCAATTTATTTTAACAAGTTTTGCATGTGCGTGTTCATTATTAAATAATGAATTAGTAAAGTTGCAGTTGATTTTATTGTATGTATCGTAAAATCAATGTAGGGTTGTAATTATTTGCAAATTTACTTATTGCAGAATTTTAAAATTTGACAAGAAACATAACTGGAGATTAGAGTTGGACGTGAAAACAAAATGCAACGTGTGTTAAGTTTGTGCAAAACAATTAGGTTTAAAAAACAAAGTAGAACATAATATAATGAAATAAAATTTGAGGACTAATGCACATTTTATCTATTTATTGCAACCAACAACAGAGTTACCTCCACAAGTGCGATATAGGCTTTTACATAAAATTCTTAAATACTAATGTACAAAAATAAAAATGACATACGAAATCAAACAACATCTAAATTGTTTATTTTATTTACTACAATTCAGAAATTAAAAAAGTCCACCCCAACCGGGAATCGAACCACGGATCTTCCGCATTTTGTTGGGATGGGAAGTTGGGGCGGACTTTTTTAATTTCTGATTGTAGTATAAATAAAAACATTTACACCTTCGGGAGTGTTTCTCGACTAACGTCAAGAACATTTGAAGAAAAACAAACAAAATTTATTTCTTTCTTTCTTTTTTTTATTTGTTTCTTTAACGTCTATCCTATTCAGTTACAATATATAACATCAACGCAATATTTCGGGTATTTTTAATATCCTTCTAATGGCAACAATAAAAACATAAAAATTCCGTCTCCTAGCCAAGGTCGATACATCAAAACAATCCTTGCCATCTTGGTATCATTAAAATTAAACAAAACAAATCAAAAGTTATACCACAATAGTTATTGGATGAGCGTAGCGAGCGAAGCGAAGATTCCATTTCACTACACTGGAGAAAAAAATCCGGAATGTTTTTTTTTTTTTTCTTCTTCTTTCTTTCTGTATTTTTTGTCTGTCTGTTAACACGATTCCGGCTAAACCGATACTCCGATTGCAATGAAATTTTATGGAGGCCTTCGAAATCTCTGAACTAAGAACTGCCACGTTTTTGAGCGCAATCAAAAAATTATTTCTCATGAAAATCGCAATTTTACGATTTTTTTCGATTTTTAAAAAATGTCTTCGACTTATAACCCCTACATGCTTTATCCGATTATAATGATTTTTTCACAGAACCTTAATTTTAAGAATTAATATATTCGTGTAAAATTTGTGCGCAATCGAATAATTATTTCTTATGAAAATTTCAATATGACGATTTTTTCCTTTTTTAAAATTACGATTAATTAAAAAAAATTAAGTTTTTTTTAAAATTAATTTGATTTAATTAAAAAAAAATTCAACAAAGTTCTGATTTTTTCACAGAACAACAGAAAATCCGCAAAACACATGGCAGCTCAATTCACCAATTACGCTCATCCAACAACGCGGCGGGACTAAAGCGTTTTCCTAGTATAGATTTGATGCCTGTTTGGGGACATTCTCCTTCCAAAAGAATTGAACATTCCCGAAATACTGATTTTATTTTATTTTATATATGTTATAAGAACATGTTGAAGTACTTAAATTGTATTTTATTATATTACCGGACTGTTCTAATAAACTCAACATTTATATTTTATTAGGACATGTTAAATTGATCACATCTCACTTTTCGAATCCCATACAAGGAAAGTGCAGCGTAATTGCATGAGCTAATCTCTCTGTTGATATTACTCGTGCACGCACACAAGGACCGCGCCCCTTGCTGCCCACCCCAGCCCACCCCACCAGATGACGGAGCGAACTTCGATGTGCCCCGAATGAAGTTTACCCCGGAGACGGCAAACTCATTTGTCTTGATTCCTGCCGCTATTTTCTCCAATCACGTCCTCACTCGCATTACACCCCCACCCCCCCCCCCCCCACCCCTCTCTCTCCGTTGCACCGTGACCTCAACTTATTGTTTCCGTCTTCGACCTTCTGTTTCGTAAACCCCAAGAGTACACTTCCACTTTTCTGCCACTTTTTTACTCTCCTTCATTTTTCTTCGATCACTATATATATCCAATCATACTTTCCACATACTTCTCTTTCACCATCTGAGAACGTTCTTACTTTCTTCGTATCACATTCACCCTGTCGTTCGTCATCCTACCCATCCCCTACAATACTTATCGTTTGGGTCGGATTGTCAGTCATCTTTACACTTTCCAATTTCTTGATATATTATATTTTCTCGAAAATTGTGTACATATCTTTTCCTCCAATATCTTTCTACCCCATTTTGAATTTCTCTCACCCTATGACAATCCCACTCAATTTCCTTCTCTGTCTTTCGCTGTCACTTGTTAACAGACTTCGCTGGCGTCTCTCGTAGAAGCCAATTATAAATGACAATAGAAAACGTGGATTAAATTAAATTTCCAATAAAATATCTTAAGCGAATCTCTAGTAAGCAAATATTCAAATATATTCATTTATTTGAAGGACATTTCATCATTTGTTAGTTTTAATATTGATCGCGATTTGATGACGTGTTTTTTAAATAGGGTAATTAAAGATTAACTTTCCCGATATAGCATACTATATTCTTAAGGCAAAAGTACAAAATACAAAATTACACTGCTGTACTTTTTAATTTAATAGTTCTTTTCGTATCTTTTTCATTATTAATAAAGTAAGCTTCCTATATGCATCACTTTTTCGACCGTCCGTTCGTCCCTTCGTGTCACGTCTTATATTAGATAAAAACCGAACACTACGTCCGACAATCGCCTTTCAACAAGGATGATTTAAAATGTTTTGATACCATTGGGATGAGAGGAGTGAGACTAACTTTATATGTCTTCTTGTGTACTCGGCACCTCGAAAACGGGTTTTAATCTTAAATTAAATTGTTTGTCTGAGTAAACGTCCTCGGCAACCCCACCAAATAGTTAAATATTAATAAGATTTTATTTGATGTGTTCTTCTTCAAATCGGTTGTTTTAGTAGCTTCGCTTCCTATTTCGGGTTATCATACTCACATGCACGTGCTTATTTAAAAAGTATATTATTTTTTTAATATCGGAATATTTAAGATCGAATAAATAAGTTAAAGCTGCAAACTTTTAATAAAAGTATTTATTATGATGCAATGTGAGATCACAAGAGCTTGAACTCAACTAATTAGAATGAGAGTTGCTATTTCTGTCGCCTTTGCCCTCTTACTGCAATATTGTTAATAATGTAAATAATGAGATGGAAATGTAGCAGTAATAATACTCTTTGGCGACACACTTGAGAAGATAGTTTTAATTAACAATCAGACATATTACACAAAGAGCTTTCTACGTCTACTTGCCTTTATAGCATTACATTCTGTCAAAGTGTTCGAATTATAAAGCGTGTTGTGATATTTGTATATAGAACATAACATCATATCTGCAAGAAGATTTCGCAACGTTATTACCGTTTGATATTAAATGAATAATCTCGAGAAGAAAATTATTATAAATGTCTGCATTTATTATTTTATTTGCGACAGGTTGCTGAATCCAAAATCTTCTGGATTTGATTATTTTGAGAAATCTTTCGATTGCAAACTCACATTTCAATAAGATTTCGAGTCGTTTCTTTTCATTTTCTGATCCCCTTCTCCTTATAACTAAATTTAACGTGTTCCATCCCCCTTTTTCTTTCTCTTTCTCTCCCCTTCACTTTCCTTCCCCTGAAAGATATATATCTCATTTCGTTTAGTTCCACTTTCTTTTTGTTTCACGTTTATCTACTAACGTATTTTTCATTGTTAAGCTCAATCTCCTTTAGCTCAATTTGTTGGACTCAAGAAAAGCTATTGTTTTTCTTGAGGTTCGGGGCCGCGTGCCTCAAGTTTGACAGGGTTGCTTTCATTCAGAAATTAAGCTTCAGATCTTTATATTGTGCAAAAATCCTTCATTATAGAGTGTAAGAATGGATTCCATAAACTTGTTTTATATTACTTTCTAAACGAATTCTTATTCTAATCTTAGTGAACTAATTATCCAAATAGGTTTAATTATTTCCAAAACATGAGCATTATAATTATATCCAACTAATTAATTCTTCACATGACATACCATTAGAAGTTCAATTAGTATTTTTCAAAACTTAAGTTAACTATTGTATTAAAATTATAAAATATATGTTAATCCATTATAAATTCTACTGGTATTTTGTATCCAATTCTTCAAGTCTCTTATTTGTGCAAATGTCAATGGTTTGTTTTACAACTAATTATAACCACTATTTTAACTTAACACTTATTTTTTGTAATATTTTTTGTTTTACATTACTCTAAAGAAAACAGTTTTTCAATATTTTGATGATGCAAAACTGTGAAATAATAACCAATCACAACACTTTTAAAACGTTTTGTCCGGATTTTTCTTTACACCTGGTCTGCACAATTAATCAAAATGCACATCCATTGGGTTTAAACAAGAAAACGTCAATATGTACATTTACATAAATAATTTATTTGAACTATTTAGGATTCGCAGGTTTACTTTATGATGTTGTGTGCGTGCTGTAGCCTTAGCAAAAGTAGGAAGTTTCGCGTAATATGACCTTGCGAGAACCAAATGTGTGCAAAGTTGTGTTTTGGGAAAACTGGTTGAATTGTCATGGCGAATTTCTCCAGGGGTGTGGGCGTTTGCTAATTTAGATTTGAAAATTAAGGTTAATGTGTAACATAGCCTGCACCCCCCCCCCCTTCGCCACCCTACATCCCGTCAGGAATACAAACCTCATTTTACACCCCTATCATGAAACATCCAAATTAACGCAGCTGACGTAGTGGTTGCAGTTGTGATAAGGATGTAAAAATAAGTTAAACATTTTATTTAACTATTTACCAGAGAAACTTATAAGTTAAATCAAGTATTATTAATCTTTATTTAACGAACAGCATTAAAGATATTAAAATCGCAATCTGGAAAGTATTCAAGTTTTGATTAAATATACTGACATAATTATACAAATCCATTCGAATCTTTACCATCACATTATCGTCTTAGGTTAATCAAATATGAGATTGGGCACAAAGATAAATTACGTTATCTAGGCTAGTTCATTGCAGCATTGTCAAAACTTTACTCATATTTTTACATTAGATTCTATTCACGTAAAAAAATCACACTTTACAGAACAAATCGGTTCCACTCCAGACCTTGTCAAACAAATTACCAATCACAGCGCGTTTTAACGTCGTATTTTTTGTGTCAAATAAACCTTTTTTCGTTCGTCCAAAGGACACCGTCTAGCAAACTATTTTATCTAGTTACTTACTTCCAAAAGGAAAGTAAATATGACTAGAATTGACGAGTGGATTATATAATAACTAAATCAACTTCTCTCTGTGTTATTATCTATAAAAAGTGAACAAATTTTAAAAAAAGGGGTTGGATGTGGAGTATGAATAAAAGATAGATATGTCTCTTTTTGTTGTTATCAATTATTATATTATTTTAATTATTCCTATATTTATTAAACGTTTATCCTATTTAGTTATTCAAGCTGAAAACATAATTAAAAATAAAACACCCTTATCACATTTACATGGAGAATGGTAATAAGCACAGGATAAAATACAAATCAATAGTAATAGTTCTCATATTTCTGAAACATTCATAATAATATTATTTAGAATTTGAATATTTTAAAAATTTCGTTAAATGGAATGGAGGTCTGAGCGCCTTTTAAAGTATTCTTCTATGGAATTGTAATAATTTTGTATATGTAAGCCTACTTATTTTTTTTACATATGTTCAATTATGGAGTAAAAGCATCTTAAAATGGTTGGTTGGAAGAAAATACCTTATACTGGTCTTAATACCGCTCATCATAATGTGCTAAAATTAATCGATCAACCTCTCTCTCTCACACACACAGACACAAACCCAAACCTTTACGTCGGTGTCATTCTTCTTATATCCACAGCCTTGTCAATGTAGTGGTTTTCTTCCATCTGCAAAGCAAAGCCACCACCTTCTTTCCCCACGTGATGAATACGAGGTCTGTTCCAGTACATCAGCGGGCTTGATTGCACAAACTGTTTTCGACCGTAGTGGAGAATACCATTTCTCACTTGTCTTTCTCTCTCTCCCTCGTCCTCAATCTCTTCGTTTCACTTCCACTCTCTCTCTCCCCCTTTCTCTCTCACGCACAATCGCTCCTCTTCGTTTAACTTTCACTTATTCCCCCCCCCCGCCCCCCGCTCACTCACGCACGTGCTTTCATTCCACGTCTTCTCTGTCGTACTCTCCGAAACTCTCCGGCGAACTTTCCACCCCCCCCTCCCTCTCTCTCTCTCTCTCTCTCTCTCTCTCTCTCTCACCAACATTCCATTCCTCCTTGCTCGAACTAAATTTCGGGCCGTATAAACCGGAATTCTACCAATGTAGGCCATTGGTGGAAACATGGAAATTGCAACCGTGCCCCCTATGCGAGGCAAAATGCAGCGCGACTCTGCATGCAAACTAGCAATATGATACACACAAATTGAATCTTGCTCTAGCGAGCTGACTCTCTGGAAAGTTTCAACCAGCAACTCTTCGAGCTGAAGATAATTGCGTAATGATGTGGCAAGTTCTACTTGCTAAGCGTTAATAATATTGTTTATAGTGAGGTGTCCTCGCGAGATATGCGCTAAGAATGCATGAATTATACACGCAAATATTCACGGTTGAGAGATAATATTCAACGTAGCATCTTGTGTTGATACACCAATGTCGGCAAATAAATAATAAATACATATTTAGTTCCAAAAATGTTTTCAGGAGCAGACTTTAATTTAAACTTAAATTATAATTTTTTTTATCACTATAATGATATCTACAAATAAATAATATTTATATCAAATTCGTTGGCAAGTTTTGAAAAAGGGGACCCGGCACCTCCACCAATCTTATAGAAATTTGTTACTCGATAAAATGATGTATTTACATTTAAGGATGGGGTGGGTAAAATTTTGGCAACTGACAAAAAATGAAATTACTAGGACGCTTTGCAACGCTTTTCCAGTCGCGTTGATGGATGAGATTTATTGGTTGATTAATCGTTGGCCTAAAAGTACGATTGTTATGAGAAATATTTCTTAGATTGTCCACAAAATTATAACATTCTAAGTTTCGTGATTTCAAACGTTCCCGCAAAGATTCATCAAGATTGGAGTAGCCGCTTTCCCGGTCGCGGGCCAAATATCTAGAAAATATCGCAATACAAATCGGGGAAAAAATTGTAAAAGTACGATATTTATGAGAAATATTTCTTCAATTGTAACAAACAACTTGTAAGATCTAAGTTTAAAAATTTCAAAGGTCCCCTGAAAAATTCAATCGCATATGCCATTTTTCCGGGAGAGAGCGAATAAACAGACAAGAAAAACAAAAACACCCGGGCTATTTTTCTCAAGGTAGGTGAAATTGAAGTATTCGCTTTGCTCATCTACTGAAGTTTTTAATTACAGTAGTTATCAGCTGGAAAGTTAGTAAGGTCCGTGTTTGTGTAATTCTGGAAATGTTCAGTTCCATTTCGGGTATGCAGAAGACTGAATAGAACACAGGATATTGTTATGTTTTTTCTTGTTTAATGTGCTCCAACTGAAAATCAGTTTTGTGACTGAGTGGGTAGACTCTAAATACGTTTTTTTTGTTCATGTATGTAAAAAAAGGAACTTTATCGTATGGTTTCCCGCAGTAGGGTACACAACAAGTTTACCCGACGTGAGCCTCTTCCGGTGGTATATTTACTATAATTTGTGTGACAAGAGTCGATCGACAGCGACAACTTTGTAAAACCAATAACGCACGTGACAACTTGTCGATCGGCAGTAAAAACTTATTGGATGAGCGAAGCGAAGACTTCAATTTCACTGACCCCCCAAAAAATTTAGCTCGGGTGTTTTTTTTTTTTTTGTTTTTTTTTTTTTGTTTTTTTGTTTTTTTGTTTGTTTTTCTGTCTGTTTGTTCGCTCTCTACCGGGCAAACGGCATATGCGATCTTGATGAAAATTTGGCAGGACCTTCGAAATCTCTGAACTTAGACTTGCTACGTTTTTGGGTACAATCGAAGAAATATTTCTCATGAATATCGTACTTTACGATTTTTTTCGATTTTTAGTGCGATATTTTCGTGACATTTGGGCCGATTCTGACCAAACGGGTGGGGCTACAACGTTCATATTATACATGGACATTAAGGTAATGGTGATGTATTGCTTTCTGAAAGAAAAAGTTGAAAAAGTTACCCAAAAATCTATAGAAATAAAGCTTTTAATATAAATTTTTGATTTTTTGTACGATATTTTCGTGCCATTTGGGCCAATTCTGACCAAACGGGTGGGGCTACTACGTTTATATTATACATTGACATTAAGGTTATGGTGATGTAGTACCTTTTGAAAGAAAAAAGTTGAAAAAGCTTGCCAGAATCCATAGAAACAAAGCTTTAAATATAAGTTTTTACGGTAAATAATACCAATTGACAAGAAACAATAGAAACTTGACAACAATGCACCTACAATGCGTAGGCAGCAAAACAAAGCACTTGCAAAAGTAAAGATATCCCACGCAAACTAAAAACTTTAAAAAGCTCATCCATCAACGCGGCGGGACTTTAGCGTTTTCCTAGTTAAATATAACCTGAGGGCAAACATGTACTTCACTGTCACGCAGAAATGTCAAGATTGTTGCGCTGAGCATAACTTATTCTATTTACAAACTTGTCGCTGTTGATCTAGTATTGTCTCAAGAGTCAGTAAATAGAAACTTCATTATCATGTTAGTAAGGTAATTGTGGAGTGAAGCAAATAGGCGTTTTTAGAAGATTCAATTGAAACATTCGCCTTAACGACATTTAAAAAAATGCTTTCTGTCCGGATTGAGTAGAAACTGCGATCTTTCGAATTAAAATCTCACGTGTTACGCATGATTAACCGTTTGAGGTACATAAGTTTATGGAAACATCTTATATTAATTTTTTCATGTAATATATACAATTCTCGATGTTTTAAATAATGGAAAAGTAACACAAGTTGTTCGTGTTTATAACCCACGGAGGCAGCAAAAGAGCTGAACAACTGATTCTGGAGCGTGCTCGATCTGTGGGACTTCAATACCGTGTATAGTTAAAACACACTTTATACATATTTATATTGTTCCTGTTGCTCGTTTTTTTTAAAGCGATTTAAAAACGTTTTTAAGTTGATTTTTAACTGTATAACAAATATATTTAACGACAACAACAAGTAATTACAACTATTACAACTTGCAAAGATATATATTTATTTTTTGTTATAAGGTTGGCAGTCGACTAGTGTCTTTGGACCTTTGCTCTTGTCTGGCATCCTCGTGGAAAATATGTTGAGGAATAAATAAAACGTGGATGGATATATAGTAATAAAAATTGCTTCGATCCTCATTTTGGAATTTTTCTTACACTACCTGCAATATATAATACAAATATGATCAAATCTTGCATACAACAAATGTTTGTTTGCCTTTCTATGTTTCACTTCTCTTGTCGCCACATGTACTTGTGTTTATTTTGTCATGCAATAAGACTGGAATAAGTAAAGCTATCTTGCTACCATAATGCTTAAGCTCGCTTAAGTCAGCCTTGCGTATATAGAAGCCCTGTTAGATGTACGCGCAGTACAACCAACTTCCTCGTTTCAAACACAAAGTTTAAATTTAACTTCACCTCTAGTACCAACTTTTAAACTATCGGATTATTGAATATTCTGCTTGCCGCCGAAAAGGATGTTTCGGATTCGTTTAAAATATAACGCTGGATAGCGCTATACAACAGATTATTATTCTGTTTCGTTGTGGGCCAATCTTAATGCTATTTAATTTACTAACTAACGTTTCATTAATTCTCAATTGAAAAATTAAAATTTTAAAGAAAGTTGAGCAAAACTGTTCTATTTTTCCATTTAATTCTTTTTGTTACTTGTAATGCTTTGTTTCAATTTATTGGAACATTTTAGATTTCTTATAATACTAATTATACTAGAAGTTTTAATTCGTGTAGTATTTATCGTGTTTTTATGTCTTTATTTATTTGTGATACTGCGATTTATTCCTATATTTCGATATTAAAAAACATCACATTTGTATCTCTTTCAAAAGGATTATTTCTTATTTTATTCATAAATACTAAGAAGTATTACGTTTCATAAAGAAGATAGTAGAGCAGACATTTTGATTGTAAAAAAGATAATATTGGAACTTAACACTGCTCTTTGAACATACTTCAGAAGTTATATTTCAACACTTTTCAAACATTTTTGTCAACTGTCAGTCTAAAATATATTCGAAGAACAGTAAACGTCACAATATTATCAAATAATAATAAATTATTATTATAGCGCATAACTTTTTTTGCTGGTAAAACTTTAGTTTTGTCTCTTCACCAAGTTTAAGTCTTTAGACAAAATTAACATCACTATTTATTTACTTGAATTAATTACTTTAAAACGAAGTTTTGTCTCTTCACCAAGGTTAAGTCTTGAGACAGAATTAACATTACTATTTATTTACTTGAATTAACTTTTATACATTATACACGTTAACAAAAACAAACATTGATCATAAATTATTGCAAACGTGAAAATGAAGTAAGAATCAAGGTGCTCGCTAGGCCGCCGCAGCCAAGCCGCGGTGCTCTAACACACTCAAGCACCTTATATAGCAAGCAGTGTTGGATTGTTTTCGAGGTAGTCATCATGAAACGTGTAATGAACTTAAAAACTGTCATAATCGAGGGTATTTAGGTATATGACAACACATGTCAAATTGGATAAATGGTATGACCATTACTTCTGGGTAAAAAATGGGTTAAACATGTTCAAAATCACTTTAGGGATGTAAACTACTACTGGCTACTAACGTCTAATTCGTCAGTTTTGATTGGCCATACAAAAACTTGTGAAAATACAGCCAAACCTTACACACTCAAAAGCAATGAAATCTTTAAGAGGGGCCAAGGTAATGTACCCTTATACATTTGTGCATTCTTAATTATTAAACGTACAGTGTCCCGTAACTATATCCTTGAAAAACTTGGCGAAATAGAATTTGCATTAAATTATGTTTAAAATATTAGTTGCAAATTCTAGTTTGACAATCTTTTCAAGGATGTAGTTACGGGCAGTGTACGTTTATAAATTACAATTGAAGAAAGAGTAAATTTCATTTTGCATTTTAGTTTACATTATATTTGTATACAGGTTAACTAATTGCATTATCTTAATAGAATTTTGTGAAGGAATCATGATATGAGTGTAGGTTAATGTTAACCTTGTTATGTTTTTAACAAATGTAGAGTACATGAGATTGGCACTTCTTTCAGATCTCATTGCTTTCGAGTGTGTATGGTTGGGCTGTATTTTTACAAGTTTTTTATACGTGAGTACAATTCTTTACGAAAATAAAAAATGAAAATATCTTTAAGTCAAACATGTCCTTGAAATGAGAGGTTAATTACCAGATATTGATATTCTAAACCTCTCAACATTTTTTTTTGTATATCCGGATTTCAATTAGCTCAAGCTAAGCTACCCACGCAGAGTTCAGTTCCGTAAGGGTTGAACGGTGAGTGGGTTGAAGGGCTAAGGAGGGGGGGGGGTGTATTGCAACTCTGCCCCTACCGTCTGAACGCACACTAGAGCGTTCGCAATCTTTTTCGCGCAATTAAGTACTGATGCGAGTTAGAATATTGTGCTATTTGGCTTGTTTTCGAACGCGCGGAGTAATCGTGCGGACTGCTCAGCTCGAGTTTGCTCTCTGGGGGGGGGGGGGGGGGGGGGGGGAGTTGGTAACTAACGCCTTCTCGCCCGAGACAAACGATTTTGCCTCGGCCTAAATGACTGTGCTATGTTAGCTTGCGTCAGGGCTGCACAAGACACGGATAAGACGCAGGAAATACAATACAGGATATAGCTTCGATTCAGCTTTCTACAGGGTTTAAATGGTTTTATTTAAGCACTTTTCAGAAAATACAATTCCCTATCCTACATTTTGAATTCAAGAACAAAGAAATAAATTAAAAAGAGCATTGTTTTATTTTATTAACTAAGCAAGAATATTATCCACTTTTGTCCTTGATTTCAAGTTGTTGGATGGGTAAATTAGACCGTCAGGACTAAACTCTTTTAAAGTAAAAAATATCGTCTTGAATTAAATTTATCTTTGTAGTTGGTTTAGATTGTCAATGACATCACACGTAATGAAGATCTCATTTTGCATAGTAATTAAATGCACGAAAAACAAATCCATACTCGATCTCTAGCGCAGAGGATCCCCTTGTCGTTATGCAATTATTACTTTTATTTATGTTATTTAATAATACCATTATAAAAACTAAGTATTTAGCAACAAATGGCGCTGTTATCTAGCAAACGACTATGAATATACAAGTGATTAGTTGTTAGTCTGTTTTATCTCTTGTTTCCCGATCACCATCTTTTAATCCAGGCTTGGGCATGAATCTTTATTGTGACGTCATAAACATGTTGGTTGACGTACTTATAGGTACATTTTAGGTCTGTTGTAGATGAATAAAATACTGTGCATTAACATATGAGTAACGTCTTTCTAACCAGGATAACATACATGTACACAAACATAAACTGTGTACTAAATTAACAAAATAATGTACTTCGTAATTTTAATCATACACATCAATCATATTGACTTAAAACAATTATATTGTAAGAGCACATTAGGCTATGTTTTATTGTACTATTTTGTAAATAATGTCAATAATCTACTTCTTGTAATTTTCTCACTTCACCAATTTTTGGGATCTAGTGATACTCTTCTTTTTATTTTTGTGGTGTTTTTATTTTATTTTATCAATTGTGTTGTGTGTTTCTTCTCTTGTATGGATTGCTGTTAATTTTCCTTTATCAACCTTCAGTTTGAAAAAGATTTTTGAATAAAAGTCGAAATATCACAAATAAATATTGATAAAGAGCAGTGTTTTGTCCAATAAACACTTATTTAAATAATAAATACCTGTTCTACTAGTTTATTTTATCTTATCTAATTTTAAATTAAGTTGTAAATTCAGTTCTTTAAAAGTAAATGGCACATATACCTCATCAACTAAATAAATTTCCTCTCCAAAGCTTATTCAATTAATGGACTAAGTTAATCGAGTGCTATTTTCTCTAGCATCTACGCTAATGTATTAGCTAGCGAAAAACAACTTTCAAACTAAGCAGAATTTGCTTTCCCAACTATTTGTAGTGTTGTTGTGCAAAGTCCTTGTATTATTAGACTCCCCCATCAACTAGGCAACCATTTTAAAATTCCTTAGTACCTATCCGCATAGTATTAGTTTCTAGAATGTAACAAACTATTTAATCGACTCGCTGACTACGCGGTACGCGATTGTTGCTCTGTTACGCAAAGCGCTTGAAAGTAAATATCCCTTCATCACCTAGGCAACCATCTTAAGAGGATGGACTACCGCAAATATTAGAACCACGAAAAATTACATGATTTGAGTAATATCGCACAAAACGCTACGAAAAATAAAAAAGCGGCTTACTGGTCCTCCGTAGCATCGTAACAATTATATTATCCTTAATGAAAAAAATATATATTTTGTAAATTTTTTTATTACAGAATAAATAATTAATATTTTATCCTTAAGATCACTACTGATTATAATATTTAGAAACAAAATTATTTAGGATATAGTTTTAACGAAACTTTTTAGGTAATATAAGCCACTTTTTCCATTTTGCGTAGTGTCCTGTGAGATATTACAAAACTTTGGTTATTTTGCATGGTTTTAACATTGGAAGTAATCCTTCCTCTTAAAATTCCTTCGTACCTATCCAGCTAGATAAGATTCTAGAACATAGTAAACTATTTGATCGACTCGTTCTGCGCCTGTTGCTTTCTGTTCGGCAAAGCCCTTGAAAAGAACGATCCCTCGAGAGCCAAGACAACCAACTCAAGATTACCCATCCCCTCATCATAGTTTAATGCACAACATTTAAATTTATAAAGTTAGCAAGATCTTCAAGTTCAATCATAATCTAATATTCCCTCATTAAAGCCCACTCGTAAAGCATTTTGGTTAATTAGGTGACTGCTACCTAACATGGTTATGGCAAATTAGTCTAACTTTGGCTTTGATAATTTGAGAGGTTTTGCTACCACTCCAGTCTATAATAATTAAAGACAGGCACATATTGGGAGGGCGGATAAAGTTAGGGTGCGTTTGATGTGTTGTCGTTGTTAGATGCTTGTTATTAGGTTGAGGAAACGGTCAGGGCTAAATACCCTAGGTCTATATTTAACAATGGGGGGAAGGCTAGGCGTATAAACGAACTGTTTGTAAATAGTTAGCGAAAGCAACCAGGCAGAAAAAGTAAATTTTGAACACGAAGAGGAAAGTTTGCTTTGATAATGATATTGTTTTGAGTTGTAAAACTATGAGAATTTTGTGAGTAAAATATTTACATAAACAAATAATGTAAAAGTTTGAAATTAAATATTAACAAATCTAAGTTTAAGATTTGTTTAGCTGCTAATTATAAACTTTCTTCGTCACAAAACGAAATATTTTCTAAGTTGAGTTCAATCATTATACAAACAAATAAGAGTTTACTGTAAACGGTCACGTGTATACAATTACATACGAAAATTATGAAACCATATTGATCATTTTCTCTATAAAAATCCAATTGCAAAATTAATAATAAGTGAATACGATATTAGTATATAGTAGTAGTGGTGAAGAGTATAAGTTACAAAGGGTCTATGTGCCACATTCTGTCAAAATAAGTTAGATGCAGAATTCAGGTCTATGTGCCAAACGGAATGATATAAAGAAGGGTCTATGTGCAAAATAAATTTTTAAATGGTTTAAAATAATCCCGAAAAGATGCAGCTAGGGATACCTGCGCGTGCTGTAGAGTTATTATTTCTTCGTTTTCTCACGTTTCACAAAAAAGGAACATAGACCCTTTGTAACTTATACTCTTCGATCCAGATAAAAAATAAAAAATAACGAAGTCCACTGTACTAACACAGTATACATATAGAATGTTGCAAATACATAACTACACTTATCTTTTGAGGAGTTGTCCGATAAAAAAATTCTCTACTTTATTTACCTAGAATTCGATTAATTCGGACCTTAAATTGTTTCTTGAATTAACCTATCTGTTCATCTTTATAATTTATTACCCTGTGTTGAATAACTCATTTATATATTAATCAAACAAAGTCAATTTGTTCTACTTGTGACATTTGTAAAGTTTGTCCATAACAAAGCGTAATATTAACACCTCAGCTCAACGCTTCCACTCTACGCCACAATAAGCTAGAAACGCCTTTGATGTTAACAAAACGTAGCACAAAGCGGCGTCCCTTAATGACGAGCGTCGCGACGCCCGGGATATAATTGTGTCCAGTGCCTCACATGGGTGTCTTTCCTAGAGATGAAACAGGGTGCTTTCACACGTGATAGGGCATGAGGTAGAAGAGATAGTGTGTGTGGGTGTAGGAAGTGCGGGGAGTTGAACAGTTGAGGGGCTCGAAAGTAATTTACTCTTGTATTTGAGTTCGGGTATTCAAATAGTTTAAAACAATTTAAAAAGATCTTATTAAGAGTGCACAAGAATACACATAGGCTTTCAAATATACGCACACTTTGTTTTTTCGAGTTATCCGTGTATAGATTTATTAAAATAGTTCCAACGTATTGGTCTGTTCTACATTTTCAGAGAAACCAAAACATATAGTCCAAAACAATAACACCATTTACACCCACTGTAGTGCATTTGAAGGTACAAGCATAAAAATTTTTAAGGTTCATTACTAAGTTATTGAAAACTGATATGGATCCACCGATGAATCGACCCCATTTTCTCTTTGGAGGTCAAAATGTAAAAATCGTTGAAAAATACCCTTTACCCTTTTTTTTTGTTTTACTTTCACGAATGTTTGTTATTTGTTTGTTATTTTAGCCATATTTCATAACCAACTATATTGTTCAAAAAAAATATTCAGGTCAGTAAAAGTCAAAATAGGTCAAATTGTGTTTTCCATCTAAAATCGACCAATTTTTTTTTTTTATTTAAAAAATCTAATTCATAATAATGATTTTTGGTAAGTACCCTTTGGGGTCAAAAATGTGTGGAAAAAACGTATCTTGCAATGGACATCCATGGGAAAATGGGAAGAAAATTCGTCGGTCGATCCATATCAGTTTTCAAAAAGTTAGAAATAAATTACCTTTTTACCAATTTTCATGCTTGTACCCCCAAATTCACTATTGTTGCACTATTTTGTCGAAGTAATATAACAAAATAAAAGACAATCAACCCGTAACTACATAATATACGTTTACATATATACTTAAATTGGAACGTCATTTGATTGTTTACTTACTCAGTCACGTAACTGATTTTCAGTGAGGGACTAGAATTTAAAACAAACCATTCAACGCTGTTTGCGCCAACGTCATCGACATGTGAAAAACGCCAACCAGAGACCGGATTTTAAATAGAATTCACCAATCCATATCGTTGGACACGATCCACCCACGATCGACGTCAGAATCAACCAGGCAAATTCGAAACAACGTAACATATAAGTTATATTGTTGGATTCAAGTCCAACTTTAAAGAAGCGGATATCGAAACCGGGACCTTAAGTATTGGAGCAGAAACGCTAACCATCGGACTAATGAACACTCCCTTTAGAGATTAGAGAACATGAGTTGAGACTAGATGTATTAGGTAGTTAGGTTGTTCTATGTCCTTGAAGTAACACTTTTAACTTTCAAAATCATCTTTAAGATATTAGCCAAAGTGCCTCTTCTATTTGTGTGAGGGTGGGGTTGCTCGAGTATGGAGGGGGATCTTTATGTGAATCAAGCACACTTTACACTGTTTGTTTTAAGCTGTGAGTGTCAAGCCCTCGTTTCCCCGAGTCAAAACTTGCAGGGGGTCGCTAAATTTACCATGAAACCAAGTCTAGTATGGTGGGGGAAGTAGGGTGACATGCCATTTTAAGAATTAAAGTGCTGGGGAGTCTAAATGCGAATTAAGGGGTACTTTATTAGGTGTGTTTTTACACGAAAATAAAATAAAATACTCCATAAGAAAAATCATACTGTTATTTTATTATGAGTTTGTAACATTGTTGTGCGTTAAGTAGTGTAATGCGAAAATAGTACCTGAAGCAATATTTTTTACGTGTTTCCATGAAATAAATTTAAAATTTCATCTATGATGTTGGACATATTTCTTTTGGAACCTTTATGTTTATTTGTTGAAGTTTTATTTAAATTTTGCAACATAAACATGGAAATATGTAAGCACATATTAAAAGTGTCATAAAGCATCTCAATAAGAAAATCGTGCTTTTTACTGAATCTAAGAAATTTGGACCATTGGACTATTTTGCGTTCAATAACTTTCATTATTTGAATTGCCCTACATTGTTAATCTTATATTAATTTATTCACATAGTACATACTTTGTATTTTAAGCAATGTTGAATCATCTTTAGCTTTTAAGCTAAATAATTTGTCTCTACGGATGCATAGTTATTTACGACAATTCTAACACCAAATAGTTACAATAACAATTCAATATAAAACATTATTCAATAACAAATCTATATATTATATTACAAGATTGTGTTGTAAATTGAATGTTTCTTTTTTAAACTCACTTACAAAATACGCTGTATTCCCTGCATTCGTAAATTTTTAAGGAGGGCCCCATTATCTTTGACCAGTCGTGCTTGACACACCTAGCCCAATTGATTAGTTTTATGCATTTTCTTATTGTTTGCAACTATTTTTTATAAGATTTGCATTCATTTTTTTAATACTTGCTTATAAAACATGCTCTTAAAATTGAAATATGAATTCAAGAGCAACTGAAAGAAAATCCTCCCCGCATTACTTTCCCACAAGTTATCCTTGCTACATTATCATCACATTACAAAAAAAGTTGTTTCATGTTAAAAGTATATTTCAAAAAAATAAAATATTAAATTGAAAAAATGCATGAAAAAGATTCTCAAACAATCAAAATTGTAATACAACATTTCTTACTAAAAACCTCTACCTATCACTTTTTAAATCACTTGGCGGCAGAAGATTTCAGAACGAGACAGATCGAAAAAAAATACTCTTATTAAAACAAAACATTAGATTGACAAAAATATGAAAAATATTCTCAAAGAACCAAAAAACCTCTACCTGTCACTTTTAAAATCACTTGACAGAAGATTTCACAACGAGACAGATCGAAAAAAAACGATTCTATTATTATAATTCTCGGAGACGAAATTGACAAAACGCTACTTTCCGAACATTCTATTCAAACATCTTCCGTTACATCGTCGCCATATTGTTTGTTTTTCTCTCGTTTAGTCCCCCTCCCCTACCCCCTCAGAAACTCCTTGTTTACACAGAAGAAGGCGCGACAGCAAATAACGCGATCACACAATTCTTTCTCCTCTTCATAACAACAGACTCCGCCAGTTTCAAGACGTAGATAATAATATCCAACTAATTCGAAACTTTCCATCTCTACCATTCCCATTCAAAGTTGTTCATTTGTTTAACAAGTACGCTCTCTGACTTTTTTAATAAATAAATTAATCTATACGCGCCCTACTGTTGCACGGAAAAGTTAAGACTTTCTTTGAGTTTATGGATGAACACATCCAATTGTTTGCGAAGGAGTTAATATTGTATGTAACGAAGTTGAAAAGTTTCAATTAATCATTTCTTTTACTGACGGATGTGGCTCATGCAGGAGGACATCGGATCGAATCCTTCTGCCAGAAATACTTTTTTTATCAACACCACAATCTGTTGTAAACATTGTTCTCCATCAGTGTTGTGACCAGATCATTTAATTTTTATCTACATAAGATAATAGATAAACTGCAAAAACATTATCTAGATAAAAGATAAGAGATAAAAATAATTATCTAGATAATTTTGTTATTATTTACTACAATTCATAAATAACAATCACACCTACCGGAGTGTTTCCCGACTAACCAAATCGAGAGATAATTTTGCTTAGATAACATAATAATAATTAGTGCAGAAAAAGCAAATTTATCTATCAACTTTTGCCGCCATTTCCAAATATGCGGACTTTATGAAAAAAAATGTAGTTAACTCGTAGAAGTAATTTTCAATTTTAAAAAGTGAATCATTTTATTTTTCGAAAGTATTGTTACCTAACTTTTTTATATAAAAAAATCTAAAAGCTTAAAAAGCTTAGATAAGATAAAAACATTATTTTATCTAGATAATTAAAAAGAAAACCAAAAATTTATCGAGATAAGATAATCGATAGAAGATTTGTTCTAGATAAATTATCTAGATAAGTCACTACACTGTTCTCCATAAATGGATAAGGTTGACAATGAATAAGGATCTGATTTTAACGGGGCACAGTGTGGCGAACCTCATCACCCCTCTAAACATACTTCATAAAATGAAGAAAGATTTAAAACTTTTTGTAGTGTGATCGCAAGCAATCCTGACTTATTAAGTTGTTTCCTAGGTTTTACTAATTTATTAATGCTAATTGGAAAGATTGAATCATCTTACTCGGCCATTGGGTATCCTTAGCAATTACTTTCACATTTAAAATTACATTTCTTGCAAGATGTTTATTTAAATATTGATGGAAAACTTATTATCGATCAGTAATGAGCATGTAATCGCTAGTGAGACATTATTTTACGAAAAACAAGACAATTATTATTGCAAATCTACAGTGTGATAGTGATACTAATAATTTCAAAGGTTTGCAATGTGGGGAAGTAAAACAGAAGCAGACAATATGATTTATTTACGCCATACTCACACCGCAAAAAGAGTCGCTAACATGCAAATCATATTGTATATTGAATCAACTTTATATTCAAAACTCTATCTGGTATGAGACACGATAATGGTATGTGCACTGAATAAGCAACATTACTCTCTATGATAATGCACAGCACTCAGTATTTCATCTTATTACCATATTGTTAATGCACAACACAACTAAAAGTCAGTAAATAGCCTTATATTTTGAATTCAGATGTTTTTTAATGCAGGATTTGAATAATGTATTTTCGTAGACAACATTGTCGCATTATAAAGCAATAAACATATCCGATATTATTTATTATTTTAATGTTTTATTTACCTTTCCCATGACGGGGCAGATCGGCCACTGTAGGGTTATGGACAGTCCCCATACAATCTTTAACCACTCATCATGGTTAAACAAAGATATGCCTAGTTAGGTTGAGGCGACAACATCAAAATAATTTAAAATTCACATCAAATAACCGTTAAAATCACATAATAAAAAATAAAAAAATAGTAACAACAATAGAATAATAATAATTTTATGTCCTATAAAATACGAATGAAGGAAACTGAATACAATTAAAAGCTTTAACAAGAAAGATGTATAAAAAATAATAATATTCTGCAAAAATTAATCAAAATATATTCGTATTGAGTGTATCTATCCACTGGAATAAATTAATTTAAAGCGGAAGACGTTGCCAACAAACGAATTATGAGTAACCAGAGAACGATATTGAAAACATGCTTACCAAGTGGTTGGTCTCGATTCGCTCGCGGGCGACATTAGAATCAAAGGCTGTTTCGAGCAATCATCGATTAATTATCAACAATTATTGTTAATTATTATCCATGTTATTTTAATGACTGATTTGTGATTTTTTTTAAAGTATTTTAAAAATAAAGGTTGCTAGACGTAATGTAAGCATATTTGTATCGTGAATTTAAAGTAATTATTCATTTTTTAGTACATTTTATTTTACGTATAATATCGTTCCAGTATAGGCCTAATCACCGAACTTGATTATAATTAATAATGTCTTATAGAAAGTTCAAACGCTCAAATTATTTTGGATTTCCCAGGTTTCGTACTAATATTTTCTTTTGTTCATACTATGTTTATTTATTTTTCGTATGAATGAAACACTTAAATTAAATTACTGTTCCAAAGTCACCGTTTACACAAATTATAGAGATGAGATTATGGATCTTTAAGTATGAATCCGCATAGTATGAATCTCCATGTACATATCAACTAAAACTTTGACGTATTTAATTCCATATTAGAAGTTTAAAAACTTTAGCCTGAAACTGGAATCGAACCCGAGACCTACTGCATTCCAAGTTGGGAGCTAAAACGAGCTATTCATAAACAAAATGTGTAATTAGGAAATATATTCCAATATCACACTTCCAATAACTTACTATTCGACCTCACTACCCACTAAACGTCAAGACCTTGCACATTTCATAGCTCATAGATTGCCAGATTCCGCTGGCATCTCATTATTCATTGCCCCATCACGTAGTAATGTGCCATCAACAGTAAACCATGCTAGGTAATATATAGATATAGTGATCGCTTTGACATCACCGTTGTACAGCACTGACCATCAACTATGACGCAGGGAGGTGCAGTGTCGTTCATAGATTGTACATCGCGTTGTAATGTTTGAACCATGCTAGAGATGCAGTAATCACGTTGATATCACGGCTGTGCATTACTGATAATTTAGATTAATTTGTCAATTAGTTTATTATAGTTATTAGATTATAATCATTTGCTATGTAGTTTGTTAAGTCTTTCTACTTCAAGTAAAGTGACTGGGCAAGAATGTTTCTAAGACACATTGTCATGAAGATAATAATGCAGGAGTAGCATAACAACTTTGTTAAACTACCTGTAAATTGAGATATAATACGTATGTACGTCTCGATAGCCATTACATTCACCCATACCTTATCCTAGATTTTTAATAAAAAATCGTCATAAAAGTAAAACTTTCAAAAAAATACTCTTATGAAATTATTGAATATAAAAGACCTAACACCTCCATCAATTTAATCTTTACTTCATTTGCAATTTGCACAATCTTCATTTATAGTTTTACACCAAAATTTCATTATTTAAATTTTAAATATAAATTCTATTTTAGAAAAGCTGAAATAAATATACAATAAATAAGGGAAAATATATTATCACCTACCTATTTTTTGTAATTAAAGTCAGATTAATATTTTTAAGACCAACGATATAAAAAAATTACCTGACTAGATCTCAAATTATTTCGAAATGTCCAATTGCTGTTTATTATTTAGTGTGCATCTATGTAACCTTGGCTTAATTTAATGCCCATCTTTTGTTAATCAGATTGTTTAACTGATTAAAGATAAAGTTAAAAAGATGCCTGAATGATTATTTGATTCAAATCCCGTTCGAAAAGTATTTTTTGAATTTTTGGATGTATTATTGGATAAGCGAAGCAAAGACTTCAATTTCACTTACGTTGAAAAATAGTTCGGGTGTATTGTTTTTTTTGTGTGTCTGTGTGTTCGATCTCTACCGTGCAAACGGCATATCTGATCTTGGTGAAAATTGGAGGGGACCTTAGAAATCTCTGAACTTGGACCTGCCACGTTTTTGGGTACAATCGATTAAATATTTTTTTATGATTATCGTACTTTTACGATTTTTTTCGATTTTTTATAAGATATTTTTGTGATATTTGGCAAACGGCTACTCCGATATTGATGAAACTTAATGGGTACATTTAAAATTAACTAAAGTTATATATGTTAAGATTTAAAGAGACATTTGAAAAAATGTTTCTTATTGAAATCGTACATTTACGATTTTTTCCCGGTTTTGAATACGATATTTTTGTGACATTTAGGCCGATTCTGACCAAACGGGTGGGGCTTTAACGTTCATATCTTAAATTGGTATAAGAATTATGGTGATGTAGTGCCTTTTGAAACAAAGAGTTGAAAAAGATTGTCAAAATTCATAGAAATAAAGGTTTTAATATAATCCTTTTACAGGTGTATAATTACAGTAATATCAACAATTAACTATAGAAAAATAATGACATCCTGCATAAAAAAGTAATCATTGGACAACATTTTTTAAAAAAGCTCATCCATCAACGCGACTAAAAAAAGCGTTAAAATACATAAAAAATAATTAAATCAAGAAGTGAGGACCCGGCACCTCCACCAACAATGCTATTCTTATGGAGTTAAAACTTTTCTCGCTCTACCCGGCGCCTCCACCAACAATGCTATTCTTATGGAGTTAAAACTGTACTAGCTATAGGCACCTCCAAAAAGTGTATATATATTTTTTTTAAAGCGTTCGCGAAGCGGCCTCATTTATTTAATTAAATAATATTTTGCAGTCATATTAATTTTCACATTAAACATGCCATTTGCTTTTTTTTTAAATAATCCAAGAGCAACATAAAGAGATCTGCCCCTATCGTACCTGTTACTCTTGTTACACAATATCCCCACTTTAAAAAATAAAGTAATATCATGTTAAAATCACATATCAAATAAACACAAGTTATTATTAAAAACCCTTATTAAAATCACTTCCACACCAACAAAAAAAAACTAAAAATTGGCAAATTACAAATCCTCTTTAATTTGAAACATTACATTATTTTTTTAATGTTATTTCTATAATTAAAAAGAGAATAAAAGTCATCTAGTCCGTATGTAAATCAAGTTTCGCTAGACTAGCTGCTCACATGGTAGATGTTGTCTGCCCTCAGCAGTCCACACCACGGCTGGGTGATGGAATGAGTGACGCGGTTTGATTGATAACACCAAGAGCTGTGTTGTATTGACAACATGTGACAACAATGCTGACTGACAACCATGCGTGGACGTGTACTCGTCACCGCAGGCTATTCGGGCGACAGCTGCGTGTTCACCATCCGTGTAGTTATCCGGCAGAACACATCAGTAGTACGTGAAAACGTTGCATTACACAAAGTTTTGGGCGAATTTATTAAATGTTAAATATATACATACAAGCTTACACGAAGGCACAGACGGTTTGAGTACATCAAATTAAAATTCGTAAAACCTACTGAAAAGTAGAAATGTATCTTACCGTATTGAAGCGCTACCTGTATTGTACTTTGGGATGATTGGAACTGAACTGATCGACTTAATGAATATATAAAATACAAAAAAATTTAAATGAAAAAATCAAGAAAATCAAACTAATTACCTTAATTATTCAATAAGCAAGTGAAAATAATACGAGTGTTAAAGTTACATTATTACATTGTTGATATGTTTTGACATCTTTTAATTAGGCTTAAAAATTAATGTTGATGAAAGAAAATTATAATTATTGATGATTGATTGACGTTTTGATTGATTGATTGTTTGTACTGAATAATTTTGTGTTACAGTATGGAACCATGGATTTGAACATAAATACAGATTACACAAATAAAGTACGATCAATTGACGTAATTATTGCACGCCACTCTGTTTAAAATAACTGTCCGATTGTTTTGTGTATACTCCTTAAATGAAATTAAAAATACCCCGGGCGTATCTCCCTTTCAAATTAAACGACATTTAATTCGCGTCACTGTACGTTTCTTGACGGCGCGTCGCAAATGTCACACTAGAGGGCAGTGCTGATGCGTTATAAATGAAATGAATTATTTAAAATAAAACGAAAGAATACTTGACACTTTTTCCTTTTAGTTTCAACGGTAGCTAATAAATATTGTCATTCATACGTCAAGATTTCTTTTGAACAAGAATTAAACCTGACAAATACAAAAAGAAGTAAAAAGGCATTTTACGGACCAGAAGCTTTTATGCGTTTAAATATGCATCAAGTTGTATTTTATTAAATTGCATCAATGTACAGATATAATTATAAATGTCTTATCATCTCAGGTGTAGTTAAAGCAATTTTGAAAATGCAAAATGGAACATAAATGTATTGGGGAAAATAAAATAGTTTGTCTCTTACTTAGTGATTGTCTTTATAGAGATCATTAAAACTTCTTGAATTCTAGGGCAAAATATAATCAATAAAAGGGATATTTTGTTACATACAATAATTAAAACTCATTTTTTCCTTGAATTTTATAATTTGATGAAAAAAAACGGTCTGTCTAGATAAAGTTTCATTTCTTATTATTGTTAAATGGCTTGGTCCCACATTGAAAATCAGTTATATGACTAAGTGGGTAGACTAAATACTATTTATTATTTATTTATTATTTCCTAATTTGATATCGACCATACAATGAATTAACAACTCCCCGAGGCCCTAGCACCGAGTCATCTATGCCTGGTATTCTCCTCGTAAAACACGGATAGATTCGCCTCTAGCTAAACGCCCCCGACATGCGCGCCCGTGGACGCAACGTGCTCGAACACGTCCATGTAATATTCATGCGCTGACATGACAGCCACGTGGACAGGGTAGTGAAATATTCGCACGTAAGTCACTCACAGACGTCGTCGGAACGTGAATGTTTTATGCACGCGTGGGTTACAAAAACATGGAAATGTCTTTATTGACAATTGAGTTAGGGCCTAAATACAATGAAGGTAATATGAGCCAAATGTAGGAATAATGTGTTGGATGAGTTTGTCTTCATTGAAAACAATTAGGTTATCTATAAAAAAAAAATGGAACTTTAGTAATATGGGGGAATTATCTGTCTGAATTATTAGATTCTTGGAAATTACTACAGAGGTAAAAAGTATCATTACGTCGAATAAAATTAGTTTGAACATAAAAAGAGTGATATATTCCAGACAAGGAGGTAATGAAATAAATTGAAAATATTGTCCATGTGATGGAAATTCAAGGAACTAAAATTAACGTGTTTTCAACGTTCAATGTAAATACTGTTAGTGAACGATGTTATGTCTACTGAGATTGAATCAACCCTATTCAGACCTATCAACTAGATGTTTACGATTTAGAACGGAATTTCAGGGATAAAAGAGACGTCAACAGTACAATCTACCGAAAAGCTGGTAGCCTAAAGATAAGTTTTGATTAACTTATTTGATTAAATTATAAAAGAACGAAAGCATCATTTGTATTCCTATTACTCGAAAAATATATTATATTGTACACTGTTATATTTACAATACATTACAAATGTGTAGACAGCTTATAAAAAAGAAAAATATTGCATTATTATTTTAAATGTTAATAATATAACGGAGTCAAAATTTCATTCGTCTTTCATTATTCGGTAATTTGTTAAGCTTGAGTGTTCGTTAATTTAATTGTTTGTTGCTTTATTATTTTTTTCTACGTAGCATTCAGTGTAATTATATTTGGAATGTCATGTATGTTTCAATCCTTAATAGATATTTAAATTTAATTTGTTGTTTTATTATTTAAATTTACAAATATTTAACAACGGTTATGATTGTAACTAATAACACAGTTTATTTTATTTTGTATTATACGTAGGGTACCTTTATTTTTATCCGTTATATAACAAAAATAACAATAATTATTACTGTTAATATTAAATTATGTATCTGATATTTACATTATTATTATTATTGTGAGAAATGTCCCCTCGGCATCAGCTGTCCGCTTGTTGTAAACCGAGTTTCAGTAATAACACAGAGCTCAATGCATATAATTGTGATGATCGTTATAGCACGGTGCTGCTGCCAGGCTAAAGTAATTGTCTACCGATGCAAAATGCACATACACATCGTTCTAATGAGGCAACCTAGCATATCTTGTTGATGTGTGTCCAATGGCATCTCCCGCCACGCGTACAGGGTTGCCAAGCCGGCCGCGTACAGGGTTGTCAAGCTGGTTGCTTTGCGCGGTTGCCAAGTTTACCGAGCGTGATGGTTATCGTGGTAATTATATCTATAGGAATACACAGGAAACATGTTAGATTATTGGTGAGTTGGTGTAGATGTTTGACGAATATCTATAATGATGTATTCTATAGATTGTCTAAATTTGGAGACTAATTTGGCTCAAATTTATTATTTTCAATCGTCTCACTAAAAAAATTAAAATACCATGGTTTCATTGGATCACAAATATCTGCCTTGAGGTATTATAAGTACATTTTCTAACTTGATTGCTTTTGTGTTAATAATTTTCATTAAATAACTTTAATTCCCTATGGTAATTGAACTGTGATATTTCTCGACGTTCTTTAGTACATAGTCTGATGAAAAAACTACATTTTTACCCCTTTTTTCAATCGTTGGCCTTTAAAAGTTTTAACAGTGTAAGTTGTAATAACACATGCACACACACTTATTTAGTGAATTAGTGGTAATGATTATAAGCGTCTTTTTAAATTAAAAGGGAAATAAACTTTCTATGTGCAAATGACCTCAGAACCAGTAAAGTATTCAACATGACCAGTCTACGTCCCCGTCTATTTTATTTCGTTTCGATGTCCATTGAGATTCTGCTGCGGTTCTTGTAATTAAATCGTCCCATTCGGTCCACTCCTCCCTTATAAGAGCAGCTAGCGCTTCAGTGGGCTCTACCTGACCACACGCTTTGCTTTCAATTGGCTGATTGATGATTGGCTTGACGTCCAAGTCTCGGCTGCGAAGCTGATCTGGACGATGTAAAGAGAGGTAGCAAAAGAGTTGCATCGTTCTGTAGACTCAGGCATCGAACATGTGTATTATTTTATTTATTACTAACGTATTTGAGCACAACACCGTAAAGCAAGTCGTCTGCGTCCATAAGATTCCATACATTATTTTGTTTTTAAATATAAATAATGTGATCATTTGAATGATTTGGTAAATACAATGTCTAGTCACGTTTAATTTTCTTATTGCGGATGGTGTACATCACAAAATTAATGTCTTCTCAGTGGCCTAAAAAATATATGGTTTATTGTATATACCAAAATAAAGGAACAGATAATTTTGACATTTTGTTTTTAATTTAATTTTAATGTCAGAACATGAAGGACGTTAAATAAATATAAGAAATAAAATTTAAGCCTGACCTGTGGGCGTCTATTTTCTATCTCGTGTGACAATAGTCGATCGACAGCCACAACTTTGTAAATACAATAACTCATGTGGCAACTTATTAAATAGAACCACAGGGCTAACATTTACTTCACTGGCACGCAAAAATGACAACACTGTTGCACTAAGGACGAATTCTATTTACAAAGTTGTTGCTGTCGAACGACAGAGCTAGTTAAAGACATGCGTCGATCACGCGAAGCAAATCACTTGGAATTAAACAAGTTTTGGGTGGAGGTGCCGGGTCAAGGATTTTGTTTGTGTGTATTTGTCGAATAAGAAACATTACGAAAAACAAAGGCGGTGATAAGTTGATCATGAATTTTTATGATGGCTGTCTTCGGATTCACATACTATAAGGGCGCTGGTCCGAAGAGTATCTCTATACGAGGACTTTGGGTTCGAATCCCGCACAAGGCAGGTTATTTTTATAATCGTTTCTCATCGTCATCTATCACCACTCATCATTTCAAATAGCCTTAGTGCATTAATAAAGACATCAAGCAACAAAAATCATCATCATTATCGTAATAAATGTCTACCCATTTAGTCACGTAACTAATTTTTATTTTAGGACTTAAATCTTAAAGCGGACCAAGCCAACTCTGCCGGCGCCGACGCCATTGAAGAGCGATCAATGGCCAATCAGATGCTTAGAATTTTAAATAGTAACATTATTTTAAATTTACTTTTTGCAATAATTGCTAAAAGGTATAATTGAACTTCTTACGTACAAGCTACATCTCTCGTCCTGTCCAAAATCAGATGACTCGGAGTAAATGATCACGCTTTTGTTTATGAGCCATTTTGCTACTCAATTTGTCACCCTTCTTTAATTAAAGACAACTTACTCGGTAATTCGAAAAGTGTAAAATATCAAATGATGTTATTTTTTGATACTCCTTAATATTGTTTGTAACAGATGCGTCCAATTCTATAAACATTAAATTAATTTTACAAAATTAATCGTGGGATTTTTTTTTTTTGAATAATGTTATAATGTATAAAATGTCATCTGTGCTTGTAGTATGTACGTGTGACGCTCACCTTACCCACACCCTTATCATCACATGCCTCGCTTCTGTTTGAATTCTGTTTTGTGTAAAGCGGGATTTGTATCCATTGTTTTGTTTTTTTTACAAATAGCGTTTTATCCTTTAAAACAACAACTCCGAAATAGCTTATTGTTTTGTTTCATGTTGCCGTATGTTGATTTCGCCGGTTAATTTAGAAAACCAAAGCCAGGCACGAACGACTTTTATGGAATGGAAGTGATTTCCTCTTTGCGATTCTCAAGTTAATTAAAAAACACACCGCCAACTAAACTGTTGTCCTTCATTGCTATTCTCCCAGCGTTCTGCACACAGTAACAGAATTAGCTATTTTTCACATTGTGTTCTTTTAGTGCGTGTGCCGGATTGAATTTCCACTGGAAATACACGCACACGTGAAGTTTAATTAGCCAATTAACACGCACGGAGGCGAAATGCGTGTGGATTGTGCGTAAAGTCAAGAACCGCTCAAATATACAGTGGAGTCATAGGTCGGTAATTGGTGGAGTTAGCGGTTGGTTAACTGGAGTTCGTTTGAAACATATCACAACCGCAACACACTTTAAAGAGGCAACTCTGTTTAAAATTAAACTAAGTTTGAAAGTTGCTTAAAGTAAGGTTTAACCAGTTGGTATAAGTTTTGTCTAAACTCGTTTTTTTAGTCTATAAAAAAATTGGTATTAATAGTCGCCGACTTAAAAGGAAATATCGTTATGTAATATTTATTTTAATAATCGAAGTTGTTAATTTGTGTACAGATATACAAAACACGAGTAGTTTATATTGATAAAATATATAATTATTACTAATTACTCCAAGCGGGATATATTGGCAAAAATGCTTGTTTACTAACATAAGCAATTTTAAATGTATGATACACACAGCGTTCTACTATATTTTTGTTTTCAAATCATAAAATATGTTCTTTTGACTATCATTTTTGTTTGTATACATTTAAAGTGAAGTATTTGCTTTGGTAATACCATTAATTTATACTTCCTTTTCATTCAACTAGTTAATTTATAAAATCAACAAATTTTTGTTATTTGTCTGACATGTTTTGCTTACCACAATAGTTTGGTTATCCATACGAAATAAGCCAGTTTGGAATAAAGTATAGTTGAAAGTGCATAACAAGCAGTGACCAATATAATATATACATAATTCAGTTTTATAAGTGCTTTGAACATTTTAAACCATCTCAATGTCAAATAATTATAAGCATATATATGATCGAATATGTTTATGAGAATCACAGAAAATGGTGATGAATATTAGACGTAGCCAATTGGTTGTCATATTTTATACAAAGGTACATTCGAAGGGTGTTTCTATTTCGACCACTAGTCGAGTCGATTGTATATTGCTCATATAAATATTCCTTAGACTTGTTGAAAGATACACGCAATTAACGAACCAATTTCCAAACTTTTCAATATGAACACTTGCTTATTTATCAACACGGCCATCTGTACACTCGTTCTGAAATATGTCCACCATTTAAACAAACCACAACGCTATACACCGACATATTGTCAAGATTTATACCATCATTATTCTTTACGACAATAGCATTTCCTAACAGAATGTACTTTAATTTTCGGAAATATCCTGCTAAGTCCTGGCGGTAAATAATTATTATACCCTCACAGCATGTTGTGTGGACGAAGATGTGAATACGGTGTGTTTGTGGCTGGTCCATCGAATTCCTGTGTTCCGTCATCACAATGGTCCAATATTCCAGTCGTTCCCTAGGCCATTCCGTTATTGGATTTATTTGGCTTATGCAGAGAATGACCGGATTCCTAGTGCCCCCCCCCCCCCCCCCAACAAAGCGACCCGCATTCAAAGCTACGGCCAACACGAGCACAACGTATAGTGACGTCACTCTTTTGTTTTTGTTTGTTACAAGAGTAGTTAGCGAGGAGGGCTACGCTAGTCATGTTTATTCAACACTCACCAATAATCACATCAATCAATCAATCTATCAATCACACGCAAACAAAACACGGTTGTGTGGAGGACGCGATTGGATGTGAGGGATGGGTTGATGGGGTAGACGGTTGGGGGGGGGGTTTGTTGCTGGCATGTTGAGAGTAAAGATGCCGCAAGTTTTTTGGTTTCGGTAAATATTTATTATATTCATTATATTTCTTGTGAATACCTGGCAAAGTACGATTTGTATGTCCCTCTTCAGATTGCTAATGAAGAATACGATTAATACACAATAATAAGTAATATTTGTGGATAATTTCAAGTAATTTAAAAATGATAATTAACACAATTTTAAACCAAGATATTGTTTTTACTTTAGATTATTCTTTCAATGCGAAAGAAAAATCTTTGTGAGATTCTCTTGTGCCAAACGTTTTTCTTATACAACAAAAAGATAGTTTTTACAAGTGTGGAAACGAGTGCAATATCCATCCAAGACGAATATCTCTTGCAATCATGGATAAGATAACAAAAACAATCACCAAGCTGTTTATTTTTTTGAAGTAAAACTTACCACACTTACAACTTATCACTAATAAATTAGTCTATTTTCCACATCTTTTTGGTTCTAATCTAATTGTAACATAACTTTTACTTTACTTCCCTTATTTACGTTCAGTAAACAATAATTAATTATTACCCGGGATATGAATTTCATCAATCCACCCTTATTAATCCCTTTCCCAGTTAAACACCCAAGCGTTCCATCACGCAGATATACCTTTCTTTGAGTCAAAGCGTTTTTGTACCTCCGTAATGACTGTCACGTCTCTGTCGACACAATACCCCCCTTTTATTAATTCATCCGTGTTATTTTATTAATGTGTCTTCATAATAAAGCGTCATTTGTCTTGCTCAGCAAGGGTACCGGCTTGAATAAGAAGTCAACAGAACAGGAGTTATAAAACGGAAGATAAATGAGAAACTGGCATTGTTTCAACGGCAAGGTGTGCGCGAGCGAGGCTGGCAGTGAATGGGTTAACTGTGAGGAACAGGGAAACAGGAAGTCGATATAAAACGGAAATGAACATTAAGAGGGATGAGGGGGGGAATGCAATAAACAAGAGAGTGATAGACAGACGTAATCGAGAGGTAATAGGGGAAGTGGAAGGCGCGCTTTAGAACAGAAGTGTTTGAACTGTAGAGCACTTGATGTCAACATGGCAAGAATCAAAGCGATTACTGAATGTTCGAATGTTTGAAGTCTTTAAAAAATGTGATAGATCGTATTTTTCTGACGGGGAAAAATTTATATTGGAATGAAAATGTGGGGAATTTTTGTATTGCCTTGTTTCCATATACTGTTTTATTAATGATTACCTTTATAGTACCTACATAAAAAAGAACCCACTTTATATGTTTATGTTTAATTTGTTGTGCATTTTTAAATGCGACATGACAAATATCAACACTTATCACACGAACATAAACTGTAAACTATTTGTTATAACTATAATATTTATTTGCATGAATCTATGTGTCTTATGTACAAAATAACTTTGTCGTAAGAATACTTGCTGTAAGGTACCACATAAGTTAATCCCGGCGTGTCCTTCCAACAAGGTTGTTAGGAAGCCCTAAGAGAATCCAATCCCAGCATTCGCATTAAAGCCGAAGAAAACCACGGGAAATCTTACATTAAGGCTTGGTGATGGCTGAATTAGAACCCGTGATCTCCGGAATCAGTGTATCACACGTTACGCATGGTGATGCATATGAACTTCTCTCGATTCATAGAGGCTTAAAATTACAAAGTTCATTATCTACTTTATCAAATTCTTTATCCTGTTTAAAAAATCGCGTTAATAATTACATGTTTTCCCACTCCAAACTCAGATTAGGTTTTACCAAATTAGTGAAAAGGAAAAATTAAATATTTTATTTATGAACCTTGTTTTGTCGAGTTTTTTCAAAACTTGACACAATTCTTCATAATTTGACATTTGATATGACGTTTCATCACCATAATAGTGTTGGCGTGGAGTTCGTTATTCTGAATATGAAAGGGTTTGTGAGTCAAAGGGGTTGGAAACGTAATGTGAATATTATGGTACTAGAGCATTATCTTCCATCAACGTCCAGGACTGTGGAAAAATTACAAAAATTTACTTATATTCAAGCTACTTGTATTGCTTCGAATTTTATTAACTTAACAACTTGCTATATCGTTATTAGAGATGGTTTTCGAGTGAACGTAATTCATTACATAAAGGATTTTTCTAGAACTGTTAAAGACTTGAATAAATAACACGAAGAAGGTAACAATGTTATTTTCTAAGAATTAAGCATCCAATTTATTTTTTTTCTAAAACTAGCATAAAATGTATCGAATCCCATCAAGAACAGTTGTTATGGAAAATATACTTGATGCTGACATAGTCAATTGAAAAGTAGGGACATATAAAGAAATTGGTAGTTTTTAGATAAAAAGATATTTTGATTTTTATATATTATAAATAAAAATACAGTTGTCTCAATGAAAATACGACTTTTAAAGTTATAATAATATTGTGCACATTGTAAATAAAAAAGACAGTGGTCTTAAACAAAATGTCAGAAAATATTGTGTATAATGAATTGAACAAAAATTGTGTTTCTCGACGAAAATATCGTTTTGGTATTGAAATCGATTTATTGTAACATTAAGACAGTGGACTTCAAATGCACTATTTAATAAATTGTTCGTAAATTTGACAAAAATTCGCACGTTCCGAGGTAATTTTAGTTGGATTGTTTACAATCTTCAAATGAAGCAGTAAGGTTGATGTAGTCAATGGTATTCAGTGAATGAAAAAGACGGGTCGGCGTTGAAGTAAAAAGTCTGTGAAAAAGTGCGGGAGAGTTCTAAGGGGGTTTGGGGTGAACTTCTGAGGGGAAGGTAGGTAAACAGCAGATGTCACGGGGCATAAAGGACGACGCGTCTAAAGGAAGGATGAAAACAAGAAAGATTCTAAGGAAGGAAGGAGAGTTGAGCAGGAGAATGGAACGAAACGGAAATAAGCTTATGAAACAAACCGGATATGACGTAATTAACAGCACTCTGAGAATTCCACTGCCACGGATGACGACTAATGAGATATTTCATTTTAGAAGGCGCACGTAGATGGCGACCATTGAGAGTTGGAGGAACCAAGACTCGATTAACCTTGTGAGGAAACGCGGGACGTCAGCTCAGATGAACGGTTTCGAGAAACCGGTTTGGTTGTACTCGAATATAAGTCGCACTGTTCACAGTGTTGCCACATTAGGCGATTTGTCGCCGTTTGGGCGACCAAGCAATGTTTTTAGCGACCAAAATATTTCGGAAGTCGCCTGTCGCCGAAATGGGCTACTTCACAAAAATCCAAACTTTCCAAAAATTTCTCATTCTACAGCGTGCTTTAAACACAAATAATGTGTATCAGAAATTATTCCATTGTTAAATAGTATGTTGTAATTTAAATATTAGGTAAGTCATACAGAATACTCATTAACCGACTACATTTTGCCCGGCCCGCGGCGTTTTGTTTGGTTAAATGTCACATCAGGATACAAGACTATAGGGGTGGAATGTCGAGAAGGTGTGTGTGAGCATTGATTAAAGAAGGCTCAATGGTGTGAGGCAGGAAGGCCAAGCAGATAGATATTTTATACAGAAGCCCAGTTGTTTTTTGACTGCACGTGCGCGTACGTGAAGTTGTGTCGAACTGTTGATGGTATCATTTTACTTTTTAGTGGCTCCGATTTTACAAGATTATCGTTTCAGCACGTGAGTACAGAATATATTATTTTACTTTTGATTATAGAGTTTTTAATCTTTAATTTAATCTATTGTGCCTAGTAAATATACCCATAAATATACTCCCTTAAATTCTCCAATATTTCCGTAGAGTCAAAAATACACCTTTAAAAAAACATGAAAAAAAAAAAAAACGCCCTGCGGGGCAATTCTGGGGCGTTCCCCCCCAGACCCCCCCCATTTGGGCCGCCGCGCCAGATTTGGGCGACATTTGGGCGACTTCAAACGTTGCCGCGGCGACATCAGCGCTCATATATCTGGCAACCCTGAGTCTGTTCATTCTAGGGAGCGCACGTAGTTGGCGACCATTGAGAGTTGGAGGAACCAGAAGTCGATGAACCTTGTTAGGAAACGCGGGCTGTCAGCTCAGATGACAGATTTCGTGAAACCGGTTTGGTTGTATTCGAATATAAGACGCACTGTTTATCAGGTTTAAATCGAGAAAGTGTCTGATTGGTTCTATGTACTACCGTAAGAGCTATATCTTGCATGAATTTCACAAAATGTTAGGGTAATATATATTTGAAATATTTAATTCGTTATTAAAATTCATTATATTTAATAACTAAGTGGGTTATTACTCTCATGTTGAACGCACTGCTAGAATATAATTAAGAGATATGTATTAATTTTGATCCCAGAACTAACAACCATCAAAACGTAGGCTTAATAAGCTCCTTATCACCCACCGATTTATATAGAGCCCTTCTAAAATACATTTAAGTATTTATCTCCTGGGCAACCGTTGTTAAGGAGTAACATTGTCTACGATGTTAAGCTTCATTAATGATGTGGTTTGAACAGGCGCAGAATTTGAATGATGCCTAAAATAAAGGCTATTGTATCGCCCTCTAACCGATATTTAAAAATTAAACGTAGATGACTGCAATCTTAGCGAAACAAGACAAAGATGCCAACACTGTGCTAAGTGCTACACTTAATTTAGAGCGAGGATTTATTAAATATTGTTTTTACACATCATTGCCTTCCACCGCCTAGTATAAGGAAAACAATTTTCTGAAATATCGTTCGATGTACGATTTTGTTCGTTCTAAGGTACAAAACTTTTATTGATGATGATGACAATGATGTTAAGAAACGATATTAACAAATCGTAACTCAAAATTAAGTATAGCACCTAGCTCAGTGTTAACACTACTGTCCCGAAATTTCATATAACGGCTGACAGGGACGTTGTGTTCCGCCCCCCCCCCCCAAAAAAAAAAAAAATCTGTTACATTCAAGTCTCTATTTCATTCAGCTAAGGTTTAAGTCATATTTCTTTGACTTTTAAAATATCAGTAAGAAGGCGATACAATAGCCTTAAAGGCAGATATTGGGTTACAATAAAATAACTGGCATTCTTGAATTAACACAATAAACAGATTAACAAACCATATTTTCTTATCATTCAGCAATTTTCCAATTAAAATATTTGTGAAATAAAAGTAAATATTATTTATACAAATAAATAACTGGAATACAAATGAATTCTAATGAAAAGAATTTGGGATTAAAAATTAGTTTAATAGTAAATCGTGTATATATTAATTTACTCTCAAAAGCAATATCATACTCACTCTTCTGAACTTCCGTTGTTAATATTACACCCATAGAACTCGTGTTCACATTATTAAAAGTTTTCAAACACTTCAACTCAATAAAAACGTGCCAACGACTATGAATTTATTTTAAATAACTACTTATGCGTGAAAAATGAGATCAGTAATAACTTGGTAAAATGCACAACCCGTATATCTAGCGCTTTGTGATCCTAGAGGCGACGTATGAATATCCAATATATGCCAGTAATAAACCTCAAAAGCTGAATCATTTCTACATTTAATATATGCAGATAATTTTCAATGACGTTTGTATCAAATTCTTGGCTACGCTCACACCAAGGTTATTAATAAATTAATAAATAAATTCATATTTATAGAGTCTACCCACTCAGTCACATAACCGATTTTCAGTAGGGGACAGTGAGAAAAATGTAATATTACAGATTTGTTGTATTACTTTTATAATTTGGGCATTTTATAATTTTTTATTATTTGAATTCTCATTAAAACATTTATCACAAATTGAACCAATAACTACACCTTCACGAATATCATCACCATAAGCTCACTATGCTTACGCTCCTTCAACGATATTTACAAAAGTTTTTCTCTTGTGTAAATAGTGAAGAAAACTTTCTTCTACCAGTAGCTAAATCTTTAATATCTCACGAAGAATTTATGTTAAATTCGACCAGCGCAGCGTCCGTGATTAACTTTGTTAATCCTAGTCGCACATTAATAATGTACGATACTAGTGCTCGCGTGAGGGGGGTGGGGGGGGGGTAAACGCTGAGCCTAAACGGGCCGCTTGCAACACAATACCCACTAACTCCCATCAATTGCAAAACACCAGCGAGATATGCTTTTAATTAGAGTCCATTGCTACGGGAGCGAGGTTTTAGGGGGGGGGGGGGCACACAAATTTGAATTAGAGGGTGTTACATAAATAACAATATGCTAGAATTAAAGATAAAAGGCATATAGAATCTTGAAATGTAGTGATATAAAAACTTCTTGGAAGATTCTTAGTTGTGAGGGTGGATGATTCGGGAATCCTGTTCGAAGATTTTTATTTTTTGGAAGAGATCGCCATTTGATGGGCTTATGAAGTACTACTTTCATTGCACTGCAACACTTTTTCTTCAATAACTGATTGTTAGGTACCCATCAATTGTAATTTTCAAACATCGTTGCACAAGAAATTGTAAAACGATAGAAATAAATTTGTAGAAGTGTTGTTAATAGTAAATAAAGTTATATTTAATGTAAAGAGTAAATAAAGTTGCATTACATGTTGAGAGTAAATGAACTGGTCGTCGGATACAAGTCTCTACCAAGGATCCACACAGGGTTGACTATTGCTCTCCTGACGTCACTAAGCGTCTCGTCTTCTATTGGTCGCAGCTTGTGACGTCGGACATCTCGGATCAACCTGGATGTCAACCGGCCGTGGTCGATGCTGGTTGACATGTCTGAGCGGACGATCCACATGTCAATTATTCTTAGGGGATTCCCGACCCTAATGCGATGTGGCAACACTGCAGAGGCTCTTTCACTCTTACCTTTTTTGGTCTAGAGAATCTTACTATGTAAAACGATCCTCCTCGTAAAGAGAATCAAAAGTAATCCACAAATATATCAATTTCAATAAAAAGTCTTGAATTCAATTGCAATTATTCGGATATACGTAAAATAAGCATTTTATATTTTATCATATTTAGCATGTATTATTGAAATATGAAAATTAAACTAAAAAATTAAGCATTTTTTTTTTTTTTACCCAAACCCTAAGTGTATGGGATTTCTTGCACTTCTGATGAAAAATGAAGAATGAAAGGAACTTTTAATTCAATAAAGCCACATAAAACCTTAGAAAACAATGCTCAAGTAGTTCTCAATAGGTGTGTGAAAACCTTAGTTTTAGTTAAGTTAGAATTTCGAATCATTTTCAAAATAATAAGTGTCTACCAATCTAGCATTACAAACTTTAAAAAAAAACGCTAAACAACTTATCTGTTGTAATTATCCATATATTCATTGCATTCATTTCAATTTACATTTGTCATATTGTAAAATACGTGTTCAAATCAAAATTTCTTATTTTAAATACCTTAGCTTCATTTTCAAGGCATTCACTCACAATAATTGCGCACAATAATTAATATGCTCTGTTTCACATTCTCAGTTATGTCAATGTTTATACTCTGTCTTCAATCAATTTAGTTTTTCTTTCAACTCTTGTGTATTTGCAACTATCTTACAACTTGGCTTATGACCTAGCATTCTCTTGGCTCTGACTGGACATGATTGGACTCTCACAATGTTCTCATCTCATTCATCTAAATTTAAATGTAATTTTGTTTTTATTGTATCTCGAATTTTCATAATCATTCATTTAGATTTAAACCTAGTGTATTGTAGTTTTATTGTATAGAAAGCAAGCTAAGCCATTCTGCCATGGAGCTAACTAGCTCTTTTTAGCTTGCTTAATAAATATCTGTACTCTGCTAATATAGGTGTGTATATGTCATCTACCACGTTATGTGCTCTTGGTTTACCTGTGCTGTATATGGTGTGTTACATATATGTATGTGTATTTGTAAAGTTTGGAATTTGTTGAATAAATAATAATAATAATAATAATATGAATGACAAACAGTTATTTTTTATTTTGTAAATTACTATTTATTATTTTGTGTTTAGAATTATCCTTCCTCATTTGTAAATCAGGTTTTATATTTTTTTAGTATAGACGTTAATAAATAAATTCATAATTGATTTGGCCAATATTTATTTACGCTGATGACAAAACACAATGTTTTATTTATTAACACCGTGTTATTCTACATGTACATAAAAATATAATGAATATTGATGAAAAATTATAACTTTGAATAGTTATTTTGTCGCGTCAAAGTGAAGAATAACCATATAATATTCATTATTCCTAGACCCAGTGTATATTTTACACGTACACGTGTAGATCAATATCCACCAAACACACATAAATTGTATGTCAATCATTTCATTGAAATATGGTTAGAATAGGTTTCACAAATAAAATAATTATTATGTCCATCAAATTCCAACTCGCAAACTTCTCGTGGTTTAGCCTGTGAGTAGGGGAGAATCACTCCCTAAAACTAATGGCGAGTTCTGGATCGTCGTCGGGGAACTTTTCCCTTTTCTTTGACTTCCTCCCCGGCGATGACGACAGTAACAACACGGACGGACGATGACACAGACGAAGACGACCACGACGTTGGGGAACCCCTACCCTCCCCATTCGCTTGTGGCTAGTTCTGACCAGCACAAGCCTGTCCACCCCTTGTCACCCAGCGTCTCCCCTTACGTTCCTCCCCTTGGAAAGAAGTAAACATAGTGGTAACTCACATTTATGGAAATTGTTTTATCTTGGGGCGCGAATAATCTTAGCTGTTAAAGTGCCCTAAAACTAATAATAATAATTATGTTCATAGGTATCAATTTAAAAAAAAAAACGTCAATGTTGTTTCACTCTGGCTAAAACGTAATTGTATTAAATTCATTTCATTTGTGTTTTTTAAAAGGTTTTAAAATGTAATCTGGATTAAAATAATGGAAGTTGTTTTCGAAAAAAAAGGGGATTCGTTTTTGTGTTTGTGTTAAAAGAAATTTATCGAATATCAATGTATAATTGGCTTCATTTTTTAAAACAAAACCCAAAATGTATTCATATTAATAATTGTCTCGAAATATTTGTAAAAGTAAACTCCACCATCTGTCTTAACAAATCTCAACGGATGTTCGGTAAGATAAATAATATGATAACATTCCTACCTGTATAGAAGACGTCCCGAATTTTCTTTTCAATATTTTACAAATAAACATATATTCTATTTTTATTTCGAATCCTTATTTCCTGTTTATAACAAGATGAACAACCATTGTCAATAAGTCTATTGTTACGAGTGCGTTTTCTCTTCTCGCTACCCCCTCAAACCCCACAATTTTGCCTTCTGGGGTGGAAATCTCAGCCTACAATACAGACTACTTTAATTGGATGAGCGTAGCGAGCGTAGCGAGCAAAGCGAAGATTCCATTTCACTACACTGGAGAAAAAAATCCGGAATGTTTTTTTTTTTCTTTTTTTTTTCTGTATTATTGTGTGTTTGTCAGCACGATTCCGGCTAAACCGATACTCCAATTGCGATGAAATTTTATGGAGGCCTTTGAAATCTCTGAACTTAGAACTGCCACGTTTTTGAGCGCAATCGAAAAATTATTTTTCATGAAAATTGCAATTTTACGATTTTTTTCGATTTTTTAAAATTTCTTTGACTTATAACACCTACATGCTGTATCCGATTTTAATTATTTTTTCACAGAACCTTAATTTTATGATTAAGATATTCTTGTGAAATTTGAGCGCATTTGAAAAATTATTTCTCATGAAAATCGAAATTTTACGGTTTTTTTTCTTTTTTAAAACAATTCTTTGACTTTTAACACCTACATGCTTTAACCAATTGTAATAATTTTTTCACAGAACCTTAATTTTATGAATTTATATATTCGTGTGAAATTTGAGTGCGATCGAATAATTTTTTTATATGAAAATCGCAATTTTACGATTTTTTTTCCTTTTTAAAATTACGATTAATTAAAAAAAATTAAAATTTAAGTTGATTTTATATTAAATTAAATTAATTTTTAAAAAATCTTCAACCTAGTAATGATTTTTTCAGAGAACAACAGAAAATCCGCATAACACATGGCAGCTCAATGCACCAATTACGCTCATCCAACAACGCGGCGGGACTTAAGCGTTTTCCTAGTTGAATCTATCACATTCAGACCGACAGTGTTGGCTCAAGCGTAAAGCGCGAGACTCTGATTCAGGAGGTTTCGGGATCGAATCCAGCCTACACCGGCAATTCTTACTGAAGATTTTGTCCGATTTTGTCCTCAGTTGTTAAAGCGAATGCAAGGGATTGAGTCCTTCTAAACAGCCCTCGGACATCCGTTCACAATAATTGTCCTTACTTCAATATACCTAGTTAGTCCCTTGAAGAAGGTACCCGAAATCGGCCATACCGACAAAAGTAATCCCATTAAGTGATAAAAACTGATTTACAAAAAAGAGTATATTCAATAACATAAGAATTACAAATGCATACACAAAATTACAAATTTGATGAATAACCGATTATAATGAACAAATATAATAATAGGCCTATGATAAAAGATTAAAATAGAAATCAGGAAAAATAAATGTTGAATAAATGTTTCATGGAATAATTACAATCCAACCTCAAAGAAATATGGACTTTGCCAAAAACAAGAATCATCATTCAGCAAAATATTGACCTATTATTTATTATTATAATTATATTTTTCTGCCTAGATTGTCTGGTTACCGCCCACCGATGGAGCTTGCAACTTGAGTTAGGTATCCTGTATCATTGCTCTGATCAGTTTTTGACATGAACAATTTTAAATAATTATATAACTGAAAAAATTATATATAAGAATCAAGATTTTTTTGGATTAAACTGTTATCAAGATTTGAACACAAAAATGAAGATTGAACACAAGAATAAAGATTCGCGTTCGGTGGTTTCTTCCGCGAAAGTTTTTTGATTATACTCCCTGATTTGCTGTTCGTGATTTTTGGCAAACCTCATATTCGTTTGAGTGGGATCGTCTAATAAATAAGTTTTTTTTTCCTTTTCGTTTTGTTTTTTGTTTTTTTTTCTCTTTTATTCCCCACCCTTTTTTATTATATTTGATTCATTCATTAAATACACTAGGCCGCTTCGCGAACGCGTTTCCCAGTCGCGTTGATGGATGAGCTTTTTTAATATTTCTGTCCAATGATAACGTTTTTAAGTGGAATCTCATGACTTTTTCTATAGTTACTTGATATTAATTGTTCATTATACACCTGTAAAAGGCTTATATTAAAATCTTTATTTTATGAATTTTGACGATCTTTTTCAACTTTTTCTTTCAATAGGCACTACATCACCATAATCTTTATCTTAAAGTAAAAAATGAACGTTGTACCCCCACCCGTTTGGTCAGAATCGGCCCAAATATCACGAAAAATCATAAAAAAAAAACGGGGGAAAAAATCGTAAAAGTACGATTTCTATAAGAAATATTTTTTCAAATGTCTCTTAAATCACAACATATATAATCCCAAACGTCCCCATAAAGTTTCATTAATATCGGAGTAGCCGTTTGCCAAGTATCACGAAAATATCTCATTAAAAAATGAAAAGAATCGTAAAAGTACGATAATCATAAGAAATATTTGATCGATTTTACCCAAAAACGTAGCAGGTCTTAGTTCAGAAATTTCGAAGGTCCCCTCCAATTTTCATCAAGATCGCATATGCCGTTTGCCCGGTAGAGAGCGAACAGACAAAAAACTAACAAAAACAAAACACCCGAGCTATTTTTCTTGGGGTAACGCAAGTGAAAAAAAAAACACACAAAGTTAAATTGAAGTCTTCGCTTCGCTCTTCCAATTAAATGCACATCGCAGTCCTTAATTCTACCTAAATGAAGTTGAATCTAACGCATTCTGTCATAAATAAATGATTTAAATAACAAATGTTATATGCAATGGGTGGAGATGTCTTGTAGAGAAAGAAATTTTTTAACTCCATAAGAATTGCATTGTTGGTGGAGGTGCCGGGTAGAGAAAGAAAATTTTTAACTCCATAAGAATAGCATTGTTGGTGGAGGCGCCGGGTCTTTACTTTTGATTCAATATTTTTAAGTTGTACTCCTGTTTAATTACAGAGGGTGTTATTATTGTTGTGGTATTTTTTTATGTATAGCACACGTGAGCGTGAATTAATTGGGTGTGTTTCAAATTATGTAGGTCAGTGTACTGTAAACAACAAATCGTATCTCAGTACTCTTACTTACTCTCACAATCATTTTAATACATATTTAAAAAAATATACTTTTAAGCCTTTTACTTCGACAATAATTTTATCCTAATACTACCACATTCAGTGCATTCGTTTTTTCTAGGCCGCTTCGCGAACGCTTTTTCCAGTCGCGTTGATGGATGAACTTTTTTTTGGAATATTTTTGTCCAATGATTACGTTTTTATGTGGAATCTCCTTACTTTTCTATAGTTACTTGATATTACTTGTTCATTATACACCTGTAAAAGGCTTATATTAAAACCTTTATTTCTATGGATTTTGACCAACTTTTTCAACTTTTTTTTAAAAAGGCACTACATCACCATAATCGGCATAATCTTTATGTCGATGTAAAATATGAACGTTGTACCCCCACCCGTTTGGTCAGAATCGGCCCAAATATCACGAAAATATCGTATTAAAAGCCGGAGAAAAATCGTAAAAGTACGATTTCTATAAGAAATATTTTTTCAAATGTCTCTAAAATCATAACATATATGACTTCAGTGATTTTAAACGTTCCTATAAAGTTTCATTTATATCGGAGTAGCCGTTTGCCAATTATTACAAAAATATCGCACTAAAAATCTAAAAAAAATCGTAAAAGTACGATATTTATGTGAAATATTTCTTCGATTGTACACAAAAACAATACAGCTCTAAGTTCAGAGATTTCGAAGGTCCCCTTCAATTTTCATCAAGATCGCATATGCCGTTTGCCCTGTAAAGAGCGAACAAACAGACAAAAAAACTAACGAAAACAAAACACCCGAGCTATTTTTCTTGGGGTAACGTAAGTAAAAAACAAACAAAAAAACACAAAGTCAAATTGAAGTCTTCGCTACGCTCATCCAATTTAAATATCATTTTTATTTGTTAACAAAATTGTTGTGTATAAATGCATTGTTGTTGTAATGCTACTATTTCAAATATGTACTTAAAAGTAGTTTATTGTAGTTTCTGCATCTATGTAATTAGATTTATTTAGTTGTCCTCCTTTGTAAATCAGTTTTTATAACTGAATAGGATAGACGTTAAATAAATAATGAATAAATAAATAAATATCTAACTAGAAACGCGGTCTATGCACAATCATGCATAATGTCACTCGACTTTTTAACTTTTATCGCATAGCCGGACGGTTTTGTAAATAGAAGATCAGATACCTCGTTCTGGATTCTCGCTTTGTCAACACTGTGCTCCAAATGAAAATAGCCTGGAGCTTTAGGTTATATAGGAAGGTAGTGCGCGGTCATCGTATGTCGTTATTGGAGAGAGAAGCTCATTTAGAATTTGAATCTCGTTTCTGTTCGTTTGTCGGTCTGTGCGTCTGACGCGTTTTACAGTACAATCTGAACACGAACTTCGATTCACAATTTTTAATAATATTATCCTTTTTTGTTTATATTGCTTTTCAATATGGATCGTACAGATTGTTTTTGGTGAGTCAGTCACCCAAATTTGATAGATAATAACAGGTATATTCACCAATAGCAACACATGAATGCTTATCAGGAAGTGTATTTATTTTTACATCCCTCTTTATTTCCACCATAGAAAACTTTGTATGAATAAATGTAAAAAGGGGCTATTACCTAAAAAAAATTAACTCCATAATCTTTAGCATATTAAGAGCGTTTAAAAAATTATATCTTCTAACTGTGGTTTTACACGAATTTTTTAATTTGTTTGATCCGGAAATTTGTGAAAAATGGCGTTTTGGGAAATTTCTTAAATTGTCTTTAACCTGCTTCTTTTTTTGTTCAACATAGATACTAGAGCATCGTACCAATCTTAAATGTCTCTTTATAACTTCGTGTTTTAAAACTGTGCCCAAATAAACACTCAAAGAAGCAAAACTATGCATTCTAAAATCACACCCATTCTTGGTAATCATCATATTTTGACCAAAAGACTTACCCAAATTACAAAACAAAATATAGAGGATTTACAGAAAAGGCTGTAGACTACGTCAATAATGGTCAACATTTTTTGGATAAAAATCCTCCAAGGTCACGGGGCATAAAAGTCGTCTCTATGTTATTTCTTGTGGGATTTTTTGCCGATGGGACTTAGCACAAAAATACCAAGTTTCACAATTAATTTCCCGGTAATGGTGGACCCAATAATTTTTCTGTTACTTTCTAAATTCATTACTAGTAAGCCTGAATGAAATATATTTTGATTTAGTTTTGCGGGTGAATTGAATACCCATTTAAAAGATTTGACAAGTAAGACTTTCTTTTTGTATTGATTTTCGAGAATCTGTTTACCAGGTTGTTTCCCTCCCTCTATTGGGTATACTCGTCCCGAGTATGTTTTCTAATATGGACGTTAATATCTTCCTTTGATTCCGCTCAAAAACTTAACCACGAAGTGCACCCTATTGTATACCGCCCTCTCTCCTAGCGACATTGATGGGCGTCTTGTAACTCCTCCGCGGACGAATCTCACTCATCGCCCTTAGTTATTCCCTCAGTCCGTCCGACTTCGCTCGCAATATGCATAACTCCTAGCGGTGAAGCTAGCTTTGAAATATCGGTGCCGGAACCCTAACCAAACGGAATGTCCGCTTTTGTTGAATCTATGCATATGTATGTGTTACGCTTTGGCCAGATATAAATTACTTCTCCGCGACTATTGTACTTGCGGTGAACATATTCATGGAGGGATAGCTACTAGTTGATGTTGTGATGTATGCAGATGTAATATTATCTCGTATATTGTGAGTAAGCAGAATTACTAAATGGCAACATTGACGCGACCGCTAATATTGGTGGCTTGTATAAATGTTTGGTTTGTGTCTGGAACTTGTTTGTTATGTGGTTTGATTAGATTCATTATAAATGTGTTAGTTATTAGCACAGGTACAACAGACTTTTAAAGTTCCATAGAGCAATATTCACACATCATCAAATAGGTCACTTAATCTGGGTCACCTTTAAAACATACAAATGTTTATAATTTTCCGTTAGAAATGTATAAACGCACTTTAATTAAAAAATAATTAGTTGTTTAAGCTCATCATATTATTTATGTTTACCAACATACGAAATTAAAGTTCAAAATGTGCTGTCTTCGTTTATGTATTTATTTCTTTTATTTGGCATAAGGGTGCGTCAACCGTGAGGTTATAATGCGCCACTCTAGTCTGGGGGGGGAGGAAAGTCCCATGCTGGTCAGAACCAGCCACTGGAAGGGGAAATGGGGGTTCTCACTTTGCGGTCGTCATCGTCATTGGCATCGTTCGTGGTGTTATTGTAATAGTCGTCGGGGAGGTCGTCAAGAGAAGGGAGAGGTGTCCCCGACGACGATTGCCAGAACTCACCTCTAGTTTCTGAGAGTAAAATACTACCCTTATTACTAGCTGATGTTTGTGAGATACACACTCTCTCGAATCGCCTTTTGCGATTAGCAGAGCCATGCTCCGCGCCAATTCTTCTCCAAACCCAGACGGGGTTTTATTTGTATATTACAATTCAGTTATAAAAACTATTGACAAAGGAGGACAACTACCATTCTGAATGAACCTTGACCTCTTAGAAGTGTTCAATGCTTGGCAAACATGTGTTACGTGTATAGCGTAAAGTTTACTGTATTGCAATGTTGGTGGCCTCCAGTTTTCAAGTGTCGGATCACTTACACTTAACTTTCAGTTGATTATTGACTGCATCACGTACTGGGTAATACGCGTCGTGATGTGTTGAAGGTCTGTCTACCAGGTCAAGTACATACGCATATGCCTCTATGCCACTTTAGTTAGGGTGCCGGGTGGAAGATTACACCCATTTGTAAAATAAAATGTCATTAACGAAGCACAAACAAAAAATAATTTCAATATTATTAAATAACATTAATTATTTCTAGTTCATTAAAAAAATATTCACTCGTGCACAATAGTAATGGACAGTAAATGTACAGAACCGGCACCTCCACCAAAAATACGCATCAAATTTTTCTTTGAAGTATTTAATTCGAATACATAGGTTTGTGGATCAGAGTTTTTTTTCCTTCTTTTGAATAATTTTTTTAACAAAATTGAAAGTTTTGATTGGTGGTTTCCATAGCGATAATTAGTTTAGTGGACATTGAAATACCAGGGGGTCTATTTGCTAAGTGACAACAGTCGATCGACAGCGACGAGCGACAATAGTCTTGCATCTGACTGCAGCTATGCAAGCTTTAAGCTGTGTATTGCCAACAATTACACATTTAACATTTTTAATGCCGTCTCCCAATGTTTCCTTAACGTAATAAACAACTACATGCAGAAAATGTAATTACTATTTAATTTGGTATGATGAAAATTTGAGGTGGTAGTTCTCACTTGCTCTTCTCATTTAAGTTGTCGTTTCGGTCGACTATTGTCGCTGTCACTTTTAGTAAATTGACCCTCTGGTCCAAGAAAAGTGTTTGACTTAAAATTTAAAATTTTCATTTACGAAGCAAGTTTTTATTTTTTAACCAAGCGATATTAAAAATAGAAACGTGTTTTAGCGCTTTGTTTTCCTCACAGCATAGCCCCAATTTTACATATCCTTGATTATTCGAAATAAGCAGCTAACGTGAACATTATCAAAAAAATTCATATTTCACTGTTTGTCTACGGTGCTCAATCAACAAAAGGAAAACAAACAGTTTGATACGCGTCCATACATTTAAGCGAGAGGTTTTAATTAAAGTGTTTTTAAACAACGTATGATCATCGGTGATGCCGGACGAGCAGGAAATTATTCATCATCGAATATGTACGATAAAAACGGAAATTAACGATTCAACTTCGGCTGTATTCGTATCTCACCAAATGTTCAATGTTTCGTACCCGTCAATACGACTCTAGCTGTTCATTGATATTTCTTTATTATGCAACTCAATGAAATTTTGGGTTTGTGTTTAGAGGGAATAGCAAAGTTGTCCAGAAATGTATTCTCGTATAATTCTATCAACGATTTTTGCTCTACATCCTATTAAAAAATTGTGAGTTTTAACATTTATAATACAAATATCCATATTTAAACGACGAGACTAATTTAAAGTAGTTAAGGTTTATTATTATAAGTATTCGTTTATTTAGCAAATATAGCTATCTCAACAAAAATAATTATTGAAAAAACAAGATTTAAAATACCAAAAATAAAATTTACAAAATATCAAATTTACAAATTTAACAAATTACAAACTTAAAACTTTACATTGCAAATTTTACAACTGGTAACAATATTTCTATGATCATGTATGAATAGTCAGCAGTCAACGAACGCTGGCATCTAAAGTAAGAATGATGGAAATGTAACCGTGTGTTCGAGCCGAGGTGCTCAACTCCGAGAATAATGGACTGTATATATTTTGATCTGAACTTACCCCGAATCTTGACGTAGGCAGAAGGAGGCAGTGCAGAGGTAAGTACGATGGGCGAGATGGTAAGCCCACCGCGAGAGAGAACAGGGATAAAGAAGCTCGAGTTTGGAATAGTAGTAGGAAATTAGAGAATGCCTGGAAGGCAAGTCGAACCAAGGACTGCAGCTCGGAAATCCGTCGTTGTATTCCAAGACGGACGCGGCAGGCGGCTACACCCTTGTATACGTACAGTGAGTGCAATGTCCGGAGAGCGGACACGTGCGTTGCGAGGTGCGAGCGAGAAAAGTTGAGACGAAAACGAACTTTGCACTTCATCGAGTGAAGGCGAGAGGTGAACTGCATTGAAACAATACTTGCATAAAGTCGAACGCGAGAGAACCAGGAAAAGACGTCTGATAGGCAGAAATTCAAACAGGTGATAACAATATGTGCAACTTATGAATACGAAACAAGAAATACCAACAGCTAAGAGAAAAATATAACTACCACAATAGCGCCGGGAAATCGCGCGAAGTTCATAAATAAAACTTGTAGTTTTTGTTGTGGCTATTGCCACCAAAAAAATATTAAAAATCCACTAAACACATTTGGAAAATGATGGGTATAGGAAGAAACAAAACGTTCTAAATAACGTGATAATCAATACTAGGAGTATTTATAACATGGGCAGTTAGTTACATATACCAATGCAGCCTCTTTTAGTGGTCGTTCGTGTGGAATCCGATCCACATAATTGTGATTCTTTACGCATCTCCTGCTTATCTAAATTTTATTTATTTATTTAAGAGTCAAGTACAACACAAGTACCATTTTATTTATAGGAGTTTACTTGACGCTGCGTATTATTAAATTGGTAATAATAATAAAATAAAGAAGAATAAATAGATAAATCTCTTGGTCTTTACAATATACGCTGCATCACATTGACAAGGTATTGCGTATACATCATTCTTGGACAAATGAGATTTGTTCTTGGGTTTAGTACGTTTAAAAATATTCTTTAAAGAAACGCCGATTAAAACACAATACAACTTTAAATCGCACCATTAAAAAATGACATTAAAATATTTCATCGTTATATAATATTTATCCCCTCTCTGTACCGCAACGTAAAAAGTTTTTAAAAATGTACCGTCCATTATTTCACGCGCATTTTACACTCACGTTAATAAAACAACTTTACGCGGCAAGTAAAAAAAAATGTAGAAAGTTGATATTTCGCGATGCGGGTAAAGTATAATAAACACGTAAAGTTTCTCGTACACTTCTAGCTATAATGAACCGTCTTAAAACAATATCAGTGTATGCGGCAATTTCTTCCCGGGTCTTCATTAAGCCTACGCGCCGCCCACCTACAAAGTGCCCGCCCCCCCCCCCTAGCTCGGAGAAACAAGTTATGCAACCGTGATATGAGGTAATGCAAATTTTTAAAGCCATGGGATTATTGGACTGAGAAGCGAGTCTCGTACTTATTACCAACACTAAAGGGTGGAAAATGAGTTTCCGGAAAGTTTAATATTCAAAAGAGTTTCTTTAGATGGTGGAGTGAAATTGACTTGACGCTCGCTTGGAGAGTACAACTACTCTTTTTATGTGAGGAAAGTGTAGAAAACATTTTTATTACTTTATTCTTATTTGGGAGCGAACATCCTCGAAACATTTTTCTGTCCGTCAGTGTGTCACGTCTGACGATAAAAACCGAACATTACCTCTGATTGAGATGTGGTTGATTTGTTATTTTCCGTCAAAAAGGATGATACAGAATGTATTTGGTGACGTTGGAGTTCAGGGATCTGGTCTTGAAAACTTTACTTACATATACCCGGCAACTCCACGAACGACGAAGTTTCACTGCACGAACAGAACGTATTTTAAGTTGTCTATCCCACTTAAACTCGGCACCTCCACCAACAACACTCTTTGAAATCTGGGAACATAACCAGTTTACCACAATCTGTTGCCTAAGTAGCAGCGCTCCCACGTACTTCTTATGCTCATTCTTATTTTATTCTGTAAGACAATGGCCTAGCTCAAACACTCGAGCTCTAGGGAAGCGGATACAATGTCCACCATCGGTTTTCTCTACGGTAAGACGTTTTTAAACTAGACATAAGTCGTAATGCTTACAAATAAAATGTCGTTCTGTTATAAACAAACCATGGGTGATGACTTTATAAATGATTTAACTTGCCTGATCAAAGTGGGATAGGCTAGAATATGTACAAGTTTTTCTGGGAAACTTATTTATCGACTCTGGTAGTAAATACGTTAATATTTTTATCTGAGGTCAACGATGTGAAACATTATAATTATTTGATCCATCTCGTTGTCTGAGGCCACAGCCTACCAAATACAAAAAACAAATCAACTTTCAGATATACCTGGCGGTGGTTTGAGTTTGTTTATGGCGGGCCCCATCAATTGTTTCGCTGCCAAAAAACAATATATTTGCGATATTGTGTCAAAATGTTCAAACGTTATAATAACTCTATAATAATACAGCTGATGATATTCAGTAAGAAACAGTGGTATACAGTCAATGCAAGGTAATATTTGGAATGGAACACAACATTCAGACACTATGTTTGGAATTGCGGACATATACGTACGCTGCCAACATGTCATAAACAACCCCGTCTGAGCGGGGACGAACTGACTAAGGGTATTTCTCTGCCGATCATTGAAGTCGAAGGTTATAAGTTTAGATAAGAGGCAGAAGTCCATGTTGCGAATAAAAGCTAGAACATAGGGGAGAATGTTACTCCCCGAAGTTAAAGGCGAGCTCTGGCATTTGACGTGAGACACTCCCACATCCCCGTTATCTGCTACTAAGGGGGGGGGGTAGTAAAGTACTACTCTACTTACTAGCTGATATTTGCGAGATAGACTTTGCCAGTTTTCTCGCCTTGTACGATTGGTAGAGGAAAATCCTGGGATTTAGCTTGTCCTTCAAACACAAGTCTTTAAATTAATTAATTAATACGTGTTATTGAGTCTAGCCACACAATCACAAACACTGAATTTGATGTTAAATTTAAAGCAGACCAAGCCAACCCTGAAAGCGCCGACACCATCGACATTTTACGAGATTCAGGAGATCGTCTGGTTCATACCGTGCAGCTAATGGCCAATTTGATACTATGGTTTTCTAAGTTATACTAATAATGATGTTACATTTTCATTGGTTATACTAACAAGCCAGGATATTCCTTCACATATTACCCGCTACCTGGGTCCTAGGTCATCTAAGTAAATTATTTTTGTAAATCCTATCTACAACAACAGTGGAAGAGAATATTTATCCAAACGGGAAAAAACCTGAGGTCCTCTGGTTCAACCTAATCAGGAACTGAGGAGCAGTTGTTGTTACACCGTAAACTTATAGTATAAGCATAAGTAATTACAGCTTGAAGACCTCTAGGTTTATTCACGTTTGGGCAAACTATCGTATCATATTATCATCTTTAATTGTTGTACTTTATTTGATAACATAAGGTACAAAAAACGATGCTAGGCTTATATCTCACCCACATTACAGATGCCGTTTTTTCCGGCTCCAAATAAATTTATAGACTTTGATGTCGCTCACTTCACTGCGTGGTTATGTTGTTTCTACCTCATTGGTAGTAACTTGCGTTTCACGTTCAGCTTGGGGTAGAATGACTGGTATGTACTTCACTCTTGCTTATCTTCTAGAGTTTGTCTTTGTGTTGATGGCGATGTGACTGGCAATGGATATAGTCGTGCCATTTGGATGGCAGTACAACTTGATTTAATAGTAGAAATTTGTATTTTTATAACGACGAAATTGCCATCCTTTTGCACAAGTAATTGACGTTTAGTCAAAAAGGCCTTACTTGGTGAGGATTTACAACTCTTTGTTGACAAAGATGGCTTTCTCCATGGTTGTATCAAGATGACAACTGCTCATAGGGATCATACCCGTCTCTTCTTAAGTAGCCTCCATGCTACGCATGGTCTCACCCACATTGCAGATGCCGTTTTTCTCGGCTCCAAATGAATTTCTAGACTTTGATGTCGTTTACACTTTACTTTTAATTAAGTGACATCATGCGTGGTTATGTTGTTTCTACCTCATTGGTAGTAACTCCGTTTCGCGTTCATCTTGGGGAAGAATGACTGGTATCTACTTCATTCTAGAGCTCATCTTCTATACTTGAATTCATATCCATCCTCCACCTTCCATCCACACTCCTCAGGAAGAGAAAGGTCAACATCTGCCTCATGAGCGTTCTCCCAAATGAGGACCTAAAAATTTACAAGAAGAAGCATTTATTATTTTCTTGCATGTGATGAGACCCAAAAATTAGCTGAACCATTTTCAGTGGTGACACTTACTTGATAGTGGTTCCCCATGATGTGTTGACGTAGCACATCACTTGTCGGTGGTAGTGCCTCCGATTGTCGGACAGAACCAAACATGCAGTGTCTTGCAGTGTAACCCGTCGTTATTTCTGGATCTACCGATTAAAACATGATCAAATGATTATAATATGACATTTTGGAGTCACATGTCTCTATTTTGTCATGGCTGTTATGACGTATTTTATTTACCTTGTATAATCGCACTAGAAATTTCTCTGCATTCTCGACAACAGTAGTCTCGAAAGGTAGCTGACCAAGCTCGTTAAGCAGATTGCATGCTTAACCATTCGTTTAGGACGACCAAGCTGCCTATTTGAAGATGGTCGCAAGGTAAGAAGTAGAATCGCACCCCGTAAGTGCGTGGAAGGAGATGATGTTATGCACCTGGTGATCCGACAGCGTAGAGATAATAACGTGGATGGGTAGCCCCTAAGTACTTTCCGCCCCTTTCCGTGCCACTCATCATCCAAATAGTGGAACTTTTAATCTTGGCAAAATGATAAATCAGAAGGAGACAAATGTCAGTATCTCTCGCCATCACCAAGATGTTATCCAAGTCACTCTGGACGGCAAGCAAGGTGACGCGAGTATCAGCCTCCTCTATTGATGAACGTAGAGAATCGACATATTTCAGACTTGTTTGATTTCATCATACGCTCATCATTAAATCCACTAGATACAACAATTTTCAAGTCACCAAAGTCGTGTTAAGGAAGTTGTTCCGAGAGAAAACAGGCCAGATCAGCCTTGTTTTTCCCAAGTGACATGAAGTTTCTCCAGTCTTTCTGCAAGGGTAGGTACTCAAGAATGAGAGATGATTCTTCGAATTGGAGCGGAATCTTTTGTTTGATTGCTGCTAGTATCGGATTTGATAGGTTTCGCGCGGTATCTATCAAACAATACGTCTGCCCCATATGTACTCTGATCTATTCACTCTTCCAGGGACATTTCTACCTCCGGATTGTCATTGTCGAAGGCATCTCGCAGGAGATTGTGAAGCACCGCAGCTGTAATTTGGTGATAGCGCCGAGACTTCGTCACGTGTGTAACCTGGAAAGACAAATACTTGGTATCATAACTGACTGATAATGCTCCCATACACACGAACCATCCCTGCTCATTTACATACCTTCATGATCGCCTCGGAAGATCCAGCAATTGTAATGCCGGTCTTGGTAACCATGCCAGTCCATCCGCACCCCTCCATGAGCTGGCCCAGAACTTTCAAGAAAGACTGTTCTATATGAAAAGGGCCGAGAAGGATGACAAATTTATCCTCGCCTAGATATCTGGCCAGTTCCATTGAACGGTCTTCATGCTATGGCGAGTATTGGCTGATCGAAGCACATAACAGGAATCTGACGATTCTTGAGATATTTAGTTACTGCGCGAACGATGGCCATTCCGTGCTTGACCATCGAAGGAGTATTGCAGATTTCTCGTAAAACAGAGAAAGCAGTGCATTGATGGCAGGTTCCGCTGGTGTCACGCCCTGTCTGTTAGCGTGTTACGCTGCTCAAGATATGTTAGGCAACATATGAACGTCAATTTCAGTGGCAGTGTCCGATCAAATGTCGTGGACATGCCCAAGCCACGCTTCTCCTTTTAGACACTCTTTGTAACAGGATCTACAACAACAGAAAAGGAATAACTTGTATGATGAGTATCGGCCATTGCTAAAATACAGGGTAGTCCACCTCAGCCACAGGGTAAGCCAACCAGCAACACCCTTATGGATAGCATGTGTTTTGAACGGCTGCCTGTATTAATAAATAGACGGCTGAGTTGGGACTATCGTAAATGCACCTGAATATTCTTGGTTGCATACCTGATGGTTGCATCTGCTGAGCGATATCTGGATTACAGCTGGTGACTGGAGGCTGTTTGTCACAAAGGACACAGTCCGGTACTACAGCATATGTGGCAGGCAGGTCAGGAACTCGGCGAACACCACGTTATTCGACGGCCAGTATTTTTTCTTGAACGCCCTTGAACCCCGCTGTCACCTTTTAGTGGCAACTAAAATATAGATTTTCCAGTGCCATGAAATTCCCCTTCGCGTGTGCAACTAGTTGGCTTGTGGTCAAGGTTATCCAAAGCAGAAACAGTGAACAGGTCTTTCTGCAGCTGAGACGGCCACACACAACACCCTCTTTGCGAGCTCGTGCCACTACCATTCGGCACACCTGTGATGTCACTTCCATGACCCGATGAGACGAAGTGCTGATTCTCATGTCGTGCAATTCATGAAATTCCCCTTCGCTTGTGCTGCTAGTTGGCTTGGGCCTAGTTAATCCAGAACAGAAACAGTGAGCAGGTCTTTCTGCAGCTGAGACGGGCACACAACACCCTCTTTGCGAGCTCGTGCCACTACCATTCGGCACAACTGTGATGTCACTTCCATGACCCGATGAGACGAAGTGCTGATTCCCATGTCGAGCAATTCATGGAATTCCCCTTCGCTTGTGCTGCTAGTTGGCTTGTGGTCTAGTTTATCCAGAACAGAAACAGTGAGCAGGTCTTTCTGCAGCTGAGACGGCCACACAACACCCTCTTCGAGAGCTCGTGCCACTACCATTCGGCACAACTGTGATGTCACTTCCATGACCCGATGAGACGAAGTGCTGATTCTCATGTCGTGCAATTCATAAATTCCCCTTCGCTTGTGCTGCTAGTTGGCTTGTGGCCTAGTTAATCCAGAACAGAAACAGTGAGCAGGTCTTTCTGCAGCTGAGACGGGCACACAACACCCTCTTCGCGAGCTCGTGCCACTACCATTCGGCACAACTGTGATGTCACTTCCATGACCCGATGAGACGAAGTGCTGATTCCCATGTCGAGCAATTCATGAAATTCCCCTTCACTTGTGCTGCTAGTTGGCTTGTGGCCTAGTTAATCCAGAACAGAAACAGTGAGCAGGTCTTTCTGCATATGAGACGGCCACACAACACCCTCTTCGAGAGCTCGTGCCACTACCATTCGGCACAACTGTGATGTCACTTCCATGACCCGATGAGACGAAGTGCTGATTCCCATGTCGTGCAATTCATGAAATTCCCCTTCGCTTGTGCTGCTAGTTGGCTTGTGGTCTAGTTTATCCAGAACAGAAACAGTGAGCAGGTCTTTCTGCAGCTGAGACGGGCACACAACACCCTCTTCGCGAGCTGCGAAAGCGAGGCCTTGACAAAGGACCACATCGTCCTGGCCGTTCCTGGCGGCCGTCACAGTCAGTATGTTGTTACTTACAATCAGTATGTTGTTACTCACAGTCAGTATGTTGTAACTTACAATCAGTAAGTTGTTACTCACAATCAGTATGTTGTTACTTACAATCAGTATGTTGTGACACTTTTCAAGAGGTCTAGTAAGAGAAAAATGTCATCCGAGAATTAAAACGGGATACAGCCTAGTGGTGCCATTTTGCATGACCTTATCCAGACGTAATATCGTTGAGAGACAATGACCTTCTTTCTTCCCATGGACTTGACGTTTGGTCATAAAGGCCGGTAGCGATACTTGATGAAGATTTGCACCTCTTTTGTCGGTGAATTGGTTCAACTACTACAGTGATGTGCGTTTGTGTTGTTTCGAAGTAACGTCTAGGATCGATTGACTTAAATGGAGTTTGCGACGCCTTGTTGGAGGGATCCAGCTCTTGAACTTGTTGTGGAAGGATGTGGTGGGTTGTGATATCCTTGTTTAGCTTCTCCATTCTCTTTTCTCGTTCAGCGATATCTTCAGACGAGACTGTCAACGTTACAGTGTCTACAGCCTCCATCTCGTCATAGTCGATATCTACTGTATGACTGTCTCCTTCAGCCGTCAAAGGATGAGAAGGGTTAATGGCGAAGCTATCGTTGAACATATGCGCAACCGGAAGTGACACTATCGAAGGAGATTTGGTAACTGAGTCGAGGGATACAATTGAGGTCTTATCAACAACCGTTTGTGAATGGACCACAGCTAAGTAAGACTCTACCTTAATGAAGGGATTTTGCTCTTTACATTGTGGCGGAAGGATGAACTCTGTTCTCTGTTGTCGTTTAGTGACATCTTCAGACAAGGCTGTCAACGACACCGTATCAACAGCCTTCATCTCGTCCTCGTCGATGTCCACTGACCAAATTGTGCTCAAACTAGTATTAACCTTCAGCTTCTTACAACAGAAGAAAGCTGAAAAACGTTCTCTTAAATTGGGCTGCCTATGGAATGGATAATAAATGACGCCCGGAACTTTTCCTTCCCTACATCCTGGTCCCACAGGTCTTGGCACGGAACGTGAAGCAAACGGTTTGCGGAAGGCTCTTTGTCGAAAGTTCTTCCGAGACAGGGAGTACACAACGAGCGCCAATAGGGTCAAAAAACCAACCGCGAGTACAGAGAACATCGGCCATCTTGAGAGGCCAAGATGGAGAGAGTGACCTAGAACAAACAACTCTAATCAATCGCTTATAATAATGCCATTTTTGTATGGTTTAAATAAAAAAATGGTTAGTGGCGTGACAACCGTTAGATCAAAAAATTTATTTATTTATTGGATGAGCGAAGCGAAGACTTCAATTTCACCGACCCCCCAAAAAATTTAGCTCCGTTTTTTTTTTTTTTTTTTTTTTTCCGTCTGTTTGTTCGCTCTCTACCGGGCAAACGGCATATGCGATCTTGATGAAAATTTGACACGACCTTCGTTTTCTCTGAACTTAGACTTGCCACGTTTTTGGGTACAATCGAAAAAATATTTCTCATGAATATCGTACTTCTACGATTTTTTTCGATTTTTAGTGCGATATTTTCGTGACATTTGGACCGATTCTGACCAAACGGGTGGGGCTACAACGTTCATATTTCACATGCACATTAAGGTAACGGTGATATATTGACTTTTGAAAGAAAAAGTAGAAAAAAATTAGCCAGAATCTATAGAAATAAAGGTTTTAATTTCAGTTTTTTGAGGTGTTAAATATTAAAACATTTATTTCTATAGATTCTGGCTAACTTTTTTAACTTTTTCTTTCAAATGTCAATACATCACCCTTACCTTAATGTCCATGTGAAATATGAACGTTGTAGCCCCACCCGTTTGGCCAGAATCCGCCCAAATAGCACGAAAATATAGATAGATTTGAGACCTTTCTCACAGCCTTGTATGACTAGGAAAACGCTAAAGTCCCGCCGCGTTGATGGATGAGCTTTTTGAGTTTTTAGTTTGCGTGGGATATCTTTACTTTTGCAAGTGCTTTGTTTTGTTGCCTACGGAATGTAGGTGATTGTTGTCAAGTTTCTATTGTTTCTTGTCAATTGGTATTATTTACCGTAAAAACTTATATTAAAAGCTTTATTTCTATGGATTCTGGCTAACATTTTCAACTTTTTCTTTAAAAAGGTACTACATCACCATAACCTTAATGTCCATGTATAATATGAACGTTGTAGCCCCACCCGTTTGGTCAGAATTGGCCCAAATGGCACGAAAATATCGCACAAAAAATCAAAAAACCTATATATAAAGCTTTATTTCTATAGATTCTGGCTAACTTTTTCTTTCACAATGTACTACATCACCATAACCTTAATGTCCATGTATAATATGAACGTTGTAGCCCCACCCGTTTGGTCAGAATTGGGCCAAATGGCACGAAAATATCGCACAAAAAATCGAAAAAAATCGTAAAAGTACGATATTCATGAGAAATATTTCTTCGATTGTACCCAAAAACGTAGCAAGTCTAAGTTCAGAGATTTTGAAGGTCCTGTCAAATTTTCATCAAGATCGCATATGCCGTTTGCCCGGTAGAGAGCGAACAAACAGACAAAAAAAAAAAAAAAAAAAAAAAAAAAAACACCCGAGCTAAATTTTTTGGGGGGTCAGTGAAATTGAAGTCTTCGCTTCACTCGCTTCGCTCGCTACGCTCATCCAAAAACTTCACAGGAGATTTTATATCTTACTCACAGCCTTGTTACAAACAATCAAAGATCCAACAGACCTAATGATTGCTTTGTATGGGCCGTGTTAATATGTTTTTATTATTTTAAATTAATACTAACATTTTATAATTAAAAAGCTCATCCATCAACGCGACTAAAAAAAGCGTTTGCGAAGCTTCCTAGTTTATAACAACAGGTTATTATCAACCCACAAGTGTCAGGTGACTAAAACTAAACAATTAAAAGTACACATTCAAAACAATTTAAAACAATTACATAATATACGTTATATTAATCATTCAACACGTGAACAAGTATAATTATATTAAAATTATCCAATAAATCCAATATGTAAAATTTCAATAACAAAAGTGTTAATTGTTTCTCACGTCGTCGTCGAATAACAAAAGTGACACGACATTTAAAAAAACGACTGAAAACCAGTGTTGTGACTAGTTAATTTAATTTTTATCTAGATAAAGATAAAGATAATCCTTCAAAAATGTATCTAGAAAAGATAAACTATGCAAGATGGACTTTGCCTCTATTCTCGCCAATCAGTAGAAAAATACCCTGAACCAACTTTTATGTTTAATGTTTTTAAATTTTAATGGTTTTATTTAATATTTGTTTTGAGTAATAAAATATTCTTTTACAACCGCTATAAAAGATAAATACATTATACCACGTGACATTATCCATCCCTCATCAGATAAAGGATTCTAGCATCAAATGTTAAGCATATTAGGCCTATTTGACATTGATTGTTTAATGTATTAAAGATGTCTAGAAAAATAAAGGAGTGCTGGATAGTTTGAGCCCTTGGCGAAGGGAATCGACCAGAGCTCGCCTGTAGCCTCGTGTAATAGTTGATTATGCTCCCATTCCTACCCTCTTATGACTGTTGCAATTTCTTACGACGGTGTGGGAACTGGGTGATTACGCTTTTCGTAGTTGTGTTGTGTTGTTATTTAACCAGCTGCATGCAGGAAGAGTGAGGGATGTTAGATGTTACGAGACCATTAATAATTGGTTAATGAAGTATTGAATGTACCAACAAAACTGTCAATTCGGTTTCTAAGTAGAATAGACACAATAATATACCGTGTCAATGTGTAGATAAGCCAGGCAATTAAAAACGCTTACAATATAGGTTTAAAAAAGCCTCTCTCGTCGCAGGCCAGAGCTCACCTCTAGTTTCGGTAAGTGAAATACTCCCTTATACATACTAGCTGATGTTTGCAAGATGGAGTTATCTTCTTTTCTCTTCTGTCACGATTAGCAGAGCCATGCTATGGGCCAAAATCTATCCAGGTTCAAACAACTCACAAATCAACGTCAATTCAGTTTATAACGTACAAAGTATATACCTGAACCACTTAATGAATCAACCAGCTGAAGTGTGATTAAAAACAATTATTGTTCAATCAAATAATAACTATTTATTACAGGAAAGCGTCAAAATATTTTATGAACGGCAGCTGATGTACAACAAATATGACGGTAGATTATCTGTCAAAATAAAATTTAGAAATACCACAGCCGTCTTTATTGTAAATGGGCGCCCAGGGTCCTCTAAATCTCAAAGCGGACTTTTGAGGAACCTCAGGCATAGTGGTTCAATGTACCTTGCCAACCACCGTAAAAATTAGGTGTCATCCACAAATTACATTTGTTTAATAGCAACCTTTTAGTTTATTCCTTGTAGGTTTTAATCGCGATTGATTTTTCTAGAAATGTTAACAGCACCTACAAACTGTTTTTGGTTGTTGGATGAGTGAAGCGAAGACTTCAATTTCACTGACCCCCAAAAAAATTTGCACGGGTGTTTTCTTTTGTCTGTTTGTTTGAGCTTTACCAGGCAAACGACATATGCGATCTTGATGAAAATTCGAGGCGACCTTCGAAATCTCTTAAATTAGACCTGCCACGTTTTTGGGTACAATCGAAGAAATATTTCTCCTGAATATCGACTTTTACGATTTTTTTCGTATTTTAATGCGATATTTTCGTGACGTTTGGGCCGATTCTGACCAAACGGGTGGGGATACTACGTTCATATTTCACATGGACATTAATGTATGGTGATGTATTGCTTTTCGAAAGAAGAAGTTACAAAGTTAAAAGCCAGAATCCATAGAAATAAAGGTTTTAATATGAGTTTTTTGAGTGTATACTAATTAACAAGTAACTATAAAAACTTGACAACAATCACGTACAATGCGTTCAAAAAGCAAATCTTCGGACCTCCTGATATTTAACATTCTATTATTAATTGGTAATACCATAGCAATCAATACTAATTTATAAAAATTATCCTAATTTAACTAAAATGATTTTATAATGGAACTTGATGAATTAAAGAGATCCCACGCATACAAAAAACTTAATAAAGCTCATGCATCAACGCGACTAAAAAAAACGTTCGCGAAGCAGCCTAGTTTTTTTCAAATATCAGCTCAATTAGTTCAGCGTTTTGACCTAGAGCGTACATACATATTTAGTCCCATCTTTATTGGGGGACATTACATTTAAAGCCGACCAAGCCAACCCTGTAGGCGCCGACATAATCGACGAGAGAACCATGTCCAGCTAGAGACTGTTTATTTGTTTTAAATAGTAATCACTGGACAAACAAGTTGGACACGATTCTACTCGCGGGAGGCGCCAGAATCAACGAGGCCAGTTCAGAACAACTTTACAAAAGATAATGTGCCTCGTTGATGGGACGGCTCCAAAGTCACCGGTTACTATTTCCAAGAATTGACGGACTTTAGTCCACATCAGAAGTTATAAATGTTCATGCTTGTAGAGGGAATCGAACACTGGGCCTTCTGCATTGAAAGCCGGAACACTAACCACAAGATCACTTACCTCTGTACTCGAGCGGTAAGGACGAAACTTGCGAAAACACAGACATCAACACGAGAGTGCAAGATACTACCTGCATTGCAACAAAACAGTGTTCAAAATACTACTTTAAGAGTTAAAAAGAGTTTTCAATTGGGAGCGATTAAAAAATCAACCAACTCATAAGACGTACGAAAGCAGCCTTAACATTTTTGATGAAACCATGGAGAAGCAACAGTAGGAGCATGCCAATACTTCTTTGTGATGGAATTAAAATTTCTTTGTTTGATTTGCTTTGTTGATAGAAGAGTCGATGAAGACGTTTCCCCCAACAAAGGGCGCGACAAACGTAAGGTCATAATGCGCAGCCTAGGGGATGTGGGGACAAATAAAGTCCGCTGCTGGTCTGAACCAGCCACGGGTAAGGGGAGGAAGGTGGCCGTCATCGTCTTTGTCATCGTTCGTGTTGTCATAGTCGTCGTCGGTAAGGTCGTCAAGGGATGGGTAGGGATCTCCGACGACGACTGCCTCTAGTTTCAGGGAGTACTCTACTAATTGCTAGATGATGTATGCAAGATGGAATTTGCCTATATTCTCGCCAATCAGTAGAAAAAAACCCTGAACCAACTTTAATGTTTAATGTTTTTAAACCTTATTTGGTTTAAGGGCGCGTCATACGTATTGCTGAATAGATCCAGCTACTTTCAAGGGAAGGAAAGGGGGTGTATAAGAAATAGTTTAATTTAAGATTTCTTTGAGTAATCAAATATTTATTTATTAATCTAATCTCCAACAACAGGTATTAGGCCTACCCCACAAGTGTTGGGTGTTGTGTTCTTTTACAACCGCTATAAAAGATAAATACATTATACCCCGTCACATTATCCATCCCTCATCAGATAAAGGATTCTAGCATCGAATGTTTAGCATATTATTTGACATTGATTGAATAATGTATTTTGTTAAAGATGCCTAGAAAAAGAAAGGAGTGCTGGATAGTTTGAGCCCTTGGCGAAAGGAATCGACCAGAGCTCGCCTGTAGTCTCGTGTAGCTGACTATGCTCCCATTCCTACCCTCTTATGACTGTTGCTATTTCTTACGACGGTGTGGGAACTGGGTGATTACGCTTTGCGTAGTTGTGTAGTGTTGCTATTTAACCAGCTGCATGCGGGCAGAGTGAGGGATGTTCGATGATACTAGACCATTAATAGTTATTATTTACTACAATTCAGAAATTAAAAAAGTCCGCCCCAACCGGGAATCGAACCACGGATCTCCCGCATTCCAGACAGGTGTCTTAACCACTAGACCATCAGGACGGGTACATTTAAGCTCTGAATAATGAAGTATTGAATGTACCAACAAAACTGTCAATTTGGTTTCTAAGTAGAATAGAAACAATAATATACCGTGTCAATGTGTAGATAAGCCAGGCAATTTAAAACGTATACAAAATAAGTTTAAAAAGTCTATTAGGATTTAAGGGCGCGTCAACCGTTAGCCTAGGTCATATTGCACCACTCTAGTCTATAGGGTATGTGGGGAGAACTGCAACGTCCTGGACAGAATCAGTAACGGGAAAAGGGAGGGGATAGGTAAAGTCTCTCACGTCGCAGGCCAGAGATCACCTCTAGTTTCGGTAAGTGAAATACTCCCCTTTACATAGTAAAGTATGTTTGCGAGATGGAGTTTTCTTCTTTTCTCGTCTTTCACGATTAGCAGAGCCATGCTGGCTAGCTAGCGATGAGTTTGTGCGAGTTTTTTAAATGCATTTTTTGATCTTAAAATAAATAACATATTTTGATTTCTATGTGGTTTGTGGATCAAATGTTTGGAACATAAGTTGAAGAATTGTATGTGGAGGTATGTCAATCATTATCTAAAGTTTCTTTTAATAAATGAGTTGAAATGAGTGAATTAAAAAAGTATTATGAGGGTTTTAGATCAATTTGGAAATAAAAACAAAACACCTCAGACAAGGTGTCAAGAATTTTGAAGATTTGAGGTCTTCTCATTTCTCATTTCTATTTTCACTGTTTTTAATTTACTGTCTTCTTGTTTCAACTGTGTAAATCTTTTTTATGGCAAAAAACAAGAAACAAAAATCGCCCCTGGCATCCACAAGTCGAAAGTCAACAAAGATGACTGAGGTAAACAAGCCCTCATCTGAGTTAGGCATAGGCCTAGAAAAGAAAAAATTAAGAGTAAGAAAGTCAATAGAAATGGATAAAGACAAGTGCAAATGTGGTATATGCAATAATCATGAAGATACAAATACTCAAGGTGACAAGGAAGTGACGTGGATTTTGTGTGACCAGCCCATGTGTGAAATTTGGGTTCACGCAAAATGTGCAAAAATTCAAGACGATCTTATCCAAATACTACAGACGCAGATGGAGCCAAAGATAAAATGGTTCTGTGACAAATGTGATGAAGGATTAAAAAGTGCATTCAATAGTAGTCAAGATGTAAAACTATTGAAAACAGAAAATACCAACCTAAGAGAAGAAGCAAGTAAGCTAAAAAAGACTATAACACAATTAAAAAGAGAGCAGGCTTTACTACAGGCTGAAATAATTGAAAAATCAAACGAAACGGAGGTTTTCAAAACTTATCTTGAAAAGGACATAGATAAACATGTTAATCTCAACAATGAGCAAGCTAATGATGAAGGTGAAGGAGAGATAGACTTAGACATGGATCAAAGCCAAACACCCTGTCTTTCGCACGTTGAACCGAAAAGCTATGCGAAAACTGTGAAAAGTTTTATCAAAACTAAAAAACATGCTAAGTCAATTGACCTTGAAAGCATAAGTGATGTGTCTTTCCAAGAAAGTGAACATATGAACACCGAAGAGATAGCTCCTGCTATCCTGATCAAATCTAAATCTCAGGATAAGCAACATAAATTACTGCCAATGATAAAGAATGCTATAAATCCCAAGGATTTAAGGATCCAAGTTCAGTCTGTTAAAGAGGACAAAAATGGAAATGTGTTTGTAAGGTGTGAGGACATGCAATCAATGAACATTTTGAAACAAGAAATCAACAAGCTCAGTGAGGAGGTTACACAGTGTGATGTGACGAATAAAGCAAGGCTCGAATTCTTCGTACGTAAAGACTCGGAAATTACACCACTTCCTAAAAATGACAAAGATTTAATAAGTGATATAGTTCATCAAAACAACTTGATTAACCTACCTTGCAGTGAATCTCTAAAGATTGTTACAAGAAAGAACATAACCATGGGAAAAGGAGGCACTCTAGTGGTCATTGAAATGGATATAGAATTAAAACAGTACTTAATGCAAAAAAAGCGTGCCCATATCAATTGGGGTTGGGAATCCCTGGAATTAAGAAAACACATCAATGTAATTTTCTGCTACAGGTGTCAATGCTATGGTCACAAGAGCTATGAGTGTCGATCTAAATCATCAGTGTGTAAATACTGTGGTAATTATCATAAGACTAGTGAATGTACACTACGCAATGAAGCACCATTCTGCATAAACTGCTTTAAGAGCAATGAGAGGTATAATACTCACTATGATTGTCAACATACCGCTCATCATCATACGTGCTCAGTTTTCAAATCCATTCATAAGAGAATCGATGAAAGATATCCTTAGGATACGGGTAAATATAGAGTAAATAAAGTAATGTATATAAATTGTGGGGGTCTGACTACAAGCATTGACGAGGTTCATACAATCATCAAAGACTTCAAACCAATGGCACTTTGTGTCGTGGAAACGCACATCACGGAAGACATTCTTGACAAAGAATATCAAATTGAAGGATATAAATTTGTGCAAACTAAATCGTCCAGCAGACATACAGGTGGATGTGGTATCTACATAAGAGAAGACATAAAAATTATTAAAGTTACGGAAAAAGTCTTCGAACGCAATGCGTGGTACATAAGCGCTAGACTAAAGTTTCAAAACAAATATCTACAACTTTGTGCTATATACCACTCTCCATCCACTTCACACAGTGAATTTTTAGACAACTTTACAGATTGGCTCGAAACAATAGTAGTTAAAAGAGAAGATATAGTCATCACAGGAGATTTTAATATTGATATGAACAAACAATCGGTTTACTCGAAAAAACTTAGTAACGCGATACAAATATGTGACCTGAAAGTGGTAAATAAGTTTACAACAAGAACAACAATTAACTCTAGTACCCAAATTGATCTCATAATCAGCAATATTGTAAATATAGAAAGTAAAACAGCTGATAATTATAAGGTTGCAGACCACGATACGATTGTCTGTACTTATTTAATGCCAAAGCAAACTTATACAAGTGATAACCAAAATCAAACTACAGTGAAAGAAGTCAAACTTTATAAAAGAATGGACTATATGGAATTAAACTCAATGTGTCAAGAAATTAAACTTAAACTTGATACACAATGTACAAACTATGAGCAATGCGCTTCAAACTTTATAACAGATATAAAAGACTGCATTAATAGCATCGTTCCGAAAAAAAATTATTAGAAAAAAGAGGCATGAACATAAAGCCATGGATGAATAATCAAGACATTTTTGATTGTCGTAACCAACGAAATCAACTATGGAGAAAGTGTAAATTTAGCGTTTCAATATCGGACAATGAGGAAAATCAAAGACGGAAACAACAAAATTGGAGAGATTACAACAAAGCTAGAAATCAGTATACAAATGTTAGAAGAAGAACAGAGAGACAATATATGGAGGGAAAAATTGATGAATGTAAAGGAAACCCGAAACAAATGTGGCTAACTTTGAAACATATTATAAGCTCTAAAGATAAAGTAAAAAAAGATATTTCAAAAATGTTACTTTCGAAAACAATAGCCCAATTACCACAGTGGCAAATAAACTAAATGTGTTTCTAGTGAAAAGTATTCAAGAACTTGAACAGTCGATTCCAGAAGTACCAAATTTTGATTTATACAAAAAAGTTAAAGAAATTACTCCAAATAGTTCATCACTTACAGAATATAAGCTCATGACAGCACAAGACTTAAAGAGAATTGTAATAAACCTTAAGATAGCTGGTACAGGTGATGAGATATCAGTTGAAACTTTCAAAAAAATACTGCCAAGCATTGGTGAAAATGTCCTTAAAATTATTAATGCATCAATAACAACAAATAAAGTTCCATCAAGCTGGAAAAAATCAACAATAATTGGAATACCAAAGATAGATAATCCAAAACTGCCTAAAGACATTAGACCTATCAATATTTTACCTATTTACGAGAAGATTTTAGAAATTTGGATACATGAACAGCTATCTGATTACTTTGAAGAAAATCTGTTACTCTATGTGAAACAATTTGGTTTTTCGAAGACACCGATCAACAGAAACTGCGTTGCAGTGGATTTTCTCTCAATGGAGAAATGCACTTAATGATAAGAAATTTGTTGTAGCCGTATCATTGGACCTACAACGTGCTTTTGAGACAGTATCAAGGCCAATCCTTTTACAAAAACTCAAGCACTATGGAGTTACGGGAGATGCTCTGAAGTGGCTTGAAAACTATATGCAAGACAGAACACAAGTTGTAAATATTGATGGCGAATTATCAGACCCTATACAAAATAATATTGGTGTTCAGCAGGGTTCAGTACTTGCAGCTTTGCTCTATATCATTTATATAAATGATATAGGAAATTTCGTCACAAACTGTATAGTGGTGATGTATGCCGATGATACCCTTGTGTATATCATCTCTGACAAACTAAACGAAGCAATACAAATGTTAAATTATGATCTGCAAATCATCATGACATTTTTTAAAGCTAATAATTGAAATGTCACCCAGATAAAACAAATTGCATACTGATAACTAGCTCAGCTGTAATGAGAGACCAACTACTGAAAAATAATATCGGCAAAGTAAACATCGAAGGAAAAAATTTTGTTTTTCAAGACCATTTTAAGTACTTAGGATCATGGTAGACTATTTACTTAATTTCAAAGAACATATCAGTTACATCTCCAAGAAACTTGCTACAAAAATTGGGTTTATGCGAAGAAATTGTTGGAAATTGTCAAAGTGGGTGCGTCGACTAGTTTATAACACCATTGTAGCTCCACATTTCCACTATTGTCCTACCATTCTTATGGACATAAATAAAAGTGACCTTGATATTCTCCAAAACTTCAAAACAAAGGCATGAGGGCAACTCTTCAATGTCACAGACTAACACACAGAATGGACATGCTCGAGCAACTTCAGTGGCTTAGTGTTGAACAATTAATCAACTACAAAGTTTTATGTTTCATTCATGAAGTGATGTGCAACCAAGAGTACTCATACTTCTCAGAATTCTACAAACACAATAATGATTTGCATGATCATCATACTAGATCTGCTCAAGATTTTTACATGCCTAATCAAAATAAGTGTTGTGGGCAAAAATCCCTGTTTGTAAATGGATTAAAAAAATTCAATGAGTTACCTAAGAATCTAAAAATGTTGGTGGGTAAAAAAACAAACTTCAAAGTGCTATACAACAATGGGTGCAAATTAAGTTTCCACTTGTCTAAAGAAGAAATATCAAGTTATGTACAACCAGAAAAAAATAGCAGAGTCTAGCTGCTAAAAAGAAGATTATACTACTACTACTACTACTACTATGCTATGGCCAAAATCTATCCAGGTTCCAGACGGGGTACTTACAAGGTATTCACAAAACAAACAACTCACAAATCAACGTCAATTCAGTTTATAACGTACAAAGTATTTACCTGAACCACTTAATGAATCAACCAGCTGAAGTGAATTAAAAACAATTATTGTTCAATCAAATAATTCCTATTTATTACAGGAAAGTGTCAAAATATTTTATGAACAGCTGATGAAGTACAAAAAATATGACGGTTAGATTATCTGTCAAAATAAAATGTAGAAATGCCACAGCCGTCTTTATTGTAAATGGGCGCCCAAGGTCCTCTAAATCTCAAAGCGGACTTTTGGGGAACCTCAGGCATAGTGGTTCAATGTACCTTGACAACCACCGTAAAAATTAGGTGCTGTGTCATCCACAAATTACATTTGTTTACTAGCAACCTTTTAGTTTATTTCTTGTAGGTTTGAATCGCGATTGATTTTTCTAGAAATGTTTACAGCACCTACAAACTGTTTTTTGGTTGTTGGATGAGCGAAGCGAAAACTTCAATTTCATTGACCCCCGAAAAAATTTGCACGGGTGTTTTTTTTTGTCAGTTTGTTCGAGCTCTACCGGGCAAACGGGATATTATGCGATCTTGATGAAAATTCAAAGTTACCTTCGAAATCTTTGAAATTAGACCTGCCACGTTTTTGGGTACAATCGAAGAAATATTTCTCATGAATATTGTACTTTTACGATTTTTTTTTCGATTTATTATGCGATATTTTCGTGACGTTTCGGTTTGGGCCGATTCTGATCAAACGGGTAGGGATACTACGTTCATATTTCACATGGACATTAATGTAATGGTTGTATTTCTTTTTGAAAGAAAAAGTTGAAAAAGTTATTCAGAATCCATAGAAATAAAGGTTTTAATATGAGTTTTTTGAGTGTATAATAATTAACAAAGTAACTATAAAACTTGACAACAATCACGTCCCCAATGGGGTTAAAAAAGAAAATTTTGGGGACCTCCTGATTTTTAACATTCTATTTTTAAATTTGGGTATTACCATAGCAATTAATACAATTTTTATAAAAATTATCCAAATTTTAACTAAAATGATTTTTTAAGGGGAATTTATAAAGGTAAAAAAATCCCCCCCGCATAAAAAAAACTTAAAAAAAGCTAATGCATCAACCGACAAAAAAAAAGGCGTTCGCGAAGACCCCCTAGTTTTTTAAAAATATCAGCTCAGTTATTCAGCGTTTTGACCTAGAGCGTACTTTTACTATTTGTCCCACTTTTTTGGGGGGGATATTACTTTAAAACCCGACAACCCAAAACCCTGTGGGCCCCGAATAATCGACGAGAAAAAACCATGCCCAGTAGATACTGTTTATTTTTTTTAAAATTTAGAAATCATTTTGACAAACAATTTGGACCAAATTCTACTCGCGGGAGGCCCCAAGAATCAACGGGCCAGTTCAGAAAAACTTTAAAAAGATTTTTGCGCCTCGTGTTTGGACGGCCCCAAAGTCCCCGGGTTTACACTTTCCAAGAATTGACGGACTTTATTTCCACTTCAGAAGTAAAAATTTTCCTTTGCTTGTGGGCGGGTTTGGGAACACTGGGCCTCTGCATTGAAACCCGGGAACACAAACCCACAAGATCACTTACCTCTTACTCGAGCGGAAAGGGGACAAAACTTGCGAAAACACGGGACTCAACAGAGAGTGCAAGATACTACCTGCATTGAAACAAAACAGGTTCAAAATACTTTTTTAAAAGGATTTAAAAAGGTTTTAAATTGGGGAAAGGAAAAAAAAAAATTTTAAACCAAAACTAATGGGGAGTCAAAAGCAGCCGTAACTTTTTTGAAAAAAACCCAGGAGGGAAAACAGTAGGGGGCATGCCAAAATATTTCTTTGGTGGAATTAAATTTTTTTGTTTGCTTTGCTTTGTTGATGGGACTTTTCCCCCCAAACAAAAAATTTAATTTATCGGCTCTGGTGTTTTAGTTTAGTTTTTTTGGGTTTAAAGGACCGTAAAGCGTTAGGTCTTTAATGGCCACCCTACCCTAGGGGATGGGGACAAATAAAGCCCGCTGGGCTAAACCAGCCACGGGTAAGGGGGGGAAAGGGGGCCGTCATGTTTTTTGTCATCTTTGGGTTTTGTCAAGTCGTTGTGGAAAGGGTCGTAAAGGGGATGGGAAAGGGATCTCCGCCCAAACGACTCCCTCTATTTTCAGGGAGTACTCTACAAATTTGCTAGATGAGGTATGCAAGATGGTTTTTGCCTAATTCTCCCAATCGTAAAAAAAAAACCCAAAACCAACTTTAATTTTTTAATTTTTAAAAACCCCCTTTTTGGGTTTTAAAGGGCGCGTTTTACGTTTTGCTAAAATAGACCCAGTACTTTAAAGGGGGGAAGGGAAAAAGGGGGGTGTATAAGAAATAGTTTAATTTAAAGATTTTTTTGGAGTAATCAAATTTTTATTTATTAATCAAATCCCCAAAAAAACAGGTATTGGGACCTACCCCAAAAAGTGTTGGGTGTTGTGTTCTTTTAAAAAACCGCTAAAAAAGAAAAATACATTTCCCCCTTTAACTTATCCACCCCTCATAGATAAAGGTTTCTAGCACCGAATTTTTAGCATTTTATTTGACATTGATTGAATAAGGGTATTTTTTTTAAAGATGCCTGAAAAAGAAAGGGGTGCGGGGATATTTTGACCCCTTGGGCAAAAAGGAATCGACCAGGGGCTCGCTGAGTTCGTGTAGTGACTATGCCCCCATTCCTACCCTCTTATGGACTTTTGCATTTTTTAGACGGTGGGGGAAAACGGGTGTTTACGCTTTGGTATTTGGGGTATTGTTGCTTTTTAACCAGCGGGCATGGGGGCCAGGGGTGGGGGATTTTCGATAAATATAGACCTTTAAATAGTTTTTTTTACACAATTCAAAAAATTAAAAAAAAGTCCCCCCAAACCCGGGAATCAAACCCAGGGGTTTCCCCGCTTTCCGGGGACAGGTGTTTTAAAAAAATAGACCATCAGGCGGGTACATTTAAGCTCAAATAATGAAGTAGGAATGTACCAACAAAACTGTCTTTTGGGTTTTTCAAGTAGAATAGAAAAAAATAATATACCGTTTTCATGTGTAGATAAGCCGGGAAATTTAAAACGTTTCCAAAAAATTTTAAAAAAAAGTCTATTAGGTTTTAAGGGGCTTTAAAACCGAGCCTAGGTCATATTGCACCACTCTAGTCTATAGGGTATGGGGGGAGAACTGAACTTTGGGGACCCCCCCCGGGGAAAAGGGAGGGGTAGGTAAAGCTTCACGTCGCGGGCCCAGAGACCCCCCCCCCCCAAACCTTTTATTTTCGGAAGTGAAATACTCCCCTTTACATAGTAAAGTATGTTTGCGAGATGGAGTTTTCTTCTTTTCTCGTCTTTCACGATTAGCAGAGCCATGCTATGGCCAAAATCTATCCAGGTTCCAGACGGGGTACTTACAAGGTATTCACAAAACAAACAATCAAAAATAAAGTCAATTAAGTTTAAAAAACGTAAAAAAGTTTTTACCTGAACCATTTAAAGGAATAAACCCAGCTGAAGTAAAATTAAAAAAAATTTAATTTCAATCAAAAAAATTTCCCTATTTATTACAGGAAAGGGAAAAAAATTTTTTAAAAACAGTGATAAAGTTACAAAAAATATGACGGTTAGTTTAAATCTGTCAAAAAAAAATGTAAAAAATTGCCACACCCGTCTTTATTGTAAATGGGCCCCCAAAGGTCCTCTAAATCCCCAAAGCGGTTTTTGGGGAACCTCAGGCATAGGGGTTAAAGTACCTTGAAACCACCGAAAAAATTAGGTGCTGTGTCATCCAAAAAATTAAAACATTTGTTACTAGAAAACCTTTTAGTTTATTTCTTGTGGGTTTTGAAGGGGGAAATTGTTTTTTCTAAAAATTTTTTACAGCACCTAAAAACTTTTTTTTGGTTTTTGGGAGAGCGAAGCAAAAAATTCTTTTTCATTCCCCCGGGAAAAAATTTTGCACGGGTTTTTTTTTTTGTCATTTTGTTCGAGCTCTAGGGGGGCAAACGGGTATTATGCGATTTTGATAAAAATTCAAATTTACCTTCGAAATTTTTAAAATTAGCCCTGCCACTTTTGGGGGGACAATGGGAAGAAAATTTTCTCATGAATATTTTTACTTTTACGTTTTTTTTTTCGATTTTATGCGATTTTTGGGTGACGTTGGGTTTTGGGGCGATTCTGATCAAACGGGTAGGGATACTACTTTCCCTTTTTCACTGGAAATTAATTTTAAGGGTTAAGTATTTTTTTTTAAAAGGGAAAATTTAAAAAAGTTATTCAGAACCCATAGAAAAAAAAGGGTTTTAATATGATTTATTGAGGTAAAAAATTTAAACCCAAGTATTTTAAAACTTGAAAAACAATCCGTAAAATTTGCGTTAAAAAAGAAAAATTTCGGACCTCCTGATATTAACATTCTTTATTAATTGGTAATACCATAGAACCAATACAAATTTTATAAAAATTTTTCCTAATTTAACTAAAATTTTTTATAAGGAAAACTTGATGAATTAAAGAGATCCCACGCATACAAAAAACTTAAAAAAGTCATGCATCAACGCGACTAAAAAAAACTTTGGGCAAAGCAGCCTATTTTTTTTAAAAATATCGCTCAATTAGTTCAGGGGTTTTGACCTAGAGGTACAACATTTTTAGCCCCATCTTTTTTGGGGGGGCCCTTTCCCATTTAAACCCGGGCCCAAACCCAAACCCCTGTAGGCGCCGACATAATCGAGAGAAAACCCATTTTTCCAAACTAGAGACTTTTTAAATTTTTTTTAAAAATAGTAATCACTGGGAAAAACCCAAATTTTGGACACGTTTCACCGGGGGGAGGCGCCAGAATAAACGAGGCCCCCCCAGAAAAATTTTAAAAAAAGATAATGTCCCTTCGTTGAGGGGGAGGGGCCCAAAAGTCCCCGGTTACTATTCCCAAAGAATTAAAGGGGATTTTAGTCCACATCAGAAGTTATAAATTTTCATGTTTGTAGAGGGAATCAAAACACGGGGCCTTCTGCTTTGAAAGCCGGAACACTAACCACAAGATCATTTACCTCGTACCCCGAGCGGTAAGGAAAAAAACTTGCAAAAAACACAGAATCAACACGAGAGTGCAAGAAAACCCCGGCTTTTCAAAAAAACCCAGTTTTAAAAATACTACTTTAAGATTTAAAAAGATTTTTAAATTTGGGGAAGCAAAAAAAAATCAACCAACTCAAAAGGGAGTACGAAAGCAGCCTTAAATTTTTGATGAAACCATGGAAAGCAACAGTGGGAAAGCATCCCAATATTCTTTTTTGAGGGAAATTAAAAAAAATTTTTTTGGGTTTTGTTTTGCTTTGTTGTGGGACTTTTCCCCAACAAAAAAATTTTTTATGACTCTGGTTTTTTTTTTTAGTTTAGAAAATTTAGATTAAGGACGCTAAAGGTTAGGCATAATCGCCACCTAGCCTGGGGGAGGGGGGACAAAGGGAAAGGGTCCGCTGCTGGTCAAAACCCAAAGTTTACGGGTAAGGGGAGGAAGGGGGCCCTTCATGTCTTTGTCATCGTTGGTTGTCATAGTGTCGTCGGTAAGTCGTCAAGGGAGGGAAGGACTTTCCCCGACGGGCTGCCTCTAGTTTTAGGGGGTAATCTCTAATTTCTGATGATGTATGCAAAATGGACTTTTCCCCTATTCTCGCCCAAAAAGTAGAAAAAATGCCCGAACCAAAATTTATGTTTTAAAGTTTTTTAAAATTTTTTTGGTTTTAAAGGGGTCATAAGTTTTTTGAACCCGATCCCGCTATTGAGGGGGAAAGGAAAATTGGGTTTTTAAGGAAATAGTTTTAATTTTAAAATTTTTTGAGTAATAAATATTTTTTACAAACCCCTATAAAAAATAAATACATTTACCCGGGGGCATTTTCCCTCTTTTAATTTAGATAAAGGATTTTGCATCGAAGGGTTTACATATTATTTGACCTTTATTGAAAATGTATTTTTTTAAAAAATTTAAACCCAAAAAAAAAAGGGGGTGCTGGATAGTTTTAAACCATTTGGGAAAGGAATCGACCAGAGTCGCCTGTAGCCTCGTGCTCCCATTCCCACCTCTTAGACTGTTGCAATTTTTTTTAGCGGTGGGGAAGGGTTTATTAAAGCTTTTCGTAGGTGTGTTTGTTGTTATTTAACCAAACTTTATGCGGGGAGAGTGAGGGGTGTTCGATGCTACGAGACCCTTTAATAATTTGGGTTTAAATTTAAATATTGAATGTACCAACAAAACTGTCTATTTGGGTTCTAAGTATAGAATAGACACAATAATATACCGCGTCAATGTGTAGACAAGCCAGGTCCTTAAAAATGCAAACAAGATAAGTTTAAAGAAAGTTGAGTAGGATTTAAGGGCGCGTCAACTGTTAGCCTAGGTCATATTGCACCACTTGTTAAGGGATGTGGGGGGAATGCAACGTCCCGGGGTAGAACAGTAACGGGGAAAAGGGGGGGAAAAGCGAAAATCTGTCACGTCGCCGGCCAAAAGCTCACCTCTAGTTTGGGGAGTAAAAAAAGTCCCCTATTTCATATAGCTGATGTTTGGAGATGGGGCAACCCTTTTTTTCCTCTTTACGATAAGCAGAGCCATGGGCCAAATTCTATCTCAGGTCAAGACGGGGGGGGGGGGGCCCCCGTTAAATTACGGTTTCCCCAAATACAAGGGGATTAAAAAAACAAAAAAACCTACCAATTTTTTAAAAACCCAAATAAATATTTTTTAAAAAAAAAAATATTATGTTTAAAACAAATAATAACTTTATTACAGGAAAGCGTCAAAATGTTTATGAACAACTGATAAAGCACAGAAAATAATGGCGGCTAGATTATCTTGGCAAAATAAAATTAAGAAAAATAACACAGCCGTTTTATTGTTAAAAAAGGGGCCCAAGGCCCCTAAAAACTCAAAGCGGATTTTGGGGGAAACCCCAGGCATAGTAGTTCAATGGACCTTGCCAACCACCGTGAAAATTGGGGAAACCACAAAACACGTTTTTTTAAAAGAAACATTTTTGTTTAAAAATTTTTTAGGTTTGATCGCCCATTAAAATGATTTTTGGTTTTTTGTTTTTAAATGTCCGCACAAGTTTAGCGTTTGGACCCCCCCCCCGAAACTCGTAGACACCCACCCTCACACACAAACGAATCAGTCCCATGTTAGTTCGATTGTAAATAATGAATAAGTAAATACTAGGAAAATGACAAAGTCATGATAGTGAATATATCCGTGTTAAATAGCACATTTAAATTTTAAAAACCCATCAAGCAACAAACTGACTCCACCTTGTCTCATTTTCTTGCTTGTTAACAGGCATTCAATCAAAAGTATTTTCTTTCTTTCTTTGAGTATATTTATGTCGAAAACAACATGATTTATTCCCAGAATTTTTTTGTGAGGGGACAGACTTTCTTTTGCATCCAATATCTTTACATGATAAACAATGAATATTGCTTTTTCCTTTATTGATATTTGATATGTTGGTTTATTTGACTTTTGTACCTTATTGAAGCTTTCGCGAAACATTCCAAATTATTTTCTGTGTTGAAGATATATCTATATTTTCGAATGGAGTTTTTGGTTTTTTTGTTCCCAAATTTAAAGGAATTTTAAATTATAAAAAAATTTAAAATAAGCCCCAAACGAATAACCACATAATTATTTTTAAATTTTTCTATTTGTTTTTATTTTGTTAATTGATATTTACTTTAATGGGCAATTTCTATAATTTACGCAAAAAGAATTGTTAAAAAAAACAAGGTAAACATGAGATTACACAAATAATATTTAATTTCAATGTTCATATTGGTTGTGTATTTATATTTCTTAAAAACACGCATTGCGTTTACTAGATATATTAAATAAAGTGAAAACACAAGATTGCCTTATTATTGTTCTCAGAGTACATTATTTAAGTATCCTCGTTTTGTCTTCTACAGTGCATTATGCCCCAGGACGAATATCAACCGGAAGTCGTGTTCGATTTTTATAGAGAGAAGCTACACTCGCACAGACGGACGGACAGACATTTTAATTAGGATGGTATTAATTTTACCGTCAAAATTATATGAGTCATACAGTTTGAGGGAAATGTTCGCAATATGTTGTGTATGTATGTGTAATTTTATCCCTACCCCCCTTTAAGCTTTTAAAGGTTTAAAAAAAAACTTTATTTCAAAAAAATTTTCCCAAAACATTTTTACTTCCCCGAAATTTTTAACCAGGGGTGGAAATCCACACCGTTTTAAGTTCGTTCCTCTTTGTAGAACGTTAAGTGCTTGGATGGGCTGGCAGCATAGCCGAGAGCACTTTGAGTTCCGATATTCTCATTTCACCCCTCAGCACGAGAGCCACCCTAACTTTGTTTCGGGCTCGTTTCTCCGGGGTATTTTGCAAGAACTTAAGTAATATCAAGTATTTACACTTTAATAGTGAAGAAAGTGAGGCAAGATAAAATAAGACTTGCCAAGTTTGTTTTCAATTTGTTAATGTAGCTTCCCCAATGCATATAGTGAATTAATTAACTTTAATTTTCCTTTCATACATTTATTTAAAAGCAAACCATTAAAATTAATCTTATTTAATTTAAATGCATATGCAACAAATAACACTTGGCGCGATCGCTCGTCTGTTAACGACTTTATTTGCGTTTTCTAAACAAATAATGTGTATTTTAAATTTTTTGTCAATTACGTAGTATTTTTTTAATTTCAAAATTTATTTTTAAAAGAGGCATATAACATAATAAATATGTGAATTTTAAAAAAATAAATTTTTTTTTAACTCGGGCCCCGTAGCGAATTTTTTCATATTTGTTTTTTTTTTTAAAATTCAAGGTGTTGATTACAAAAATTTAACCCATTTTTGTAGTTTTAGTATTTTCCCTTAAAAATTTCGTTGAAGACGTCCCATTACAGATTTCCTCTCCCCCCGGCCCCCAAAAAGCCATGCCCCATTAAAACACTCCCTTTTGCCAAACAAAACATTTAATCCAAAACCGTTTCCCCCCCCCCCCCCCCCCCCAAAACAAGGGTTACGGGAAAACCCCAAAGAACTTGTTCGTTTTTTAAAAAGGGCGGGGTTTAAGCATCTAGAGATTTCCCGATTTGGGTTAAAAAAGCCAAAAGGGTTTTGCCCCAAAAAGTCATATCACATGACCAAAGAGCATTTTGAGTTGTTTGAGACATGAATTGATATGCTCCCTTGTGGGTATTCACCAAACTACACAATTACTGCGCGGGATTTGCTTAAGTTTGAATACAGAAGCCACGGGAAAGTAAGTACACACATCAGCAAAACTTGTAAAAAGGTTTTTACCGTAGGGGGTTTCCCAAAAAAAAAAACGGGCCTTTTAAAAATGCAATTCGGAAAATTTCTTTAATATAATTTTATTGTAATAGTCAGCGGTTTAAAACGCGGTTTTGATTTGCCCGGGTTTCCCCCTTTGGGGCGGGGGTCAGGGGGGGAGTGGTCGCGCTTAGCCGGTTTCCCCCTCGGGGGGTGTAAGGGCAGGGGAAGAGTGGTCGCTTAAAAACGGTTCCCCCCGGGGGGGCGGGTCAGAGGGAGAGTGGTCGCTTAGCCGGTTCCCACTCGAGGGCGTGGTCAGGGGGAGAGTGGGTAACCGCTCTGCCCTGAAACACACGTATACCGCTGGTTAGAGCAGATGGAGGGTTCGAGAGCTAGTGTAACGGCTTCGTTCTCCTCGACGTCTGCTCGGCAGTCCAGGTTAGTGGAGGAACCTATATGACTTTCAAAGTTACACCGTCATTTCGGATGGGACTTAAAGCCGTTGGTCCCGTTGGTACTTTTCGAAAGGAGTAGGCTACGTGCCGGTACAGGGTTTCCCCTCTTCCTTTCTTCATCATCATGCATCTTTGTTAATCTTCAGGTGGTATATTTCACTCTAAACTGGCTGAAAATATTGTATTTGGCCAATTCATAAATAAAATTCAACGTAGATTAAAAGGGAACGTTAATAACAACAATACTTTACATGTATATGTACGGGAGTACCCAAAAGAGGGAGCCAAAGCTACTTATATATAGATCGTCTAAGAATAATGCAACAACACTTTCATACGTCGATCGTTGATCATTTTGTTGGCGGCTCCGGGTGAGCTTACCACCTAAAAATTGTTCGTTGCCTGTTCACGCATAGAATCATGGTGGATGTGCCGGGTCATGAATTCTCAATCTTTCCGGAGGTCTAGCCACTTCCCTCTTACCCCCAGGCTCAACACAAACATTATTTATCAACCTTGTTGGAGGGAAATTGCAACAAAAAAACGTAATATGTTAATCGGAGGTCCTGTTCGGTTTTTATCGTGAGTCGTCACACAAGCACAGACGAACGGACGGACAAAAATGAATGTTTCTACGGGAGATTCGCTCTCATGATATTTTAATTATTATAACATTTTCGACTAATTAAATAGAGAGTTAAAATAATACTCAAATGAGAGCCAAGCTCCACTATAAGAAACACTCTTCTGTCCATCTGTCCATCTGCGCGTCTGTCACGACTCAAGATAAAAACGAAAATACAAAAAAAGAAAAAGGAAAAAGGAAAAAGTTTGCTCTTACTGGGGATAGAATCCAGAACCTCCGGCTTTAGGTACCGATGCTCTACCAACTGAGTCCCGAAAGCCCCGATCCCCAGTCAGGTCAAACTTTTACGACAATTGATATCATTCAATATATCCATTAATAAATTGAAAGCACAACCAATTTGTTGATTTTTCTTTAGTCATATTAAAAAAAGATTGGATTTTCTTAGACTCGCATTCTATGTACGGACTTACCAAGGATCAAGGATCCAAGGTCCAAATGCTACAAATTGTTTGTAACCATTGTACTTTATTCTCATCCATCAGCACATTCTCTATGAGTAGGAAACATCCAACAAAATTTGAAAACTCGTCCAATCCGGTCGTTTTTCCGTTCATGTCCTTCAGATTTAACAGCGCTGAATCCCCATTATTTTACAATTTAATTTTTTTGTTTCCTTTATTTTGCCATCTGTCTGAAATCTCCACCATTAATCTTTGTTTAACAATATAATTAGAAAACTTTTCTCTTTTCAAATTCTTGTTTTGTTAGTGCCGACTGTAACTTATTATTTATTTTTCCTTTCCTATATTATTTGTAGGCCTAAGTACTTTGTAATCCGCACATAGTTTCATTACACGCGTCAATTGAAGTACAGATAGAGAATGATGAATGGCCCAATGCTCGTTACTCTTACAACGAGCTACAGAATGTGATGGCTTTTCAAAGCAATTTTTTAACGAAGATAGATTATTCAAGCCATGTGTTTGCTTAGCTAAAATGGTGGCGAGAAACATGGTGTTGAGATGTAGGCCCTACAAAGAGGAAATTAGGTAGCCAAAGATATTGTTAGCTGTAGATTCTATAGAGACCGCGCTAAGAGATGGAAAGAGTTTGGAAGAGTTGAGGGGGAGGGGGGGGGGATTGTTTTTGGCGAGAGTAGCAAGAGATAATGCCGAAGTCAGCAGTGCGGAAACATGGCAAGGAATCTGGATTTTCTTGCTTAAAACGTTTTTGTGAACATATATTATAATCCGCTCTACGGGCTAGATTCGTATAAAGTATCTGGGTTATAACGTGCTGGGCTGGCATGTTGACAAATACCATGTCTGATGACAATTCTGTATAATGATATATTTGAAATAATTTTGTGTATACTTGCGGCGCAATACTTTATATCAACAATGACAATCAGATGAAAGTAAGAATGCTTGCCAATTATTAGTCATTTTGGCCAATCACACATTGCATGTACAACTATTATTAAAATTAATGATTTAAATATTGTTAAGTCACTATTAAATTAATAGACCAACAAGTTTTAAATGGAATACGGAAAATCTTTTGAGTTTGACATAAATATTATGTATTTTGTATGGTAAGCAAATGTAAATGTAACAATAATTCACTAATGACAACCACACATTTCCATGACTACTTCATTTCGACCGAGTAAGTGCACGCAAACTAAAGATAATTTACAATGAAACACCAACAATACGTAAATTATTATTAGTTTATTTACACTTACTAGGTCTATTGTGTGGCTCGTTCGTCTTGTGGTTAGCGTCTCGGCTTTCAATGCAGGAGGTCCAGGATTCGATTCCCGTTAGTCAGAAGTTTTTAACTTCTGATTAAGACTTAAGTATGTCTTAAGAATTTGTAAATGGTGACTTTGGAGCCGTCTTAGCAACGAAGCTCAAAATAAATTTAAAGTTGTTTTGAATCGGCATTGTTGATTCTGGCGTTAATCCGCGGGTGTTCGCACTGTCCATACCATTGATTGATACATTTCCTTTTAAAGAATATCAATCTTTGGTTGGTTATCGCTCTTTCGGCGATTGTGTTGGGGCCTACAAGGATGGCTTGGTCGCTTTGGTTTACTGTCCCCCACTGAAAATCAGTTATATGACTGAGTGTGTAGACTTTAAATACGAATTTATTTATTTAATTAATTTACTCGAAAAAGAAGTCCGGGTTATTTATTTCGAAGAGCGCTTCAAACAACCATAATATATTGTTTGGCTATTTAATAACAGTGGTTTATGAAAGTGTTTGGCGAGAAGTGTACTCTTAAACGTGTACATACATATCGTATATTCGCCCTTACGCGAGCCGCGCCCCCTGCATGCGAGTGACCGATTCCAGTAAACACCCTTACAGCATCAATTACCCTTACATTAAAACATGATTACCTAAATTCATGGCGAACAGATTCGGAAAGTGATCAACATCGTAGAGAAATACGGGCACAGAGAATCACACACAATGTACCGGAAATTCAATTTGAAATTAGTTAATGTCGCTAGCCTTGTTTACAAGCGAGTCGATGAATTTACAAATTACCAATCACTGTTTATGCCTCGCGATTTGATTTTGATTAATGAGAATTTCATTCTGCCGTTTTACAAAAACTTTACTCATACTGATCGATAGTTTGGGAGCAGCAGTCTGTGCTCGTCACATCTCACGATAGTGTTTTGTTTTGTTTTAACATTTCGCTTCAACATGAATGAGACAAATTTTTGATGACCGTTGGGAAAAGGGTCGAGTTAGTCATTTAGACAATACATATCTGTATACAAGGCACCTCAAGCAAGAGATTTTTATGCTAAATGTGACGTTTTTTTGTAAGTTATTCTTCGACAATTTAAAACAAAAATAACTTATATTGGTTTCTATTTGCAAAAATGCACACAGATGATTTGATTTCTGTTGCTTAACGTCTCATATTAAATCACTTAAGCTATTAGAGGCGATCAATGGTAATAGAAAATCACTATGAAGGACGATAACAAAAAAAACATGCATTATGCTGGATTTGAACCTACATCCTAGTACAGCCATTACCCTCCGGACTAGCGTCTTTAACGTATGTCAACATGACAGTAGATAAAATTTGCAAAATCTGTTTTAGTGGTTTTTAAATAAGATACTTATTTACACACTGACAGCCGACTTTATAACTTTATTAATGGATGCAATAAAACCTAACGGATTACATTTATTTGATCGTATTTATTAAGTTATTTTTGTTATTGTTATTTATCGAGATTTAATAACATTTTAAAGTATTATTTTTTAATAAAGTTGTTTAAGTACTATATTAGAGAATTTATACTGGTTAAACGTATCGATCTGTGGTATCTCCCCAACAATGTTAAAAAGTCAATAAGTCGCCAAACAATTTCAATTTTGGCAGACAAAATATTAAAATTTAGAAATATATATTAAAACTCTCTTTTTTATGTTAATATTTTCTCTTCCTTTTTGCGCCTACCTTTCAGCATGCATAAATTGTATTTTCTCATCTTGATGGCTGCGAATATACATCACAGTGGCAGTCAGTTATCCCTAATTAGTTAATGATTCAAAAAGTTTTCGGCTCACCCACTGGCATGGAGGGTGGAGAGTACAGTTACATTTCAGGCAAGGTTTTATTGTACGGTAACTTCGTTATTCATCGGAGTCTGAAGCTTAGTGTGAGTATTTCAAACTTCCAGCTTTAAAGGTGATGTAGCCGAATGGATTGTTCGTCACTTGTTACGTTGAGTGAGCAACGTAGAACGTTTTACTGTGAAACGAGGTATTTTTATTTTGTTTTGTAACTACATTGCTACAGGACAAATGTCCCACAAGTGCATGTAATATATGCATAATGACTCTAAAAGTAATAGTAACATGAATGTAAATAAATAAATCCGTATTTACCCACTCAGTCACACAACTGATTTTCAGTGGGGGGACAGTAAAGCAAAGTTACCAAGCCAAACCTGCAGGCCCCGATGCAATCGACGAGTGAGCGATAACCAACCAAAGATTGCTATATTTTTAAACATCTTACTTTAGCGGGAATCGAACCCTGAGCCTTCTGCATTGGAGGCAGATACGTTAACCACAAGACCAACGAGCCACACAAAATAACAATAATAAAAATATCGCAAAAGAGTAACTCGTGAATGGTGGCTTTACGGTTCATTTATATAGAAGTTGTTAATTCAGAAACTATCTGGACTTGTACTTCCGCAACATTTCAGAAGCGTGACCCAATTTCTGGAATGTTAAACTTTTGCGACCCACCTAGTTTTAAGAAATACCAGTAAGATTTGGAGGGGATTTTTATTTAATCAATTTTAGTCTACTTCTAATATATGTTATTGTCTGTTCATACATGATTATTTTACAGGTAAAATTAAAAGTCAATTTTTCGTAATATGTATCAAAAATGTATTTAATAAAGAAAAGAACATAAATAAAACACACCTCATACCTCGAACACATTCAGTTTTATTCACGTGAAGCATAATAACATTTCACGTTGCATTCACAGGAGCATCCAGATGTTATAGCAGGATCATCGCTCATTCCCCCCGAGGGTGCCCGATAGTCCCCGAACAACTCGAAACATCCCAATAAATATATTAGACCATAAAGTTCTGGTAATAGCATTACATATATGTACATGAGGGTATGGAGGTTTCTAGGTCAGACACGTGCAAGGAGAGGGGGGGGGAGGAGGGATGATGAATGTTTAATTCTGTATTACTCTTGGGGCAGGGTCCCAGAGCTTCGGGAAAGAGAGCGTTTTCCATGAGTATGAAACACATTTCATGTATCAAACATAGGTGAATAAAGCCAATTTAAAGAAAATATATTAAATATTTGTCAATTAACACATTTTAAAAATTTCCATAATATTAATAATAAGAAACTTAATTTTGAAACACAATAACAAATATATCGACCAGCGAATCAATACAAGTATGTAATTCACAATTAAATAATACCTTGGCTAGTTTACAAATAAAGATGATAGCCTAAACAAAAAATCATGTCACCACTGACATGTATAAAATATAAATTAGAGAATGGATCGAGTGCACACACAACTTAAATACGCAACAAAGTGTATGCAAATAAAATTATGACAAATTTTCAACTGATCGCAAAATTATAGCAAATCCTTGGTTGTATTAATTATTTAATTGTGTATGTTATTGTTTTTACCGAGTTGATTATTATTATTTTAACTTTTAGAAACATTAAAAATAATGCTATTGGCCTATTGATACTATTTTATGTATATTCACCCTTTCTGCACAGCAGTGCTTTTTGTTTTCTTCATAAAACCCCAACTTATTATCATAATATTTGTATTCGTTGTTCTTGCTAGCACAGGGGTTCCGTTAACACATGTTTTTCTTTTCTTATGCAGGTGAGTAACCAAACCTGTGTGATCACTGGTGAAGTGGTTTTCTACATACATCTATCCTTGTATCAAGCAGACGGAAAATAGTAAGTGGTTTTCATATAATGTAATCATTTTTTTTTTAAAGTTTCAAGTTGATAGCACGAATAATGGTCAAAGTGGTTCAAGGTAAATTATCTTAAATTTGACTACACTTACTCGGTCTACCCGAAATATTAAGACATTATTTATTTTATTTCCATTAAATGCGATGATAAAGGATATGTTTTTAACTATATCAGTTTGCGTAAAAGATCAAACGCAAAGTGTATGAACCCGGCACCTCCACCAAGCACAAAAACTTCTGTATGACCATTTAAATTGTCGGGAGTTGTGTCGATTGTCGTTGTCCTGTCAGGTGCCATGCATACGAGCTCTATATCACTGATATACCACTGAAGAGAACTTAAAGACGTCTAGATTAAGAGGAATAAACATTTTAAACTTTGATCTAACCGATTATACAAACGACTCAGTACAAAGGTAGCAGATCTCCGTCTGTTAAGAACTTATAACTCACAATAATATATGATCTTCAATTCACTTTTGTTTACAATTATTATTAATGTCAAACGATTATTATTATATAACGGTTTGCAATTATTATTCAATAACCGACTCGGGTCTAGTGGTTAAGCTACCGGAAAAGCGAAAGACCCGGGTTCGATCCCCGTTTGAGTTGGATATTGTAATTTATGGATTGTATTAAATTCAGGTTATAAAACAAGAAATTTTGGCGGCATTCTCTGAATAAATTTAATCAAAATCTATCAACCGGCTCTCGCGCCTAATAAGTATAGACTTCACCTTGAGGACATATTCGCAAATATTTCGTATTTCACAATACCAAAAGAACGACCTATTTTTGACTAACAAAAAATTATTTCCACGCCCTGAATGAGATTTCTGACACAATAATTCACGAAACATAATATTTTATTTTCCCCTCTTTTATTATATATCACATAGATCCTTGTTTCTGTTCCACACAGGCATTACGAACTGTCATGTCACCCGCTGTAGATGTCTTCCGCTCCTGAAGAGAGAAAAAAGAGAGAGAATTGAGTTAAAATTGAGAAAGTTTTTTTGAAAAGTGAAGTCCTAGGAATGTTGAGTTGTGTGCGAAGGGGGGGGGGGGGGTGACATTTTTCTCAATCCCACAGAAGGGAGTGAACCATGGACTTGTGCTTTCCTCATAACTCCACGGCGATAATTCTCACTCACTTGTCCGTGAAATCTAGAGGAAGATTCACGGAAGTTTGGACATGGTCGTTAGAAGGTGGACTTGGGCAAGGTTCCACTCTTGTATGCTTGAGTTACTGGATAAGATGGATAGGAGGATCGTTGAGACCGTAGTTCGAGAGGTTGCCGGATCAATTTAACATAAATTTTATAAGAAATCGGTTCAATTCGAGGAACGTCAGTAAGAAAAACTGGTTTATTCAAACCATCATCAATACTATGGTTCATTTATCCATTCTAACCCAATAAGATATTCGTTCAATTCGGATTTTGTCAGCAAGAATAATCGGCTAATTAGAACTAACATTCCAATCATATGGTAAAAAACGTCGAATAAATTTTGAAGACATAATAATTATTTTATATTGCGTTTTTAAAAGAAGGTTGAATTTAAAGATGTAAACAACAGATTATATTTGCAATGATTATCCCTTCAACCACACCCTTACAGCAAAACGAGTATTCTAAGAAGAAAGTAGTCCTAGGTTTACTACAGCTAATAATTTTTTATTAATCCTGAATTAGATTTACGTCACATATAGCTATAAAAATATGGGGGAAATTGTGTTGTTCAAACGAATAGCATGCAATTTAATATTAAAATATGCGATATGTTGGGGCCTCTTGGCTTGGATCAATTAGAATAAATTTAATCAAAATTGCACAGGGCCGTAGCCAGGGTATAAAAATTACCCGGGTATGATTGGATAAAATACAATGGGGGGTCTGGGGGGGATGCCCCCCAGCCAATGCGGGTCCGGGGCGCACAGCCCCGGAATTTTTTTCGATTCTAAGAGTGTGATTGAAGTGTTTTAACGAGTTTTAGGCATGTTTTTTTTATAAAATTTCGTTGCTGGTGACTAGTGAGATTGTTGTGAATTGTGATTGCAAACTTTTTAATTTTTATTACAATATTCTAATTTTACATTGGATTTCTTCATTTGTACAAAGACATTTTAAACTTTAGTCCAATGATGGCATATTAACTTATCGTCAAACTATTTTTTATATGACAATTGACACAATCATTCAATCAAATTATGTAGAGGATTCATTCTTCTAGAGTATACTCTATTCTATATAAATAATTGTTCACTTACAGTTACGAGTATGTCAATTAGCTTTCTGAAATGCTAGGACTATCCGCGTTGCAGAACGTTCAAGAAATCAGAAGTAAAATGTTGTAAAACGTCATTCTATTACAAAACTCGAAACAACGCCAAACACAATTCACACATTAGTAAACCAATCACTCGATCACTCACTGCACTGCTTTTACTCTTCTTCACTCGTTCAGAAGTCAGAACCACACTGAACCTGCATGAACGGAAAGACAGGGTTATGGGTTGTATTGTACTCGTAGAACACAAAAATGTTGCCATATCTCGTCACCAAATGGATTGACCATTTCTTGGAATTAGAGATGAAATCGTGTTTGGTGGCCACAAATCGTTTAGGCATGGATTATTGCATTGGTCAAACAGAGGTGGGTCAGGGGTCTATTCCAACTCAAACCTTTGATGTTATTGTACACATTCGTCGGCGTGCGTAGCGAAAACAAATAAGTGTTAGTGCATTTAATTTTTGGTTAATAACATGAACCTATTATCAATTCAAAATGGACTACTCCAGATTTTTTACCCGGGTATTTACCCGGGTTACCAACCCCTGGCTACGGCGGTGAAATTGCATGAAACTGTAAAACATATTATTTGTCTATTTCCTAGATAAGAACGATGCAAACTGTCAGCGTATAAAGACGAAGGTGCAATAATAAAAAATATATTGTACTGAATAAATCAAATAATCAGTAAAAGCTGCTATTTAATTTCGTCCACCGTCACATTATTCTTATTATAAAAGTTTTTTAATTTACATCTCTATACCCCTATATTATGTGAGTACTGAACGGCTCACAAAATACTTCATCTTCATCTCTTGAAATTTCTTATTTTCAAAGAAAGTTTATTTAATGTCATCCAACTTGTAGATTTATCCACTCGTATAATTACAAAGCACACGCATCAACTTTCGGGAGAAATTGCTCAAAAGAGAAAGAAAGAAAGAAGAATGAAAGAAAACAAAAGTCTGTTGCCATCGATTTTCAATTGTTTCTTTCATCCGCAACTGATAATTTTCCCTCGCGGAGTTTTATCTGAAAGAGGCGAGTTCATCCAAGTTGTCTAACGGGTAGAGGCGCACTCACCGAAGTTTACTTAACACCCTGGGGGAAAACAAGTTAAGATTATTTTTACGAGTCGCTATTTCGTATTTCAAAAACCGATCTGTTGTTGACCATTGTTTGCTCGAAGGTGGGGTGGTGGTTGTAGGTTTGACATGATTGACTTTGTCCACTTTAAGTAAGAGTACCCCAGTACTTTGTATATAAGTTTTTTAACTGAATATGATAAACGTTAAATAAATATGTAAATACATTAATTACTACATAAATAAATTTGTAATCAAATAAATAAATAAAAACATGAATAAATAAAGTAAAGATCAGTTGTTTGACTGAGTGGGTAGACAATTATACGAAGCTGTACAAGTTAAACTTATGACCTGGAAATGATAAGTTAAAATCAACACTCTAAAACCGATGACCAGGGTAAAATAAGCGATTTTCTTGGCGAAGAAATATTAAACAAATCATCTTATTCGTATACGTTCATGACAATTTTTCCTGAAGAACCTAATAACTTTTAATGTTGTTAACACTTTTTCACGGTTACTTTTTCACTCCTTCATTTTATATGTTTCATTTCAACTAACCAGCTTTTCAGAGTTGCCTAATGTGCATTCACTCAATTTAAGAGGACTCAATTCCTTGCATTCGCATTAACGACCAAGAAAAAACCTCAGAAAAAACCTTCAGTCAGGATTGTCGGTCTCGACGGGATTCGAACCCGGAACCTCCTGAATCAGAGTCGAGCGAGCCAACACTGTCGGTAAAGACTACTTGCCGGTACCGGGTTCAGCTTCTCCCTTCTGCATTTTCTCTATACACATACTGATCGCTGGTTACTCTAAAATGGCATTAAATGCTGTATGTGGCCAATTCATAAAATAAATAAATAAATAAATAACGATATCGTGCTAATGCTATACATATATATATATATCTTATAATTGACGTCTTACGATATGTTTTTCGTGTCACAGAAACGTATTCTCATAAACAGTGAATACCTCCAAAAGTGACGAACGTGTGTGATGCAGGTAAGACTTTAATATACATTTATGAATATATCGCAATCTTCGATGAATGCCGTGTAATCAATACTATGTCAGTGTTGTGCGATCTATATTGTAAAAACCTAGATATCCATAAAACCATGTTGGAACAACGAAATATTGTTCCACTGCGCAAGGTATGCTGTTCAAAGCTATCGAGCATTAAATGAGTTTGATCTATTAATTGGAATGACACACATGACATGATACATCCAAATAAACAAATCAAAAGGAGTCTGCTTTGATAATTGATGCGGATGTTATTCGCACTAAAAGCATTGATTTCCTGGATGATTGGAAAGGTTTTGTCCCCCTAACCTAGAATTGAGGCCGTAATTGGCCCAGGGTATTCCTATGCCGATCGTCAAAGACTAGAAAGAAATAAAGTCCATCTCGCTAACATAATCTAGTATGTATACTCTAGAAGCGAGCTCTGGCCGTCGATGTAAAAATCTTCACCTCCCACCCCCCACCCCGTTGTCTGTAGCTGGATTCCTCCATCACTGGTCAGTCCTCCTCAGATTTCCTTCACTAGAGTGGCGCATGATGACCTAGCGGTTAGCAAGCCCTTAAACCACTTTGGCTTAAACCAAAACATTTAATTAGTTTTAACGGACTGTATTGTTTGAACCAGACGTAATAGGTGCATGGCAGTTTGGTTATATGGCATACCGACTTCTTATTATGTAATTTTTCATGTATCACGTCTATCCTACTATATAATCAAAATTATTATTGTCACTATGTTTTTGTTTTTTTTAATAACGAAGTTTTGAATACATTTGATTAATTTTATATAAAGAACAGTCCTAGTCCGAAATGTGTACTTTAATATCACAATGTAAGGTATAGTTCCTATATACTCAACATCAATATATTTTAATGTAGGTATTTGAAAAGTTAACAAATAGTTTATATCCAAGTCTATTATCAAAACTGACTTTTAGAGAAGGGGTTGATGATGTTTTGTTGTTTTCATTAACAAAGTTTTGCATACATTTAATTAATTTTATATAAAGAACAGTCCTAGTCCGAAATGTGTACTTCATTAAAACTACGTAGGTCTACCTGTTCCTATATACTGAACATTAATATATTTTAATATAGGTATTTAAAAAGTTAACAAGTAGTGTATAAATAAGTAAAACGTACTTCCAGGTACCACAAACAACTTAAAGTTGAACTTATCTCACGATGATCGTGTGGTAGAGTCGGTCTCACAAACTAAACTTTTGATATGGAATATTATGAGCTTCGTTTCTCCGTCTCAATCGGTTAGCGACCCTTATAGAAACGAGGCAATAGCGAGGCATAAACTTGACAGATCTCCCTCTGAGAGCAATGCTGAGTCCATCAAAACTGTCTGGAAGCTCTTCTACCTCAGGCTAGAGAAGACTTCACCAAAGTTGCTTCCTAGAATTGAGCGGGGCCTTTAAACTTGGCGTAGACTATAGATGAACCAAGTTATATTAATTTTCCAACCGCCTTAGGTCTAACGCAGGGGAGATATATTTCCCCTCAGGCTATAAGAGAACTCTTCTAAGAGGTTCGTGGTGGATTGTGATAACTCATCGAAGTTGTATATTGCTAGAGGAAAGTTTATGCACCTTGGAGCAACGCAGGACGCTTTAGGGTTAGAATGTTGATTAAACTGATCTCTGTAAATCGTTCGAGCGAAACACGCTGCAATCAAGAATTTATACTCTTTGATACCGTGATATAATATATACAAATAAAATGTAAGTCAGGTTAAGAATTTTTGGATCGCATCCAAAACACAAGTTCAAAATCAATTTACAAGAGTTGTGAACTTTATTTTTATTGTTTATCCTTGTCATTGCCATCAACAACAACAAGAAACGGCATCGATGCTAGCAAACATTTTGCTAAAACACTAAAAATCACGAAGAAATCTCGTGCCACGAAGAGCCTTGTAGAAGCACAAAAATAACACTGCACTTAATTTTAATACAATTCGAGAAGAATTCTCAAACGAGAAAAATCCCAATTCATACGGGTTTCACCAAAACCCGAGACTCTCACATTCCAGGTAGGCGCCTTGGCCAACTAGACCACCGAGACGGTAACTATTTAACTTCTGAATTGTAGTTATCATTCTAAATTTGAATGGATGGAACAGTAGTGCAACGATTATCGGTTGACTTTGAACTGACAAACTACAAACTTTATTATTATTTTAAACCTTATTTATAATGTCATTGCCTTACGCAGGTATGAGCGAGGGTTCATTTCTCGATTTGTTTAGTCGGGAAAAACTACCGTAGGTTGAATTGTTAATACCATCAATGCTACAAGTGCTCCTTGCACATGGAAGGGAAATAACTTATTGGGCATGTATTCAAGTTAAAAAAATTGAGCGAAACGATTCGATATAATACGAAATATATCTACTTATTTTATACCATATTTATTTATTTAAATGTTCATTAAAACGCATCCAATTTGTGATTTAGGTATATTGGGTACCGTAGGATTTGATAATATTCAATAAATGCACACGACTTTTTGATCTGCATTCTGAATGTTAACAATATTATACAATATATTTTAATTAGATGAATGGATAGTAACGCTCCGAAGGTATTTAAAACTTGATGTGATGTGAACAAATTCTATGAAAATGAAAGTAAAAAAACACATCCTTACGTAGATACGGCTCGTGCTAATAGAAAGTAATATTTGTAAGAAAAATTTATTAAGTTTTATAGCTGCTGAATTTTTAAATGTCCCGAAAAGTTTTATCATTAAAAGACTGACGCGGTTTAAGTTACTACAGGTAGTATGAGGCAAGACCTAAATATAGTGCGTTATTTGATCTTAATTCACTGATGATGAAGTATTGCCTTGCGAAATTAATTACGTGCTAAGCCCCGTTTAATGTAGTGAACTTAGTGAAAAAGCGTTTAGCATCAACGAAATAGTGTTTATTACTAACTCTCATTATATTAAATTTATCAAAAATTTTTGTCTTCATTTCGTGTTCTAAATCTCTATGGATTTGAGTGAGGACAGTTCTCCATTATACTATTTTTAAATTATCATTTGAAGGGAATTAAAAGAAAGATGCAATTAGTATTGAAGTTGATATAAGTTAAAATGTCGTGTTCGTTACATTTGAATTAAGTAGCCAAAATACAAATATTATGGACAATTGTACGTGAGCAAATAGTGACTATAAACAAGCTTCGCAAAAGTATATAATATAATCCATTTTTAAATGTCTCTTGCGTCATCATATTTCCCTTGAAATAATATGCCGAATAAGAAAAAAACGTCTTTTTTGTATGACTTATTTATTTTTATTATTTTTAATTGGTTCCATTGTTATAAGCTCAAATCAGGTATAGAGAATAGAAAACCCCGCCGTATATTTAATGTAACAGAGGTTTATAAAACTTTTTTTTAAATATTGGCAATAAATCAATAAAACAATACACCTAATTGAACAAAATACTAGAAAAATAATTAGTTTTCTAGAATTTGACGTTAAATTATTTTGTATACTTCAATTCCTTGACATTTTGAGGATTATTCGAAATAATAAATAAACAAATATTCTTGCATTTTATACTGTTTTGCTCAATTTTTTTGTAAATACTAGCTAGCTAAAATAGATTTTTCGTAAAAACGAAGGAAATTGTATGTCATGGAACATGTCTAACTAGATGCAGGGTAGAAAGATGGGTCAATTGAGATGACCAAGAGTAATTTTAGTAAAGTGACCCCAACGATGGAGGTTGCTCAGTCTCAGATTCGAAACCCACCAACAGAATACAAATAGTTGTTTTTTGTAGGACAAACTTCAGAGGGATATCTTAAAGTGTAATGATTTATCAACCAAAATTTACATATAAATTTGATATTTTTACTATAATAAATAACTGATTTTGCGTCATTAACAAGAAGATATTTTAAACGTGTTCTTTAATAATGTAATAATATAAGTTATGTTTTTAGTATCAATATTCAGTTGCAAGGTATTTTATGAAGTGAGGTTTTGTTTGTTTTTATATTGTTTAATGTATTGATTTTCTTGAAAATGGGCAGGGCGAACTGTCCGAAACTCTGGAAATAATTTAATTAATCTACACGGGATACCCCACAATATTTTGTGCATAAATTATAAATATATCTACAAAAAGCATATCATATTGAGTATGGCATTGTTTGACATTTGATGGCCTGCCAATAGATTTAAGCATAACATTGCGTTACTTTTGTTTGTTTTGTTCATAATGATTGCATATTTCTATTCCATTATGCAGTTTATGTTTGAAACCTTCTGTATAAGGAATGTTATTTATTACAAAATATATATTAAAAAACCAGCTGTATACTTTAAGCAATAAACCGCATTGCAATATAGCTATTTATCCAAATGTGTGTTTACCATTGTTTTAAGATAAAATGACACCATTCTGTTATCGATAGGTCAATAAATTACATTAAAAATATAAGTTACGATATAAACTATCATGACATCTAAATAATGTATATATGATTTAGAAATGTGATATATAATGATAAATTCAATAAAAGGCAATGATAAATGTGCACAGTCTGGTTATTAATTGTGATTATGAACATTTGTCTGTGAGTCTCATATTTATACATTGATACAAATTGCGAAGTTAAGTCGGTTATTTACGATAATAACAAAAAAACGTCCATGTACAAACTATTATTCTACCTGAAGTTCAAATCCGAATTAAAAGCTGAGTTTAATTAAGATTGAATATGTTGTGTTTTAATGTACGTTGTTTGAGTCCAATAACAGTGTTGATGATAAGACTAGATTTTGGGTTAGGCGTACAGATTGGAATGTATTTTCACCATCAGAAGTAATTTATGGGTAGGATCGAAAAACTTTTTTTCTCTATCCATAGCCAGTCTTCTGCGCATATCTTAATATTTAATATGGTTTCTGATTATTGATACTTGTTCACATTAATACAACTTATGAAGAGTTATAAGAAAGTGAGAAAGAGTACTATTATACTATTTAAAAATAACTTTAATAAAATAATATCTGTTTTTGTCCCCGGATTAACTTTCTACCTGGCTAGTCACAAATTTCATATTTTGTAATCAAGGTTAAGTTTTAGTATCTTTAGATTATCTAGTTACGTGTGCTACCATATTCATTTTTTAACGAGCTGCAGTAAGCAAAAGTTTTGCTCATAAAATTGTATTGTCAATATTGACAGTCTTAAATATGACTGATGCTTTTAAGAGTGTATTCCGCTATCTACATTTTCTTAAATGTACAATTCAATACAAATTATACAACCTGGTTGCCGTACAATGTATTGCCTCCGTCTTTTAAATATTGCTTGAATAGTATATCAGCCTGAGTGTTTGTTGGGGAAGCGCATTACATTATTTGCTTTTTCCCTAACATGCATCATATAAAATACATTTCCAGCTGTAATATTCATTCCTGCAATGCGTTTCAAAGGAAAATCAGCAGAATCATTGAAAAATAAAATCACAAAAAACTTTGGTGAAACGTCCTCTAGTCTTTTTTTCTCCTAGTGTATTTGTCTGTAGTTTACAACGATTGCTCCTCTTGGCACAGTTGCCAAATCTCAGCTTATTAAACTGGAATAGTCTGTAAAAACAGAAACTCACAAAGCCGAGACCAATATCATTTTCGAAACGAATGCTGGGAATGGGCGGCCATTATTTAGTAGTCAAGGGCTTCGCTGAGGGGCGTAGGGTGGTGAAAAGGGCGATCAAAATCTTAACATGGATTTAAACGTTCATCCTGAAAGTAAAATTGTGTTTGCTGATTATTTATTTCATTTATATAACATCAAATGCCATCAGTTATATAAATTAATTCATAAACCAATAAATACAACTAGAATATATAACTATATAATATAAACATAATTGTACCAAAAATAATAACACAAACTAGCTGTCGATTTACGATTTGAAAACATCTATGATTTCATAGTAAAAAGGCACAATAGATTAAATATAATAAATAAAGTATTCACACTTTTTAGTAGCATTTGATTATCAAACGTTATTAATTAATTAAAGTTGACGTATTACATTTGGCAGTAAATGCTTAATTTATTAAAATAAATGTAATTTTGTAAATTATTTTATTTCTTCATTTCCGACATGTGTGAACATTTTCACAACACCAAGTAGATATTCACAATTTCCTGTAAAAACTCGTCCAAAAACTCTCTTGTAATGCTTTTCTTACTTAACAGAAAATGTATTTTTAGAAAATAGAAACAAGTCACCAAATGTGTTGTAAATGAAAATGAACCAAAATCACTTCGTGTTGTATTTAAAGATTAAAAATGTATTCATAATCAATTACATTCACTACATCCCTTATTTACTTATGGTCGATATTGTAGGTCATACATAACAATGGATTTGAAATGAAATATTTATTTTATTTATTTATTTATTTATTTATTTATTTAACGTCTATCCTATTCAGTTATGAAAACTGATTTACAAAGGAGGACAACACTAAATAAATCTAATTACATAGATGCAGAAACAACAATAAACTACATTTTCGTAAATATTTGAAATATTAGCATTACAACAACAATGCATTTAAACCAACAATTTTGGTAACAAATAAAAAAAATATATTATATGAATTTAATGAATGAATCAAATATAAAAAAGGTTGTAGATTGAAAAGAAAAGAATAAATTATTTAACTGTCGTTTAACTAATATTTCACTTTCCCTTATCAAGGTGAAAAACACAACGAAAGTGTAATATCAGAGGTGACAAAATATTTATATTAGCATTTTAATTCTGTACTGGGCCAGCCGTTACGTAAACAAAGGGTTGAACGTGCCAAGGTATAAGAACCCCCCCTCCCCCCTCTAGGGTGCGACATCATTACGACCAGCTTGGGCCCCAATTATCCGGTGTTGAGGCTAGGCGCTGGCTCGCCACTTGGTTACCATCCCACTTAAACGAGGAGGGTTGCTAATTAATCTAATTTGGGTGAGGTTTACATGGATAAGTTGTCCCTAAGAAAGACCAATTGTCTTTATAGTACAAGATGGTGATAACAAGATTATCAGGGGAATGTGCTTTAGAGTGTTGTCTTATGAGCAGTCGTTTGTAAATAAAACACTTCACAAGTGGGAGGAAGGCTGTTTAATATTTGAGTATATACAATTATTTTAAAATGGAAGGTCGAAAGGAACAAACTAACGAATTATGCAAAACAATATAAGTGTTTTAGAAGTCATAGGACCATTTTGGCACAATTTGTTGGTATGTATTTTTATTTTAGTCGAGAACATGTATTTGAATGAAGTTGGGTTGTAATTTTATTTGTATTGATATTCATGAAAATGTGGATTTCGAACACATTTGAAAGTTTTCTGTCATTCTGAAAACTTTGGAATAAAACAATTAATATTTTTTTAAAGGATAAAGAATTTAAAAGTAATAATATATTTAATCAATAGGAAAGTTTTTCATTTAAACTTTGATTTGATAATACTTTGATCGAAATGAGTCCATACTGTGTGTTGTGTAGTAAAAATCATAATAACATTACTATATACCATCTTCATTGGAATAAGAAAACACAATTTCTTTTATGTACTTGTTTTAGCCTAAAAGTTATCGTCTTGGAACAGAAACACAAACGCCAATTCTTAAAAGAGAGGTGCCCAGAAAGTTAGATATCATTTTATTGTGCACGAATAATTCACAACAGTCCATATTTATCCACTGTTGTAATAAATCTGTGAAGTCTAATTTTTATATTATTATGCACTTTTGGGACTTATGTCATGATGCCAAACAGAGAATAACTGTTATTTATGATATAATGTAATGTGGTTTTCAACTGTTGGCAAAATATCGTCGTTCATAATTCCCCAGTTATTTCGCTTGATTTGCTGAGGGCATAAAGTTGAACGCTGTACACTGAGTATTCGCGAGGTCGTCTGTATCGCGATCCCCAATAAACATAGTCTGATAAATAAATTATAACTGGCTAGCATTTCGTGCACGGATTTTATGATCGGAACGAAAAGAAAATGATTTATAGATGCTAGCGAAGATGAAAGTGATACAGCGAAACAATAAATAAATAATATGAACGGGTCTTTTGGGCCAGCTACCTACACTCACGCCAAAATTCTTGAATTGAATTTCATTTTTAGTAGACTAAGGCTTTTGAGCCGCTTTAGGAGACGGAGCGTACCTGGGACCAATAACAAGTATATGTGTGACAGTTCTTGTTTTAAAACCTAAATTACACCTCGAAATGTCAACACAATAAAATTATCCTTTGTTTGCCCATAAAACCATATTTTATCGTTTGCTTTCATATTTACACCGCTATTTTTACTATTCACCGACTTCCTATTAAGTAAGATTACACTGTGATGTCTGTTAATATTGTGAATGAAAATAATTTTATAATTATTGTTACATGCATTCTATCTCATAATAATAGTAGTTACTATTGTTGGTGTAAATTAGTAAAATGTTACCAAGGGTACTTTATTCGAGTGAGTTTGAATGCACGCTTTTCCTATAAAACACATGAGCACATGCATACATTTTGTTGTTTATAATCTCTCGAAGCGTATGTGGTCTTTAAACACAACTTCAACTCATACCCTATAAATACATTAATTATGTCATGTAACTACCGTCCAGTCCTAACAATCGTTTCACTTTATATTGATATAGAATAAGTACACACTTTTCATATTTCTGTGGCATTTACTTTGCACTTCACACGGAACTATGTTAATGACTAAAAGTAGTCTTCACCAGTGTGTTAAGCTTATGTAGCGTATTTTATCTGGTGTTATTACAACCTGAGTGTGGTAGAGAAACTCCCATAAAACATCACTTTTCTGTCCGTCCGTCGTCTGTCTGTGTGTGTGTCACGTCTCGCGATAAAAATCAACCACGACGTAAGATTGACTTGCGTTTTTGGGGGGGATTTCTCTTCAGTGAGGACTGTACAGATTGTTTTCGGTGACAATGGGGGAAAAGAAAGGTTGCTTTCCCCCAAGATAGTTTGGAAATGTATGTGCCTTGAACCACCACCATTTCTGAATGTAAAAACAAGCAAGTAACATTTTTTAACTGTAAGCTTTGTCTTTATAACCCGACAAAGCCAAATAAAAGATCGACAAAAGATGGTATATTTTATTTTTGTATTCTTCTTGGACGATCCGCTGATACTAGCTTCACCCCTCTGTTAGGTATTCCACTATCAATGATTTTTTTGTAAAATAATCATTTAATTTCTAACACCACATTATATCATTTTAACAAAGTTCAATATTAAATATCGATATTTTGTTGGTAGTAGAAGTAACATGTAAAGGAAGCATTTTTCTAGTCAGTGATGATAAATGCTAATATGATAAACAAAATCCATGTCTAATCCGGTATTCGAACCCAGTGACTCTCATAGTCATATTCGTACAGCCATCGTCCCAACCGTGTGAATCACCGTCAAAGCTTCGATTTTCAAAATATTTTACATGGAAAATATAAACGTGCTTTAATCGTGATCTACATATAGATTTGCACGCACATTTAAAAATCAGATGTGCAAATACGTGTAACACTCAATGTTTTAAAACAATTTCATTCTAGGTGAATTAAATAAAATGAACAATAGACATTTTTTTTTAATTATTCGAGAAATGTGTCCTAAATTTATTAAGTAACTCGTGTCATAATTTCAAGTTTCTTACTGATTTGCATTTCATATTCCGAACACTTCACAAGAAAAGTACTATACGTCTATCTTTCAAAAGTTTCTTTAAACTTTACACTCGACGACTTGCATAAACAAACATGTTTAGACGGGTTCACATTTCATTACCCCCTCCCCCAAACCCGTCCCCCGCAACTTGATTAAATTTGATAGCTTAATTAATATTATACGTTAAGGCGGCGCTGGCTGGCTGGCTGCTGGGGGGCGGTGGTATCACAAAACACGATGCTGGAGGAATATCCCAGTGACGTCATGGCTCGAGTGCTAATCGTCTTAATTGATTAAACCACGTCACCTCGGAGTTCTTTGGACGAATGAAAAGCAAGGGTTGTTGAGGCAAAGTTGAGAGATGTGTTGAGTCATTGATGTTGAGGGGTGCAATGGAGGTGTGTGTGAAGTGTGGAACATGTTTAGAGAATGACTTGATTAAGATTTGATATGATATACATTTTGAATTAAGTTATTTTCATTAATTGCGCGTCAACAGTAAGTTCATATGCACTTATTGAGCCTAGGGGATATGGGGGAGTTCTTTGGACGAATGAAAAGCAAGGGTGTTGAGGCAAAGTTGAGAGATGTGTTGAGTCATTGATGTTGAGGGGTGCAATGGAGGTGTGTGTGAAAGTGTTGAATCTGTTTAGAGAATGACTTGATTAAGATTTGATATGATATAAATTTTGAATTAAGTTATTTTCATTAAGGGCGCGTCAACAGTAAGGTCATATGCACTTATTGAGCCTAGGGGATATGAGGGAGTTCTTTGGACGAATGAAAAGCAATGGTGTTAGGCAAAATTGAGAGGTGTGTTGAGTCATTGATGTTGAGGGGTGCAATGGAGGTGTGTGTGAAAGTGTTGAATCTGTTTAGAGAATGACTTGATTAAGATTTGATATGATATAAATTTTGAATTATTTTGATTAAGGGCTCGTCAACAGATGGGTCATAATGCACTTATTGACCCAGGGGATATGGGGTGAGATGAAGCAAGGGGGCAAGTTAGTGTGGTTGAGCATGCATGTTAGGGGTGCAGGTGGTGAAAGGGAGCGTTTAGAGTGCGATAGATTTGATATGTACATTTGTGCAAATTAAGTTTTGTTTCAATTGCCGTCGTCACGTAAGGTCTTCCAAAGGGAATGATTCTGTGACGAATGAATGCAAGTTTACAAATAAGATGTTTGATCTTGATTTGATCAATGGAGTTGGTGAAATGTTGAATTTTTAGAGATGACATTAAATTTGATAGATATAAATTGAATATTTGTTAAGGGCTCGTCAACAGATGGGTCATAATGCACCACTCTAGCCTAGGGGATATGGGGATGAAGGGCATTATGCTGGTCAGAACCAGCCACGGTTAGGGGGTGGAAAGGGAGGGTTCACACGTCGCGGTCGTTATCGTCTTTGTCATCGTCATCGTTTGTTGTGTCAATTGCCGTCGTCGTCGGGGATGTCGTCAAGGGACTGTTATAATAGTATAGTATAGTTGCTAAATAAATAAAATAAATAAATTTATCCTTATTTTCTACCCACTCAGTCACATATAACTGATTTTTAGTGGGGGACATTAAATTTAGAGTCAACCAAGCCAACCCCGTTGACGTAGACACTTTCGACGAGCGAACAATGACTACCGTCAGACCGGCATATTTAAGTAGGAAACACCGATCAATCAAGCTGGACACGATTCCACCCGTGGTCAGTGCTAAAATCAACAAGGCTAATTCGGAAAAACCTTAAAATTTATTTGTCTCGTTGCTAGGACGGCTCTAAAGTCACCGTTTACAAATTCCTAAGCCAAGAACAGATGGGGTGCAAAGTCCAAATCAGAATTCAAAAACTTCTGCTTGTATAGCGGGAATTGATCCATGGACCTTCTGCTTTGAAAGCAGAGACGCTTACCACACATAATAAAAGTGTATTATTTATGAAGTGTGAAAAGAGCGATGCATGCTGATTGACAAACTCTATTTTATATTAATAACTGAATTTAATCATCAAGGAGGTGACCCACTTTTGACACCACTAGGAAATGCACGAGTTTGACGTGTACCCCAGCTACTAACAAGGCTTAGAAGAGCATTATCAAATCCACGCGTTTTTCTCTTTTGGGTACTAAACTTATGAAACGTTTTGAGTGAAATATATATTTTTCTAACTATAAGGCTGACACAAACATAAATATGGTTGCTTATCCAAACTCTTTATGTATCACACGCACTGACGTACGATCGGACGGACTTTTTTAATTTGTTACCAAAATTGTTGTGTTTTAATGCATTGTTGTTTTAATATTACTCTTTCAAATATTTACTTAACTGTATAGTTCATTGTTGTGTCTACATCTATGTAATTAGATTGATAAAGTTGTCCTCCTGTGTAAATCAGTTTTTTTACTGAATAATATAGACGTTAAATAAATAAATAAAATAAATAAATAAATAAATAAATAAATAAACGGATAGACGGACATAAAAATGACACATAAGGGATCTTCGCTTCCTAAAAAAAAATACTACTTATGAAAGGACTGGAGTGGGATACTCGGTTTTTATATCTTTTCAATTTATAGTAAATTTAATAAGCTATCCGCGGTGGTACATACGATTAGGGCGCTGGTCCAAAGCGTATGGCTCTGAGAGGAAGTGGGTTCAAATCCAGCATAAGGCACGTTTGTTTTTTGTATTATTTATTTATTCATTTTATTTTACCTTAAGAATGTGATGTTAAATGTTGGCAAGTACCTAAAATTAACAATTTGTATTTGTATTAAAAAGATCAAGACTTGATATCCCTTTCCATCAATTTTAATCCAAATCTTAATCCTCATCTTTACCGTAATCGTTCTTCATCGTCATCTATTACCACTTATCAATTTGAATAGCGTTTATAGAGACGTTTAGCAACAAATCAATATATCCGAGTTAAAATGAATTTTAACGACAGATTTGAAAACGATGTAGACGGTGTCACGTGTGATGAACGCAACACGTGTTCTGGTTGGATGTAAGCAGAGTGATCAGACAAGTTTTGGAACAGCACTTTACAACAGTTTCGAGTAGCTCTCGACTTAAAGTGCTGGTAGTTGGGTTGTTGACTTGCGTTGAAAGGAAAAAAGGTGTTGCATCATAGATTAGCACTTGGCCACTGGGAATTGAGGTGCCCGCTATTAAAAAGAGAGAAAAAAATGTTTTGAACGGTGTACTCAATCAATAAGGCAATGGTCAAACTAAACTCCCACCAGAACGCACAATGATCGGGGTTTGGTCACAGTTGTCTGGACGATGATTAATTATGAATTTTTACAACATTTTAACGGAAGTGCATTATTGTTATGGTGGGTGACAAATTTCCCACCAGAGTGCAGAACGATCGACGTTTGGTCACAGTCATGTGTAAGTTCCGCTGGAACCACAAGGAACAGCCCTGTGACCAAACCCCGATCATGCGAACCTGGCGGAGAATCCAGGCGATCCAGCTTGTCATGGCATTGCCCGATCTAGAGGTTTTAAAAGAGTAATGTCAGAAAAATAGACGAGCTAGAGAAAGATTGAGAGATTGTGTCGCTCTAATCTATTTTGGTTTCCCATATTTAAAATCAAATCTATATGCATTTTGTAAAAATTGATTTTATTTCCTTATCCATTTCATCTCGGCTCTTGTGTCCTATAAAGGGTGACATATAAAAATTATATACACGTGTGATAAAATTATAATGAAAAATAGTAATTTTGCCATTTCCATTGACAATATCAGAGAATTTTTTAAAAAGTAGAAATTTAATTTAATTACAATAAAATCATCTGGATTAGTTTTAATAAAACAAATAATAGAGTATTGCCTTTAAAAGAAGTACCCTTATTTTGATCATCGTTTGAATCACAAATATATTGGACAAGGGAAATTATTTTTATAAGAGAACTTAGAAGGAGAAAATAATAAAAGGAGACACAGTCGGCCTACACTACTCATTAAAAAATGTATCATATGTAGTTAAAAAAATTCTACTTTTTTATAACGAATGTACACCGGAACTAATGGCCTACTCCTTTAAGTGTTTTAGAGTACACGGACATGGGGCCGCATCTCAAGTGTTTAAGAGTAATCCGAAAAACAAGTGGACAGACTCTCAAGGTTTAGAGTACACCGAACAATGGCTCTCCCAATGTTTCATTGAGTATGCAAGCAAAAGTTGAAGTCCACGACAATGTGCCTACTCCTCAAGTGTTATAAGAGTACAAGGGAAAAATGCCTACTCACGTGTTTTAGATACACGGAACAAGTGGCCGATTCCTTCAATGTTTTTAGAGTACCCGAACAAGTGGCCTATCCAATTGTATTTAATTACACGAACAAGTGCATCTAGTATTTTAATACACGAACAAGAAGCCGATCCTCATTTATAGAGTACACCGGAACAATTTGGCTACTCCCAAAGTGTTTAAGAGATAAACCGAACAATGCTACTCATGTTTTAGAAGTACACCGGAACAATGAAGCTTACTCCTAAGTGTTCTTCATCGGAGTATGCAGGATAGTACACCGGAGGTCACCGGAACAAGTGGCTTCTCCTAAAGTGTTCTCATCGCAGTATGCAAGAGATAGTACACCGGAGGTCACCAGGAACAAGTGGCTTACTCCTAAGTGTTCTCATCGCAGTATGCAAGAGATAGTACACCGAGGTCACCAGGAACAAGTGGCTTACTCCTCAAGTGTCTCATCGCAGTATGCAAGAGATAGTACACCGGAGTACACCAGGAACAAGTGGCTTACTCCTCAAGTGTTCTCATCGCAGTATGCAAGAGATAGTACACCGGAGGTCACCAGGAACAAGTGGCTTACTCCTCAAGTGTTCTCATCGCAGTATGCAAGAGATAGTTCACCGGAGGTCACCAGGAACAAGTGGCCTACTCCTCAAGTGTTCTCATCGCATTATGCAAGAGATAGTACACTGGAGGTCACCAGGAACAAGTGGCCAACTCCTCAAGTGTTTTCATCGCAGTCACGGCAAAAATATTAATTATATTTTATTTCCCTTCATAATATATATCGCATATACTTTATTTTGAAGACAGTTTTATTAACTTAACCAAATATGCGGAGTTTATATATTTTACATATTTACATTAGAAAAATAATGCAAAAGTTAGTTTAAAATATGAGATGTATAACTCTATAAGAAATAGCAAAATTGTAGAATATAAAGTAAAATAAAGATAATAATGTGTGTATCAATCTACGTTTTGATAATAGTAGGTGAGATATTATGTGTTATCCACCCCATACTTATGACAGCGCCAAGCGTTGTCACTAACTCCCCCTTGCTTGACTCACCGCCTGCTCTAAGTTGCGAGAGGCAGAACGCTGAGAAGTTTCTAGGGCGGTGTGTTTTTCAAAGTAACTTCGGAGGCAGTACGTGTCTAAATCTAAATCATGCAAATCCCGAACAGTTTAGGATTAGAGTTAATCTGAGAGGGGCCGTAAATCGCCTCTGCCAACCTAGGAAAGCAACATGCACCACCTTTTATTTCCGTTGATAGTTTTATATGTGTGGTTTTAAACAGGGGTGCCAAATGTTCAAATCTATGTTGTACAACTAAAACATATATTGTTCTGTATATTTTATGTGTAGACCAATGATATATAACATCTAGTGTAGGCTAGATCCCCAGTCATTGGTCCACTGACATGTAAATTAGAATCCATCTTGAATAGATCAGTTTCTATGTTTAAGTAGGTTGGAGTGATTTGTAACCTAAATATTTTTCAAGCGTGCTGTCAGGTTGGTAGGTGAGCATATTAGCCATTAACACCAAAATGATTACTAAATTCCCTTATGCAATAACTTATTGTTTCTGTTTGTGCATTCCCATGCTGCACAAGCTAAACCAAATCAAAACAATCCAGAAAAATCCTTAATTGCATTTAAACATAATGTCAAGCATAATAAATTGAAGCGCCAAATCGCCATTTTGAATAGGGCAATTTGGTACGCTCGCGCCTGTGCGGACGAATTGGAGACTGGGGATCTAGCTTATATCTAAATATCATTGGTTTAGACTTTTATAACAGGTAGATGGATTAGCAAACTGGACTTAGCTTTTTAAGTTCGTGATTACTTATTTATTCTACCGTGAGAAAAAAACTTCGTCTTATTTGTAGGGTTTATTACTATTTTTTCTCTCTCACAGACAAACGACTACTCTGATATTGTCGAAAGGAATTTCAAAATATCTAAAACTTATACATGCGACGTTTTGAGGCAAAAGAGAATATAGTGTATTCCTTGTCAAAATCGTTCTTTAAAATTTTTCCCGAAAGATTTTTGGATAGCCATCTACCAGGTAAAAAGCTTTTTATGACGTTTTAAGAAGACTTTTAAAATATCTTAAATTAGACTTGCTACGTTTATTTTAGGTACTCACGTACCCGTGTTTGTTTTATTATTAATATTCAGTTTATTTTATTAAAACAGAGCACAAAATATAAGTTTCTACAAATTAGCTTCGATGCCGCAAAAATTTCAATACTCAAATTAAAGCTTTTAAAAACTGATAATGTAGAATACAACTTATTAACTTACTTACTTATTAACTTACGACTTATTCACATGTGATAAAGCCACGCAAGTAATAAAGGGTGTACATTAATCCTTTTTTTGAGTAATTACACATAAATTATAAGTACCTTTTTATTTTTTAAGATAAAACTTAATTTACAGTGTCTATTCACGGGAACAATTCGTAGTTAGACACATTAACGTCTTATCTTACATTGTAAGTACGACTTTGAAACAGAGTTGAGTAAGTTACAACAAAAACTTATCTAGTTCCATTTCACAAAGACAGATAAAGTAACTACATGTATTTGGAAGAACAGTTCCCTGAAGTAAATTACGACCATACTGGTCACATGAAGGACTTTGATAAAGTTTTACATTTTGGTATTTAATTTATTTCTAGAAGGGAATTATTGTAGACAATTTTCTCCAAATACAGTTGCGAAAATATTGTGCTAATGTATATAATAACTAAATAAATTGTTAAAATTTATAACAAAATACCGGACAAAAATGCAAAGCGATGTTACGGTGTCTCGTTCGCGCATAAAGACCCGGCACCTCCACCAAAATATTTATTTTTCTTATCAGAAACTCCAGAAAATAAATTAAATTTCAAATTTAAATGCTCCTCGTTATTAAAATATAAATAGACTTTAACGTTTAACTTTAACTTAAACGTTCGGTTCCTACAGAGTTGGCTTGGTCGGATTTAAATTTAATGCCCCCCTGGAAATGAGTTATGTGGCAGAATATGAATGTTTTATTTGTTAATATATAATGGATCCCTGACAGTTCGCAAACTATCGCTCATGTGTTATATGACCTGTGATATCAGTTGGCTATTCAAGCATGAATTAATCTAAAATACTTGTCTGATATCCTTTTACTATCAACCACAATGTGTTTCTAGGTCAGCTTTTCCCAGAATGCATTTAGAATCCAATGAATGAAATATTCTTTTGAAAGGATTGCAAGTCAGTGACATACTTCAACAGTGAATATGATTCGATGAATGTTATAGAAATCTTCTATTTACCTCCCAAGATCCGCCAAACTGAAAACCACTGTAAATATGAAAACCACTGTAAATACGTTATTTCCTCAAATAACTTTCAGCTTCACGAATATTTAAGGTTAAACTTGGCTCAATGAATTGATAATACGGATACGACTTGAAGTTTCTTGGAGAATAACCAGCTCAAACTCTGCTTGCAAGTAAGCCAATGTTGTTGAACCATACACCCTGGTTTTCTCATGCCTGAAGGGAGTTATAAGGTCCGGTCATACAATATACGGTTCAGTGGTTGCTATATGTAAAGTACTTACTTCGCCATGGGGGCTGTCCGTCTGGCTGTCTATCTGTACAGAGAGAACAATTGAGGTCAACCAATATCCAAATATGGAAATAGTAACGAGTCTCTCCGCTAGGGATTTTCAGTGATGAAAATAAGCTTATATACATATTTATTATTTTGTTACTTTCTATTTGTTTCAGGGGAGTTTATGACGCCACAGTGGCTCTTTCGGTGAACACATAATATGGTCACCAAAAGTTATTGAGGCAATATGTTTGCGGTAAAAGTATTCTCTTATTTTATGTACATAGATACGAACAAAGTGGTTGGATAGTTTTTTTAAATAATAAATAAAGTTTTATACCAAAATACAAAACAAGTTATTAACTATACTAATGCATCCACCATGATCACTGGTTAAATGAACTCTCAAGTAATAGTTGACAATTTATTTTATAGTGTGTTATTTTTCCATAAAATACAAAATAACACTCACAACGAAATATGTAAATCATTGTTTATAATATACAATCGCCAATTTATAAACATGATGTTTTACTTTATCTCAATCAAATTGAATTTCTAATATCTATATAGAAATATTCTTGTTTTATAAAATGCACAAAAAATACATTGTATGCCAAAATTATAATAGAGTTCTTGGATCGTGAGCATAAAATTAATAAATTTTCAGTCCACACCCTACCCCTCAAAACAAGATATTAACTAAACTGAAGATCTGTTAAAGGTAACTATCACTGAGGAGTAAGGTAATGTCTATATTAGAAATCTAATAACTGCAAGTTAAGAAAATCTAGATTATATTAGTTGAAAAGTAAAACCATCTACGGAACGCTTGTTACGACATAACTTTAAGTTTACTGATCGTAAAGGTATAAACTAATATAAAGTTTATACTGGTTTTTGTATGATCTAGCGCAAACTCCAGATTAGGAGCTAGGTCGGTAACTATCATAATAAACCAATTGAGCGTCAAAAATTGAAATTGAAAATGCTAAATTGAAAAAGAAAATTCTAAATAAAATATTATATATCAATTAAAATTATTCTGATATTATTTCTGACAATAATAATAAAAAATCTGATTTTAACTGTCTGAAAAAGTTGGGTTGGTTATTTATGTATGTGTCACAATTAAAGAGAACGAAACATATAAATTGTAAACAATAAAGAAAAGCAAACACAATAATAATTAGGCTTATTTTATGTTAATATTTCCGTTTGTAAGCCACATGTTTATAACAAATGACATTTTAGACGTATACGAAAGGATAAATACCGGTTACAATGATGTGGTGTGTTGAACATTGTAAAACGTTCCAAAATAAAACTTTATCTCTTATTTTATGTCAAACGGTTGGGAAGTTTCTCTCTGTGATTTTTGGCGCTAGATCCGGTATTATAAATGTAGCAAATTTCAAGAAAACCTACGTGATATCACTCAAGAAAAACCATTTTCCAAGAGTCACATTGTCCCACTTGATTTGTCGTTGAGGCTCACTTGAGATAAATCAACCCTTATTTTCACCCCTGTTTTTTGAGGTCGAAATGACAAACTTGAGAAGAGGGTGCATACGAATATCATCGATCTAGAACTTCCTTAGATGGTTATTATAGCCTTAAAGCACACCCCATTGACGACGTATTCTTTGGTAAGTAGATTCATCTCGACCACAGTCAACTGAATCCACGAAGATATTTCATAAAGTTATTTTATAGAGGGAGTTTGTTGCTTATTGCTGGTACACAAGCGCGTGCGAGAATGTAACGAATAAAGATGCTAAATAAGGTTTTTGTTTTTTCTTGAGGAAAGATAATATGAAAATTATTTCAGACGTTAAAACAAAAAATCATCATCGAGATATCGTTAGAATATGCTAAAATCCATTTGACTTTTCTCGTTTTAAAACTTACAGAAAAATATGTTTTCAACTTAAAGGGGTATTTAACCGCTAAACTCAAAAAAATATATTTCATTCAGGCTAACTATTAATGAATTGAGCAATCAACAGAAAAATTATTGGGGCCACCATGACCTCCCAAAAAATTGTCAAACATGACATTTTTCGAGCTAGGTCCCATCGGCAAAAATCTCCCATAAGAAATAACATTGGGACGATCTTTATGCCCCGTGACCTTGGAGGATTTTGATCCAAAAAAATATTGGCCATTATTGACGTACTCGACAGCCTTTTCTGTAAATTCTCTATATTATGTTTTGTAATTTGGGCAAGTAGTTCGGTCAAAATATGCTGATAACTAAGATGGGGTGTGATTTTGGAATGCATATTTTTGCGTGTTTGAGGGTATATTTTGGGCACCGTTTCAAGACACGATGTTATAAAGGGTCATTTTAGATTGGTACTATGCTCTAGTATCTATGTGGACCAAAAAAGAAGCAGGCTAAAGCCGATTTAGGAAATTTTCCAAAACACCAATTTTCGCCAATTTCTGGATCAAAAAAATTAAAAAATTCGTGTTAAATCACAATTACAAGATATAATTTTTTAAATGGCCATTTAAGTGTAGTATTGTGCTATAGATCACGTGGTAAAAAATAATTTTTTGGGTTTTTAGCCCCTTTAAAATAATTAATATTTAATAATTTTTAGTTAAAATATGAACTTGGAATAACTCATAAACGTTTTTTTTTAAAATGTTAATATTATTTGGACTAATTAAATAATGATTCATCTATTATAAATTTTGCTTCGTGAATTTTTAAACATATTGTATACAGATTATACATTAAACAATAACCAAACATCTATTTCTAATGTTATCTCGTAAAACCTTGACCCAGCTGGGGCTCAAACTCAGAACATTCGGATTCACGGACCAGAGTTTTAACATAAAAATCCACACCACACCACCTACGTTTAAAATATTCATCGAATTTTTAACAATATTATAATTATCTGTGATTGAATTTGTTTTGATAAATTGATGAATTCTTTTTGTGAGCTACACATCAGTAACTCATTCATAGGTGTCAATAACGTTTTATTAAGAAATGTGCTTAAAACATAATTTTATATTACCTCAAATGTTTCCCGTTAACTGTACGGTTCTTTTTGAAAACAAATAATCAGCTTCTAGTACTAACCCATGTTTTGTGTGTTTTTTTTACGAGACATCCATTGTCAACATACTTTTTATTATCTCCACATTCTCTCTGTAAGAGTCAGTGTATTTTAAAAGCACAGCAGGCAAATCTGCATCGCAATGGATATATTTAATTTACTCCCGGTACGAAAAGCTATATGGTGGCGCTGAAAGCTAAGATTTACGGCGAACAGCTAAACTAAACAACGTAGCTCGAACTCAGGCCCCCGAGATTTACAACTACGAGGAATGGGAAAGGGAGAGGGGATCTATACACAGATGTGTGCTGGGGAAATTAGGGATATGTCGAGAGTGTTGGGGAATTTAAAGCATTTCAACAATTTGGATAGGAAAAAGGAGATATTGAATGTGGGTTCGAATTTCTAATAATTGAATGGTGTACTAAACATACTAGATATAAATTCTTATTGTAATCAATTTATTTGCACATTATTAACACATATTAAAATTAAGGTGTAAAACATTGTATATTTTTTCGAAAATATATAACAATGTTTAAGAGGAGTTTCTGAGGTTGTCGAAACTTAAGTGCAAGTGTTGATGTAGCTGAACGGTTAGTTATAGCATTACCATTTTTTACATGGGTGTTAATAATGAAATGTTTTATTGATATTAAAAAAACAAGCCTTCAAAATTCATTGCGAGACATGCCACATGAGTCCATAAAGTAAATAATGGCAAAACAAAACAATGATTTCAATTCGTTAAATTCCCATTCATCTTTTGACTAACGAAATTAACATGCGCTGTCAAATTTATTTTAACGATGTATGAACATTTTTGTTAACAAAAATTTAAAAAAATAAATTAAAGGAGTTCATAAAAATTGAGCAAATACGGTAACTGAGATTTAACGAATTCGTGTATTTAAAAGTTTTGAATTAATTGAGGAATGCTTGTACTCGATCTGCTCATATTTTTTTATAACAATATAATTACCCGTTTATCCGAAAAAAAAACAGAGAGCTGAGCACTTTAACTCGTCTCCGTGCCAGCTTAAGCGATGTACAAGTACCAATTGTTATTTTTCACTTTATCAGCTCTAGTTTTACATACAATAGATCATTATAAATCTAGGAAAACGAATAAAACAAATAATGCTCTTGGGAAATGTAAAGGTAGCTCATTATATTCCCACTTCAAATAGTACGATCCAAAAACCAATTATTACAATAAGTGAAAAGCCCTTTTTTACTATAAGCACTCGAAATTCATGTCAATATTATCTGAACACTGTTAATGACAATCGATTTACAGAATGGAATAAATTTTTACAAACGCCATTTTTATAAGTTGGTATTTTATTCGCAATTAATATAGCCTATGTATAAAAATAATCATCAATTTAACAAAAGGATTACATTATCGTATCTTTCTCCTGTCGCGCATAAAAGCAAATGATTTCTTTCTACTTTTCTTCCTGAAATCCACCAAGACATTGTTCAAACTCTTAAGCCCCAAATACATTATTCCTCGTTCCACATTTTATGGCACCCAACTTCGTTTAAAAACATGTCAAGCTATATCTTTGTACATTCTTCATATCTAACTTGGCTCATATTTCTAGTGATTTTTTGCGGTGTCACTTGTAGAATAGCTCGATGTCATTCTAATAAAGTAACGAGGATGTAGCCTCTTGGGAAATATGTTATAGGGGAAGTACTTGAGACTGTGGCTACTCAGGAGTGTAGTGATGAATGTTGCCTCAACGGTGTGCATCAATATAAGTCTTGGTATATACGTGGATGTGTATAGCTGCAGGCACTGAACAAGGTACTGTGTGTGTACAGCTATATTCAATAAATAAAGTGTACTGTGTATAGGTAGTTCTAAGAAAGCTTCACGAATTTACCAAAAAATGTATAAATTAATAAAAACATTATTATTGAATTATCACCCCCTCAGTCACAAAACTGATCTTTACAAGGAGTCTTTAATTTCAAGCGGCCCTAGCTAACTGTGTCAGTACCAACACCGTCGATCTCGCGTAGGCTCCAAGTTCTCCATACTACTAGAAAAACACTTTTGTTGATTATTGTTAATTATTAATAAAATAGTGTTAATTATTATACTTATTAAATTCTCAAAACTTAATTGACTACGTCAAATAAAATAAGTGTTTAATATTTGTTAAAAACAGGTTCAATACTTCATTTAATTCATTTGAGGGTGATTAGCTTATTATTAGGTATTGGCACTAAATGGTTGATAAACCATTGTAAACGTGAGTTTTTTAATGTGTTCATGGTTGAGGTTACTTTATTCTGGGGGCTTGGAAGGGGGAGGGGCTTCATCTAACAACATGGCATTTGCAAAATGTAATTGAGCATATACATGTTCGAAGTCTTATATTGATTGGGATGAATTGAGTCTTCTTAGTTCGACAAAGCTTTTCGTTTAGCAGTCGGGAAGTAAAGTTTCAAATACAAGTTCCAATCAGAAAATAGGTTTAACTAGATGAGAGATGTCTCCCACATTACAATGATTCAACCCCACAAGATATCTCAGTAAGAAATTGTCAAGACTTCGTCAGGATTAAGAGAACAAAACAGCAACCAAACTCTCAAGATTTGAGAGTCAGCTGATTAACATGTATGAAACGGCTTGACGACTCTTGTTTACAAACTTTTCGACACAGCCATTTCCATATTGAGACAGTTTACGTCAAACGTGAGGCGATTTGTTTCGAGACGAAATGGGCTTACCACGTGCTTTAGAAGAAGACAAACGGAAAGTTTTTACTGCTAGGAAGAAAGTTTTCGTCCTTTCCAACATCCTCGTCGTTAGCCAGTTGCGCATTGGTCATAAACCAAAATAATCTTAACTTGCGACTGGTGAATATTAAACAGAATTGAAATATTCGTTTAACAAATTATCAAAGACCTCAAAAAGGTCAAGTAATTTTATTTGTTTTTCATATTGTTAACTAAAACCATATTTGGTTCTAACTTTATTTCTAAACCTTAATTAAAATTCTACGACCTCCCATCCCATAAATATATTATCCATTGATCTATTTATAAAATACAACTTGATTATAAATTAAGGGGTATTTATAAAAAAAAGAGTTCTTCCATGATCATTTTACAATTTGGTTTCTTATCTTCCATTCTATAAACCTGTCTTTTTTCACAAATTTACTAAAAAATACCAATTATAAAAATTATAGATTGTTTTTTTTATATAATTTGTTATATTACTGTTATATTTTTCTATGTATGACATATAGATTTATGTTGTATGTGTCCTCTTTGGCTTTGAATAAATTCATTAATACATCCAAACGTTAGTATCACCAAGATAAAAAATATTTATTACTCGCTAAGTGTTTTTCACTGCAGTTTCCTGTGCTGTTCGGTATAAATTTGTTTTACAATAATTGTTGTTGAAAAATTGCAAACACAACATATATGGAAACATATTTAAATAAAATGAAGTTATTCGTTGTAAAATTATGTAAATACCAACAATAATAATCAAAGTATCCATATAACTTTAATACAGACAAGAGTTATAGTTTCAGTTACAACAGCAATAACAAAACTATTATGGTAATCTTAATAACTCTCATGAACAGTGTCGATTAAATCCGGTTACGATGTGCAGCAACGAGTCAATTTACTGGTCCATAAAACAGTACCTCTGAATAATAGAGCAAACTATGAATAATAATAGAAAACTTTGAGGAGTAGAGTTTCCCAAAGGGAATTCGTGTTGTATTCGTGGACATGCGACAGAGCCGGCAGCGCTGGACCGAAGATTGGCAACATTGTGAAGCAAGAGGTTTATTATTGCGAGTGTTGTGTTTAGTCGTTGATGACAGTGTAATAATTGCAGAATGAGTCGTTGTCTGAGTCTTGTGTTAAGTCGTTGATGACAGAGTAATAATTGCAGAATGAGTCGTTGTCGAATTACATTTTTGGGTTTCCTTCAGCTATAATGCACCAATGTTTTTTTTATTGTTGTAAATGTATATTTGTGTGGCTCGTTGGTCTTGTGGTTGGCGTCTCTGCTTCCAATGGTTAAGGTTTAGGGTACGATTTGCGCTCTAGGCAGAAGTTTTTTATCTTTTGATTTGAACTTTAGTTTATCATTTCTTGTATTGGGAATAAGAAAATAGTGGCTTTAGAGCCGTCCTAGCAACGAGGCACATAATAAATTCGAATTTGTTTTGAATCGGCCTTGTTGATTCTGGCGTTGAACCGTGGGTGTTTGCACTGTCCATATCACTGATTGCTATATTTCCTATTAAAAATATCGATCTTTGGTTGTTTATCGCTCACTCGTCAATTGTGTCGGGGCCTACAGTGTTGGGTCTGTCGCTTTGGTTAAATGTCACCCACTGAAAATCAGATATATGACTGAGTGGGTAGACTCTTAATACGAATTTATTTATTTATTAATTTTGTAATGTGTATTTTTTGTTTTAATAACATTAAACAGCCCCTGGACGCTCCGAAAGCACGATTTCTGCACAAAAAATATCTGATTGATTTCTAACCGTAATATATGCAAAATACATTTTACCCTAGATGTCAAAATAATATTGAGGCACAATTTTATCTGTATGTGGTGTATATCACGCTAAACCACACATCGCCACATTGTCGGGTATGTGGCGTACTGCGTGCCTGTCTGGTTGACGCAGTCTGCCATATGGCACACCCTTTCTCCCATATTGCTTCGCGAACGATATTTTTATGGTGCGGGTTAATCAGAAAATCATCTGTGTCTTATTGCTTGATTTGTCTTATGTATGTTACTTATATTAGTTTGTTACTTCTTGATAAAAGTTCATTAGACGATGATTGCTTATATGTTATTTTTCTTATACGTGACCTATAAAGGACCTAGTACTTTAACAAAATCCAGTTACATTTCTCATTACCCATCAATGATTGAACTACATACGAAATGAAATATATCAGCCATGGAGTAGAAAATTTGCCAAAAACAGATTTATTTAGAAATATATCGCAATAAACTGTACGTTTCTTTCATTACATTTAAATTTATGATTATTTATAACGAGTAACAATTCATTCCTAAAGTTGATTTTGAACAAACCTCTTCTGGATCTAATTGGTTCAAACATGTGTCTTAATACTGTTGGATGATCTTGAGAAAAACAGACTAAGACGCAGAATGCAGAGGCCTAGTCTGGATCACGTGGAAGTTTCGTTTGTCCAATCGGTTTAAGTTTTGCAACAAAATGTCATGTAAGAATGCGTTATTGTCGTTATTAGAGCACATATTCCACGAAGCGCGTACCTACTTCGTTTAAAAACTGACCTTAAATATGCCACCAAGCAGGTAAATTTGTAATAATTTACCAAGCTTATTTATAAATATCCACCCAAAATATTAAAATTTAGGGGTTTAAATTAAAGTTCAAACGTGGTCTGTAATGTTTGTGAAATTTAACATTCTAAAAATAGTGGCCTGAGTTAATCTAAAAGTCTAAACCGTGTGAGACACCATGTATATATTTTAATACATAAACATTGAAGCTAGTTAACAATTTACTTCAAGAACGTTTCACCATATCTATTTAATTTTGTACAACACTTGAATAAATCATTACCATTTAGGAAATTATCTTAAAGTTATCATTTCAATGGAGCTTTTCTTAACTTTATAACAAAGGACTGTTATATTTTATATTAATCTCAGAGCACCAAAACACCATTCATAAAGTGAGATTACACATGAAAACTTCTTTCTGAACAATGTTTGTATGTACGTTTTTTGGCAAGTAAAGTTTCGTGGTTTGACAATTATCAAGTAGAGATAATTTAAGAAACAATGTAACAACTTTGTTCCTTTTTTGTTTTGAAACATTAACATATTTAAGAAAAAACGAAAAAGAATGGAAAGTTAAAAGTTTCGCCGAATTTGTTTTTTAATTTAACGATGCAAGTAATTTTGTGTAAGGCCAACAATGAAAAAAATTATTTTCTTCTTTAAAATTTCATAATTAAAAATATTTATAAGCTAAACAATAAAATTTCGTAAATTGAAACGGTGAAACTATTGACTAATGACACAAAGAAAAATAAAATTGTTTCAGAGATGAAATAAAGTGTGCGCCCAATTGACAACTTAGATAAACAGGATTCCTTTAACAAAATGTCTTTGAGTGTAAATTTCCTCTCTGACATGTTTTCTTACAAACTAAATTTTTCAAGATTCTCTGTATTTGTCTTCTGTCATCGCAACCTTCATTTTATCTGAACTACTAAAAAGGAAACACAAAATAAAATATAACTAAGCAAGTAAGCAATGTTAAAGCGTTATTCATCCTAGCTCAGCAAAAGAGATAAACTCGTTTATACATGAAAAACCACAAATGAAGATCAGCAAAAGACGCAGTTAAAAATAATACCCACTCAGTTCCTCTCATTGAAGTAGTAGAAAATATGTAGACACTTTTTTTTCTTAGTCGTTACTACGTCTTCAATCATTCCTAGTGTTGATACTGACAGGTGAAGGGGAATTAATTCATCATAGTCTTGAAGTATAAAGTATGTATCACTGAAACCTGATGCCAGTTTATATTTTAACGGAGCGTAGCTCTCCTGTGTGCATCACTTTTCTGTCCGTCTGAGAGTGTGTCACGCAACGATATTTAATATCTATAGTAGGCTAGATCCCCTATCTCAAATACGTCCGCACAGGCGCGAGCGTACCAAATTGAACTTACAAGATGGCGATTTGGCGCTTCAATTTATGCTTTACATTATATGTTTTAAATGGGATTAAGTATTTTTCTGGGTTATTTTTATATGGTTTTAGCTCGTGCAGCAAGGGAGTGCACAAACAGAAACAATAAGAAGTTATTGTATAAGGGGAATTTAGTAATCATGGTGATAATGGCTAATATGCTCAAATGCCAACCTGACAGCCATCTTGAAAAATATTTGGGCTACGAATCGCTACAACCTAATTTAACATACAAACTGACCTATTCAAGATGGCTTCTAATTGTCACGCCAGTGTAGCAATGACTGGGGATCTAGCCTACTACAGATTTTAAATATCATTGGTGTCACGTCTCACGTTATAACTCGAGCACTACGTCCGATTAACATTCGTGTTTTGGTTGTTAATTCCCTCAACAAGGGTGACACCGAATATTTTTGGTGACCCTAGAGGATAGGGAGCCGAGTTAACCAACAAAAGTTGGAATATTTATATGGCCGGCACCTCCACCATTAGACTTCAACGCAAAACACGACTGGTTTAAGAATAGTCTTAACTCCCATTTTTGGGGACTCTTATATCCGTGCATATCAAAACAATACGTTAAGCTGGCTGAAGGGAAGTCTAATGTACGATACGACATGAATGTGCGATTAAATTTTACTTATTATTATTTGTTATAGTAGCAATTTACTTTGTTTCATACTTCAATAAGCACATGTTTATTTATCGTCAACCAAATAAGTTCAAATAATATGTATAAAAAAGGGGGAAAAATGATTTATTACTGAATAAAGACAACAGGTTAATTCGGCAAGTTTGCCCCTTGAAAATATAAACACTTAACTGTCTGACAATTTAAGAAATAATCAGAATTTGGACAAAGAATATTTTTTGTATTATTTTCTTCAAATGGAAGCCAAATTCACATTTTCCTGAATTGAAACATTTTCTATTTTCTTTCAATCGTGCAACATTGTTTTGAAAATCGTCTTGAAAACTAATACAATATCCACAATTGCCTTCCGAATTCTGATGAAAAAACATCAATTTTCAATATGAAAATAAGCCTTCATCTTATTTTACATCCGATCATCCCTCAACACATCAAAACAATCAAGTTTGAGTATTTCCAACGTTGTCACATCTCAAACGTATTCTCGCGTCAACTGACGAATATTGACGACGTACATTGCGCAACGTGGCAAACGTGGCATTTTGATCTCGGGGTTACAAATGGCGCGTCAACGACCGGTTTTTCTACGGTCACGTCAGCAGCTTATAACTCCGCGGTGGCAAACTTTCCTATTTCTCTTTCTCGCTGTTTCTAGCCAGCACGTGATATTTCTATATCTCATTGCTTGCGATTTATTTCATCATCCTGCGGCTTTTTGGGAATCGACCTGACAAAAGAAAAAAATCGACAAAACTATTGTGAGAACATTAATTTAACATTTTGGAGCACTTTTCGTAATGAAAGTTTGTGTATCCGTTTTGATGTTGGTGTTTTAGGAGTTATTAATGATTGCGCTTATATAACTCAAGAATAAAGTGCTTTTAAAAACATAAATATAAAAAGCTGTGATAAATGACAATACAAGAATTAAAGCATCAATTTGGTTTCTTTGATTGAATTCAATAAAGAATAAAGTTATTATTCTCTTTTTCATTTTTCTTTCATAGTCATTTTTGTTTATAAACTATTCCATCAAGCTTTTTATATATAAATTCATTTATAAAATAAAACAACACATACGAGTATTCCGTATAGATGTTTGGAATTGAGTTTGTTTTTTACATTTCATTTGAGTGTTGCACTGGTATTTTGTCTGAACACTAAGTAATTATACATTAATGCACTGGAAAGTGGCTGTCATTGATAATAATCGTGTTGATCCAAAAGGTATTTAACTTAAGCATTCAAATGTTGATCATCATTACTCATTACCGTTGTATTAACCTGAAAATAATTAACTAGTCATCAAGACGATAAGTGGTACTTGTCAAACAGATAACGATTATTAAATAATTTAATAATAGACTTTTTATTTTACTGAACTCAACATAATTTTCGTACCGACTATTGCCCTTTCAAAATTAATTCTAAGAACCATGTTCATTAAAATGTTATTAAAAGTAACAAATGATTTCAACATTACCCTCATCCACTAGTTTTCAAATGCTTCTAACTTCATCTTTTCCTATTTCGATATTACCCTATGTATGTATATAAATATCAAATTCCTTTACTCCACCTTGAATAAATAACTTTTATCACCAACACACGCCATTTTCTGCGGCAAACTTTGCAACTATTCCCTCGACGAGCCATCTTCTTTTAATAGCGAAAATTGAAATGGCTCCCGTAACATTTTACAAGTTTTCATTTCGTTTAGGATAAAAATAACCCACACCGCAAAAACACGACAATATTATATCTACCCTACCACCAGAACCTATAAATAAAATGGTCGAATGTGTATTTCTCTGGTATATAACGATATGTGATACTCTTGCGTTTTATGTTCCCCTGTTCTATCGTGAAAGAAGAGCCACGTACTGTGTGGTATGTATGTCTTTGTGAAGACATACTCATGTTACCTCCAAGTTTATGCCTCAAAGCGAGATATTCCACTTCAATACCACCACGTATCTTGTTACTTGTGCATGATACGTGAAGCCAATCGTATTATGTCGTGTTTTGTGTGTGAAAGCTTCTTTTACATATTGTACAATAGGAGACAGAAATGTAGACTGGGCTTATTGTGAATGTGTTACGCGCTTGCATGAGGGGTGCGTGTTTGCGAGAGAACGAGGGCTAAATTCAAAGATGGTGAATGTATCACATTACGAAGTGTTCCAAGTAGGGGAGACAATATGGGGAATTACACAACGAAAATATATTTGCATTGTTATCTTTCGTAACACAAGCAAATCTAGAGGATACTGCCTTAAATGAACTGTCAATAAAAATTGTGTTCATAAATCTTAATACTTCAATATATCGAAATACCTTTTTTAGATTTTTATGGTGCAATATTTCGGGAACTTGAAATTCCCTTTTAATGGCAGCAATTAAAACATATTTTTGTGTCTCCAAGCCAAAGTCGATACTTCAAAACAATCACCTTGGCACGACCTTGGAAGACTTGGCGCTCGGAGACGAAGTTTCATGTTTTAATTGTCGCCATTAGAAATAAATTAACATTCCAGAAATATTGCATTGATTCTATTTAAAAATGTCGATAAGAACAAGCTAAAGTCTATAAAAGTATTTCAATATAACCCAATTGTTCCAACAATCTCAGCTCTAATAATACATTTAAATATAATTTGCATGGGATATTCATTCAGCAATACTGAATTCCTTCGTGACCCGGCACCTCCACCATATTGGAAATTATTTATTGTCGTACCTTGTTTTGCGAGTAACCAGTGATGCGTGTCACGTAACCTTATTTTATATGGCTAAAATTTGTTGTATTCGCTGATGCACGTTATCATCATAGCTGGTATCGGTGATTATGATGAGGTTATATTATAGGGTCAAATATTTGTTTATTTGTAGTATATTGCTCTAAGATTAATCTATCGGCCTAATGATTTTTTTTATTTAGTTTAACAAAACAACGGACATAGTTCATCAAAAATGATCATTTGATATTGACAAAACTTTTTTTTATTTCTTTTTTTGGTTGAGCGGTACGACCAATATAAACGATTATAGTTATATTTATTACGTATACCCCGAACATATTCCTGCTCGTAATAATTGGGTTATAAGGCTCATTTTTTCATTTGTAACACATACTCTTGTCTACAAATTAACATACTTGGATTTTCTCCCCTTTAATATCTTGCATGTTACGATTGTTTCTTCCTCCGGCAAAAAGTTACTTTTTGTACCGGCGAAATAAAACAATCGTACCGGAAGAAGAAACAATCGTCACATGCAAGATACTAACAGCAAAAACGATCCGAGCTTGTTAGTTTGTAGACAAGAGTATGTGTTACAAATGAAAACAAAAATAAGCTTCTTACCCAAAAATTACGTGCAGGAATATGTTCGGGGTATACGTCATAAATTTCACTATAATCGTCTATATTAAATGTATTTCTACTCAAAAATAAATAAAATACATTTTTGTCAATGTGAGAAGATCGTTGTTGATAAACTATGTACTTTGTTTTGTTAAACTAAATTAAAAAAATAATAATTAGTCCTATAGATCAACCTTTCCAATAAATTAATTGTTTTTCTTTATTCGACTTAAATTTTAGCTATGCATACGTTTATGCAGGATGGTTTAATGTTTAATGTTTATGTTGAACATCAACTTAATAACACTGAAGAATAATTTCTTTTCTATTTAATCATGCACACACATTTATTTTCAGTGAGGTGTGTTGTCAAACATTACTTAAAAATGCCATTTCCAATAACTTTATCACTTATTTTATCGACAAATTTGCATTCTTTGATTGCTTATATTATTTTCAATAAATTATACGTTTAACATTGGGCAATTAAAATGCGCTCCATTCGTAATAATTTTTTATTTCTTTGCTGAAAAATATTAACAAAATTCATCTGAATCTCACTGCGTAATATCTGACGCCAGATATTAAAATATTCAACGCAAAGTACAAGATTTCGAATTTAACCATCGTTCTTCACAATTTGATTAACTCTTTTTGACACGACCATTTTCCTTTTCTCATTATTTTTCTTCTTATTTTCTTCCTCCTCTTCTATTTATTATCTCGTAACGTTGTTGCTATACATTCAGCATTAAAGCGAAAACCTTCACGCCACAATAACTCTTTTCAATAAATTAAATTGTCAATTAATTTTTTAATTATTCCCATTTTAAACTAATTTGTGTAGTCCATGGTTTAAAGTACCATAGTCATGAATTTTAAGTAGCCGCACTTACTTTAAAGAGAAACTTTAATTTGCAACGGTGGATTTACAATGTTCCCATCTGAATAAGGGATGAAATACAAACAAGGACGTTAGAAATAAAGAAGACCTGCGTTCAAAAGTAGATTTGAATAAGAACGTGCTTATTGAAAACACAGTGAAACTCTTTTGAAGTGAAATTGGAAATTGTGTTTTGTTTGAAGAGTCAAAAGCAAGCCTACCCAACAAGTTAATTGTTGACATTTAATTAGCTGTAACTCCAAAACGGCGAGTTATCTCTTGCTATTAAATATTTTATTACATACTGCTCAATTGGAAAAAATATTTTAAAGAAATTCATGGCTAAAATCAAGAAAATAATTGCATTCTTGAAGAGTTTAAATGAAAATAACTAACATTGAGCGAATTGTAGAAATTATGGCTACTGGTAAGTATGACAGTATTAAGTGTGGGATGAAAATGTGTATGGTTCTTTAAAAATTACTTGATGAATTGTCCGTTTTTTAAGATTTTTATTCCCCCCCCCCCTCTTATTTCCTCTTCCCACATCGGTGTTAAATTTGTAAGATCTTGTATGGACTTCATTGAACACGAACTAAATAAATCATTGCTTTAATATACTTAAAACATTTTTCAATTTCATTAATTCACAGTGTTATTAGTCTTTCGATGTTGTTCCCCTCCCTAATTCATTTCCCCCTCCACATTCCGTCCATCTTCCCCTCCATCGACGTCCTAGGGTCCTGACAGTAATACAAAAGCTTGATGGACGTGTAATACAAAACGGCTTTGAAGGTGATTATTTTACATTTTATCAGAAATACTATTTGATTACTTTTTCTGAAGGTTGAGCTTTCTTCCAGACGTTAATCAATCTCAAATGCCTTGGAAATATATCCTCACAATTATTTTGTGCATTTTATATGAATTTGCATCGCCTTATAAATTTTGAGTGAAAAATGCAACAACAGTTGTGAAAGACAGGTTGCGCAGATAAAATGCAAACTCAGGCGAGATAAGATCACTAAATATTCCATATTCCTTGTCAGCAGCCAGTATTGAATTGGAGATTATGAGTAAGAGTAGATACACGTGTAGATGACATAGTACATACTAGAGATAGTAGTAGATGAGAGTAGGAGAGTATTAAAACACAGCAGTCCATTGTGCTTTAAAATTAATGTAGGGTTTGTATTTTAAACCAATAAATACAATGTTTCTCAATTTCATTAATCAGGAAACACTCCCGTAGGTGTAATTGTTAATTTACCACGCTGTGATGGATTTTTCATTTCTGAATTAATTTCTATAAAATACATATGTGTAATTCATATTTGTTATTGGATACAATTTGGAATTGTAAGAAAGGAATATTGAACATTGATGTTTCGTCTTCTTATTAAATTTAGACATAACTGTGCAAATCGAAACGTTTTCTAGTAAGCCTATCCGATAATTTAATATTGAAGACGATGATTTCCTACCGTACTAATCGATAAAACAGAGTGCCCCCCCCCCCTTTCTTCACTGCTTCTCCTCCCTACCCCTCCCTCGACGTCCTAGGGGTCTTGACAGTTGTACAAACGCTTGATGGACGTGTATTGCGAATCTAAGATGGTGATTCATTTATATTGTATATCTGCAGTCTCATTTAATCGTAGGTTTTGAAGGGTGAGTTGTATTCGAGACATCAATCAATCTCAAAGACTTTACGGATGGTTAATACCCTGACAATATATTTCTTTTATTTTCTTCTGGCTTTTAGACAATGACATGAATTAACAGATGCGGGATGACAAATGTATATACTATTGGGGTAAAAATTATTAAACAACCAATCAACAACAAAGCATAAGCTTCTGAAATGTTATGTAGGCATTAGATGATTATAAAATGTACAACAAAGATATATAAAATTTTCATGACATTATGTAAATAGGGAGTCGGTGCACAATTTCGTGAAAACACTTTTTAAAATGCGGCATTTTTACACCATGACTGGAAAAGTCCTCATGTAAACCGACAAAATTACTTTTTTCCATGAGTTCATACAGTCAGTATGGGAGTGCGTTCTCTTAAACTGCCCTAGGGTATTTACTTCGCAATTGTCCAAACTTCAAAAAACCTAGAGCTAAGGCATGAAATTTCACCCTGGGGAGGTTTCCCTCAAGAAATTAAAAATAAATTCTCGAACAATAAAAATATAATTTAACAATACGAAAAAAAACAAAAATGAAATGGTGATTAAAATTAAATTAGAAAAATAAACATTAAGGCTATTCCAGAGCACTCGTACTGATATTTTGAAAGTCAAAGGAAAATGTATGAAAGAGGAACCTGAAGAGAGAAAAATACATATTTTTGATGGGATTATATGCAAATTTTAGGTCAATACGAATAGTAAAGTTCTAGGTGCAATACTTAGTTTTGAACTATGATTTTGTTTATAGTTAGATGAGCGAAGCAAAGACATCAATTTCACTCACGTAACCCCAAGAAAAATAGCTCGGGTGTATTGTAATGCATATCCGATCTTGGTGAAAATTGAAGAGGACCTTCGAAATCTCTGAACTTAGACCTGCCACGTTTTGGGGAACAATTGATCAAATATTTCTTATGATTATCGTACTTTTACGATTTTTTTCGATTTTGAATGATATTTTCGTGATATTTGATACGATTCTGACCAAACGGGTGGGGCTACAACGTTCATATTTTACATTGACATAAAGATTATGGTGATGTTGTGCTTTTTGAAAGAAAAAGTTGAAAAATGGTCAAAATTCGTAGAAATAAAGGTTTTAATATAAGCCTATTACAGGTGTATAATTAACAAGTAATATCAACAATTATTTATAGAAAAAGTAATGAGATCCCACATAAAACGTTTTCATAGGACATTTTTGATAAAAAGCTCATCCATCAACGCGACTGGAAAAAGCGTTTGCGAAGCGGCCTAGTAAATAAATATTAAAATAAAGAAGTGTGGACCCGGCACCTCCACCAACAATGCTATTCTTATGGAGTTAAAACTTTTCTAGCTCTACCCGGCGCCTCCACCAACAATGCTATTCTTATGGAGTTAAACTTTTCTAACTATATCAGGCACCTCCAAATAAATATTTATTTTGCTATTTGAACCATTTGTTAAATGACAATACGGTGCATTTCACTTCATTATCACACAATTAAGTACTGTGATGTGTATTAAATTACAAAAATAATTTTCAATTTATTGACACCCCCCCCCCCCCCACACACACACAAAGGAAATTAGCTCGAGTTCTTTTTTTGTCGTCTTTTTTGCTTTATTCCTGTCTGTTTGTTCGCGCTCTATCGTGCAAACGGCGTATGCGATCTTGATAAAAATTTCAGGGGACCTTCGAAATCTCTGAACTTATACCTGACACGTTTTTGGGTATGATCAAATAAATATTTCTCATGAATTTCTAACTTTTACGATTTTTTTCGATTTTATATGCGATATTTTCGTGATATTTGAGCCGATTCTGACCAAACGGGTGGGGCTTCAACGTTCATATTTGACATGGACATTAAGGTAATGGTGATGTATTGCCTTTTGAAAGAAAAAGTTGAAAAATTTAGCCAGAATCCATAGAAATAAGTGTGGTGAAAAAATTCAAAAAAATCAAAGCTTAAAACTAAGTATCTTATTTCCTCAAAATTTGCATATAATGGCCAAAATGGAGCTTTTGCCCAAAAAAAAACTTTTTTCTTTTTATTCAAGTTCCTCGTTCATTTAACCAATTTCAGCCATTTTCCTTTGACTTTCAAAATATCGGTAAGAGTGCTCTCTAATAGCCTTAAATAGAAAATTAAAATGGTGCATGCAAATGTCGAGTTATATTCTAATATAATCTTTTATGATTGAAAGAATAATTAAAGTCAGTTTATATAAATAATAAATGTAATTTGACTTAAAATCATACTACAGTCATCCATGTATAATATCTCGCGGTTCGTCACAGTATTTGTTGAGTACACAGTCGCGCAAAGTTTGAAGTGATTCACTTCAAGGTTCCAATGTTTCAACCTCTCCGAGGACCATACGCCACACTACCCGCAATAAACTAAACAAACATTTCACACTTAAGTGCATTCACAATATTGGGAAACAAGTTGATGTTTGTCTTGTAATTATCTTACTCGCTACCTAATAATTAATATTCAGTGATACTTGTCACCACGTCAGCCTTTACAAGTTGTAACTGAATCCTCGTTTTAGAGTAACTTGTAATTGTTCACAGAAACATTTAATACAACCGTGTAGTGGATTAAAGTCTTTAAAAATAAATTTAAACGACGTTTCGTAAATTATTAAAAATTTCGGTCTTCATGGTTATTGAAAAAAAAATAACAAAAACACGTTTAAAAAATATACATTTAAATGCAATTGAATACCAAATCTGAGCAAAAAATGATCAAGGTGATGTAAATAAACGGTTTTGTTAAAGGAATTCGCATTGTCGGGAAAAGGGCACTTCCTTTATTATACACTTCGCGTTGTAAAACAGAAGAAGACTACGTGCCTTATGTTCATTCTCTAATCTCCTATCATCAATCACCCCCTTACATCTCCCCTCCTTTCCCCTCCACTCAACAGCAAGAGCCCTGATGGCCAATTATGAAGCAATCGATCAGATTTCCTAACAGAGCAGCGATTGGCTGTCAATGCGATCTCCTCTTGGGTGATTTAGTTTTGTTTGTTTGTTGGGAAGAGGAACTCAGTGTAACTCACTCCTTTTCTCTTTAACGCGAACGTTATCGCACATATTTGTCAATAAACCAATAAATCAACTAAGGTAAGATAATACTAGCTGATGAAACGTTTGGTTAGTTTTGAAACCAGATAGATTTTTGAAATCAATACAGAAATCTTTTATAAAATCTATCTCAAGTGGGTATCAACCCACGTCATCCAATTTCCAGTCAGATGCTTGGTTACTCCTGAGCTTCCCATAAGGTTAACTTAATCCTGTTTTATTTTTTTGTAATTTCTGGATTGATTTCCGTATTATCAATTTACAACTAGGGAAGTGTTTCCCGGTTAATGACATTGAGAGGTAAATGTGTGTTTGTTACATTGTCTGAAAACCAGACGTCCCCGTAAAATTAAAAGATAGCGTTCTTGATTGACTTAATAATATTAAACATAAAGTGAAATTTTCCAATGAGCATTGTATAAAGAGATTGTCAAATTGAAATGTTATGTCGGGACGTCAAGGACCTACTTATTATTATTATTATTATTATTATTATTATTATTATTATTATTATTATTATTATTATTATTATTATTATTATTATTATTATTATTATTATTATTATTATTATTATTATTTTTCGTGGCTCTTTTGTTATAAAACTACGTAACATAATTCGCCAATGGCCAATTAAATGTAATTACAAGTTATTTAATAGTTTATTTTCGGTTTAAAATTAAATTTAGATCAATTTTGATTTAAATATTATTTTGTGTTGCCAGTCTTGTAAAATTGTGTAACAATGTTGTTTTATGTCCAACTGTATATTTATTTAATGTAGCCTATATCGTATTTAGTTAAAAACTTATTTAAAATGCTCGAACCAAATTTAAATTTAATTACGTATACTGCAGAAACTTAAAATATCACATTGTTACGTTACATCTGACTAAAAAGAAACTGATACAAGTTCTCATCATATTTTATTTTAAAAAAAGAAATTTAGTTCCTTTCATGTTCATATACCATAAAATTGGAAATTTTAAATGTATTGAGTGAACATAATAAAGTAGAAAATAGAAATAATAGAACATGTAGAAATAATTAAAGTCATTTAAGCTAATATTCCATTTCGTTATTACTCTACGATTTTAATTATGTGTTAACCCGCTAAAAAGAATATGGGTTCCATCATGACCCAGCTAAAAAAATAAATCTTGGTCGAACAAAACTTGAATGTTTTTGTGAAACTTTTTCTTTTCTTTTCTTTCAAAGTGACAATTTAAAGAGGACACAGGGCATGTTACAAATTTGTTTTTATCTAAACGAACGCGTAAATATAATTGTTTTACATCGCCACGCATCCTCATTATGTCGTAAATTCTCTGGGAGATACGATAACATTAATTTCAAATTGCCTTCAAAGTTCAAAGCTCCATGTCGGTTGTCAAAGCTATCTCACATTCCCTCCCCCTTAGTATATGACTTCAAAGCTAGTTTAATTAATCACAAACAACGAAAAACAAATTCTTTGATCTTTTCCTCTTCACCATTGTGTTTATTATATTATTACTTTATATCTTTCGTTGACGCTCTTCCTTCATTCGTTTCCCAAAAGAGAAAAAAAAACTCATAATTTCTGTTGTATTTTTCTTCTCTTCGCCCAGTAATTTGCAATAAATTACAAAAGAGTGTTATTTTCCACATTATTTAAAAAAGATGGGGCGTTTGCGAGGCGCAAAGAGCAATATCCACCAGTAAGTTTGTAGCAAGCGAAAATCGGATTTCGTCGGCAGAAGATTGCTTTTTAAATTTCTTATAAAGAAAATCTAGCTTTACATTCCTTTGCAGACGGAGTTGACTTGGTGGGGGGGATGGGGAAGGGGATATTCTCGCTTACATGTCCTAAAACAGTTAACATGAAGAATGCTGCATAATTTAGTGTGTTCATATGTTTACATTTGTGTCACTGCTAGATAGAATAAACTTAAAAAACTCCCAAGAAGATTTGATGTTCTATTTGAGTTCAAAACGAGATAAATAAACTTGGAGGATATTTTTCAATATAAATGTTTGTAAGCTATGAAGTCGAGTTTAAATATGTACAAATCCTATATGAATACGTCGTATATTTATTGACATTTCAACGTTGTATGCTTCCTAAAATGACAACAGTGTTCTGTATTCATATTTATTAGCTTCTGTTGCCAGCTTAGGGCTTAAGTGGAAGCTCTGAGCTAGCAGAAACATTCTATTTCAGTTTACGTGAGCGTAAAAGACGTACGCTCTCAAGATTGAAGGATGTTTGTTGTTTGAAGGTGTGAATATTTATTTTCTTATTCTTGAACTCTCTTGCCCTTTTGCAACCAATTCATTCGAATCCGAATGAAATAATTGAATTGCTACGTTTTTTAAAATTGTGGTCTTTGTTCCATAACAAGATCCACGCATGGCGAATTAATTTATTTTGTATACTTCTACGACTATGTTGATTAAAGGTGTATTCACCATCTAAACTCAAAAAATGTATTTCATTTAGGCTAACTAGTTATGTATTAAAAAACTAACAGAAAAACTATTGGGTCTACCATGACCCGAAAAAAAAATCGAACTTGTTTTTTTTTTCGAGATAGATCCCATCGGCAAAAATCTCCCATGAGAAATAACACATGGATGATCTTTATGCAACGTGACCCTACCCCTTTAAGTAGGTTCGCACACTGTTTTGGGAAAAGTAGAGCTGACCATTATTGTTCCTCGTTTGTTGCAGACTTCATTGAAAGTGGAGGTGCCAAGCACATAAATATTCACACTTTGTGGGGTAGGTAGCATCCTAATTAAATGGCAATGTTAACAAAAATTTGCATTTCAATGGGAGGTAATATTCAGCTTTTATCGTAAGACGTGACACACGTACAGACAAACGGACAGATATAATGCATTTATCTCCCGAATACAACGTTATTTTCTTCTCGTTAAATATTGAATTAAGAGCCTAATGCATAGACAGGTTTCAGGCGCGGCTGCAGAGTGGTTAGAAATAAATAACAAGCTCTACAGTTATGATTCAAATAATTAAAAAAATTCAACCATACTCAAAATAAATTTGAACACATCGGATTTGTCTATTTTTTCTTTGGTCGGTTTTTGCTTGGGAAAAAAAATGATAACTTTGGAACTTGATGATGAACTTTACTGCATTGAAATAAGTAATATCCATTTTTCATGACAGCGCGGTATTAATTTTACTATTCTGAATACTGTGGTGAAATTTGATTTTGTTTTGAACCATAATTTATGGTCATAATCGTTAAATTACATCAGTAAAAGTTACACAAAACGGCTCAGAAGTAGGCCCAAAATGGGATTTGATGGCTGCACAGAGTTCCGCGCCCTGTGCGTTAGGTCGCATGTACGAAAGCCGATAAGGGCAGCTTTGACGTCATCACAGTCTGATATCGCCTTTCGTGAGGTAGGGCCACCCCGTCAAACGCAAATGTCGAGCCCTACCAGTGACCCTTACCAGTGAAACTTAGGCCTACTTTGTTTTTATGTTCATATAATTTTCGTAACATGACGACAGTTTAAACCCTAGCAAATTTAATAAAAGCATTGTATCTTGGGAACTAGGTACAGAAATTGTAAACAAAATAAACAAAAGAAGGTAGCTTTTGTTTCTAGGAAATCTGTTTTGAAAAGCACTGCTCCACCGCTTGCTTGATGTATCATGAAAATTAACTATAAGTAATTATGTTGACATTATTTTATTATCGCATGATATTATGTAGTGAAGAATAAATCAGGTGCCACCGGTTTGACCGGTACAGTCCCGTTTCATAACCTTGTACCGGTGTCCCAAGAAACTAATAAAAATTACTTTTTTTGTACCGGTTTGCAATTTTAGTGAGAAAGTGACCAGCAGTGCGATCACGTAAAACTCCAGAGATAACGATAGAAAACGATTTCTACGTTATCTCTAGCTACAATAGCAAAACTTTTGCGATCACGTAACTACATAGCTAACGTTCCCTCTATAGAAAGCGTTTTTCTACTAGAAACTTTTTTATCGACGTACATATTATTGTACGTATAAAAATTATCGTACCTTCACAGCCATGTTCACAGCGTTAAATCGAAAATAAAAATCATGCAAGGCAGTGAAAAATGAAAAAAGCGGTAAATTCAAATACGTACCAGCATGACGTAAATTCATATCGTAGCCTACGTAATAAAATGATAAAAATTAATAATAATAATAATAATAATAATAATAATAATAATAATAATAATAATAATAATAAAAAAAATAATAATAATAACTATAAATAATAATTAAAAAAAAAAAAAAAAATGCCCTGTGTATTATTTATTAATGCATTGCATAATAGTAGCGTTGGTTACAATTTACAAGCCAACTGATTTTTCAAGTTGTATAAACCCCTGACCATCAGAGAAAAGCTTTATTATTATAAGGTATGTTTAATTGGATGGAGAAAGACAGTAGGTCTTCTTGCACAACCCTATGTTTTGTATGCAAGTTCATACTTCGATTTCCAAGGCAAAAATACATTGCCATCCCTTACAGCCTACAACATTGTAGAAAAGACTTCCCTTGCATATATGTTGATTGGCCATGTTTCTATTAGCCCACCATTTGGGAAGGTATACTAGGAAGGATAAAGTGAACACAGATGTGTAGGCCTAAGTTAAAAAAATAAGCAGCTACCAGTGGTGTCAAACTGTTTTCAAATATCAGGATTCAGCTTTGTATGGGTAATGGCACTTTCTCAGACAAACTACACTAATTGTTTTCCAATTTGGGTCTGTAGCAAGCATAAAAGTGTAAAATAAAAAACTTGTCTTATTATACTTTTATAAGGGAAATGTTGAAACTAGTTCTACAGAAAAAAGGCATTTTTTTTACAATTCAAAATATTAGCATATTGTGTGTGTGTCACATGAACACATCTACAAAAAGTGCCTCAGACTGTTTAAATATATTCCCTCTTCTATTATCTTTTTAGGCCCTCCCACAGAAAATTTTGTGTAGTGTTTTACTGAAATGCATTAAATTTGGTTAGAAATTACAATATAATTTTGGCTTCACTCCTTGTGAAGGACAGAATTTACATTTTTAAATCTAGGGGAGAGGTGTTTTTAAATAAAATATTTTAATATCCTATTGATTAATGTGGTTGCCATACTAAAAGAAGATCAATATGGGTTGTAGAGGAAGTAGGAGCAAAATGTCAATGATGCAGTTTTATTAGAAAATGTGGTAGGCCTACATAACTAGCTACTATTTGAGGTCTAGAATAATTGTGCTTATTTTTTAAATAGTTTATAAGCATGGACCTCTTGCAGGCATCTACAAAATCAAATAGTGTTCTTTGTTAAAATCAATACAATGTTTTCTGTTTTAATACAATAATATTAAAAAATACATCCAAGCAAAAATATAAGTAGGGCCTACCTAATACAGTAGGCCTACCTAGGGACCGTCTACTGTAGATAGCTGTCAAGCCTATACTTCCCGTACATAGGCCTAGGTGGGGACATTTTTAAAGAAATGTTACTACACATAGGATTAAAAATTACAACTAATAGTGCTTGAAAAAATTTTAAAGCTGCATTTTTTAGCACCATTCACTTCAGTGTTTCTCTGCCAATCACCTACGGTACCTTGTTAGCATTAAATATGGAAGGGACAAGTTAAGTTACCAAGTATTCAGATTTAAAATAGTTGGAATAATTGAAATTAAATCATTTATCTCAGCCGAGTATCGAACCTGGGTCTGTCATATTGGTCTTGAATTTCATGTAGGGCCTACGTGATTCAGAGTTTTGTTGATTGAGTAGGTAGAGATTCTTTTATGTTACCGGTAACAGAGAATAGCTGTCCCCTAGTGGATCATAATTTATAAGGTTTGCGTTGCAGGTCCGAAGTTTGATCCTTGCTCACGTCCTGGGGTTTGGTCGAACTAATGTAACTGTAGGCAAGGCTTGGGATAAGTTTTTCCGAGCAAGATAAGGGCCTACAGACTGGGGGCACTGTAGACTAGCTTAGACAAGTGATGAGTTAGCTAGGTTAGCCTATGCTAGGGCCCAAACCTTCTCAGGTTGACACATGACATGCACTTCCTATCGCATTCATCACAAAGCATATATCGCAATATGAGAACAGCACCTAGCTGGTCTTAAAATAGGGATGACATGAAATTAACTGCGGGTCAAAGGCCATTGTGTGGCCCCAGACCCATCCATTATGTGTGTCGGCATAGCCTACACCAAGCCCTAGAACCGAATACTAATGCGAAAAGTAAGGGTTTGAGGAGCCCTGCGATCTAGGCTAAGCATCAAAACCTCTAATTCTACTGTACTATTTTTATACTACTACTCCTACCTGCCGGGCTTAAATTGACTAGGCCTAACACTTGTGATATGACTGGTCGTAAATTTGGGCCCCACAGAAAATAATAGGGACTTACTACGCCTGGGCCCTAGGCCCCTAGCGCAGTGTTTGACAGGACTGTCACCCACCAATGTAAAGAAGGTTAGGTTTGTTATCAGGCCAAAATGTACACGGCTGACGGCTGGGAATCGGGAAGGCTGTAGCAGCTGTGGCCAAGAGGAGCAAATTCAAAATAGTCTTTTATGAATTACATATTTTCGTACGGCCGTATGGATGCCGGCTACACGGTGGACTAGAGTCCTTGTAATCTAGCCTTCATGGTAAGCTTACGCCAGTATGGGCTAGGCCTAACATCGCCTACGACAAACTGAGCATTTTGAAGATTATTTGATAAAGTTATTGAAACCATAGATGTTTATTATTGTTCTGCCATAAACCCTTTTTATGTGATCTACGTGTAAAAAATAAATCTAAAGTACATCATTTTTTTTATTAAATATAAAAGAGCGAGGCGGTTTGATATGAAACAAGCCCGCCTTTTGTAATTTGAGCTTTCTAAGGTGAAAATCGTAACGGAGTTCCTTAGCTCACGCTAAATATTTGGTCACTGTAGTTATCGTGTCTATAGAGAAGTGATGTCACGATTACGTGGTGGACTTTAGGATAGTTTCACAGAATTGAGAAAACGATAGAGACCATGAGCTTTCTATAAAATCGATTTCTACAAGTTACATGTCCCCTGCGGGTTTTTTTCTTCTATCCCGTGCATGGAAATAATGTTTTATAAAAATATGTCCTCTGATAATATTTAGAAAAAAACAATAAAAAAAGTTTTCCCATTTCCAAAAAAGTAATTCTTTTCTGGGGGTTTTTGGGGAGTATTATTAATTTTTTTGGGAGGTGCCGGGTCGCGCTCGTGTGTGAAAACGAAAAAAAATCTTTGGGCCTATACATTTTGAGCTCCCTTACAAATGCTGAAAACTACCATAATAGAAATAATATAATCTTATATAAAAAATTTATATTCATTTTAGGAATTTTTGAACTTTTTCGGGGAAAAAAATATAATAAAATATGTCATATATGTTTGGGAAAAAAACGAAAAAATGTGACTTTTATAAATTTTATTTTGATTTTTAAATCCCAAATTTACGGAACGTTTAAAAACATATTGTTGGTTATCAGTCTTAAAAAACTGCTGTCACATGTTTTTAAAAATTTTCAATGCACAGAAAATTTTATACGAAGTCGCCGAGATAGTGCAGACATGCTTTTGTTCGGCGCGCGTCTTTTTACTTCCCTGTCGCGACGAGCACATTGTGAGAATAAAAAGCGCCAAACCGCTCTACTTTACCTTTCGGCCAGTAGGTATAAAAAATGTCTTGGTGTTTTAGCGGGTTTAAGTTTTTAAAAATGCTATGTTTATTCAGGTCAATTGAACTTTTCGTTACGTTTTGTCAACGACGAAAATAAATCAGGAACAAACGCATCGCAGTCTTGCACACAAATATAATAATTTCTTAAAACAGAGCGGTTCATTGAGGGAATTTTTAAAAATGAATAGTGTGGCCAACATGAAAATACAATTTGGAATTTAAAGTCCGTTGGTTGTATGCTACTGAGCAGTAACAACGTTTTTGTGTTTTTTCCGTGCTTAGAGATAATTTGTGTTTTTATCCCACACATAAAAAAAATTTTAAAAAATAACCCCAAACCCTTTACCCCTCAAAAGAAATGAGATCAAAAAAAATCACCTAAATTGCTTGTGAAAAGGTGCCTGAGTGTTAAAAGCGCCCCGGGGCTTGGCCGGCGCCCTAATGGCCCCTAGATAAAATCAAGAAAATATTTTTTTTATACACTATGATGGACGTATTATATCCCCCAAATAGTATTCCCAAAAATTCGATTCCATATTTTGGTTAAACATGATGAAAATTAATTTCATGGAGTGATGTTTAAAATTTTCTTAATGCATTACAAAAATGCGTAAACTGTGTTTCAAGATCTATGTTTATACAATTTGACTATGGTTGACGAACCAAAAGGAAGTGCCCAAAACTCAAGAAGTATCGATCAGACACTGTCTATTTTTGCGGCAAATTTTGGTTAGCAGGTCAGTTATCGACCGTCCCAAAAAGACATGTTTTTTACTCGTATCTGTTCCCGTATGAAAAATACAATTAAAAATTAATTTGAAATTCCATATTCTTGCCTTTGGGGTGTTGATCAATTATTTTGTGCTATTGAAAAAACAAATACACCCAGTGAAAAACCCCCAGAAAAACCCGTTTTAACTCACAAGAGCGGGAAAGGGGTTTCGGGAAATTTAAAAAAAGGTAAAACAATAAGACAAGAACCATTACGTGGACATAAAAACCTTTCCCGAGAGAAGTTTTTGCCCCAAGCTGATATACATATTCATTATTTGAGGTTTAAACCCTTTATAGAAATGAGCAAAACTAATGAGCAAAACAAAAACAAATTGATAATAACAAAGGTTAGGCCAAAAAGTTTAAAAAATTCCCCTTTAAATTACAATTTTAAATTTAACGTTTTTTGGTAACATAAAAAAATTTTTTTGTATTTTAATCCCCCCCAAAAAAAAAAAATTGAAAAAAAAAAAACGGCACCCAAGTTTCCCCTTAAAAAGTTTTCGGCTTGAATGCTGTGGGATATAGAATTTGACCAAGCTTTTATTCTTTCTCCTAGTTTCGCATAGAAAAAAAAAAAGATCTTTTCGCCTTGTTGAAAAGCGCTAAGCCAACCTTACCATCATTTAAATACAAAAAAAATTTTTAAAAAAAATATTGCGAATACATTTTTTTCTCACAATAGTTTTGAAATGTTGGAGGCAGGTAGAAAAAAACTTTCCCTCCAAAAGTTGGGTCACGCCAAAAAAAGGGTGGAAAAAGGGGGGGAAAAATGCAGACAAAAGACGGGCCCGACCGGTCCCGGTTTCTCGTCCGCGGATTGGTCACTTTGTATCTCAAGGATAGATAAACTTTTAGTTTACCCACCCACCCAGGCAAGCCGGAAGATTTTCGTCATTTTTACGCAATATTTTAACACAGAAACGGTTTCACCCAAGCGAACACACGGGCAAACAAAAAAAAAAAACCCTTTAAAAAAAAAAAGGGGGGAAAAAAAAAAAATTAGAAAAAAAAAAAAAAAAAAAAAAAAGAACACAACAAAAAAAAAAAAAAAAAAAAGAAAAAAAAAAAGAATACAAAAAAAACAAAAAAGAAAACAACAAAAAAAAAAAAAAAAAAAAAAACCCCCCAAAAAAAAAAATCTCAGCGATTGTATAACTATCTGTGCATTGAATTTTTTTATAACACATGTGACAGATGTTTTTAAGACTGATAAACCCAAACAAATATTTCAAAGTTTCGAAAATTGGCATTAAATTCAAAGTAAAATGATAATAAGTAAATTTTTTGCGTTTTAGCCCAAATTTTTAAATACTCTAAACTATTTTTAAGGGGTAAATGGGGGTATTCACGGGAACGGTCGATTTCTTCTAAATAATGTACAAATTTATTGTTTTGGAACAAGGATCAAAAGGGTGAAACGTCATGGGGGAAGCGTGCGGCGGCTCAAAACGCATGTAGAAAAAGGCGGTTCTTTTGTAACGGTTTATGGTATGTATTTTGAATTAGGTTTCTAAAGTAAAATTATTTTGTTCTACCCCCGTGGGGGTCCAACTTTATAACTTGCGTTCCGCGCACGGATCGAGAAAAAGCCTTCGCCATTAGGAAATTTGCACGGGAAAAGTTATAAAAATTTTTTCCCGCAAAATTATAATGAAAACAAAATGGAAGGGTAAAAAAAGTAAAAAGTTTTTTCCCAGACGGGGGTCGAACCGACGTCCTCCGCATCAAAAACAAGAGCTTAACCTCGCCAAAAATGACCACGGTAAAAAGTCGGCTAGAGTGGATTTATACAGATGCACGATATATGCGATGCGTAAAATTTTATGATATTAGGGCACTTTTTTAAAAGTTAAAAACTTCTGTCGATATTTCTGGTGTAATTTACGTCTCTTTCACAAGATGTACATTATAATTATTTATTTTTTCATTAAAAAATTCGGATGTGGGAGTCAGTCGCATGAAATCATCCAACTCGCCACCAAAAAATTCTCGTGGTTGAAAAGTGGCGGGGAAGCGGGGGCTAGGACCCAAGGGGAAAGACGCAACTGTATTTTCGAGTACCCATAGCGGCGATTTGTTTAGGTAGTCACCGCAAAATTTTAAAGCGCTCGGCCGCTTTTCCGACTTTAATAAATTTTTGAGATTTTTAAGTGTATTATTCGTTTGAAAAACTGATTTCGGCGAGGATTTCCCCTTTATTTGATTTGAGTGTTGATTGATTGATGAGTGGGCGTCCCTAGTTTCACACCTCTATGTTAATGTACAGGATAGGCGATGACAGTAACATTCAACTGCTAATGTAACAAGCACTCAGGGGCCGAACCAAACGACGCGGCCTACAGTGGCTGGAACTAGACGCATACATACATTATAGTATGACCCGACACTTTGATTTAAAAGCCAGACAATCCAGACGAGTGATATGTACGTTTCACGTTTCAACGGAATATCCTATGAGTTTGAGCGGATTGGGTGCATGCATTAAAGTATTGATTGTTGTTATTAATGAAATAGCGATATTTGAGATATTGAGTGGATGATATATGAGAATGCATGAAAATCACTGAAATTTGCCTATTGCGGAAGTTGACCAACACGTCACTTTAGACAGTGAATATGAAGGGAAAGTAGAACATAGTCCAAAAAGTCCCGGGAAAGGATAATTGTTTACTTCAAATTCTAAACTCTGAACAGGAACTTAAAAACTATTTTCCAATACGTCGCGAAATTATAAAACGCCTAAAAATTCTTTTAACGGCATAACGTTTTTATTGAACGGAACAACGAAGGTTTTTACTGAAATCGTACAAACCCCCAAATAGTAAAAATATCAAAACTGTAAACCCTAAATTGACAGTGAGCGCAGCGGTAGTCTACAAGCTACTCGATCGGTCCTTGGGGCGTGATTAATTCGTATGTTTAAAAGTTAAATGTTAAGTCTGTCTTCCAGTCCCATCGGCCAACGGCCAAAAAGACTTAGCTGAAATTTTAAAAAGACATCCGTGACCAGGTAACTGAGAAACTGCTAACAAAATATAAAAATCTTTTCGATTTAAACCTGCAAGAAATAAAAAACTGAAAAATTCGTTGAAAGCATAGGAATTATTTTAAAAGACAAAGGTTTCATTTTAAATAATATTTTTGTTTTTTATTTTCCTGGCTGTGAAATGCCGTGCCAAGGTTAACGAATGAGGACTCAAAGGGACCCCCCAAAATTCCCCCGTAGATTTAGTAAACCTTGCAATATTTTCACGTATTTTGTACTGGCATGTTTTCCATAGTATTTCCACAGATGAGGCACACTGCGTTTTTAGCATTTCAAAAAATGTTTAAAATTTTAAAAATACAATTCAGAAATTACAAAAAACTTTCCCCACCATTTAACCCACTTCCCACATTTCGGTAAGGGGGGTTTAGCCAACTCGGCTAGGGAAACGCCCAAAATCGTTTTTTAACGAGTAGAGAGCATGTGTTTAGACGCGGGAACATTTGCATTTAAGTTTGATTATAAATTTGTATTTAAAAATAGGGTATTTGATTTTTGGGCTAGTTTTTGGATAAGTCCACTGTAGCTTAGATAGGCAGGGAGGGCCCAAGGTAGGGGGAAAAAAAAGGAATGTTTTCCGGGTACTCAACACATGGCTCACTCACTCGTCTAACAACGACTTTGGCGTTTCCCTAGTATTATAAAACAACAAAATAAGTTTATAAAAGCCTGAAAGAGTATCACGAATACAGTGTTCACCACCGAAGTTAATAACCAATAGTTTGTACAAACCTGAAAGCGTTAAAGGACACTGATGATTCTTGTCTATAAATTTCGGATTTCACGAATGGCAAAATTGTGGAATTATTCTTGTTCTGGTTGTTTTCATATTTTGATAAACTCAAGACATTTTAAGAGTATAGCCATGTAAAGAATCAGTTTAATATTTCACTACGTACTCACAGTATTACAAATTTAAAACCCCAAACAAAAACCCCAAAGCAAACGGATTTTAAAAACTTTGAGGGGTACAAAATAATGCCGAATACAACCCTAAGCCTAATGTAAGCCGATGCATCCTGGTGAGTGGTGACTCCTCATCCCCTCTGGCTTAGGTTTAATTCACTGGCACTAATGTCCCAGCAATTTGACTGAATATTGAATATTGATGCCTGAACTCCTCAATGATTTCCATAGCTTAGCTTTAGTATTGCTGTGGTGATGGCCACATTGACAATTGACAGGTATGTGATATTTTATTTTTAATTATTTAAAGTAGAACAACATAATTGGTATTAACACACAACCATATGAGATATTTATTACAATGAGTATATTTGTTTGTTTTAATCTTTAGGGTCAAAGCTCTCCGATATAGTTATCACTATTCTGTCCGTCCGTCTGTGCGTTTGTCACGTCTCTATCTAAAATCCGAACATTACCTCCAATTGATATGCATGTTGTGTTTATTTTGGCATTGACTTCAACACGGATAATATAGCACTTTTTGGTGACCTTGGGGGACAGGGGGATGGTATTTTAGAACACGGCACCTCCCCCAAAATATATTTGTACAATATCCTTATTCGAAATAGTGTTAATTAAGTAGCATTTGCTTAATATTTTTTTAGGCCTTTACTTCCGTATACGTTATTGATAAACGATCCAATACAGGTCGAGGTTCAATACCAGCTCCGGACAATCTTCATGTTTGGGTTTTTATTAGTGATGTTAAGGCGAAAAGTTTTCAATGAAAAAATTTGAAAAGTTTTACTTTCATGCAAAAATTTTCCTCGCTTGTAAAAATTTCAAATTTTTTAAAAGTTGGTGAAAAAATTTGGAAAACTGTAGGGTACCTAGTTGCACAGATCTACTGGAAAACGTCGGAATAGCTTTAAAACCCAAATAATAACGATGCGGGGGAAAAATGCCAAATTTGATAAGACACCAAATTTCGAGTTTTGAAATTATGAAATGAAACTATTTATGATTAATTAAATTACTTTTTAATAGGCCTATATGATTTTTTATATTTTTTTAGGCTACATAACTTAGACAGGGAGGCCAAGCATTTTTTTTTAAAATAGGAATTGGCTACTTTTGTAAGGGCCTACTCTATTTTATAATAAAAAAAATTCATACTAACAAAATTTTCAACAAACAACATAGAAATTTTTTAATAAATCAAAGAAAGTCCGCAATTTAATTCTCCCCGTCCCAACAACTATCTAGATGGTATTTTCCCCCTGATTTAGAGTAAAGGGCCTAAAAAAATTATTTCTAGACTTTCGGTAGGCCATTTGCCACCAATCGCGTCAAAATTTTAAATTTAAACGACGGGATAGCACTAAACAGAACTTTCCGCATGAAAAGTTTTCAGCAAAGTTTCACAAAATTTTCACAATTTGACTTTTATGAAAATTTACACACTAGTTTTTATAATATATTTGTTGGCAAAAATGCTGGAAATGTGTACTAGAAATATTTTTGAAATCTATCCTAACTTGCCTTCCAGAACACAAGAATAAAAATAACAAAAAAATTTACTTAAATAAAAAAGAAACATAACATCATGTGCTTCTTAAGAATGCTGTAGTAACCATGATTATAAGTAGAGAATCAAGAGTATGGAGGAAAAGAATTCAATCTTAACGAATAGAGTAAGGCGAGACCCATCATGTAACCTCGGCCACCCCTGCCATCTCCTAGACATCGCAGCTAAGAGCTTTACCCGAGAAGTTCGATTTAGTGATTTTAGCAGCAGCAGCGGCACAGTACTTCTGTTCCGAGCAATTAGACGCCCCCTCTCCCCCCTCCTTTCCCCCTCCCCCAACCCCCGTGGAGAACATGACGGCAGACTATACGGAACATTGCCTTTAACGAAGCTACGATTGCGGTTATTATACTGCAGCTATATGAGCTATGAACTTTCTGAGAGATTTGATTTTCTCTTCTTTGTAATGGAGTGTCAAGGGATGTAGACTTATAATGTAATTGTGGACTCTTACAGGGTAGGACAGTAAGGGTTCGTAGCCTCCTAAAGGGTAGGAGGATTTAAGGTTGTAGTATCTTAAAGGATAGGAAAGCTGTAGCCATTTAAAGGATATGAGTGTTCAGTGTTGTAGACACTTAGAGGGTAGGAGGTTTAATGGTTGTTGACTCTTAAAGGGTAGGAAGGTTAATGGTTGTTGACTCATAAAAATAGGAGTGGTAATTGTTGTAGACTTTTAAAGGGTAGGAGTGTTATGGGTTGTAGACTCTTAAATAGTAAAAGTTCTATTGGTTCTTGACTCTTAAAGGGTAGGAGAGTTAATGGTTGTTAGCTTTAAAAAATAGAGATGGTAACGAATGTTGACTTAAAGGATAGAAGTGGTAAGTGTTGTAGACTCTTAAAGGATATGAGTTATATTGGTTGTTGACTCTTAAAGGGTAGGAGTGTATAGGTTTCTATAGACTCCCAGAAGGTAGAAGTTTTAACGGATGTAGCCTTAAAGGATGTGAGTGTTAACTGTTGCAGCAACTTAAAGCGTAGGAGGTTATTGGAATCCCCGAGGCTAGAAAGGCTTGTAATTATAACAGCTGACGCTCCCTTCCACCAAATAAACCAAAAACATATTTTGGAATACACCTTTAGTATTACAGTTGTAAACATATTTGTTAGAAAGAAAAGCCTTTCTTTCCTGTCTCTCTAGTTCGAAGGCTCCTATACAACAATCGATACAAAACAAAAGACGACCATTTGAATGTAGACCCTTCAGCGGTCTCACCTCTCGAACCCAAAATAGAATCTTATTAGATTTTAAAGCTGTGTTTTTTCCTTCATGGGTCAACAATAAAAGTACTAACACACTCCTGCTATCTATTGAGGAAATTTAAAACTTCAATAGCCCCCTGATGCCGACCGTTCAATCCGAGGCAAAGTTTATACTTGAAAGTTGAAACAGACGCTTCCAAACAAGTTCAAGGGCCCCTTCTTTCAATATGAAACCATAGAAACGTGATAGACAACGTTTTCATCACCAGTCGTCCTGCAAACATACATATGCCATTAACAATTTAGTTTACAGAAAGGTAAATGTTATGTAATAAGCGTTGAATACACAAAGCAAAAGACTTGAATTTTTAAAATTATTATAAAAAGATTCGCTTTTTTATTATATTTAATGCATTTTAATTAATTTTTATCCTCAAATCAAAAGGCAACTTTTATTTTATTTATTTCATTTATTGACCTTGCAAATACGTGATACATGGTGGTAAAAAACCTGATTGGTATTAAACTTTTTCTCATAATATGTAGGCCTACTAATAAAATAATATATACTTTTCAGCCCATATGTTTCGAAATTCGAACCATCAATGTAAAATGGAATCAATGCTGTATTTAAGTGCATTAAATAAATAAACTTTTGTTGCAAAATTAAACATTGCAATCGCAATTTTTTTTTGATTAGATGATACTTGTAGAATTCTTTACTCAACTAGATGTCGTTATTTGTAGATTCGTGAGAGTCATAACAAACTATCTTTCAAAAACTTAAATATTATATTTGTTTTTTTGCATTGGTTTTTTTTACTGAGAGACAATGTTATCAATACAAAGAATTGTTATGACTTTTGCAATATTTACAAAAATTAAGTAATATAAATATTAGAAAATCGTAAATCTATATTTTATTAAACGACACAACGAAAACAAATTGTTGGTAAAAGTGCAATACAATTTAATTAACTTGGTTTGTGCATAATTTAGTTGTTTAGAAAACAGAGATCCAAATAGTATGCGTTGTAAATATTTAAACACATCTTAAACTCGTACATCTTTCTTCATTCTTTTCTCTCTCCTCACATTCTAAATATTTAATTTTCGATCTATTTACTACTGTAGAATCCTCCTTCGCATTTTCTACTTTAATTAAAGCCCTTTTCGGTCAATGACGGCGTTTAGCCGAATTGGGTGTTACTGTACACTTTAAAGGGGCTAAAAACCCCAAAAATTATTTTTTACCACGTGATCTATAGCACAATACTACACTTTTATGACCGTTTAAAAAATTATATTTTGTAACTGTGATTTAACCCCGAATTTTTTTAATTTTTTTTTATCCCCAAATTTTCAAAAATTGGTTTTTGGAAAATTTTCCAAATCGGCTTTAAAATGCTTCTTTTTTGGTCCCCCTAGATATAACCACAGTAAATTAAAATACCCTTTAAACATTTTGCTTGAAACTGTGCCAAAATATACCCCAAACAGCAAAAATATGCATTCCAAAAAACACACCCAAATTTTGGGAACAAATTTTGACCAAACTACTTTCCCAAATTACAAAAAAAAAATATAGAGAATTTTCAGAAAAAGGGGTCGAGTAGTCAATAATGGCCAAATTTTTTTTTATCAAAAAACCTCCCAAGGGCACGGGGCATAAAGATGTCCCATGTTTTTCTTATGGGAAAATTTCAACCGATGGGCCCAGCTCGAAAAATGTCATGTTTTACAAAATTTTTTGGGGGGCGTGGGGGCCCCCAATAATTTTTCTGTTAATTGCTAAATTCATTCCTAGTTACCCTGAATGAAATATATTTTTTGAGTTTAGCGGTTAAATACCCCTTTAACATTCCCCCGTTTATTTATTTTAAATTTAAAATATGTGTTTTTACAATAATTTTTTCCATTTGTTTTCTACTCATGCAAGTCTTTCGATGTGCTTTCAATGGTAATCAGTTCTATCGCCTTCTAAAATAATAAACAAAATAATTTAAAACGGTAAACTACCTCTTCAAATATTTACTTTGCTTCCATTCTTAATTTAATTTATATTCATTTAAACATGAATTTTCATAGCTAGTTTATCTCTTTACAAAAACAAGGTGTAGTTTCCGATTGAATTTCCCGACGCGATTTTGTACATTAACATGATAAATGATCCCCATTAAACAACAACAACAACCAGCTCTGACGTCATTACGGCAGGCGATTGAGATGATGGGTAACCCTGACCCCGATATCGCCAGATGGATAAGTTAATACTCGGAATAAATTTGCATACTGGAACCGAATTTGTATGGAAATCAGTTGTGATCAAATTATTGACTAGGTCGCTATCGAGTTTCTGTACAGATTGCAATATGGTAGAATTTTTCACAAAGCGATGTAATTATGAATGTAAATTGCATAAAAATGGATGTACAATGTGTTTGTAATCCACAATAATAATCTTAGAGAACGATTGCAACATACCTAGTCAGACACCTGAGGAGGGGCATGAATTGCACACTGGGCAGGCTTCCCACAAAAAAAAAACAATATATATATTATAATTCCACTATATCATATATCTCACTTGTGTTTCGTCCGTCTGAGAGTGTGTAACGTCTCAAGATCAAAACCGAATATAATTCAAAATTGCATACGTTTTGTTTTTATTTTTTTAATTTGGGAACAAAGATTGTTTTTTATTCTGCTGAGGTCCAAGGAGCGGTGCTGGACTAGCAAAACTACAAACTGCATGTTCAAATTATGCCAAGAAGAAGACTAGACATGTTTAGTTATTAATTTACACCGATCCCAACGTACTTATTACAAATTTACATCCATCTACATTAATCATCTCAATTTTTAATATTTTCATTAGTTTTCTTCAAAATAAAATTGTTATCTACATAGTTTTCTTTATTGTGCACCTTAGTAGACCTATTAAAAATGTTTATTATTTTCGTATTTAGTATTTAATTAATTGTAATGTAATGCCAATATCATATTTGTGGTCTTGATCTGTTGTTGGTGGCCTTAATAAATAAAGAAAAAGAAAAATGAATAAACTTAAAAGGGGGGATGGTTTTTAACCCGGCACCAACACCAAAAGATATCCACTCAAGACGAAAAAAAAGGGAAACTCGTTAAAATAGAAAATTACAAAAAATAGACAATCCCGGTCAAACTTATATGACAATTTCCAATCGGGGAATAATAAAACTATCGTTTAACATTAAAATATAATGAACTAATATATAACCTATAATTATGATGATAGAAGTCAAACTGAATAACAACAACATGAACGTTTTTGCTCTACTTGTCCTCGCGATTATCCTCGCTGTCTCTACACGTGGATCACACTCGAATTGTCCCAACTCACACAACACAACCCAAGTTCTGAAAACGTCATCAGAATGAAATACACGGATTTATTGGCCTACATACAAAGGACATCTTTAGAGGCATTAAGACCGACTGAGTTCAGAACTAATATCTAAAGTTTGAGTTCTCGTAAGAGCAGATGTTCAGAAGTGGAAGTTAGTGGTGAACCGTCAACCAATGAGGAGTCGTGTTGTCAATTCATGTTGAATGTGAGAGATCGGGTGACAAGTTGAAGGCAGACGCACGTGCGTGGCGCAATAGCACTGAGTAGAGGGGGAAAGTTGAAGGGGGTGGGGAGTAAATTAAAATTGTGCCGTAAATTGGGGTATAATGGAACAATGTAATTTGTATGAAGTATGTGTAGTATGAATGAGTGAATATGTACTCTTGGGCACGTTCCTCTATAAAAAATAACTTTAGAAAGATAAGTTTTTTTAAAGGAACTTAGTTTTCTTAAGGTTCCTCTTAAAATCAGAGATTTAAATTATTATTTCTTTTATTTTAGTAAAGTGATAAATAAAAAAAATACTGACGTAAATTTTCCCAAGGAATCCGTCAGCTTTCACCACTCGAAATCTGACATGGGAATGGGAGTCATTTTCAAAACTAATGGCAGCAAATAGATATATTTTATGGATACTATCGTTTAAGATATCGGGTACTTGAATTCGACGGAAATACGACGGCGAAAGGAACTTATAATAGAACGACGTTAAATTCGTTCCAAGTTCCCACGAAATAGTAATTTTTCACGTTACAAGTTCCTGATGTTAGAAAAGGAACGCGTTAATATGTATGATTTTAATGCACATTATTTGTCAATTAAGTTCTCTGTGTGCATCACTTTTCTCTCCGTCCGTATGCGCGTTGTCCACGTTTCACTATAATATTAATCAAACAAAAAATCCGATTTGCCTACTTTTTTTATTGACTTCAATAAGGATGTGACCAAATGTTTTTGGTGACCCTTGGCGTTTGGTGAGTGGGGCAAGTAATTTTTAAACGGAGAATTTTGAGTACTCGACACCTCTCTCCAGAGATTTTTAGAAAATGATTGATAAAGCTGCAAGCGGACTAGAGCCGGCCAGCTCAGGTTAGTTTTCACTACGGTACTTTGCGACTCTCAGAGTACTCACAGAGTATGTGCATTTCTTTCCGTCGAAAAATGTGCGTTTGAACTGAACAAAGTTAGCTGGCTCTAGTCCACTTGCAGATTATTTTAGTTTTTTTTATTTATTTTACGTCTATTAGTATTCTGTTTTCAATGTACTAATGAGGACATCTCAAATAAATCGTACCATATAAATGCTTTGAAAATAATGAACTATAGTTAAACAAATTTGAAATAGTAATATAAGACTTAATGCATAGTTAGACAACAATTTTGATAGCTGGTTAAAATGGGATATTAAACATATTCAAGTAAAATTAATTAAAATGAACCAAATTTAAAAAATAAACTAGAATAAATTATGTGTGTTCTTCTTAAATATTTTTATTAAGTAGCTTCGCTCACTATTTTGGGTACTGTATACCTATGGCGTGGTCTTAATATTCTATAGTTGTGTGTTGATTATATCCTCACATAATTTCTGACGATCTGTCTCATATAACTGCCAAGTCGTACGCCGGTTTCTCTTTTTCTTCTGCACCCCGGTAAGAGCTCCCAATATGTTTCTCTTCCCTCGCCTAATCAACCCTTCACCGATGAGAGATATGGATTTACTCCAGTGCTACAGTTCGAATCGGTTTCTAATGGTGTTGATGTAATCGACCCGACCTAGTCTGTCACCTCGTGATGGATGGCTTGGAGCGAGCAACCTACTTCCTCCTGACTTTCAGACTGCAAGCCCTTCTTGGTAGTCAACATCTTCCTGAATTGTACTTCGTTTATTGAATATCCTTAGTAGACCTAATGATTATAAAACATGTACAACACAACATACAAAACATTTATTGTACAACATATATTTATTTTATTATTTAGTACAAAGCTCCAATCACATTACCAGTCTACTTATAATTATTAAATTTCAGTTAATTGCAAAGGTTTCTAAATACAATATAATTAAATTAAAGTAATGCCACTATTTTATAATAATTGTTTTAATGAGAGAGTAAAGCTGCTCCTCTACCTGCACCACTTTTCTGTATGTTTGTCTGTGCGTGTGTCACGTCTCACAAAAACTCAGTTCATTTACTCTCCTCCGTTGTAAATCAGTTGTGAAAATATGTTTTAAATGTAATACATACATATAGATATAAATAAATAATAAATACACATGATCTCCAATTATCGACTTGTAATTTTTATATTTTCCTTCATGAAAGATGATCAGAATGTTTTTGGTGACCCCGAGGGTCCGGAGGACGGATTATTTTCGAACCCGGCACCTCCACCAAATAGAACATTGCTAGGAGAGGTTTTAATTATTATTAACTACAACAATTTGTTGATTTGTTAACTTCGCTCACTATTTGGGAAATCTTGGGAATCTTTGCCTGTTTAAACATCGCATACAACTAAATATATGTAAATTTTTCATCCTGTTTGTTTGTTTCATACTTTAAAACATATTCATTTATATCCTTAGACTTTCAATAACCTCATTTGATATTTTACAGAGATTTCTAACAACAGCCAAGTTATATCGTGAAGTTCGACGTCAGCTAATATACATTATGATAAACGAATCGTTATATTCATTCATTTGGAATTTGTTTATTTTGAAATTTTATGTTCATCACAAAAAGCAATATTCAATAGAAATCGTTGGTAACTAATATGATTTAAAACACAGATCCGTTAACTATTTATATTGGACTTTCAGTATGAAATGTAATACAAGAATAATTTTGTATATTTTCTACACATTTAACATAAGAAAATGCAATTTTTATCGAAGTGATTTTTATACGATTGTAGAATTGGGTCTGCTTTACACGTTCAAATAGGGAATATTCCACTTCCGCCAAATACTGTACGAATAGATTTTTTAGAAGAAGTATTTCGTCCCGATTACAAATATGTACTTTGTTTTTCCGTGAAATAATAATCCAGTGATTTATAGCCGTTTTAAAAGCAGCAGTTTTTTAAAGCGGCAAGAACGACTGTGACGTCAGAACTGTGTTGATCCAACGCCGTCTGGATAAACATACATCCAGACCAAAGATGTTGGAATAGTATTATAGTAGGATCGAGATATACATCAAGACGGCGGTGTTTTAAACAAAGCAGCGCCTAGCGTAGCCTACAGTAATGTAAACAGATGGCGGGCATTTTACATTTAACGCCTAGCCAGAAAACGAGAAAAGTTGACATTGCAATCAAAAAACAAAACTGAAACAGTCCTAGGTCTAGGCCTAGACGTAGAAAATTATTTATAATACAAAAGTCTAGGCCAATCGTTCCTGTAGGATATAGGCATTGGTATGTGAATACTAAAATTTCTCACTTGACAAGCCCTAGGCTTAACTTGCCGACCCTAACCTGCACTTTCGTGTTCTGACACACACCCCGCTCAAAAAACTTACTTTGATGACTAATTAAAGCCTATTGTAGATAAAGAATACCATGATAGTCCTAGGCTATGCAAAAATTCAATACCAAATGCTCGTTATTCTTTATCACAATGATCTCGCGAAATCTCCTGTCACATACAAAAAAAGAAAAACAAAAGACGGTGAAAATGTACATCCTTGTGGAGTTGTTTGTGTTAAGCGGATGGGCGAGCACCGCCGTCTGTATGTAAATATGTACAAATATACGTACATTTAGTTTCCAATTGGCCTTGACTCAGCACAGTTATGACGTAGTACCGTCCAAAGATGGCGCACGCTCGTTTTTGGCGCGCAAACTGGGGGTCCAATTTACTTATTGTTTAAATTACACAAAATACATTTTTTTAAAATAAAAAAAGTACAGTGACTATTATGACATGAATAAGAATTAAAATAAAATATAAAATATTAACTGGAATATTCCCTATTGTCTAATAAGCTTCTTGAATCGAGCATCTTGAAAGAGAATTCGATTCTGGCGAAGGTTATAAAATACATCGATTTCTTAATTTTACTAATTCTCTTCTGTACATGAATTAAGAATAGATAAATTGAAATCTTTGTCATGATCGTGCGTGCCACCCTCAAGAGCATTTTGATCTTAATTGCTATCCATATTATCCCGTCACTGCCATGTTATTTCCTCGGCTTCCCTCTTGCACTCTTCACTTTGCAGTAATAGATGACCCTGCGTCATTTCCTGGTACTAATTTCATCTAATAGATTGTGTATTTGTCGCCTGGTGTAACACGGGGTCCGTCCATTGATCGAGTGCCCTTCCCCGCGCCATCAGAGTGTTTACACCCGCCCTAGCTAGAGTCAATTTACACGAGACTTAACTTCGTTATCGGGAAAAGTAGAAACGCCAAGAGCGATCGAAAAGCAATCTTTGCTTCGGTCGGTTGAGAGGGGGGGGGGGACTTTTTGTTTTTATTAGTTATTTCACGCGGAAGCGGTGGAGTGACGTTTAGGACGCCGATTGGCTGAGGGGTTTGTTACGTTGTTAACGTGTTTAAGGGCAAGGGGTGGTTGATTGATTGTGTAATGAAGACTGATGGGTGAGCGGAGCGATGCACGCGACTAAAATGAATGATTTTACTCGAGTATGTTGCTAAAACATCGGAACAATAGTTCGCGAATTTCTATTCTTTTCTGTTTTATATAATAAATCAACGATTATTTTAGTTAATGTTCAAATTCACAATTTAAACCTTTTATACAAATGCCTATCGGGCATTTGCAGTATGCTACAATTATTATGCTTAAATTAACTCAAAAACATTATCTTAATTGCTTCAATAACAAAATTGTACATTTTATATTTTCTGAAGCAAGACGGATACAAAATTATTATTTTTATTACGAAACTGGCGTATTTTTCTCTGTAACATACAACATGCTTAATTTTGATTTCGATGCTTATTTTTGCAGGAATAAACCGATGTTTTTTATGTAAATCTGAAGGAAAAGTGAAATGTTAAATTCAGGTTAAATGAACTAAGACGATAACTAAGAAGAATCAACAAGAAGAGAGAGATCACACTTACGTAACTCTCATGCAATATAACATTATTGAAATAATAATATTACAAATTATCACAACATATTGATGGTGATAGTGCTGTCTTTAAAGAAACACAATCATATTTTATGAACAAGTGGGAATACTTTAAATATCGATATTTGGACTATTTACCGAATAAGTGGTTTTAAAAGTTCATTCATAAAACAATAACAATAATTTTGAAGAATGTTAAGCTAAAACCCATTTTTTTTAAAGAAAATTCTTACCAAAATATACTTGTTTCTTCTCAACGTTCTTAATTACGGTGAATTTGCCGAGTACCAAATCGGAAACTTTTCCCGTCAGTTACACTTGTAGGAGGAGGCGCCGGGTCATAGACTCAAACTTGCGAGCTCGTTAACACTTATCTAATTTTAGCAATGGCCATTAAAGAAAAGTTAAAATGATTATTTTCTATTATTTAAAGATTATTTATACAAATATTAAAATTTTGACATATCGACATTGAAGATTGTGTGTGTGCAAAAAATATGGATAATAATTAAGGAATTGTTTGTCTGCAAGACATGTAAACAGGGGTATTCTTACATGTTGACGTTGAGTAACCACAACGTTCACTCACATTGCGTCCAAATGTTGAACTGTCATTGAACTGTCATAGCCCAGCCCAAAATTAACAAATTATCATGCGTATTTTAAATAAAAAATAAGCACACGCGTTTTTCATAGGAATGCGTTTTGCTTCCTTCCATGGGTTAATATTTCTCGATTGCTATCGAATATGTCCCTCTTTAACACATACGCAAACAAGAGCGTCGTCACAAAATAGTTATTTGTTCTCTTCCATATTACATACAACGCACATTTCATATTCATTGGATGATGCAGATTTGATTGAATGACAGCTTATTAATTGTCTCATTTTCCCATTACCCTCTGTGGCTACAACCACACACTTTGCAAGGAGAACACTCCAATCAAAACGGAATTATAATTAAAATGTAATTATTCAGTTTAATATACAAAGCATGAGGGAGTTGCGTAATATATTCAGTACACAACTTCGCAATTTGTGTTATATTGAGCAAATAACTACTCCATGATTATTATTATATCAAACTTGAAACTACTATCTTCTGTGTTATAGCCTATCGTTGAGTGGGGCCGGTTTTTTTTTTTAAAAAAATTAAATTTCCCACACGGTTTGTCTTTGTTGATTTAAAATAAATTGTAAACTATCAAAAAATATATATATATATAAACACGCCATGTTTGTAATAACACAAAACAATTTCTTATGTGTATGGTACTTATAGTCAGTCACATGTTAGTTATTGTGCATACAAACACAATATTATGAATTTCACAAATAAATTCATATATGTGTTTGGACTCAGTGGCAAAACCCATTTTAAGTGGAAGACTTTAATTTAAGCAGGTGATTGATAATTGAGTGTTTGTGAAATGAATGCTTCCGATTCTAGCACAGAATTTAGTTATTTGACCGTAGGTTTAAAACCGAACAAAAAATGTCGATTTTCCTGCTTGTAATTTAATTTGACTTGTACGCAAGAACTCAACTCTAGACAATGTGCGTCCGAATCCATTCTAGTATATTTCCTTTGTGCCAAATAATTATATATTTTTTACGTTATCTTCTTAAATCATTTCAAAATAAATTAAGTATTTCCGTGCCCTACATTACAACACTAGTTTCTTGTCATTACCGTATCTTTAAAATGGACATAGACGTTGATTACAGTCCCAGTAGTTCACCCTTCCCCTTTTTACCTAACCCCTCCCGATCAAATTACATCCACCGACCTCTTTCTTCTCTAGCATATTTTTATTTCTTAATCTTCACGTTGACTTTAACGTGATGAATGGCCGAATAGACGAGTCTTACTGGTTTAGTTTTCTCATATTGCAAATGTGCTTCCAAATTGATCCCTTTGGGGCAATGGGTAAGATTTCGACACTCCAGTCGATGGCTTCGGGTGTGAATTATATTGTGTTCCGTTAGATAGATCGATAAAGCTTTATTTCGTTGACAGAAGATTAACAGTATCTGTGTTAAGTATTTCTAATGGGGAGAAGTTATTTTCTCTACATTATAATTATAAGCTTTTCTTGAAAAATTGTATGATTACTTCATATTCAAGCGATACTTGATTTCTTCATTATAAAATAAATGTAAATCTTGGGTCCAGCACACAATTGATTTTCGATTGAGAATTGATTAATGCGGCTTCAAACCAACCCTGTTGATGTCAACGCCAACAATGAGCAAACAATGGCCAACCATCGATCAGTAATTGAAATGAGGACCGCTGGTTGGTGATAAGGTATCTTTAGGTGTTTAAGTAACCACGGTTTTACAAATTTCAACAAAATTGTTGTATTAATTACGTAAAATTGCAGCTATACAAAACATATTTTATTGGAATTGTATTGAAATGTTTCTTCTTAAGGAAACTATTCACCAAAATACAAAATAAAACAAAAAACCTAAATCAGATTAAAGTTTTTCTGCAAACTTTTCAAATCTTTTCTCGATTTTTATTTTTCCAAGTTATCAACTAAAAGACAAGGTAATATTTCCATCGCTGCTATTTTATCAAACTTTCTAAGGGAGCGGCGTTCTTCTTGGGATTTAACAGCTCAACTATGCTCACCTTTGACTTTCAAGAAAATAAACTAAAATAATATCTCTTTATCGCAACTAGGCAACCACAATACCCAACGGTAGCGTAGTTTCTTTACTGGCTTTCATTCAATAATGTCTTTCCCTTACTAGAATAGGAAAAAGATGTTGTTTAAACTGTACCAAGAAGAACAGACGGAGGAAATACTTGTTTTTTTTTCTTTTAGAAAATTCGAATCAAATTTAAAATGTACGTGTCTAAAAAACCTCTCGATGTTTCTAGTAAAACATAATAAATAAAGTGAAGGTTGTTATAAGTTCTACCTTCTTTTCGTAAAAATGGTTATTTTTCAAACAATTTTGTTGAATGGAAAGGAACGAAACATATCAATCTGACATGTTAAGAATTGCTTTATCCATGGGAAATTTAAATTCGTATAAATTTTAATGTCCTCCCAATAAGACGTAAATGAGATATGTTTTTAAATATTCATATTTAATCCTTGATTTGATTTGTGCCTTTCTGAAAAGAAAATTAAATATTCAATTTATCTTGTTTAAATATATAAAAGTTAGTGTTTATGATTTTTTAAACTAATCTTGTTTTGTTTTTTGTTTTTTAAAAACAAAGATGTACCAGTCGTAAACGGTTATTTAACAGATTTGAATGTATATATTACTTATTTTACTCTTCCACTAATCCTAGTTAGAATTATAACAAACATGATATAATATTGGTAAACATCCCTACCTATTTTGGGCATTCCATACTAATGTGACTTTATAATATTTTATATACTATTTATACCTGAATGGTCTTGGCTGTGAAAGCCCAGAAAGTTAAGGGTTTTATAATATTGTAGCTTATAAATACAATTTATTGGTAAAATAACTCCAATATTTAAACCGAAATATTATTTCGTATATTTAATGAAAAATACCCATTCCACTAAACTTGAAAATATATGTAGGCTACGCTAACCAGTACTAAAAAAACAGAATAAAATTACAAACATTTTTCCTTGTTATGTGTAAATTGTTCATAACTCATAACTTTGATACTGAGCTCAAGTATATAAAATATTCCTCCGTGAAACTCACGTCTAAATTCAAACCAATACTATGCGTAGCTTTGAAATTCCTCGAAATTCCATACCTCCACGCATTTCGTATTTTCATTTCTCTCTAGCCAATAAAATTCAAGACAAGCAATCATTTTTTCCAACTCCCTATTGGGAATGTAAAGGGCACATGGCAACGGTGATTGCTGTTTTTAACTCGAAGAGATCGTTGGGTATATATAATAACATAGGCCTAGTCTTCCCCCCCCCCCCCCACACACACAATCTAACAGATTTATTGATGTACTGTTTTTACATATTGGTTTCCCCGTTCGGGTCCGCTTCCAAAGGCATTTCATTAAATTGACAGGCATGCCTTCGTCCGACGAACGCGGCGAACGCGCCCCGCGGCAAGACGCCGGAACAAACAACGGGAAACGAGGTTCGTAGAATCCAGGAAACATCAAACATTACACTCAATAGGTTGAAAGCATTCCGGGTGCCCCTAACAAGGATTCTTTGCAGAGTAAATAACCTTTTTAATATATATAAATGATTTTTGATAAAATATATCACGTGGGATTCTAAATTGATTGATTGATTGATTTAGGACTTTATTATAGGCGGGATTAAGGCCAGTGAAGCCTTTTCTTACATCCAACCTTTAAAATGTATGATACAAATTGATACAAATTATAATAGGCCTATGACAGATTACTACACACTACTAATAGAGCACTACAAAATATTGAAACACAAATTAATATTTAACATATATAAAAGAGTCTTATATACATTAGGGCGGTTGCCATTCATACACACATTCATTCATCTCTTTTATACGGTTAATATTTGAATACAAATAGAATTAATAACAAGATCAAACAACATAATTTTACATGTGAGTTTATTCATCATTTATTTATTATTTATTTTTACATTTTAGCACAGATTATTATGATATTAAATTCCTTAAACTGACTTTTGAAGCATAATATAATGACGCTACCTTACTTTTAAAGATGTGATAACTATTCTGATGTGCATCATTGAGAGGTCCTCGGATCAATACTTATTTTCGGCAATCTTGTCCCTCTATAACTAACTTATCTCCAACTATCTATTGGACACACTAAAGAGGGGCATGAAATTGTCTCGGGCTTGGTTTTTCACGAAAATTTTTAATTTAATTAACATTCAAAACTATTCTTCATTATTTAGAAAATGGTACTCTCCGCCTGTCACATTATATATTAATAAGGTGCCGGTACAAACTCTTTAGAAATTTAGTAACGGGGCAATATAAAATCCTCAATCTTCACTGGCCAATTTCTTACCCACTACATAATTTTTTAGTTCACTGAGAAACAAATTAAAATTGTACATTTCATTTTCAAATTGGTTTTGAGCTGCAGCGTGTTATTGTGACGATATATTGTAGAAGGAAGACAATGAATTCACAAAATCATAATTTTAATTGAAAAAATCAAAATTTTGTTTATCTATCTCTGGTTTAAATTATTTTCGGTAAAGTTTGCAAAGACAAAATGTTCAATTCGAATCTAGGTTACCTTAAGGTCGCCGCAGCCAACCCGTGGCGCTATAGTGCACTCAGGCCTATAAACATGAAGCAGAGTTGGGAAATTTGGGAGGTGTCACCCAGCCGTCATGAAACTTGGGGATTTAGCTACCATAACAACACTTGCCAATTATGGTTGGGGTACAAATCCTTTTTGGTGAAAAAGGGTTAAAACTCGCTCAAAATCACATTCAGGATGTTTTAGTTAGGCTTTACCCACACAAAAAATATTGTACACTCCTCAGAAGCACCTCCACCATTGGAGTTTAATGCTATAAAAAAACGTGATATAATAACATTAAACTTTTTATTTGTTTGTTCACACCCCACTGAAAATCAGTTATATAACTGAGTGGGTAGACTCTGAATACAATTTTTTTTTTTTTTTTTACATTGAGGTACTAGGATAATAAATTTAAAATCATATTATAAAAACATAACATGTTATAAAAACAGTATAACATAATCATTTCAGTAACATATAGTTGGTTAACACTTTTTTTATTTATTTATTTTAGGTCTTCCCATCCCCGTTCTCGAAACTATATACTCGTAGTGATAGATGCGGTATCTTGCCTCGATACCACAACCCCACGATGTTTCTGGGCGGTCTGTCGTAACCCGCAATGACAGCTAATGCATTGTGGGTAATATGTGGCTCGGATCACACATCCCTTCCCCCTCCACCCCTGTCAAAACAATGCAATCTATTGACCTCCCCCATCAACGACAACGAAATACCACTTCACTCCATTAGAAATTTAAGGATATTTATAGTGAAACTTGAGGTCTTCTACTGATTTCAATAACATTAACAGGATTTGGGAATGGTTTGGTTTCTAATGGGGACATACATATCGAAAGTCAACGCATCGTTGGTTAGAACATCCCAAAAACAACCGGGGCTATTAATAAAGGGCTTCAACCTTTCCGCACACAATAAAAACGAAGAAACATGATTTCGAATTAGAAACTTGTTCGTATGTAGGAAAAAAGGGAATAAGTCACAGCTGTTCTTACCAATCAACAAATTATTAGATTAGATATTGGAAGAACCGTGTTCCATTAATATTTCTTTCTTGCTAGAAAACTTGGAAATCAAGTTTATTTCTAGTGTATGATGAACGAAAGGTTGAAATTTTATTCCTTAACCTCTTCGTCCTCTTCATTTGTCCGAATCACCACAGCCTGGCTCAAAGCCTAAACCCTCTACTCCCAGTTCCTTCCTAGTCTTCGTGCTCCTTGTCTTGTACTCATCATCAACACTCCTTGAAAACAAAACTTCAGGTTCTTGAATTTGTAGTTCTTCTTTTCCCTGCAACCCGCTAACATCACAATTACAAATGTAAAATCAGGAACAAAATATGATTTATGCAATATATAAAGAGAATATTATACAACATTTCAAACAGAAGTATTTGGTATAATTTAAAAATCGAGATATAGGAAAAACATCGGTGAAGTGAGGATTGTAGTAAGTAGTGTAGAGTTATGTGAATGATTTTTCACTTTTATTTTAAAACACCTTAAAGTGTCCTTTTTAGGATTTTTTATAATTTAATTTTTACTCACATGGCATTTCGTTTTTTATTTGTCTTCTGAAATTATGCCGATAAGTTAAAATTTTAATCAATCGTATCTAGATTGTGAATCATTAAGTAAAAATACTGTATAAATAAATTCGATACAATATTGACAACAATTAAGTATCACTTTGTATCATTTTCAGTAATATGTAATAAAAATTTATATCACCTATAGAAAACAATATTTTTATGTTTATTTCCAATAGAGTATAGAATAATAAAGAGTAGTGATGGTATATAACAAGCACATTTCTACCCGAAAGAGAAAGGGAGAGAGAATCTTTTGCCCGAACATGAGCCCACTTCAATTTAATGTTTCTTTATTGTTAGTTTCAATTCGTACAGATTGTAAGATACTTCTAGTGAAACAATTCAGATTTATGGAAAAAGTTTAAAGTAAAAAGCCTTGTTTTTCAACCCCTGAATGTGGGGGTTGCGTTTCAGCTCTTGATGGTAGAAGGGTTAAGGGACTAAGAGGGCTAGGGGAGGGGGTAAGATTTGAACCGATGCCAGGAGCGGTGGACCGGATATCATTCCTCTAGGAGCGAGACTTCCCTCTTCTTCCTGTAGGCTTGTATTGGCTTGTTTGTATCCCGTTCTCATTGTAGGAATCGCGTTAGAAGACAAGATAGACTTAATGTAATTTGTGGTGTTGAGAGTACAACCACAAAATGAAGCCATTCATTAGGAAATTGAGTCTGGTTTGTGGGAGTAATTTGATGTTGCCAATTAGGGTTGGTCATGGGAAGTGGGGTAAGACACATCCGGGTAACCTTTTCTGCGTGGAAATTCACGATCCGGCAAACAATTTTAAATAATCTAGTGAATTATCGTTATTGTTATGTCACATGTGGATTCATAGAATGCGGAAAATTTCTTCAGAAGACTATTATAGTTGAAGTATTATGAAAATAATCCAGTAAAGGCCGGATAGTACAAAGACGTACCAATAAATATTGGATATCATATCTCTGTAATGGTCTAGTGATAATCAGTTAGATAAACATTATAATTCACAACACTACGTTATTTATCTAGTCAAGTCTCAGTAGGGGTTTAAGAATTCATCAAGGGAATAAAATAACTTCTAAAGAAAGTACATTTTGAGATCAAATTTAAATAATTTGGATTTTTTTTACAGATTTTGATGTATGTACAAATAAAGGTGAATATTTTACTTAAAGAACGTGAAAAGTTCGGATATGAGTGAACCGGTATGTCTAGTATTTCATTTGGCGAGAGCACATTATCGATTGGAGAGGAAAACATTACAGGGTTGATTATGAACAAAACGTTACTAGCTCATTGAACGTTATAATGAATTATAATGGTCATTCAAGATGTGCGCCTTGCAACCAACAAGTCAAACAGCACTTACTTTCAAGTCCGCGTCCTGTTAAGGAAAGTCCCACACGAGTCAACAATTACTCACATTTTTAAATCTTATTCATTTATGTATAACTCTTGTTGCTTTGCAGATTCCTAACTTTTTATTATCTAGTAAATTTAATTAATTTGTATTTCTATACTCAGACAATTTTCCTTACGCCAACTATTTATTCTGCAGTTTGCACTGAGTAAGTTTCCTTCTATGAATCACCCAATTGATTTTAATTTATGTTATGTTCATTTTCACTACCCTTGTGATTATAGAACAACAAACTGTATATTGTTGCATAACTGAATTTGAATTTGACCCATAAATACATGTTATAGCAGGTGAAACGTTTTCTCTTCAAAATGTAACAAAAAGTGATACCATTATTATACATTCGCGCTATTTTTACTACGTTACTAAAGTTCAATTAGATATATGACGTAGAGTGACGTTTTTTTCCTGTTTAGAGACTTTTACACCTAGTGGTTGGCCATAATGATATTCATTAGTGGTGTGCTGTAGGCTCTTATGACCAGAGTGCTCTTAGCTATAAAGCCGAGTGTTTATTCACATTTTATGCTAGCTTCTATGTTAAAGCGGATGGAACAGTTAAAATAGTTCTCTTCAAAGGTATCAATGTTGATGCTCACGATTGGAAATACGACGAAACTTGTTATTTGAAGCAATTAGAGCATAATTACGTGTTGATTTACATTTAATCAATTACAAGTACGGGAGTGTTTCCCGGTGAATGAAATCGAAAAACAAGTACGTGTGTTTGTGTATAATAGTACAGAGACATTGTGTCGTAGTTATTTGTTGCTGTAACAACATATTCTTCAAATCGACACACAAAATGTTAACTACATCCAACATCAATGAGATTAACAGTCTGATATGAAACGCTGAAATATTTCAATTATATCTTCGGTTTCGGCGAGTTTAAAGTTTTTCTACGTGTTTTTAGACTAGACAAATACTTAAAATTATATTTTGTGCCGTACAATTACCAAAGAGGGTCTATGATATTTCAAAATTTACAAATCTTTAAAACCTAATTTGAGAACGGAAATCTCATTTACGCATATTTTTCGCTTCGTCCGGCTGCGTTTATCATGTCTCAGCATAAAAACCGAACATGACTCGATTAACATATACGATGTTTATGTTAACATTTCTTTGAGAACATCAATGATACAGAATATTACTGATGATGACTCTAAGAGTAAAACAAACTGCGCTAACCTTACTCAAAATATAACATTTAAATAAATATATAAATTCGTATTAAGAGTCTACCCTGCACTCAATGACAGAAGTGATTTTCAGTGGGGGGCATTAAATTTAAAGCAGATCCTGAGGACGATGAATGTTTTGAACTTTGAACATTACAATCAGAACTGAATGACGTTTGATTTGTATGTATTTTCTTCGACAAACATATGATTAAGTACTTTTACGTTTTTAGTTACATGATAAAGTACTTTTAGTCTCCATCAACAAAGATGTTAACTCTTAATCAAGGAATCTATCAATAAAAACGCGCTTCTCTAAGAGGTCGTTTACACTGGAAGTCCAGCTCTTAACCTCATAGATACGAGTTTACTGATGTTCGTTCGTTCACCGAGTATAGCCGAATATTGACGAGTATCGCATCGTTACAAGCTCTCCCACAACTATCAACAAAATTGTTACAACTACAAATAAACAACGTTAGGAGAGGTAATTCTACAAGTGTAGTGTTTACGACCTCAAACTATTGGTAACTAGGTACTAACAGGAATTGACGTTTTATGTATTTGTTGATTTACATATGAATGCTTCATAGGTTACTAGAAAAGGGCAAAGCCCTACTCACATTTAGTGTCTAGCAACCTACTAAACATTACAACCAATACATTACAACTAAATTCATTAAAAATACATTTACTCAGTGATACAAAACAATAAGTGGATTGGTGCGCATGTTGTTTGTATGTATGTAATTATGTTATTTCCAAATGTAGGTGTATAATTTTAAAATTCATTCGTTACTCTGAACTAAAAATTTAAAACATTCCATTTGGGGAAAAAGTGTGTATAATTAATAACTCTGACAACTGATTGATACTCAATTTTTTTTATTTCTGCACATTAAATATGTTTACACGTATAAATGTGGTGTGCTTGAATCATAAATTTGTGGGTCGTGTCTGGTAATTAAGGTCCAACCCGATTTTTAAGGGGTATGGTGGAGGCGCCGGTCCAGGATTTACATTCGTTTTTGGTGGAGGTGCCGGTCCAGACAATTTTAAATTTATGTCTTGTGTACAAAATGCCACCAATGAAAATCCAGACCATTGAAAACGAATGGGGATAAAATTATTATCTAAGATTACAAGTTTATAAATTTCGTTTTCAATTTTTTACAATTGTAATATTATAACGGCCGTATAATCCTGACCCAAAAACTCGAAGCAGTACAGTCCCGCCCGCAGACCTACCCTACTGCTTTAACCCCTGCCACACATACCCTAAAATAAGTAATTTATCAATCTTTAAATGACTGCTATGTGTTGTGTTAGAATGCACACAGAAAATTATAAGAACATATTTTTTTAAATACCCATCAACTAAGTGACAGCTTTTCGCTGTTTCTTCTTTTGTAAGTCACTTGAAGCAACCATCAACTTGGTCTTGATAAATAGACATATACTCACATCTCAATGTTTGCTGTTTGATATTTGATTTATGTCGGAATCTTTCAATCTTTGTTCACATCAAGGAGATCCAACAAAATCATCAAAACCAGCAAAACAAAACGCCTCAATTTATTATTCCATGCGGTTGTAAGTTCTTTGGAACGTGCTATTCCCCCCCCCCCTTCTCGTTGGTAGTTTCGCACAATAACCGCTGTCTGTGGAAAGAAAGCGATGAAACTCTCTTTAGAATCTACATTTAACAAACAATGTGCCCGAGCTCGCTGTACCACTTAACGCCGTACAGGTGTGAAAGTGCTACTGATGATGGCTAAACTATTTACCCCGGATGATAGATGAGGTGGCAGGGCATGAGATATTACGAGAAAACACGAAGGTATTACCTTACCTTGGAGATGAACATGATAACTCGTCGTAGTTGAGGGTAGTCAGGATATTGCGCCATGTTTAGATAATGTTGCTAATTACATTGCAAGTACTAGATATTATGCTGAAGCTAAGCGTTCCTTTTTTTTTCTCTACGTTCGTCTGTGCATTTACAAGATTTTTCTGTGGCTCATTGGTCTTGTGGTTAGAGGCTTTGCTTCCAATCTAGAAGGTCTAGGGTTCGATTCCCGCTTTAAGTTTTTAACTTCTGATGTGAACTCAAGTCCGTCATTTGTTGGCTTATGAATATGTAAACGATGAGTTTGGAGCCGTCATAGCAACGAGGCACATAAATTTTTTAAGGTTTTAAGGTTAATAAATCAATCAATCAATCAATCAATCAATCAATCAATCAATCAATCAATCAATCCACATTCAGATTCTACCTACTCACCCACTATTTTAGTAATTGTTAAGATGTGTCAAATAACACATTTTGTATTTCTTTTGTATAACTGAATGCGCATCCTATTTAGTAACCAAGCCCTTCCAGTACGTATCGATTATAACAAATTCCTTGTCATCCATCTAAATCTAATGATACACAATGGACAGTCAAAAGAAAATGTATTTCTAGTTAGAAAAATATTTTTAATCAACACAATATAAATTGTGTAAATATACCACCAAATGTGGGTTAATTGTGCCCAACCACATGATTGAATTTTACCAATTTAACTACCGATTCCTGGTTGACAATTATTCACGCGTCGGTGATGTCGGCGACACGATGACGACACGATGACTATGAATAAAGTTGAAGGCCCCCACCAAAAATCAGTTCTTTGACTTAGTAGATACACGAAAATTAATACGAATCTAATTATTTATAACAAGTTATCAAAAAACAAACCTTTTACGTGAATGAATGTGATTTCCCGATATTGTTTCATAAAAGTCGATCTAATCACATCTCGTCTATACCTTGAGTCCGATCATCGCTCTCTCCGCCGTCAGCCATTGACGTAATTGCTAGCGAGTTCTCTGAAATGACCTCATCTCTTTCCGTCTACTTTCAAAATTGAATTTGTCAGCACTCTGTCTAGCTCCTTTTCTTTTCATTTATCAGGTTCCTCTTCGATCGACCGATCATGTTGTGGACTTTTGTTTCACTTGACGTTTGTGACCAATGCGGGAAAATGTCGCTTGGTGGAACATTTTAAATATCGTAAATTGACATTCTTAATATAAGGGTGCAAAGCTCCCTCTATAAGCATCACTCTTCCGTCCGTATGTACGTCCGTCCGTCATTACGAGTGTCACGTATTACAATACAAACTGTCATTTCCTACCAATTATATTTAACATCTATAGTAGGCTAGAACCCCGGACTCAAATCCGTCCGTACAGACGCTAGCGTAGCAAATTGAAATGAAAATCTGACCTTTGAAGATTTGGCGTTTCAATTTATGCTTTACGTTAAGTTTTATATGTTATTAAGTATTTTTCTCGGTTGTTTTGATACGGTTTTAGCTTGTACAGCATGGGAATGCACAAACAGAAACAATAAGAAGTCATTGCATAATGGAATGTATTAATCAATGGGTGTCAATGGCTAATATGCGAAGCTGTCAACCTGACGGCCGTCTTGAAAAATATTTGGGCTACAAGTCGCTCCCATCTACTTTTACATGCAAACTAAACTATTCAAGATGGCTTCTAATTGTCACGCCAGTGAACCAATAACTGGGGATCTAGACTACTTAAGATGTTAATTATCATTGTTACCTACAAATGGAAAGCGGTTTTTTGCTGGCATAATCCTTAGACAAAAATGACACAGACCGTTAATGGTAACATTTGGGGTTATGGGAGCGGGCGGGACTCACCTTTTAAGGAGGAAGTTTCTGTTGACTAGGCTACTCCATAGAGATATTTAAATGTTTGATAAGATTCTATTTGTCTGTTCTTCGAAGATCCGTTCATAGAATTGATTCCCTCATTTTTCCAAACTTCAAAAAACCTAGAGCTAAGGCATGAAATTTCAGCCTGGGGAGGTTTCCCTCAAGAAATTAAAAATAAATTCTCGAACAATAAAAATATCATTTAACAATACGAAAAAAATTAAGCAATAAATGAAATGGTGATTAAAATTAAATTAGAAAAATAAACATTAAGGCTATTCCAGAGCACTCGTACTGATATTTTGAAAGTCAAAGGAAAATGTATAAAAGAGGAACCTGAAGAGAGAAAAATACATATTTTTGATGGGATTATATGCAAATTTTAGGTCAATACGAATAGTAAAGTTCTAGGTGCAATATTTAGTTTTGAATTATGATTTTGTTTATAGTTAGATGAGCGAAGCAAAGACATCAATTTCACTCACGTAACCCCAAGAAAAATTGCTCGGGTGTATTGTAATGCATATCCGATCTTGGTGAAAATTGAAGAGGACCTTCGAAATCTCTGAACTTAGAGGCCTGCCACATTTTTGGAAACAACTGATCAAATATTTCTTATGATTATCGTACTTTTACGATTTTTTTTCGATTTTGAATGAGATATTTTTGTAATATTTGATCCGATTCTGACCAAACGGGTGGGGCTACAACGTTCATATTTTACATTGACATAAAGATTACGGTGATGTTGTGCTTTTTGAAAGAAAAAAATTAAAAATGGTCAAAATTCATAGAAATAAAGGTTTTAATATAAGCCTATTACAGGTGTATAATTAACAAGTAATATCAACAATTATTTATAGAAAAAGTAATGAGATCCCACTTTAAAACGTTATCATTGGACATTTTTGATAAAAAGCTCATCCATCAACGCGACTGGAAAAAGCGTTTGCGAAGCGGCCTAGTAAATAAATATTAAAATAAAGAAGTGTGGACCCGGCACCTCCACCAACAATGCTATTCTTATGGAGTTAAAACTTTTCTCGCTCTACCCGGCGCCTCCACCAACAATGCTATTCTTATGGAGTTAAACTTTTCTAACTATACCTGGCACCTCCAAATAAATATTTACTTTGCTATTTGAACCATTTGTTAAATGACAAAACGGTGCATTTCACTTCATTATCACATAATTAAGTACTGTGATGTGTATTAAATTACAAAAATAATTGGATGAGCGAAGCAAAGACTTCAATTTCATTGACCCCCCCCCCCCCCACACACACACACAAAAGAAATTAGCTCGAGTGCTTTTTTTGTCGTCTTTTTTGCTTTATTCCTGTCTGTTTGTTCGCGCTCTATCGTGCAAACGGCGTATGCGATCTTGATAAAAATTTCAGGGGACCTTCGAGTTCTCTGAACTTAGACCTGACACGTTTTTGGGTATAATCAAAGAAATATTTCTTATGAATTTCTTACTTTTACGATTTAATTGTCACGCCAGTGAACCAATAACTGGGGATCTAGACTACTTAAGATGTTAATTATCATTGTTACCTACAAATGGAAAGCGTTTTTTGCTGGCATAATCCTTAGACAAAAATGACACAGACCGTTAATGGTAACATTTGGGGTAAAGGGAGCGGGACTCACCTTTTAAGGAGGAAGTTTCTGTTGATGCTATCATAGAGATTTTCAATGTTTGATAAGATTCTATTTGTCTGTTCTTCGAAGATCGTTCACAGAATTGATTCCCTCATTTTTCCAAACTTCAAAAACTAGAGCTAAGGCATGAAATTTCAGCCTGGGAGGTTTCCTCAAGAAATTAAAATAAATTCTCGAACAATAAAATATTATTTGACAATACGAAAAAATTAAGCATAAATGAAATGGTGATTAAAATTAAATTAGAAAAATAAACATTAAGGCTATTCCAGAGCATCGTATGATATTTTGAAAGCAAAGGAAAATGTATAAAAAGAGAAACTGAAGAGAAATCCTGTAAATAACATTTTTGGAGGAAAAAATTGGATGTCGCGAATTTTTGCAGAGACCTCCTTCATGATACTTATCAACATACAAAACTCCCCTACAATCGGACTGAGCTTCGGCCGCCATATTGGAAAATGGCGGCTAAAAAGTTGTTGTTATCGAATATCTCAATTGGTTTGAGATAGACAAATATCTCAAGGGCAAAAATATTCCCATTAATTCCTACAAAACAGGTGTCTTCATAGTTTGGTAGAGGCAAAGGTTACGTCACAAATCGGGTTTCTATGTGCTATTGGAGACCAGTATTTTCAAATTTCACGCCAGCATCAAACAATGCCCGGTAAATTCGTAAGAAATCGATTTAAATACAAAAGGACTTTTGTACGGGGTTCATGAAAGCTTCCATTAGATTTTAAAAAATCAATTTCTGCGAAATCGGATTTTGCATTTACCGGAAATTGGGTTTTTCATTGTTGGCATTTCCTAAAAAATGCCATAAAATACATATTTTTGATGGGATTATATGCAAATTTTAGGTCAATACGAATAGTAAATTTCTAGGTGCAATATTAAGTTTTGAATTATGATTTTGTTTATAGTTAGATGAGCGAAGCAAAGACATCAATTTCACTCACGTAACCCCAAGAAAAATTGCTCAGGTGTATTGTAATGCATATCCGATCTTGGTGAAAATTGAAGAGGACCTTCGAAATCTCTGAACTTAGAGGCCTGCCACATTTTTGGAAACAACTGATCAAATATTTCTTATGATTATCGTACTTTTACGATTTTTTTCGATTTTGAATGAGATATTTTTGTAATATTTGATCCGATTCTGACCAAACGGGTGGGGCTACAACGTTCATATTTTACATTGGCATAAAGATTATGGTGATGTTGTGCTTTTTGAAAGAAAAAAATTAAAAATGGTCAAAATTCATAGAAATAAAGGTTTTAATATAAGCCTATTACAGGTGTATAATAAAAGTAATATCACCAATTATTTATAGAAAAAGTAATGAGATCCCACTTAAAACGTTATCATTGGACATTTTTGATAAAAAGCTCATCCATCAACGCGACTGGAAAAAGCGTTTGCGAATCGGCCTAGTAAATAAATATTAAAATAAAGAAGTGTGGACCCGGCACCTCCACCAACAATGCTATTCTTATGGAGTTAAAACTTTTCTCGCTCTACCCGGCGCCTCCACCAACAATGCTATTCTTATGGAGTTAAACTTTTCTAACTATACCTGGCACCTCCAAATAAATATTTACTTTGCTATTTGAACCATTTGTTAAATGACAAAACGGTGCATTTCACTTCATTATCACATAATTAAGTACTGTGATGTGTATTAAATTACAAAAATAATTGGATGAGCGAAGCAAAGACTTCAATTTCATTGACACCCCCCCCCCCCCACACACAAAAGAAATTAGCTCGAGTGCTTTTTTTGTCGTCTTTTTTGCTTTATTCCTGTCTGTTTGTTCGCGCTCTATCGTGCAAACGGCGTATGCGATCTTGATAAAAATTTTAGGGGACCTTCGAAATCTCTGAACTTAGACCTGACACGTTTTTGGGTATAATCAAAGAAATATTTCTTATGAATTTCTTACTTTTACGATTTAATTGTCACGCCAGTGAACCAATAACTGGGGATCTAGACTACTTAAGATGTTAATTATCATTGTTACCTACAAATGGAAAGCGTTTTTTGCTGGCATAATCCTTAGACAAAAATGACACAGACCGTTAATGGTAACATTTGGGGTAAAGGGAGCGGGACTCACCTTTTAAGGAGGAAGTTTCTGTTGACTAGGCTACTCCATAGAGATATTTCAATGTTTGATAAGATTCTATTTGTCTGTTCTTCGAAGATCCGTTCATAGAATTGATTCCCTCATTTTTTCCCGTACTTCAATTTAATTCCTTTGTTTCATTTTTATATTTAACGTTACTTAGATGTTTTTTTTGTGTAAATTTTGTATTTAAACATTGCTAGCAATTTGTGTACAAGATGTATAGATTATTTTAATATTTTTCTAAATTTTGTGTATTTTTTGTGTAATACTATTTAATTTATTGACCTTATTTGAAAATCGGCTATTTTAAAGGAATGAATATTGTTTCGTTATTTGGTATCTTCGGAGCAAAAAATAACTTTTGCAACAAAATATATAAAACATAATGTTTTATTTATTTATTTAATCTTCATTTATGATTACGGTTAAAAGTATTGATCTTAAACACAATGAAAAGTCACAGTCTATATTTTTTATTTCTTTATGCGTTGAAGTATGTCCACTTTTGAGTTTTGACGCCAAAAACTTTGTGGTTTTTATTATGTTGTCAATCTGTAGTAATGTAAAATAGCAAAGATTTGTTTCAAGACGTCAATAATGATTCATCATGAGTGTTAGTATCGTAATTAGCGAACAACATTATCTATCCCAATCATATTCAAATTCGTATTATTTTGCTCGTTTTATTAGAATGTAATGCTTTTCCTTTGCCGATAAACGTGAGACAACAAATGAAATTGTAAAATCAACTGTTATTTTAGTTAACAGCGGATTAATTTTGTACAAATAAACAACTCTTGATGGCAGGATTACTTACAAGGGCGCGCACGTGAATGAGAAATAGCCCTTGGCTAGAACCGTTTGTTGGAATTTTAAAACTACGCTAAGCTTAACTTTTCAACGTTGCAATACCTTCTAGTTTTTGTTTAGTTTTTGCATTCCCCACGCACAAACGAATATTTAGAGGTACAATCAAACAGTTTAAATGTTAAAAGTTCATTTCGGTTGGAATTTTTCAAGTCAACAAACCTAAAATGAGCAAAATCCTCAAACACAACACAGGTAAAATGTTTGCGTTATTTGATCGTTCAACAAAAAGTTGAAATGCTTTAATAAACAAGATTTGTTTGTGGATTTAGTTTTGCTCTCATACCCATCCGTAATTTGTGTGTTTGATTTGTTTTAAATTAGCCATACCATTTGTAGGTTTCAAAACCACTCCAATAACAAAAATGTTGATCTATATTTTCAAGGGTTTCCAATTGACTTGATCAAATATTTTTAAGTGATTGTCTAAGAAGATAACACCTATTTTTAACTTAAACAATATCAATAATTTTATGGAACCTTTGAGTATGAGGGTGTTGTAAAGAAGATAGACGTTGAACTTCATAGATAATGGTAAAGTTAATAATAATAACCATCACCAACCAACGACCAGAAATGGCAAATTAAAGGAGTAATAAAACAATTTTTACGTTTAACTGTCAATTAACCACAGCTGAATTTAACCAGTTCCCAAGCCATACTAATATTAATTAACTGAATTTTCACAATGATGTTAGAAGTGATTGCTATGATTTGATATTTTTATGTATCAAAATAATCTGTACATACAGCGTAAAACTGAGCTATATTAAGATAAATTAACATTACTTATGTTAATAAATATAAATAAATACTTTAAATAAAGAAGCAGCATAACAAAAAATAATGTTAACATACGATCATAATATTGTGCATTCTAATAAACACAATAGTATAAACCTTAGCAGCTGTATAGTAGTGTGTGTAGTAGCTGTATATAGTATATGTGTAGTAGCTGTATTTTTATTTCATGAATGTTAAGAATTTAGTTTTATCGCATACACGAACGACCAAGAATGGTGATTGCAGAATTTGGTCTAAAAGAAAAGGAGACAAATAATTAAGTTGTGTAAAAAAGTTATCTCGTCTTGTGTTTTAAGTTTGCTTGTAATACAATATATTTTATTACATAATAATGATATCAACAAAGTTTGTAAAAATACTAAATAAATAGTGACTTAAAATGTAACATTGATAGTAAATAAGATTGTTGAATTTAATACTTGAATGATTGAATGAGAATACGGTTGAATTTTTTAAAGTTAATTTAATTCAATCTCACCTTAAATTTGTATGCTTTTTACAAACCACATGAACATGCACATACTGCAGTTTCATATATTTGTGTGATTTTTACAACACTCATGAACATGCACATGCTGCAGTTTCAAGGTTGTATGCAAGGGCGTAAACAGTGATGATGATGATAAAGATGGCGTGAATACATTAAAATAATGTGTTTGGATAGGCGATATGATATCACATTTACCATAACATAGGATATTCGATTGAAGATAGTTTAAATGAAATTGTAACAAAACTCGCTTATTTTAACGATATGAATGTAAAAAATATATACTTGTATTTATTAGGAATTCCATTAATTTTGTAATGGTTTTGTATCTTGTAAAGCCCTACTGTTGATATTTGTAAACTAGGTCAAGCAGAAAAAAAGAATTCCGCCAAGCTTAAAATAAATATATTTAAAAAAAATACGTATCCTCTTTTTCATTCGTGTAATGCAATGAACTGGGAAATTTGATTTTAATAGACAATAGGTGACACCGTAATCAAGTTTGAATAAGTAAATAAATTCGTATTTAGAGTCTACCCACTCAGTCATATAACTGATTTTCAGTCTGGCATTTATTACGTTGTGAGTTGTTCCAACAACAAAAAATTAAGGATTGAGATTCCAGATCTTGTATTTTGTCAACTGATTTTTAGTTTTGATTGAAATTATAAAATAAATTCTCAAGTATATCAGAATTGAAAGGTCAAGTTCATGTTATTTCTTGCCCTTTATTTATATATTATGTCGACGAATGTTACATCGCAAGCAGAAATTGTAATTCCATCTTATTTGTTTGAATGTCTTGTATGAGATATGGAATTACATCTGTCGATATCGTCTTGAATCCGTATTCACAATAAAAACATGCATCTCCAAGCTCGGGGCACTTACGAGATATTGTGTACTGGCAGCCATATTGGAAAATGCACAAGAACATTTGACAAGTGAACATCTCAACTCTAAAATGAACAAGAAACTCAAGAACTGTTGGAAATTGTTCTGTCAACCTCGTGAAGCATGTGTTTCAAGTTGAATAGAACATTTCTCGAACTAGATATTGCTAAAACAATAAAAGAATATTTCTTACTTTTTGTTGTTCTTAACACTATTATGTAGCAAATATTATTCGCTTTTTATTTGATTCTTAATATATTGATTAATAAATGTATCTGGTATTTTTTATAACCCATGGATATGTTCATGGTACAACATAGGGTCTAAACTAGAAATACAAAATTCACAGGTGATAATAAAATCTAACAACATTTTAATACAATATGTTTATAAAAATTAACAGCTGTAACATTTAATTAATATTCACAAATATTTGGTATTCGGATATCTATGCTATTTATTATTGCGATATTTTCCAATCAGCGTGTTGAATTTCATACATTTTGAAAAGGTATTAAACAAATGTTTATTTTTTGTCAATATCGCGGCAATATTTAATAAATATTTAGTATTTGGTTGGATATCTATGTTCTTTATTATTGTGATATTTTCTCGTTAACTTGTTAAATTTGATACAGTGCGAAAAGGTATGAAACAAACGCTTCCATTTTGTCAATAACATGGTAATATTTTATCTTACAGTTTTTTATTTATTTTTAACTCAACAATATGCAATCAGAAAAAAATAAAATTGCTCGTAAACACATGTTAAGTAGAAGTAAGACAGGTGAAAACATAATTTACTATTTAGAATGGTTGGTGGTTCATCACAAAAGTCGTACGGGACCAATGAAACTCAATCAGTGACTTTGGTAAGTAGTTTAAAGAAACACTCATTAAACATTATATTTCCGGGTCAAATAGCTAACGAACTAATATCCTAATATTAAGACATTAATTATTTGTTATGAATAACCATATACTTGTACATGTAATTGTGTATTTTTCTAAAATTTTAACTAGCCTATCAAATAAGAACAGAAGACAGGTTCGTTGAAGGAACTATAATTAATAGCTAGACAAGTATAAAAAAACACTAATTTCATAATTTTTACTTATTGTATCTTAAATCCAATTCATTAATGTATACGAACAAAATAAATAAATAAATAAAATAAATTGTATTTAGTCTACCCACTCAGTTATATAACTGATTTTAACTGATTTTCAGTGGGGGACTTTAAATCAAAGCGACCAAGCCATCCTTGTAGGCCCCGACGCAATCGACGAGTGAGCGATAACCAACCAAAGATCGATATTTTTAATAGGAAATATAGCAATCAGTGGTATGGACAGTACGAACACCCGCAGATCAACGCCAGAATCAACAAGGCCGATTTAGAACAATTCTGAATTTATTACGTGCTTCGTTGCTTTTAAGTCCAAATAAGAAGTTAAAAACTTCGGACTTTATAGCGGGAATCGAACCCTGGACCTTCTGCATTGGAAGCAGATACGCTAACCACAAGACCAACGAGCCACACAATAATAAATAAATAAATAATTAAAAAAATAAAGCTTTTAGTTCAAATGTGGAACTCGTTCGTAGAGTTCAAAATTTGTCGTCAAAATTTGCCGTAATGACATTGACTGGAAATTTACAAAGTTGAGAGTGTACGATTTTGAATCTGCTAGTACACAAATTTTCACACACTCATACACGTCTGCGCTCTATTCTAAAATGACGCATATTTAAGCACTTCAAACATGTTTCTAGCAAGTTAGCGTAACTTTAACAGTAATTAAACTGTTGATTCTTCGCTGGTAATATCAAACCATGTGCATATCACACTTCGGAAATCGTCCGTTATGTTTGCTCTAGTAGAATTTTCGGCGTTAACTTACCATAAATTTGCATCTACGATAGATACCCTTCAAGAAACTGTCATCAGTCAACAAAGTCAAAACTATTCAGCAAGTGACTTGAGAACTATGCAAAGTGAAATTAATCTTGAGAAGATACGAATTTCAGAGTTACATGTTTCTCATGTCAGCGATAGAAGTAGCTCGCGTGATAAACGCAAGAATACGATTTGCCCGGTCACAGTTCTGTTATGGCAAGTGGTATACTCAGCCTTATCTTTATAAATATTTCTCACTTAACAACCAAATTTGCTATATTTAAACAGTACAATAATTCAACTTGATCTCGCCATATTTCAAGTAAATCCTAAAAAGACTAAACTAAGGTTACCCCACAGAAATTTTTACGAAAAATGAGAAAATGAACTATTTTGATTTCTAAATGGTCATGACCTGTAAAATCTTTTACATTGGTGGTTATGAAACGGGTGAACATGGCAAAAAACTAAATAATCAATTCTTTCCAGCTAGCAAGATTCAAAATAATATTTAGAGGGGCGCATATAACTTTGTCGACCTAGCTTACATTACTTATATTGCCTTCGATGGAACATACAACGCAATATCAATTAAATTCGTTTAATTAAAAATTATTTTATATAAACACAATTCATTAAGTTCGATTCAGTTTCAATTAGTTACCCATGAAAAGGCCTTTATCAATTAACGCCATCAATTTATTTAAATTAAATTCGTAAAGGTCCACTAATTGACAAGTAATTCATAATGAAAGGTATCAAATAATTTGTTTGGTGAACTGAAATGGAAGTATCTGAAAAGGTGTGTTTGAAAACAATCAAATCAAATCTGTTACAGGCTGGGTGAAAACTTAATCCCCCTTCACCTTTAGTGGCCTTTTGAATAATTATTAATAATACTAACATTAAAACAAAGGACAGTTCTTTAATTATTATTGAAAGTGGACATGCGTAAAGTAAGTGTTTAAAAAGTGGATTAAATAGTTTTGAATCGCATAAAATCTGATCATTAAAAATATTATATACATTTTCTGATTTTAGCCAAACGGAATTACCAGTTCATTATTATGTATTAAATACATTTTGTGTAATTTTATTTAATATAGCTTTTACATCATTCGTTTCATTTTCCGAAATAGATAACAAGACATTTCAAATTCTCATCCCAAATTTTTAGCTATGTATCTTCAAAACACTTTCAAAGTCGATTCTCTCAAACGGCGTTAAAACATTTCACGCTAAATCGCGCCATTAGCTTTCGTCTCCGAGTGTACATCTCCATTTCGGCTGCAGGTAGCTGCCTCCATTTTATAGCAAACAAAGGTAAAATTTGATCAGCATTGATCGACGGATTGAACGCGCCCGGGCTTGTTGCGGAAACCATTTGTTGGTTTTATGGGACCACTTCGGCAATTTGATCTTCTTTCGTTTCCACTTGGGGGGGGGGGCAACACTCGGACGATGTTCATCTGTTTTATTTACGCAATGCGCTGATGAGAGGATTTCAAGAACATCGGATTTTACTTTGACCATTACGATGTGTGTTTTTATTGAGAAATGCCTAGGGTGTTGACTTGTTTGTTTAGGGAGAGTCAATTTAAGTGTACTGAAATCGAATCGGAACATGTGATTTCCTTGAATAAATATTTGTTAGGAATATTTGTTCAACCGTGATGGATTTTTTAACTCTAAAAGGTTTCAATATTGTTTACAATTTGAGTCAAAGAATTGCATAACATTACGAATTACAACAGGCGCGTAACCGCTTAGTTGTATTTTAAATATATGAAAGGCAATACATAATTATATTGGAATTGCAAGTTTTTACAAATTATTATTCGTCTTCGTCTTTGTCTTCGTCTTTGTCTTCGTCTCTATCTCCGTTTTATCGATATTACGCTACCCCTTTAAAGAAATTAATTTACGTATTATTTAATACGTCCAATACGTTTTGGTTGATAAATAGCAAACAAAGCTTTGCATCATGTTATTCTTGGAGCTAATATTCCCTACATCAGGTGTACTTAAAACTTTCCATGTAGCCATCATTCCAGCATCTTAACTCTTAAAAATCTATATTACTCCGGGAACTTCTCAACAGCGCCTGAAAGTTTCAACTTATTTTATAGTATTATTTTTGATGGGGTGACATGATTCTTGACAAATGATCACTAAATCTAAGATGGTTCGCTGAAGGTTATTAATTATCACTCCAAACAGTTCACACTCTGTTCTAAGTTTGTTGAAAGACCAAACTTTAGTCATGAGCCGAGTTTTCTGGTTTCTATACTCGAGGCGTTGGTTAGGTGAATACTTAATTAATTACAGAGTGTTTTCCCTGGGTTCTGCGTTCATCTCTTGTTAAACAAGAGGTTAAGTATTTGGTTTTTAGGGCGAAATCGCAGTCGTACAATATTATAAAGTATAAACTAGGTTATGTTCTTGAAAATAGAAAATAAATTAAATTCATTGAAACTTCTAAAATTATGTTTATAATGATAGAAATCCCGTCCTCCTGTGATAAATTATATTTTAGTTAAAAGTTATGTCGTCAATCATCAAGACAAAAAATGTTTAAGTACAAAATTAAAAAATGTGCTTTAAAAATCTTATTATTAATACATTTTTCTTTTTTGTATCCGATTTAAAGGGGCTATTGACCCAAAAAATAATTTTTTACTACATGATCTATACCAAGCATAATACTTCACCGAAATACCGTTTAAAAAATTATGTCTTGTAACTGTGGTTTTACACGAATTTTTCAATTTGTTATCATGAAATTTGCGAAAATTGGAGTTTTGGAAAATTTCTTAAATCGACTTCAACTTGCTTCTTTTTTGTTCCACATTGATACTAGAGCACCATACCAATCTAAAATGGCTCTTTATAACATCGTGGCATAAAATTGTGCACAAATATACACTCAAACACACAAAAATACGCATTCCAAAATCACACTTCTTCTTGGTAATCAGCATATTTTGACCGAACCACCTGTCTAAATTGCAAAACAAAATATGAAGGATTTACATAAAAGGTTGTCGAGTACGTCAATAATGGCCAGTATATTTTTCAGGATCAAAATCCTCCAAGGTTACGTGGCTTAAAGATCGTCCCCATGCTATTTCTTACGGAAGATTTTTGCCAATAGAATCTACCTTGAAAAATACTAAGTTCGACATTTTTTCCCGGGTCATGTTGGAGCCAATAATTTTTCTGTTAATTTATAAATTCATAACTAGTTAGCCTGAATGAAATATATTTTTTGATTTTGCGGGTGAATATGACTCATTTGATCTTTAAAATGAAATTTGATTCACTTTTCACAAATGTTTCACTGAATTAGAGTTTTTTTTCTTTCTTGAAATTAGTTGGTTTCGGTTAGGGTTGACTATTTTACGAATTTGTTTAATTTTTGTTTTTTATAAATTTATATTATCCTTTTTTTATTCTAAACATTTATTTACAAAGTTTAAAAAAAAACACGGGTTACATAAATGCACAGACAATAAAAACAAATGTGTGCATGATTTCTAAAGAATTGCGCAAAACTGATGCATTAAAAGTGAGACGATGATTGCCCTAATTATAGTCATACAAGTGAGACAATGAGTGAACTTACTATAAATTTCATTAATGTGCGTCAAAAATGGCACTTACAAGAAATGGCCATATATGAGAAATGATGGTTGCACTAACCATAGATGGTCATAAAAGTGATACATTGAATGCACGGACTATAAGGGGCAGACTCGGCCACAGGGCCACCAATTACTGTAAAAGCCAGACCCGTTGAAAGAAAGTTGATTGAGATGAAAGACCAGAGAAACAGTTTAGAAATAGAGAAATCAATACAAGATACAAAGAAAAGTCCGGAAAACTAGATTTAAGTTACAAACTCCAACGAAACAATATCAAGATATACAAGGAGTTGAGATCATTCAGAACATACACTGATTATTCCTGCAAAGCAAGTTGTTTGAGGAGAGCTTCATTATTCGAAAGCCCTCTTGTATTTGAACAGAAATTGGGAATTCTCAAACAGTTTACGACTAAGTCCGCGCTATTCTCAACATCACAACTTTGACGACTTGCTTGGAAAACAATAATTTATTACAATTGTGAAATTTGGTGTACCGTTGAAGGAAAATACTAACAATTTTTGAATAGTGATTTTTTTTTAATATGATAAGTTAATGAAATATTAAAACACGTGTACTAATAAAGTTCATAAACTTACTTGGTCATTGTCTAAAAAAAATTGCCTTTAGTTCATTTAAGTGAACGTTAAATTTTACAATACAAAAGTAATCGAAGATTACTTATATTAGGTTAACTGAGTGTGAAAACCAAGAGTTTATTATTATTTATCTTTATAATCACTACTTTTATTATTATTATTATTATTATTATTATTATTATTATTTTTATACTGTTTGAAGCTTATTCTTGCCAGCTATAGTAAAATAAGCAAATAGAAAAGGCAATTTCTTCGTTGTTTTCACTAAAAAAAAATGCAATTACTGACCTTTATCTCAATAAATTAACCCATAATGTTTAACCGTACAAACTTTCTTTTTTTCTAAACTCACCATTTTGATTTAGTAGAACGTTACAGACACTCGTTCGTTTGTCGTGATTGTCTTTTAGGAAATGTCTCGAACTTTTTTACCCTTCTGTTTTCGACATGTGCTTTTCTTCTCCTCTTCCTCCTCGTCTGTCTTTTAACTTATAAGGTTAATCCCACCGTCTATTCTATCGCCGACTGTCTTTTGCTATCAGCCATTTTGTCTATACTTACTTGGCAGAAGTTACAAGATTTTACGAAGAATGACAGAAAGTAAAAATTTTTTCACAAAACTGAAGATTCGCTCCTTTTCAGAGAAGCTACTTTAAAATCTAAAACTTGTTTTAAAGTATGTTTGAAAGGTAAAACTATTCATCAATTTGAATTATGTACTCGGGTTTTGCGGAAGAAACTACGGCAAAGGATTTTGGTGGTTGGCGAAAACTTTGTCTACGCCGTAATGGAAAGCACGATAAAACATTTAGCAAAAAAATATTGATTTGGGAATGGATTTCACACTTTCTTTTGAAATTTAAACAGTACGTAACAATGAAAGAATGATTACGATTATCATAACTTATTAAATATTAAGAGATGAAGCCTGTAATGCAAAAATGTTTTATCTCTATTAAATAATACGCTTATTTGATCGATGCCATTCTACCTAATCGGCAAAATCGAGTCTTTATTAATAAAACCCTAATGATATCACTAAAACTCCAGGGTAACACCTAATAAGACCACGTTTATATTGAAACAATCAGAGCGGGTTCTAACGCGGGCTTAAAACTCAACCATCGCTGAAGAATGTGTTGTTTACACAACAAGTTTTACCAGTATCACCCACCAACCAGATTAGAACCTAAGAAATATTAACGGAGTCATACTGGTCAGAAATGCAAGTAAAATGTAATGTGTGAATATATCACAAAAACAGTACTTTCGAAGTTCATCAAACTCTGAAGATATTCTTTAATGTTCTTAGTTCTTTTTGGGTATTCTTTCAAAACTATTTCAAGATTTCGAAACTTTAACAAGTATCACATTATCATATTAAGCAACATTAGTATTAATATTATTATTTATTTAATTTTAATTTTTAGATTCAAATGAATATTTACACGAACATGGAAATAAGTTGATATTTTTATATCCTTCGTCAATATCCGGAATGGAATTATTAAAGAGTTTATCTCATTTAAGTTGTGTTATCTTATTTTGATCGTTGCGATTAAGTGTTTTATCTCAAGAAAGCTCGTTTTATTTTTAGAAGGTTAAATATACGACTCTGGCAGTAATCCATTCCATTTTCTGAGAGATTAATATTAATATGATTTCATTTTTTCCAAACACAAACAAATAAGTTTAAAAACGCTGTTTGAGAAAAGACGTTAAATGAACGCCGAGGAGAAAAAAATACCGAAACAAGATGAAAAGAATATTTTCTTTTTGCGCTTAATAAGATTGGAACGAATCTTTGTGAATCTGAAATAAAACCAGAGCTCAAAGTCAAACCTAACAAAACAGACCAGTGCAAAGCAAACACAAACAGAAATACTAGATATAGTCTAGAACGTTGAGGCATCTCAGCGGATCATACTCTAGAGAGGATTCGCTACAGAAAAACTCTCAGAGATAAAACATACTTTTTGGCAACCAAGATTTGGTGTGTTTCTTTTTAATGAGAAAATTTTTTGTCAAAATGTCAAGATCAATAAGAAAACAAGTAGGATTAGGAATCTTAATAATATATTTAAATTATGTAATATTTTCCCAGAACCGTATGAGAAATAGAATGGAAAAAAGCAATTTCTGAATAGATATTTCAATTCAATGAAGCGTTGGTTACAATCAAGCTTAACATAGAATATCTTCTGAACGTTTCATTTTGAATATCCTCTCGACGCAAGTTTCTCAATTGTCAGTTTTACATTTAATTCCAATCCACATCGATACACGCCACCGGTAATCATTACTTAATAATTTGGTTAATTACAATAATAATTTAGTAACTATTACCAGAATATTCGCTGTCATAACACACGCCCAAATAAGAGATTATTTTTCTTTAATCTTACCACGCCATTACTGTTCAAATTAAAATTGTGCACATTCTTTGAAGCAAAGTGTAAGGAACTGCCATCACGTAATTACATTTGAAAAATAATTTAAAATGTACTAACTTTCAAAGCCCAATAATAAAATAATATCTCCAGATTTTTATTTACATTCAAAAAAACATTTTTCCCCTCTGGGTAAGCAAGGTAGGGAGGGCTACTTATAATAATTACCTGGCAAAGATTCATAAAAAGCAATCTCTTTTCAACTCTTAGATTACTAATAAATATTTCTTTCTCCGCCCATATTTCCTTTCAACGCGATATAATCCTATTCATATATTCCCTTGCTTACATCCTCGCCCCCTCAAATGATTTAATCAACACGTTACATTTCCGTTCCACCGCCATATTTCGCCCAACTTCTCCGTCTAATTCAATTCCGCTTTCTTTTCAACGAGAACGTCTGCACCCTTATCTCCCATTTGCTTAGCTGGATCTCTTATTCATCAAAAGTAATTTTGAGGACCTATTTAGAATTTAGTTTGTCTCGTTGCCTAGCGCAACTAGCACATCTTTCCATCTACCCCTTTTAGCCCTTCAGAGCACTCAATACGTCCACCATTCATTACTTGTTCCTTGGGAATATTGATGCGCGATTCATTTATTTACAGAGAGTAGTCTTTTCTCTCTGGTCCAAGAACTAAGGAAAGATGATGATCAAAACCAAAAACCATTTGATCAAAAACTCTTGTATTTGGATGAGCGAAGTGAAGACTTCAATTTCACTGACCCCTCAAAAAATTTGTCTCTAATGTTTTGTTTTTTTTGTTTTTTTGTCTGTTTGTCCGCACGCTACCGGGCAAACGGCGTATGCGATCTTGATAAAAATTGGAGGGCACTTTCAAATCTCTTAACATAAATCTGCCACGTTTTTGGGTACAATCGAAGAAATATTTCTCATGAATATCATACTTTAACGATTTTTTTCGATTTTTAGTGCGATATTTTCGTGACATTTGGGCCGATTCTGGCCAAACGGGTGGGGCTACAACGTTCATATTTTACATGGATATTAAGGTCATGGTAATGTATTGCTTTCTGAAAGAAACAGTTGAAAAAGTTAGCCACAATCCATAGAATAAAGGTTTTAATAATATGAGTTTTTTGAGGTTTATAATACTAATTGAAAATTAACAATAAAACTTGACAATAATCACCTACAATGCATTCAAAAAGAACTTGCAAAAAAAAAGTGGTCCTAAGCAAACTAAAAACTTACAAAAAAGCTCATCCATCAACGCGGCGGGACTTAAGCGTTTTCCTAGTTAAGTGTGTATATCACTGGTTTTCAGTCCTCGGTTCCTCATGTACTTGTGACCCGTGTCCGAAGCAGATTGTTTCCATGAATGTAATATCTCACAGCTCCTTGTCTTGATAGTTAATAGTAATATATTATATGGAAATCAATCCAGAAATTACAAAATCCATCTTAGAAGTATATCGAACCCCGGTCTCCCGATTGCCGGTCGAGTGCTACCGAGACGGTTAACTACACCTACGGGAGTGTTTCCCGATTAATGAATATGATGATTATGATAAATAATGAATAACACAAAAGTAAAATTTAAATTACAAATGTAAAACAATAAAGCAGGCAACTAATTATATGTGATTCCCTAAAATATGTATCGTCTTTGTATCGTTTGGTTAGCGCAATCGAGCAAAAAAAATGTTAAATTCCAAATTAATAATTAATTCCAAAAGCTCATTTTTATTGATTTTGACTTCACGAGAAGCAAGAAGACCACTCACTACTGCGTAACTAACAGAACACTTTATCTACTAGTTTATGTGTAACGTGCTTTGCTATATTTTGTAACATCTGCGTTCATCACGGAAATGTAGACATTGTTTTTTCGAAGAGTTAAATAATACTTTATATTTTTTGTTAGTCTGCTAATAACATTCTATACAACCACTCGATTATTGACAGTTCACAGCAGACCCCTGGATAGCAATGGTATATTGCATAGAAAGTATCTAATAAATAAGTTCATACAAAACAAAGAAATCCCAATTACCAAATAGTCGGTTAAGGAATGTGTATAGAATGTCATTAGCAGAATACCAAAAGAACGGGCAAGATTTTACCCCCTCGAAAAGAACATTAAATTTTTAAATCGTATTAAGAGTCTACCCACTCAGTCACGTAACAGATTTTCAGTAGGGACCATTAAATTTAATATCTGAATCGAGCGCAATTTAGAATGTCATGATTAGGTAAAAACACGTAATTATATTTCAACCTTGGCCATTCAACCAATTATCCTTTCCACATTTAACAACATTCTAAATACTCACATTAATATACCCAAAGCCGTCCTCGGTAGCAAATACGATAACGACGCTTGTCCGAAGCATATGGCTCTACGAGGACGTGGGTTCGAATCCCGCCTTAAAGCGTCTGTTTTTTTGTTGTAATATACCTTCATCGTCATATATCACTACTCATCGTATCGAATAGCCTTTGTGCATCAACAGAGACGTAAAGGAACAAAATCATCATCATTAATCATCAATGTACCCAAAATTAAACGGTTAATAATAATGCAATTTTTCCTGACTAAAATTTGTGATTTTGTTGCAGGTTCTCGACCCCCTTCGAGGCAGTCAGTGTGGTCCTGATGCTTCTAGCCACGATCTTCGCAATGATCGGCCACTGCAACGGCGACCACAAGACGCTCATAGCATGCGGCCTCTATATCCTAGGAGGTAAGTCTATGAGCAAACACTCGCACCGCAGATAATGGACCTCGTGTTGTTCTAGCTGAGACTCGAGACGAAGATATTGTTTCAGAGAGAGACTCGATATCATGATGTGGTTCGAGAGTTGCCATGTGTTGCTTAGAACTGTTTGATGAACTGGGCCAAGGTGTTCTGTCTTTTTAAAGGCGCTTAAACTCAAAACTTAGTAAAGTTATCAAAGTTTCAATTGGCTAAGTGACTTTTAATAGTCATCACAAAATTTGTCTTAGGTCTCAAATTAATAACAATAATAGGCTACAAAACATACGCTTGTGATTTTGCTACACAATTCTACTTTTTGCATAGTTACAAAATTCATTTATAGAGTCGCGTTGGAGGAACAGCATACTGGCATGTTTCCCTGCATTTCTTCATTCGTAAAAGAATCGTTATAGTTCGCTCTTCATTTGAAATACTTCTTTGGTTCGACCAAAAAACGTAGCATATCTACGCTTAGAGATTTTAAAGATCAATATAAATTTTATCCGTTTGTCCAACATTAAAAACTTGCACATTTATTGTACAGCCGCGAAAGTACCGTGCGATTTATTGTCATGAAAAATATTTCTTCGATTTTACCGTAAAACGTGGCAAATCTTAAGTTTAGAAATTTCGAAGGTCCTCAGAAAATGTAATTACAATGGCAGTAACCATTTGACTATTAGAGTGCAAATAAAATAATAGAAAATACGTACCAAAACCAAGCAAAACTTCTCAAGAGTAGTCAAACTGAAGTCTTCACTACGTCCGCTACGCTCATCCAATTATTTTATATTGTTTTTCACGAGCAAAAGAAGAACTCTCACAGAGTTTTGTGTGCACTATTACCTCAAGTAGAATTTCTCTGAACGGATGTTCACAACAGCTATCGCCCTATTCGTTCGTAACTAGTATCTGGACTCTCCATTATTGAGTTAATTGTCTTTCAGACGTAATTGGTTTCTCTCTAACGACCAAATTATTGTGTATGAACTTTACGGAAAAACGTTTCGCAAAGTAATTGTTAACAGCTTGCCTGTGAGTCGAGTAGAATACGATGTAGCGCCTAGTTGGTCCCTGGGTAATACGACTTCGAGTATCGGCCTTTGGAGGGGAAATTACTGCGTTTCCGATACTACGGAGAGAGATAATTACTAGCAGTAAAAAGCAACATCCTTTTCCCAGGTGGGGCTAAAGCTGCTGGAAGCTTCGCTGTATAGAAACGAAAGACCAAGGGGGGATTCCATTTCGAAAAGCACTTGTGTAATTAGAATATGGTGCTGGTAAAGAGATGGAAGAACTTTTAGGGTAATGGTATGACCTCAGGGATGGCTTCATGGGGAATGGTATTGTAGTTGTATTTAAATGTGGGAGTTATGTTGTCCTGGTGTTTCAAAAATAGAAAAACAGGAATAACATTACACTATGGAAGGTATTTGCATTAGTATCCCCATGTAATTAAAAACAAAAATGGATTCATGTATTTGGTTGTATAAGTACAAGCACATTCACGTGTAGATGGAATTGAAATATTTTGGTCGGAATGTCCAGAAGACTGCAAGTACAAATCAGTCTCAGTACGCGCCTATGACTGAAGGAACATAAAATAGTCATGGTCAGACAAATAGTATAATTTAGGACCTGTTAGATGTCGTTAATATGTGTTTAATATATCAATATCATCGAAATTTTACCAATACATCAGGCTTAGATCGTCATCAAAATCTTTTTCTAAAATTAAATTTAATTATTATTGTAAATTATAGTGCATAATTCGGAGGAGGAATGTTTTTTTTTATTTTGTCGATAATATAATAAATGAAGAAAATTCTCAATAAAGATTGTGCCAATAATTGAAATTTTACATTAGGTATTTCATTATCAGATGGGCTATTAACCTCAATTTAATTTTTATTCTTAGCGCAGTATTCCAGATTTTACTTATTGCTACGCTGGCGTAAAAAATGTGATACGGTTAAAAAGTATTGGACGATCGGTTACGAAAAATGTTTAATTTCTGCATGAAAAAATTCCATCATGCAAATATTTCAGTGTTTACTCAGCTTCGAAAAAAATCAATAATGTGGCTTCACTCTGCACTCGACGATACCGATGTAATAGGCTTATCGCCTGCGTGCAAAATTATTTTTATTAAGTCACTGGTTCGATTCCAGCCATCGGCAATCGTTTCTGAAATATGTTTTCGTTTGTGTGGGTATTAAGAAGTTGTATGCAAAAAATGTTTTTTTGTGTGTTTATCAAAATGCTTTAAATGTCCTCCTAGACCATATTGACAATTGTCAAAGAAGGCAAAAGAGGTTTATTATCAAAAATGAAACTATATAACAGGTAACGTTATAAATACAAATCATTGGACTTTTCACTGTTATTTAAACAAAATATTTATTATACAAATAAATATTGTACAAAATATTTATTATACAAATTTATATTGTACAAAATAAATATTTTGTTAAATAACAGTGAAAAGTTTAATGATTTGTATTTAGAAGGCAAAAGTGGTCAATTGAAAAAGCACTTTGTGCAAATAATCTTACAAAAATTACAAAATTAACCAACATGTCAAACTTTATTCTCCATTATATTCCATCATTTCTTAACGTAGATATAGATTCGTTCGGATCAAAGTAGTAAAATCAAATATTTAATTAACCGTTTAAAAATGTTAATAAAAGCGTTGCGAATACTTTACTAATTTTTAGCACGGTAATTTTAGGCCAATATTTCGACCTCACTGAGTTCACATCTAAAATAAAATCGCCCCTTTTCATCTCCTGTAGTGTTCTCTGTATATTGTTCTCCCCCCCCCCCTCCTCTTTCTCTCTCTCCCTCCCTCTCTCTCTCTCTCTCCCTCTCTCTCTCTCTATCCTTCTCTTTCGGACTATATCAACGATTTCTCGGTTAAAACCACTTTATATCGTAGGGAACTACATTCCAACGGTCCTTGAATATCTAATTACGAAATACTTTTTATTTTTAACATTTTTAATCTCTGTGAAATTAATTGTCAGGCGTTGGGTTTAAGATTCTTTCGAATCTTTAAAACCGTAAAGAATTAATGCTTTCCTAGAAAGTTTTAACCTCGCACATTAACCAAAATGAGAATTTTTATCACCCCCTGTGGCAACGAAACCAAAAGCACTTTAAAATTATTTACTTTGACAATAATTATCTTAATGTTCAATTGTACGGACTTTGCGTTTTTATGATGACAATATAAACTTGATATTTATTATTAGGAATTGCGTAAGCTGTTTATAAATGAAGACATAAGATATAAATATTTACTAGGAAAACGCTTAATTTAATAACAAATTTAATTTAATTTAATAAAAAATTAACTTAAATTTTAATTTTTTTTAATTAATCGTAATTTTAAAAAAGGAAAAAATCGTAATATTGAAATTTTCATAATAAATAATTATTCGATTGCGCACAAATTTTACACGAATATATTAATTCATAAAATTAAGGTTTGGAAAAAAATCATTACAATCGGATAAAGTATGTAGGTGTAATAAGCTGGAGAAATTTTAAAAATTGAAAAAAGTCAGAAAATTGCGATTTTCGTAAAAAATATTTTTTTGATAACGCTCAAATTTTACACGAATATATCAATTCATAAAATTAAGGTTCTGTGAAAAAATCATTACAATCGGACAAAGCATGTAGGTGTTGTAAGTCGAAGAAATTTTTAAAAAATCGAAAAAAATCGTAAAATTGCGATTTTCATGAGAAAATTTTTTTCGATTGTGCTCAAAAACGTGGCAGTTCTAAGTTCAGAGATTTCGAAGACCTCCATAAAATTTCATCGCAATCGGAGTATCGGTTTAGCCGGAATCGTGCTAACAAACAGACAAAAATACAAAAAAAAAAAAAGAAAAAAAAAAAAAAAAAAAAAAAAAACATTCCGGATTTTTTTCTCCAGTGTAGTGAAATGGAATCTTCGCTTCGCTCGCTACGCTCGCTACGCTCATCCAAAAAATATGGAAAAATAGGAAAATGTTGTTGCAAAGTTATTTTGTCAGCACATGTACCGCATGTACCGTGTGCCTCCTGCACAAAAAACAAAGAAACGACGCAGATAAAAAATATGAAAAAAGTGTGAAATAAATGAAAATACATCGAAATATTATTAATATTTAGTTCAGTTATATTGATTGTTTTAAAATATGTCCATTTGATTCTGTTTCCAAATTTCAGGGCTTAAATTCCTACACGTGCACTTTTTCTTAATTAGAAATGGTGGTTTCCGCGGTTATGTACTAAATTGTCCACGACTATTGTAATTTTTATTATTTTTCACAGAAATTTGGTTATCATGTTTATAGAATTGTTATTCTTTCAAAAATGTATTTTTCAAATCCAACAATGGGTTGATTGCTGTTTTTTTTTTAAATGAGAAAATGGACAACAATATGTTACAATTGTAACTTTTATGTACCTTTTCTAAGAAAGTTGACAAGCTAACAATCTGAAATTTTAAGGGTCTATTAAACTTGGCTATTAAAAACTTGTAGCAGAGTATTATTTTCCCAATTATCTTAGATTCAAAGTTCTGATTTTAATAATATAAATTGAGATAGTTTTCATTAGAAAAATCAGAACTTTGAATCTAAGATACTTGGGAAAATAATACTCTGCTACAAGTTTTTAATAGCCAAGCTTAATAGACCCTTAAAATTTCAGATTGTTAGCTTGTCAACTTTCTTAGAAAAGGTACATAAAAGTTACAATTGGAACATATTGTTGTCCATTTTCTCATTTAAAAAAAACAACAATTAACAGATTGTTGGATTTGAAAAATACATTTTTGAAAGAATAACAATTCTTCAAACATGATAACCAAATTTCTGTGAAAAATAATAAAAATTACAATAGTTGTGGACAATTTAGTACATAACCGCGGCAACCACCATTTCTAAGTTAACGCCCCCTTACTGTAACATTTAAAAAATGTCCCACTTGACTGGATTTCTTTACAGTTTCACTACGTTACTTGAAAAAACGTTCTCGTTTTACAGTTATATAAACGATAACTCTCTTTATCAATATCCAAAATTAAACATTGTTCATGTTGGAGATCTATGCATTTACTAAACATGTTCTAGACTTTTTATAGAGCAATAGGTTTATTTGTTTACCAGCCAACAACTGTTTTTATTTTTATTTAAATATTTCAAGAAAATACATCATTATAAAAATATGTGGATTTGGTGGAGGTGCCGGGTTTGTTCATGATAATGATTAAATTTTTAAATGAAAGTATATCTAACAGTCTCTCGCAATATTAAAAATAAAATTGAATTTTCAATATTAACAACTTATCAATAATTCATTATTTTGTCTTGTCTGGCTCACAAACTATTGTATTAAAAATTTACAAAAATGATGATTTAATGTTTTGGATTTAACTTATATAAAAAAGCTCGTAAACATCAATGAACGTCAGAATTGTAAAACTTTTGGAAAGGGTTTAAGTAAGGGACACATATTTTTCTCCTCTTAACAGATACGCTACGTTGTTTTGCATTTTTTCGTATCTGTGGGAACATATTTATAAGTTTAGCTTTATATTTTGACTCCTCAAGTTGTATGAAGACACAGGTGTCAAGAGTGCTTACAGACAAGCAAGTTAACATTGAACCAAAATAAAAATTTAATGTTGAGTCAAAATAAAATTTAATGTTGAGTACTTTTTTCTAATATCATCCATCTACTCTTTAGGCATTTTGTACGTGTTTTTTATGAGAAATGCTCTTGGTCAATCGATTAATTTTGCAAGACGATCTTAAAGTAATTTATGTATGAAGTTAGTCATGTCTAAGAGAAATAACACTTATTAGAGTAAAACCAAAATGTCCTTGTTCCTTGAGAGTAGAATTTAAACTTTCGTTGGACGTTTTCTTGTCTTTAACAAATCACTTCGTTTCATATCTTTGTAGCTTAATATTTAATAACGAGATAATAAACAAGACATGATATTTATTTTTCAGAATATTCAATAATTTGTACTGTCATTCTGTCACTTAGCTAAGAACTCGTTTATGTTAGAAGTGTTAAAAAGCAGACTTTTGGTGGAGGCGCCGGGTCTATGAAATTAAATTAAATAAAAATAAATCTAAATAAAATATGTTCTTATTTAATGTCTATCCACTCAGTCGCATTACAGATTTTAAAATTTAAAGTCGACCAAGCCAACCCTGTAGGTGCCGACACCATCGACGAGCGAACAATGACCAACTGGAGACCGGCGTATTTATTTATATGAAAACTATACCATCGTAGCAACAATGTACGTTCATACAAAAGTTATTACCTACGTAATCCACAAAACCCACGTCGAAAGATATAGTAAAATAAATTGGGTCTTTTTAATTAACTATGAAAATCTGTATCTGGAGATCACTGGTTTGAACCTAGCAACAGTCAACCGTGAATTAAGTTTCCACTGACCATAGGCGAATTTTGGGATTGATTTCTTCCGAACGCCATAGGACATTACTATTTGTAACACATGTATATAAAAATAACGTATTTGCCCGGTTATACACTTGACTTAACCATATTTCTAAACAATTTTTTTTTTTTATTTCAAAAGAAACTTTAGTAGAACAGGTAAATGTTATTTAACAATTAATGGAACTTAACACTGCTCTTAGGTGGGAAGAGTTAAAATTTTAAAAATATTGCTACATAATAGAGAGGAGTGGGAAGTGGTTGAAGAGAGAGAAAGATGGTGGGAGGACAGGAAAAAGTGGAGAGAGTTGGTGTTACGACAAGAAAATGAGGAAGAAGATGAGGTGCCGAGCTTGGCAGGCCGGTGCTGATTCGGTGATGCCCAAGATTTAGGTGGAAACACCCCTTTACCCAACTAAACGATGTTGGAACAAAGTGTAGTGATATATATAATAAAAACTCATTTTTCCACCTAAGAGCAGTGTTAAGTTCAATTAATTGTTATAGTTATTTTTGTGTTAATGAATTACACATATATACACATTTTACGAATTTTGTCATCATTATGGATGATACATTTGTGAATGTTTTAAATACATTTTAAAACTTGTCGTTGGCTTTCACGGCCCGAGTCAATGATAAAACTTGGCTGTCGGGATACGCCGTGTCGATTGTCATTAAAATTCTGACGTTTCGAGCTGATTGCACAGCTCATCTTCAGAGATGAAGAAGAAATCACTGGGCAAAACCTACTTAATCCAACTCGACCAAGTGATCAGTCATCTCTGAAGATGAGCTGTGCAATCAGATCGAAACGTCAGAATTTTAATGACAATCGACACGTCGTATTCCGACAACCAAGTTTATCATAAACACATTTTGACGGGGAAAAATTACGATTAGGTCTTTAACCTGCCTGAATTAATAAGTACATATATTCATTTTCCTTGGAATTTCCTGAATTCCTTACATTTCCTTACATTTCCTTGACACTGTAGCCAAAAAAGTCTTCTCTCAACGAACACAAAAAATATATCTCATTTAAATTACGCAGCCGTATCAAGTCCGCATCCGAGGAAAAACACCACAGACAATTCCGCAAGAAAGCTATTTTCTCCCCTTGATTTAACCCTAGAGCCCAAGAGACCGCCTTTCAAAAACTCACAGCTACAACGTGTTCGTTCTGAATTTCTGTCGCGGCCAAATTCTTTTGGGAATACCGCCTCGGTCGGCCTACGTTTCCGCAGGCTGCCGTCACGCGTATCATTCCGCTCTCGTTTCTCCACGCGGCCCCGTCGTCTTCAACGTCTCACAATCTCCAATAGGGAACCACCGTCTGATATTGTCAAAACCCCATCTTATTTTATTGTACCTTCGTTCTTCGTATTTGATAAGTGCAAGACTGTAGCTATCTACAGCTCAAGATGGTATAATATCGGTTGAGATGAGGGTGGGGGCACTGGGACGAAGCGCCGGGCGAAACTCATCCATACAACAATCATTTCATCGATGCATCCTATGAAATATTGATAGCTACTTCTACCATCCAAATCCAATACGGGGATCCGAGAGAGGTCTTGTCAGGTTAACGGGCTGTGCAATGTTGCCACGTCTTGCCGCAGAGGAATTAGTAAAGTCGGAGAGAATAAATGTGGAGACTATAGGACATATATAAGGAATACGCCGATGGAATGTAAGATACATAGATACTGACTGGAAAAATATGTAACGTCCTAAATAGAAAACTGAGGCAGCGAACAATGCGTTTTTTACGATTTTAGATGAAATCTCAAAATAAGGTTCGGTGGCATTATTTATTTGCAAAATCGAATTTTAATTTTAAAAGAGAAACGTGCACCAAAGATAATAACTTGACACATAACTTTTCAAAATGTTTAGTTTTCAAGTGCAAAATATGAGATTAAAATACTTCCTAAGAGTTAACGCGTCGCGATCTTTAAACGATCAATCAATAATGAACGCGTTAACAATTACATAAAACAAAGGTAAAATATGTTAATATATAATATATTGGGGGTACATTTTTGTTTGTTTTTTTCGGAAAAAACTCTATTTTTCAAACATTATCATTATCACATTATCACCAACCTTATATTAGTATTGAGCTTAAACAAAACAATCTGTATGTATTCGTCAACAGCTAGATTTTTACTCTGAGTTTGTGTGTTTGTTTGTTTGTTTATTTATTTATTGCCACATTGAGAACTAATATACTGCACTTCTGAACAACCTATAGTGCCTCATCCAATTCAACTCCGTAATGAAATTGTGATTAGATTTATCTGTCCTTGTTTCTGTGGTGACAAGCGGCAATTATTGAAATTAACTTTTTGACGGGCGTGCACTCCGGCGTGTCTAGTTAGTACCTCGGTCCCCCGCCGTCGCCCGCGGCGCTGTCCGCGCTCCCGGCTTCATACACTCCATTGTTGGCGAGACTATATTGTCAACCGCCCTCGTTGCATTTTATTGCGTTTTTAATCTGCTACAATAACCTCAACTTGTATAATGTGGTGACATTATTATTTTTTAGACTTATTTTGTTTGATAAAATGTTTTTCTGTCGTAGAGTTTAATTCCAACATCCAGGGATACAGGACCAGTTTTAATAAAGCTGCGTCTAACCACAATATAAATTAGTAATTCAAGCATAATAAATTGCTCTAAATAATTGAGAAAGGGTAAAAGTATTTATGTCAATAAATGTAAAAGTATTTGGAAAAAAAGCCTGTCATAATGTTCTGACGTATTAATTAAAAGTATATTTTACGGTTTATGCAACGTTCTTGAGTATATGAACGCTCAACGTTACGATTATATTTCAATTTTTATAAAATTAATCTTGATAAAGAATCTCCATTGCTAGTTCCGAAACGTTGAGTCTCACTAAACTTTCGTTGCATATTAAGTCTGACTGCTTTTTAATATATATTTATACACAATTTTTCATAAACAAAGATATAACCAATTACATTGTATACAAAATGTAGTGGTCATAAAATTCGAAATTTCCTCATATTCAGTGTATTGCGTCGTGTGCTTTTTTGTAGGAGTTCAGTAAATAAGTAATCTAAATAAAATAAATGTTTTAGGTGGTATTAAATAAATAAATAATGTTCTGGAGAGTATTTCTCGATTAAACAAATTCAGAAATAAAGTGTTAACATGTTGCGATCAGAAATCAACCCAACCTTCATTACTCGAATGAGCCAACGTGGCACCCTGCGTATATATAACAGTGGTAAATGACATATTATATACGGGCTCAGAGTAATTTACGTGTAAATACCGTTTTACACCTTGTTTATGTCCTGCGCTAATAACTCCACTAGCTAAATCTCATCCCAAACAGAACTTGTGTAGAAGACACGTTATGGCCTGGAAAGTTAATGTCCAGTTGGGGGCATTGCAGTTTGGGGAAATGTTACGGATGCAATAAAGTTATTTCATTGCTATTGTGTTTCAGGTTTATCGCACGTAGTATAATTGACATATGGTTTAGAAGGTTAAACACAAACAATAATATCTGAACAGGTAATATTATTGCATTTACTTTACTAGTAAGTAATAGATCACGATACGTTTTCCCAATCTATTATTTGCACTGCTAACCTTAAACGATTAGTTATGTAGTTAATTCGCACACATTATTATGTTCTGTTCATTTCTGTTTATATACGGTCGCTTAGCCGGTTCTGATGTAAAGCAGCCTCGGGCGTGGTCAGGGGTAGAGTGGGTAAACGAACTGCCCTGAAACACACGTATACCGCTGGTTAGAGCAGACGGAGGGTTCGAGAACTAGTGTAACGACTTCGTTCTCCTCGACGTCTGTTCGGAAGTCCGGGTTTGTGGAAGAACCTATATGACTGTCGAGGCTACACCGTCCTTTCGGATTGGACATTAAGCCGTTTGTCCCAATGGTACATTTCGAAATGAGTGGACTACGTGCCGGTACCGGGTTTTCCCTCCTCTCTTCTGTTTATACTTCATCCTCATCCTACACCACTCATCGTCTCGAATAGCCTTAGTGCATTCAAATGAGACGTTAAGCAATACAAATCGGTCACTCGAAGTGAGAAAACGTACATTTGGAACCGTACGTTTAGATGGAGAGCTAGTCGAGAATAACCGTTATCAAGAACACTGCAAAGAAACGTATTGTAATCAGAACGGATATAAAGAAGGGTAAAATAAATGTACAAATATATTATTTAAATATTTCTCCTTTAATTACAAACTAACTGATTAGTAATTATCAATGTGAGAATCTTCAAAGCAGTCTATCATTCGAGACAACTAATTGGAAGGCTTTAGTCACATTTAAGTATTGTGTAGCATTTTTAAAAATATGAAACAATATTTATATTTTTTTCGTGCTTAGTTTCCAATCTACTTTAAATATCTTCTAGTGTAGTCAGTAAGCATTTTACTTAAACAATAATTTTCTTAGAAATCAATCGGGAATATAAATATCCACGGTCGTTTATTATCAACTTTACAATGTTTAAAGTCAAACAAATTATCACAAATTTGTTTATAGCAGCTTTCATTAAATCCAAATCCATCAACATCGATCTATATTTTAACTGTTGATCTTCTGACCTATCTGATAAATGTCATCTCACAAATGTTATCTCACACTCGTTCGCCCTATTATTACATATGGCCTTCGAGCATGGCACCCTACAACTGCTGCCAATATAGCCAAACTGGCATGTTTAAAAAATAGAGTGAGTAAAATCATTACCAGCAAGGGTGAACGAAGTGCCACAGTAAGAAGACAACAGTGTAACCTGCCATCTCTGGAATTGTATTTTAAACAAATAGATGTATTGTACATAAAAAAATGCTTTAACAATCTAGTCCACACATGTCCATTCAAGCGACTACAGTTGCGCTATAGGAGTGTCCAGAGAAACGAGGGTGTAACGCTATCCCCCCCTTTTGCAAGGACATCTGCTTACCAATGTGGTTTCTTTTACAGAGTTGTTAGTCTCTGGAACCATTACCAGCGCCTGTAAGAGCCTACATCAGTCCCAAAATTCAACACTTTAGTCACAGCAACGTTTTAAATAACTGATGCTCTCCTAACATGGTGATTACTGTTTGAGATTGTTGCATCTACGTAAATCAAATCTTTTAATACCTTAGCTTCATTTTCAAGACATCACTCACCAATAATTGCGCACAATAATTAATAACTCTGTTTCACATTCTCAGTTCTGTCAATGTATAGTACTCTGACTGTCTTCAATCAATTTAGTTTTTCTTTCACAACTCTTGAGTATTTGCAACTATCTTTACAAACTTGGCTTAGACCTAGCATTCTTCTTGGTTCTGACTGGACATGATGGTTCTTCACAATGTTCTCATCTCATTCATCTAAATTAAATGCTAATTTGTTATTATTGTATCTCAAATTTTCATTACTCATTCATTTAGATTTAAACCTAGTGTATTGTAGTTTTATTGTATAGAAAGCAAGCTAAGCCATTCTGCCATGGAGCTAACTAGCTCCTTTTAGCTTGCTTAATAAATATCTGTACTCTGCTAATATAGGTGTGTATATGTCATCTACCACGTTATGTGCTCTTGGTTTACCTGTGCTGTATATGGTGTGTTACAATTTATATGATGTTTATTTGTAAAGTTTGGAATTTGTTGATATAATAATAATAATAATATAAAATAATGTTTTTTTTTTCATAAATCTAACTGAAGTCTCTGATATGCTGTGTATTTTACTTGCAACTGTTTATACAATAAACACTGTATCGTATGCTACATATTAACGTAGTCATTATAAACAGTATCCATGCTAAAAATTGGATTATACAGAGAAACGTGTTTGTTCCCTTGACACATTCTATTTTAAGCGTTAACCTGGCACCTCCACCAAAATCATGAATTCTAAACTGTAAGCCATGAAACATGAATATTTCTAAAACATTTGTCCTGTATTCATACTGAGGACTTCTAACAGTAGCTGTAATATTAAAACACTTGACATTCATTGGTTGTCCGAGAAGCTCTAGCCCCCTCCCCCCCCCCAACCTTGCCCCACACCTCACACAAGTGCGAAAGTGCTTTTTATGAATGGTAGTTTTCGTTGCAAAATGAAGAAACGTTGTAAATTATTTCCGTCGCACGTTCATGTCGCGTATACTTGCCACTAAGAGCCTATTTTATTATTCACTCTGGTATCTCTTCGTTCACTCTGTAAGTTCTTCAGATTATCTCCTTATATTTATGTCACACAGGGGTGTGGAAAGTCGAGGCACGTACGATGGTGGCTGATAGAAATTAGACGTTTCAATTTATTTGGACGATCGGTTGCTGTAGGGAGTCATTTATCATAGTTGTGAGGTTACGTTGGGTTCATTTAGGGTGTGTTCTCCAATGATCTGTGTAAGCGTTAACTTTGTCGACGGGCAGAGTTAAATTCTACTGATATTAACAACAAGAATCAGACAGATACTTTTTTTTAAGCTTACACTCTACTTACGTTATGCGTAGAGAATTGATGATTGAAGTATTTTGTTATGGATACATAATCGCAATTCCACAAGTTTTAAAAACACGGCAAAGTAATAACTTAGTAAAACTTAGGTTAACCCGTAGCTATTAAATTTGACTTTTAACATTTTAACATTTTTTTTCCATTGATTTTGAATTATTTCAATTCCTTATTGGTATAAGAAAACCCCTTCATAACGTTTTTGAGATAGGCAACTTGAATTATTCAATTCACTGCAACGCACCAACATTGAGATTTCATAACGCTGCAAAATGTTTTATTTGAGAATCAAGTACTAAAACATTAGTTTGAAAATGCTTCTTATACCCATATATAGCCCTACAAAACAAGAAGCCTGCCTTAACAACACTTTTTTAAATTCACTGATGTTCATATTGTTGGGGCAATTATGATGAATAACAGTGCTAACTCATAAAAAAGAGTAGTAAAGGCCTTCTTGTGTAGTAAGGGAGTATTATAGTAATATGTTGCTATCAGCAAGCACGGGTATGGGCGACTCAGAATCCAGAGTAAACCTGATTGTAACAAATTGTCGAAGAAAAATATCACAAAAATGTTATCTTGTATTGAAATATCTTGGTTGAGATGCCGAGTACATAAAAATTAAACAATATTCTGCATTAAGGTTACCTCTTGATGGAGGTGCCGATTTGTAGAGGCTATGACGCCAAGGGTCAAACAAAACATTCTGAGCCATCCTTGTTGAAGGGCGATTTTAATAAAAATGCAAACCAATCAAAGGTGTCGGTTTTTATCGTAAGACGAGACACACGCAGGTGGACGGCCAGAAATATGTTTCATATTGGGCAGATTCGCTCATAAATCTATCTGCTAGTTGTTGTTGATAACCGCGTATTCTTATTTCTGATTCATGGATTTGTTTGAGCTAAGTAGGACTGCAAAGACTTCCTTGAGAAAACCAGTTTTGTACCCTATTCGTGATGTGTATGTCAACACGTGTCTCCTACTAATGGCCGATTAAATATTCGCAGGATTTTAAAAGTTAAAGTTGGTAGTTGCTCTGAGTTAACTGGAATTGTAATTATGTGCATAAATTAAAAAGTTCACTTCTGTTTTTGATAGTCAATGATTTTTATATGAAAAAAAACGTTTTTAACAAGTTTGTATAGAGGTGAGAACATTGTGTCCATCGTTCAGCTAGTTGACTTGTTAAAGCAAGGTTTCCAGGCCCTGGCGAGCACTATGCTGAGAGCCAACTTTAGGACCAGTTTGTCATTTAGTATTTATGAAGCTCGTAGTGGCGGTAAAATGATGAGGCACAAATCACAATCTGCTATCACATAAAACGTAAGAGCCAGGACGCTATTTGAGAAAGTTTACAACAGAGCGCGGCTGGTGGCTGAGAAATGAACTATCTATTGTGGAGTAAACTTTGGTAATGAGAAATAGGAAAGTGGTCTAAAGTTAAACTTTGTTTTTACCTTTTGACATCAGTGGAAACAAAAATGGTAGTTAAACACTATCTACACATAAAATAGACAGCTGTTATAAATTTTATGTTCTAGTGTAGGACATAATATTTTTTTTAAACGACAAGCATATAATAAAGCAATAACTCCTTGACGAGTGCAAGATAAATGCATGTAATTTTTCATCAATTCACTTATGTGTGATAAGATTGATTAAATTGTTGAAAAATAAGATTTAATGTAGAAAACCTTATATTAATATTTCATATTTTGTTCTGTGACATAAAATAAGATCAAAGTTTGTATTTTCCACTGAAGGGCTTAGAATCGTAGTCGAAGAACCCACAATTTTCCCTTTCTGTAGATAATTTGATTTTAAGTTGAAAGTTATTCATTTAATGCTGCTTTATCTGTTTGTATTAGAATAGCAATTGCTTTCATTACATATGACCCTAAATATCAATTTCGGATTTTTTAAAAATACATCAGCCTAAAATACCCTTTCAAAACGGTTGGTCTATTTTGCATGTTAACAAATTCATGTCATGTATATGCATGTTAAATTATATGGGTTGGTCCAAAATTGTTGCTATATTTGACCATGTTGAAACTCAATATCTTGAATGTGGGTAATACAGAAATTCTCCTAACTAAAAAAAAGGTGGATTGGTCCATTTTGCAACAGAGCCTCTCAATTGTTTATCATACCTTATTTTAATTGTTTACTTCATTTTTTTAACAAATGTTACATATTGTTTACATGTAGCATGTAAAAATTTAAATGAAAGGAAATTATTATTATTCTGTGTCGCAATCTAGATAACAATACAGAGCTTTGTTTAAAAAATAAATGTATTCTACTACACTATTCTAACAATTTGAAAAATTATAAAAATATATAACTTATTAATTTTTAACAAACAAAATATAAATAAAAAATATGAAAACCCAATCTGAAATCACTAGAGTGAACACCTGGTCCTATTCTAAACATAAACGCTTCAGGTAAAGTAGCATAGTAAGTATCTTCTACTCAGAAATAAGTATGTTTGAGAAAGATATATTTGTTTGGTTTTGAACAATAAAAAACACAATGTAAAATTTCAAATGTGCATTGGTCATTTGCGAGAGACTTAAAAAAACGAAATCTAGAAACTCTAATAGTTTTCCTAGAAAGTTTGTAGAAAGAATAATTCAAAAAGTTGGAATTGGTTAAAAAACGAAATATTGGACAAGTGTCAAAAGCAACCCCAGTTTTGTAAAAGGACAACCAAGTAACTCGGTCGCACGAGTAAAAATAAGTCACTTCTCGAATATTTTCTAACTTCAGCACACTCTTGATAACAATATCTACAAAACTCGGGGCATACATTCGAAGATAAATTGCTCTTTAGATAAAGCAAGAAACGCCAAGTATAAATCAATATTAAAACACATTTATTTTCAACCCTACAATTTCATTAATACTATAAATGTATATTTTAAATCTTTTCGATAGCGTCACATTGCAGTTTTGCCAAGATTGGAAAAATTACATTTTCAACTGTCATATGATGTTTTAAACTAATAGTTCGTGCTGGCTTATATAAATACTTCAATTTAATGTATTTAACTTATTTCCTTTCAAAAGTACTTGCACCATTATTGCTTTAATGACCATGCAAAATTTTATTTACACCCTCCCAGAATGAATGTTCCTACATCAGCCGAAATGTATGTCTCGTCAATGCCTAAATCCTCCATATTACAACATTTTTTATATTCTTTTCACATTTCATGAAAGACACCTCGAAAAAACCGTACTGGATAACGTGTCTGGGTGTATTAGTGCACAGAGCCTTGACTAACGGGCACCAAGATTGCGCTGCCAAACAAAAATGTTATCGTTTGTCTGTAATTCTGGAGCAAATGAAAAAGCTAATAATTTCTTTATTTACAAGGAGCGCTACCTTATGAAATACCGACGCCTGAACCACCCATACCACCCATAGCCCTTCATCGAAGTCAGGCGTTAAATTATTTTTAATTCCCGCTTTTCCCTGAGTCAAACTTCTGAAATAAAAGTAAAAAGTAACAAATTGTGCAATTAAATTTTAATTAGAACTTTGTTAGGCCAATTAAAAAGCAATGTTGCCAAATTGAGTAAATAGATCAGACAAAGCCGGAAACCGACTCACTTTGATTTTAATAGCATACTGCTGAAGTAGAGTTCCAATCAAAGTGGGAAATTTGCTACTTTCGCTTGGCTTAGAGAAAAAAATATATAAGAAGTGATACCTTATAATTAACACTTCACATAACGGAAGCTGACTTTGTAGCAAATTAATGGGTTAGTTAAAAGAAAAATTAATGAACTTCTTGAGACAAGAAAAGCGGCAGTATTAACTTGCCATTTATAATTATTCATAAAAGATTTTTATTTACCATCAGAACTGCTTTTAATTTTATAATTATAAAAAATAGAACTGAAATAAATAATCATGTTTATGAAGTACAGAAAAACGATGTAGCTATGTCACGATTTTAAATATAGATAATATGAAACGAAAAATCTTACTTTAAAACTAATTATTATCTGAATATAATTTTTAAAGATTATCTGGATTTTTTAAAGTAAATTCATCAAGGTATTTTATCATTTTTTTAAATTTACGTTAACATTATATTATTAAAATTACATATTTAGATCAATAAACACATTTCTCTTAAGACCTAAAGCTGCAACAGGTAACGAAATACAGAACATGTTTTGTGCACAGTTGTTGGTGAAGAGATATGAACCCTAACCTGTCTGAAACGAAGAGAGTCTGTACGTAATAAATACTTGAATCTCGCGCAGTTTGATCAAAGTTTAAACTCAAGGTTTACCAGTAATCTGAGATTAGCCTGGAGCAAACATGACGCCTGGTAAAAACATAATGCAGTTTCCAGGTAATGCTTCAGGCAGCTAATCTAAAGATTAAATCATTTTCTGGGACATGGAGTCGCGTTTGATAACAACACCTTCTCGGATTTATGGAGTTAGAGGTAGTCACCTCACATGATTCTCTACTTTACAAACTCCTGTCGTGACCCAATTGTCGATTGCAAAATACACGAGGAACTTTTTGTAAACAGGTTCAATTTTAAAATACGTTACAATTTGTCTCTCTTCTCTAGTAAGAAGTAATCAATGATATTATTATTTACTACAATTCAGAAATTAAAAAAGTCCGCCCAAACCGGGATTCGAACCACGGGTCTCCCACATTCCAGGTGAGGTCTTAACCACTAGACCATCAGGACGGGTACATTTGAATCTCTGAATTGTAGCTGCATTATACATCTGAATGGTTGCAACAGTACTGTAACGAATATCTGTTGCCTTTGAACTGACCACCAATCATTAATTATGTCATTACCTTTACGCAGGTATGAGCGAGGATTTATTTCTCGATTTGGTTAGTCGGGAAACACTCCCGTAGATGTTATTGTTATTATTTACTACAATTCAGAAATAATAAAAAAATGGATGGATGTGGGAGACCCGTGGTTCGAATCCCGGTTGGGGCGGACTTTTTTAATTTCTGAATTGTAGTAAATAATAACAATTACACCTACGGGAGTGTTTCCCGACTAACCAAATCGAGAAACATCATATGCATGTCATATCTCTCAGCTGGACTCTCAAATTTTTGCTTATTGTTTTTGAGAGCAAAGCTCGATTCCATATAAAATTAATTTGCTGTCCGTAAGTCTGGGTGTGAGTCACGTCTCACGATTAAAAACGAATACAACGACCGAATGACAAATTTTTTTTGAATTGCCCTTCAACGAGGTTGATGTGGCAAGGGAAGAGTGGCAAACATGACAAAAAGTTTGAAAATTCATGACCCGGCGCCTCCACCAAATATATTCAAATCATTTTTTTCAATAGCGTATATCCATTATTTGGAGTCTGACCCAAAAATGTGAAACACATTTCACATCCATACGTATGTCTTTACATTTTATAATATGGTATCAAGAATGTATGAGTTACACACACAAAACCTGTAACTTTATATTTTACAAATTTAAAGAATGTTACTATTTTAAACCAAAACTCGTTAACGCCGTTTTGTAGAATAAAAAACATGTGATTGCATTGTATAATTATTAAATTTTTGCACTAATATTTTGTCAAATGAGTCTCCAGAATTATTAAAAATTTACAAAGCTAAGTTTTAAAAACTACGTCGTTTTCCTGTAGTTTTATAAGTACGTACACAAACGCTTGAGCTTTTGAAGCAACTTTATATCAAAGAACTTTTTTAAGTGAAACAAAAACCGTGAAGCGTAAAAATGGCACGAATTAATGTTGAAATCGCTCGAGAACAAACGCCCGACTAAAAAGCAATTTAAAACACAGGCAAAAATGCAAAACCGCGGTGTTGTTTTCATCAGTAGCTACCAGGAGACGGTTGCAATTACCCCCCCCCCCCCCCCCCCCCACTTTACTATCATTCTCCGCTGAACACGAAAACACCATCAAGCAAATTTACGGAGAAAAAAATTGATGAAATACTTTAAAATGTTGTGTACTACAAGCAGTTAGGAAGCATTTTCTTAATTTTTCTGAAGTGGTTGATTATTATTAAACTTTTTTAGGAAACGTTCTTAAGTCTAAAGGACGGTACCTTTTTTTAGCAGAGCTTTAAAAAAACTGTTTAATGTGGAGCACGTCGAAACCTCAGTTCTCTGCTGTGATTGTTTTTGAATAAGTAGTATTATAAGCACGAGTATGAAACGACCCAAATTAGGAGCAAAGCGAATAAATTTCTATATCAAATTTTATGTAACTATAATAATTATTGTGTCAGCATTTATATAATTAAATTTATTAAGTTGTCCTCCTTTGTAAATTAGTGTTTATAACTGGATAGGATAAATGTTTAAACAAATAAATAAATACATATATATAAAATAAAATATACCTATTGTCAAAAACCCATAAAAATAAAACATGTGTATTAGATTTTAAGTCTCTTTTGTGCAGGTGTCGAGTTAATAGAGCTGGTCCTTTTTTTGCAAATAATAGTAGGGCCTATATATCTTTAAAATATTATTGTATAAAAATGCTCTTGTGAAACTTTACTTTATTTTGTTATGAAAATTGTATATTGTAATCATATTGCCATTTATTGCCGCTTAGGCTTGATCAAAGCACTAGCTAAGAACGCCATATAGGCAGTTACTTCGAAGGCCCCCATCTCATCGAATCCAACCAAGGCGGTGATGGGATGATCTATAATTGATTAGGCGGAAGTACTCGTTACGTAAACTTCCACCACATCAACCTCTTGTACTAACAGCAACTGTTAATATGAGAAGAGGTTTAATGGTTTCCCATGGCATGCGTAACATGGCAACAAGGATATCATACGATCTGTTTGTTTACGAAAAGTAACTTTTAAGACCCTGCGCGGGGATGGTATTTTATATCACTCGTTGAAGGATAATAATTGAGACTCGTATTAATAGCAACCCTTTGACATTTTACGGATAATGTTTATTTGTTTACATCTAAAATGGAAAAAAAAATTAAAGTCACATACATAAATAAATAAAAACATTGTATTTAGAGTCTACCCACTCAGTTTATAACTGATTTTTCAGTGGGACAGTAATCAAATGGACCAACCAAGCCAAACCTGTAGGCCCCGAGCAACGACGTAAATTTTGTGTTGATTTTATCTCGTTTCAGTTCTATTTGAAATATTATTAATTGTATTGTGTCTTCAATAGAGAGCTTTATCTCACTATTTTTACCGGTTAAAATAAATTAAAATAAAATAGACTTCGTACAAAATATTCGTTTTTATACTAAAAAATTACCTAGATTTCACGCAACAAATTTTAAAAAATAACTCGAATAGTAAGAATTTGTAAAAACACGAATTTATTTTGTGGACCTTTTGTAAAGGACTTATACTTGATTCAAACCAATAGCTGTCAAGTTTTAATGATCCGATTCTGGTCACAAATTGATCTGAATGACGATAAAAAACAAAACACTTGGGACTAATTCCTAGTCAGATATTATCAACATGCTGATAATGGTGGTTTTAAAGGTACAATCTCCTGGATTTTTTTTAATTGGTCAACTTTCCTTCAAAATCCACTTAATTGTCCTATTTATCTATATGATAATTCAAGACTATTACTTACTAAATTCGAACGTAGCGAACACTTTATTCATTTTTTAATAGTTTTAATGAAACAAACGAACCTCCTTAAAGTTTATCTTTTTACTATCAACTTTTTGAAAAGGATTTCGACTCAAAATAAAAATGATAACATTTTAAAGTCAAGCGTTACTATTAAAATTATAATCAAAACTAATATTTGTATCGGGTAAACTATAAAAAAAACTGGATGCAAATGAAGTGCTTTCAACCACAGAGATAAAAATGAAGTTAAAGAGGAAAAAAGAGATAGAGAAAAAATGTAATGATGAGTCTTTCGTTTAAAGATATGAAAAATAAATACCTGTTTACGGTCTGCAAGTCAACATAAATTACACGAAAAGAGCCGCTTTCAGACATGTTTATGAAAGCAAGCGTTGCTAAAATGGAAAGTAATTGGAGATAGAAAACGAAAGAGTTTTTTAAAGTACGCAAGGAAAATGTATGAAAAGAAGTTTCTAGCGCATAAATAGGCAATCTTGCCCATTAATATGATGTAGCAGAATTGCCAACAGCTTGTTTGTAACTCAAAACCCTAACGTGCCATTAAATAGAGAGCTGTTATGTGTTTGCAAACAATATTTATGTTTTGTCTTGTTTACTGGTCTTGCGGCTTTATGTCAAACATTAAAAACATATTTAAATATAACAAATATTTAAACGTTTACAAAATTCACATCCAAAGATAAACATATATGTATGTTCTAAGTATGAAAAATAATACAAACTTAAAAAATATCTACAAAATGGTAACCAAGAATGATTTTTTAAATAACAAAATTTTGCGTAATTACAAACAGTGTATTTTGAATTAAAGTCTGATAATTGTTTTATGAAAACTCTACTAGTAGATCACCAAGTTTACAATTAGACTGTGACTTTTGTCGAAACAAAGGTGGTTACGTAATACGACATTAAAATAACCCTATTGAAATATATTTGTATGGAAAGTGTCAAGTTTTATCAGATCATTCACTCAACTCAATACATAAAAGTAAAACAAATAGCTAGTCATTCCAAGACATGACATAATCGAACTAGTTGTTTTATGTCTTCCAGTTCAAAACAGAAAGCAAAAGCTTAAACTAAATATATCATTAAGTAGTAAGTAGAGTTTGATTGTGTATTTAAAATAAACTTAAAACTTTTTAAGATTATTTTAAGATTAAGAAAAAATTAAAATGTATCTAGTGTTCCGGTAATAAAACACAAAACAAGAATAATATTTGACCCGTTTCAAATAAACAATACCAAATAAGAAAATTTTAAACATTACTTTAAACATTGTACCTTAGATCTCATTGCGTTGACTTCTCCACTCCCTTACTGGAGTATGCCCCGAATTTTCGTTAGAAGATTCATACGACATTGCAAAGAAACAAGGGAAACTGTCCAAATATAATAATTAAGTTGACATTTTATATATAGGCCTATACATTACATTTCTAAAATATTTTGGTTGTAAATCTTGCAGAAATCACATGTTTAATGTGCTCTGTCCTCAACAATCAAACATAAAACTCCTTGGCATGACAACATTTTCCTTTCAAAGAAAATCTTCAACCGTTTCAGTATAAGCTCTAGTTTTTCTTCCAGGCCTTTTCAGAGAATTTTTCTTTTAAAATGCTAATTTTCCACTTAGCCTATATAGACACGACTGTTACCCACTGTAATAGTGCGTAACTTCTCGTCTCCTCCGTGCGTTGTGTCTTGAAGATTGAGCCGTAAAGATGCGTGACAGATGCGAAGGCAACTCTAGCTGGATGTTCCTCGCTCGGTCGTGGGGGGCCAGCTTGAGACGGGGGGAAATATTGCCCTGGCGATGTTAGAAATTAATTTAATTTAATTTAATTTCTGCTTCAGCGTTGTATGCATTCTAATGTCAATAATTATTAGAATTTATTGAATTTACATAGTTCTCTCCTAATGTTAATATGTTCTTTAAAAATGTGATCTACGACGTTTTATTTTTTAATTAGTTAAACTTATTAAAATAATTAATAACATATGACTTGGTTATAAAAAAAAAGTTTAAATAGAATGTGGAAAATAACAATAAGTATATATGTTTTCCCTCAAAATCTGGAATAACTTCTCTTAAATGTGTTTTTTAAAAACGAAGAAAATTAATAACCGTTATTTCAAAGCTTATCAATAATCGTGAAGTGTTACTTATTAAAATTGTACAAGTAAGAGCTAATAATTTAAATAGAAAATGGAACATAAATATTATTTCCCTTAATTCTCTTATAAACGTAACTAAAGATAAGTAATGTTTAAATGCTTGTTTTCCTATTGAATACGAATGATTTTATATTTTTAAATTGCAATTTTAGTTCTAAAGTGTCATCAATTTACCTTTTAATATATAACTAACGTTTTATTTATAACTTTTGTGACCGAGAAATGTTAACAATATTATTGGAACCATTGAAACTTTCTAATGTGTCATGATTTGGTTTATTCACTTAAGTCGGTAATATTGTAATAACTGATTTACAAACTAAGAAAATTAAAAATATTTTATTCAAAAACTAATAATACTAAAAGCGAGCGTTAATACTAAAAACAATTTTTAGTAGAGTGTTTCAATAATATTTGTTAGTAGCCCTGGACTTTTATAACTGTTGGTTTTACTTCTGAGTCTAATATTAATTTTGTTCACATTCATTCTGTTACTGCATACATTACATTCTGTTACTTTCTTTATTATGTTCAACTTCAATGCATTTATAAATATATGTTCGTGAGCACACTGTAATTGTTTTTATCGGCGTGCTGCACTTTTTGTTCGGATGATGATGCTGTCAATAATTTAGAATCACGAAAAATAAACAGGTGTTTTGACATGACCCCAATCTCGCAAGATTTCAATCATGTTAATGGTAGCAATCGAGCCTTGAAGGCAACGAGAGGATTCTTTCATGTTTCCCCCTGGAAATCATCTCCTGTATCCGAGTGTCTCGTACACAATAAAACCACATAAACGTATTAACTCACATCGGAAATGAAACTTGGTCGTTATTGAACAAGTTGTGAACAGCTGTGCTGACTTAACGTCGTTTAAAAAGTTAATCAAAGTGTAACTGTTTTCAAGTGCTAAGCTTTTTCTCAAAGTTGTGTTATTCCCACCACAGGAAAGGCCGGATATTGCTTATATTTTTCATCCACCCTACAACATATTTAATTTATTTGAGGAAATGAAACCATCAACGTTCTTTGAATATTTACTAGGCACTTACATCGAGATATTAACATTGAACACATTTAAGAAATAAAAAACGATTTTTCATGTTTATAAACACACAATTTGCTTACTTTATGTGACGAAAAACTAGCAAAAATTTACAGGTTCATGCAAACCAACGATTAAAACATGCTTGTAAACGTGAGTACCCAGTATTGTGAGCGAAGCTACTTCATTTAGAAAAACATTCAAATACATATTCTCCAACTTTAAAATGTCATTTGTGGAGGTGAAAAGTACAAACAAATTCTATTTTACAAAGACTAGCTTTGTCTCCTGGTTTCAAGAGTCATTGCAAAATTTCGATATTACTTTTCCAACAGCAATGTCAACAAAAACGCAAGCCAATCAGGGGTCATGTACGGTTTACGCACAGACAGACGCACAGACGGGAAGAAAGGTAGTGTATATAGTCCACTCGCTCTTTCTCTGAAAAATTTAACTTTTAACCCTGTCTTCAATTAAGTACGTTATCTAATATCAAATAAATGTAATTTTATAAAAACAGACCATTATAAGATTTGTAGTGTTTGCATTAATATAAACATACTGTAGTCAAGATATCGTGCTACATTAAATGCAGCAAACACACACATCTCGTAAACAAGTGGAAAAAGTTATTTCCCCTTTGTAAATCAGTTTTTGGAGGGTGATTCTGTAAGATCCACGTTAAATATGATAATAAATCATTCTCCACCATGTTAAATCATACGGTAGCGTTAAATTTTAATTTACTAGTTCTTAGAGAATCTCCTTGCTGGATAGGAAAGACGTTAAATAAAAAAATAAATATAATGTTTATTAGTAATAAAAAGCGCAAAGTGTTATTTAGAGTTAACCATCAGTTATGAAAAACTGATTATAGTGGGGTTTAAAATCAAAGCGACGAAGAAATGTAAGTCCAACCGATGCGAGGTGTGAGCGATAAAAATAGAGACGACGGAAAAAGCAATCAGGGTTGACAGTGCAACACGGCCGCGAATAAGCCATGAATAACAAGCGCCGCCAATATCTTGGTTTTAATATGTGCTGTGCGCTTGCTGAGAGCTCAAGTCACGCGGTAAACTGGAGGACTCACATGATCACTTAGTCCACAATCGAGAGTTACTTGTTTGGGGAATGAACTGAGTTGCAATTGGAAGAGTTGTTGGTCTGCATTCTACTAAAACCAGCTAATATAAATACACAAAAAAAAACATAATAGAGGACGCGGACAAAAGAGAGGGTGCAGTGCAACTATCGGCACATAGGCGTACTAATAGCTTGTAAACAGAGCGCGCCAATTATCTTGGTTAATATGTCGGTGGCATGTGGCGCTTGCTGGAGCATGTAGGTCAGATGGCGGTAGAGGGAGTGGGAGGGTACTCACATGATCACTTGCACATACCGGAGAGATTACTTGTTGGTGAGAGAAGCTGAGGTGTAATTAGAGTTGTTGGTTCTTCTTCTATAACAGCCAAGTATAATAACAATAACATAGGGTATGCAAATAATGTATGCAATAAATATCAACACGCATAGGTACGGGAGAGTCAAAAATAGGGAGTGGTGTTATCGTTATACGGGAGAGTCAAAAATAGGGAGTGGTGTTATCGTTATTATAGCTCTGTGGTCGGCAGTGTACAAGTAAGCACTTCAAATCGGCACACATTTTGATTTTTTTCTTTCAACTGACGCATGGTAACCAAGGTAAACTATGGCCTACCACAGTTGATGGTAGCAAAGATTAACCTGATGGTAGTGGCCTAGCTTGTTCATAACAATCAAAATGGCCGAACATGCACAAACCGGAAGTACACGATCGTGGACGTGCTGTGCCATTATAAGGCTAGACAGATCCTCTCCATCAGCTCCTGGTATTATGTTAAGAGTATTATATTTGCATATTACATGATATTTGAACACAATATACCAAAAATGCAGAGTGACAAAAGATATCTGCTCTATAGTGAGTACCTGTCACCAAAATATATTCTTAAATAAAAATTTAAATACCATTGCCAGCATTCAGGTGGAGCGCCAAGTATATAGATTCCTCAATTCAAGGGGCGTAAGCCCGCCCAAGGGTCACCAACATGTTGACCATTCTGTAAGGCATGTAAAAATCGGATCCAATACGAGGTCGGTACGGTTGTTATAGAGAGAGTATCACACGATAACAGAGTAGAGTATACCCACATTGGAAGCAAAACTTATGTATTGTAGAGCTACATTAAATATATTAAAATAAATAATAAATTCGTATATTTAGAGTTACCCATCAGTCATATTTACTAATTCGGGGGACAGTCACAAAGCGACCAAACCAACACTGTAGGCCGCGCCATCGACGAGTGAGCGTACCAAACAAATCGATTTTTAAAGAAATATAACAATCAGTGGTTGACAGTCGAACCACCACGGATTAACGCATAATCAACAAGGACGTCAAACACTTTAAATTATTATGTGCCTCGTTCTAGATGCTCCAAAGTCAACGTTTTACAATTCCCTATATATTAAATATGACTTCGCCAAATCAGATGTTAAAAAATTTCTGATTTCAGCGTGAATCGAACCCTGGACCTTCGGCGTTGGAAGCAGAGATGCTAATCACAAGACCAACGAGCTTAAATGCTCGTGTTATGTACATGCGTGGAAATATTGGTGGAGGTTCCGGGTTCAAAACTTTTCCATTTCGGAGTTTACTTTGATCCGTCATTCTTACAATCGGGGTCAAAAAACATTCTATATCATCCTTGTTCAAGGGTAATGTCAACCAAAGAAACGCATGCCAAAAGAAGGACATGTGCCGTTTTTATTTTGAGACGTGACTCCTGCACAGATGGACGGTCAGTAAAGTGGTGCTTTTATGGAAGCTTCGCTGTATAATTACATATTTAATCTGAAATCACTGTGTACGTAATTTTGTACTTTTATGTCGTTTGTATGATTTAAATATTGTACTTTTTATATTTTACATGTTTGAGATTTTTGAAATCTTTTGTTACGTAAAAAAATATTTTTAATATGCAAACACCTATACGACGCGGGTGTTCGCATGTTATGCCACTGATTGCTTTATTTCCTATTAAAAATATCGATCTTTGTTGGTTATCGCTCACTCGTCGATTGCGTCGGGGCCTAAAGGGTTGGCTTGGTTGCTTTGATTTAAAGTCCCCCACTGAAAATCAGTTATTAAACTGAGTGGGTAGACTCTAAACACAATATATTTATTTATTTTATCTAAACGTGCGCAAAACCAAAACCCGCTTTGACAATTTACTCTTATTTGTTTTTATAATTTATAAGACAATATAAGAAGAGCACTCTATGTTAAAAAAACAATTCTTCCAACGTTTTGGTTTTCGTTTTGTGTGAGGTTTTAAAAGCTCTTACACTTTTTATAGAAGACCCATTAGGGAAGGTTTATAGACGTAATACAATATTTGTCTGTGCTTTTATTCCTTGATTTTTCGTTAGTTTTTTAATGAAAAATAGATAAAAATACGTGCTCGCACATTGGAAGTTAATAACAGAATCTTTCAGAAGTTTCTTATGCCCCTTAAATGACCGGAAAATTAAGTTAAGCTTTTTTCGACAAAAACTTGGGTGAGTAGTTGGACAACAACATTTTGAAATGAACGAAGTTTATATCGTTACCATTTTGCTACACATAAAGCAACATTTTTTTGTCGTTTATCATATCGAGGATCTGTGCTGATAAAAGAATAAAACTAAAGATGTTATACTCAATTTCAGAGCTTAAATGTCGTCTGATGGTCTAGTGGTTAGACGCTGGGATGCGGAGATCGTGGTCGATTTAATTTAATGTAGTAAAAAAAATAAAACTAAAGTGTGTTCAATTAGTTTCGTTCGTTTAGAGTCTCGTTATCATATTTTAGTGCAGGAATACATTTCAAAGTCTTTTTTCACCTTTTACGATAACCTCTCTCTTCCATTTGGCAAAGTATTTTTAAATTTTTATTTCAATCACAGACTTTTCTTCGCAAGTCCTAAAAGTCATTACTAAATTTTAATTTTTGGCCGATGCTCACATATTTTATGTGACCAAACGGACCGAATGAGAAAATGAAATCATAAACGAGGATAAAGAATCACTTTTTGAGTATGCACAAAAACGCTTTCTTGATAGATTAAAAAAATGTATTGCATTAATTACAAAAACACTCACTGAACTTTAACCTGGGTTATTTACTAAGAATTTTGCGATATTTCGGAGATTTCGTCACCTTCTTCAAGCATCGTTCATGCACGACTGTTTTTGAAATATATATTTCCCTTTTTAATTTGCTACAATTCAGATTAAAAAAGTCCGCCTTAACCGGGATTCGAACCACGGGCCTCCCACATTCCAGTCTAGTGGTTAAGACGTTCACCTGGAATGTGGGGGACCCGTGGTTGGAATCCCGGTTGTGTTGGACTTTTTTAATTTCAGAATAATTTAAGTAAATAATTACAATTACACCTACGGGAGTGTTTCCCGACTAACCAAATCGAGAAATATGTTTCCGGGTGAATGAGTTGTGATACTTAAAAAAAATAAATTGCATTAATGTTATACATCACGACATAGCCAACATTCGAAACAAAGTGTTTAGTCATATGTTTCTGATCAGGTGTTATATATGGTGACGAAATACAACGTCTAATACGCTCTCTTGCGTTTGTTGTATACCCACTAGGCGTTGTTGGTGCGTATTTCACACGGATGGTTTAATGAGGGCACTCGCCGCTTTCAATCCACCAGTTCTAACTTCACGCTGCATCGGTTTTCAATACCAACGCGGAGCGACGAACGCTATTTCACATTCCCGTGATTAAAACCATGAAGGGGAGAGATTTTTTGTTTTTTCAATTTCGAGAAAGATAAATTGAAACCCACGAGGTTTTAATTGCGTATTGAGTTACTTCTTAGTATAGGGAAAGGGTGTTTTATTTTTCGATTTGCAAATAGTGATGTAATACGAGGATATACGAAGGCGCGGATTTGATTGGATGTTTGTGGACAGTGGAAATGTTAGGGAAATTGTAAAGGGTATCAGATAATGCATGTTTATTGTCTAGTTTAAAAAAGTGAAATCTGAACGAATTTTCTGTAATGAAAGAAATAAATCATCTGGTAATGTTTGTTTTAACATGAAAATGCGTGAGGTAAAACAAATATACGTCACGTTCATACACAATCAAAATATCACATAACTGACATTGTTTTATTTCGGCTCAATATTATTACGTTACACCTAACTTATCCCCTTTCAATGGTTCGAATCAGTAACAACACCTGTAAATAAAAAAAAATGCGTGTATATTTTGAAATGATTATTTAATACAGAAGGACATTTTCTTTGTAGTCAAGAACTGTAAAAACAAAAAACATAATATTAAACAAATACAAAATAAAGCTATGATATATTTTAATGCCATGAATTGGAAACATTATAAAATCATGACCCGGCACCTCCACCAAACAAAAACCGATTTTATAACTTGGGGGGAAATTATAACAAAATCAATTTTTTAAATATACCTTATTGATGCAATATTAACGAACCATTTCTATACAATATGTTATATATAATTCTATAATAGTAAGCATAAAAGTTAGAGTAGAAAACAAACTATTAAATCAAATGAATGATTGAATAAGAATAAAATTAAGACTAATATTTTAGATCATAATTGTATAGACCTATATGCATTAAGAATGATTAACAAGTTTATCTTGAAAAATTAAAGTGTAAACAAGTAAACATCAAAACTACTACCATATGTTAAATATCTTACAAGCTGAATTAGAATATGTACAAAATGTGTGAACATGTAACACTATAATATGATTACATCTCATGTATATGCATTTGTGTAAAGTATGCAAGGATAAAATAAAGAGTCAAAATTATGTTTATAATTCAATCATCACTCTTATCGATCGAACTTTTTGTCATCCAAGCAGAGAGTCTTTTTGCCAGCGTTCGAACTCAAATATAAACATTGAAACAATACATATCATAACTCGATGATCGCGCATCTCTAAATCCATTAGACAAGCACCAGTATAAAACACCAATATCTCGTCAAGACCATCCCCTTTATAAATCTTTTGTATACTTTCTGTGCTACTACCCCGTTAAGAACCTAAAGTGAGGTTTTTGTCCGTCGTTTTTATTCCACAGCTAGGGGGGTTTAGGTCCATCTTTTAACGCCCTGCATAGAAGAATTTCTCACAGATTTCACCCATTCTGTTGGGAGTAGAGTCGTCTTTTGTTATTCCGCCCCGTTTTGCTTTATTTCTTGACGAGTATGCTTTCCCTTGTGTGCGAGTTGCAAGGGACCTCAGGCCTCGGCTGGTGGAGCTATAGTGATTGCCGACCGCCTTGGTTGGCTTTTGTTGGGGCAGGGGTGGAAAAACTGAAATAACAAGCTCGGGAAGAAGTGCTTTTGTTTTAAACGGTCATTTTCTGCTGTAAGTGGTGTTTAAAGTAATATTTTTCTACTGTAACACTTGTACCAAATGTTAGTTCAACTGACTTGTCAATTAGATAGTAAATTTGCAAGATCTTTAAACGTGTTTAGATGTGTATATTTTCAAGACATCGTTCTATAAATTTTATTTTTCATGTCTGATAATATGCTAGATATAATTTTGTAATGCATTAAAAAAATGTTAACTAGAGAAAATATTATGCATTAAAAATAGCTCAATTTGCTAGATTATTTTGGAGACCCTTTTTGTTAATCTTACAAATAAATTTATCTACAAAATAAAAGTGAATGTTTATTAAGATTTTATGTCTACAAAAAAACGGTCTTTTTCTCGAGAATATACGAAACGGAATGATAAAGGGGATAACACCTTCTTAAAATGTCAATTACAAAATTGTGTTTAAATTATGTTTTAGTTTTCTTAAAAAAGACTTGATATATTTATAAAGTATTCAATGAAAAATTCGTTATTATTTATCTTTAAATATTTAGTTACAAGTTAAACATTAGTTAAAGAAATAAATACTGGTAAAATTACTCATTTTGTGTATTTTTTAAACATTTTGTTAATTAAATGCGGAATTTCCGCAATTAAAGTGTAAGTACTTTTGGAACAATAAATGTTATAGCTAGCTGGTTTGACTCCATTTTCAGATATTCGTTGTTAAAATTAATTAATTTATATTAACAAAAATTAAGTGGAAAGAATACTAACAATATTGGTACATTAGTTTGTTTTAACTTTCTTATTATTAAATTATTGTCAACATAATTCAACATTATTATAAATTGAAGAATAACTCGCTATGATAGTTTCTTATCTGAGTGCGATAATCGTGTATAGATAAGTTCCCAAAGTGTACTGACTTAAAACACTTCAATTCGTTGGTAAGCTGTACTAAGTTTCGATACCCCTGCTATCATAATGTTTCTTTGTTGTGCTCTGAAAGCGAACCAAACTTAAGAAGCAAGCAAGCTTTCATACAAATGACAAGATATGATAGCCTCTGATGGATGGCGAGATAGAAGCCTGGCTTATGGAAAGCAGAGACGAATCCAGATGAGGTTGACTTATGAACTTAAACAAACATCTATCTCAGTAAGATGAGAGAGATCTGGGTTGCAACAAGGGTTATTGTCATCGGTATTGTACGTAATCTCAAGCTGTTCATCTGGGAATGTGTGTTGGTTTAGGTCAGCGGAATAGAGGTATTCAAGACGCTAAGAAGCAATAAAATAAATAGAATATATCAACAATAGTTCATACTCTATGGGGAATTCAAAAACTGTGTCTTGGTTTAATCATTTATATTTCCTTCACAACGAGTATTAACTCACGATTGCCAAGTTACTATAGTTCAAACACTTAAAACATACGCGTATGGAATTTTAAAAGTAATAAAAAAATATCACACAAACATTTAATTATAGAACAAGTATTATAAACATAACAAAACACATTAAAAATTAAAAAATCTTACAATAAGTTTTAGGTAAAAAAAGTTTTTTGATGATAATTTTTTAATAAAACGAACACAGCGAAATATATCGCAAAATAATGATTTCTTTAATATTTAAGGGCTATGAATACATCAAATTTGAAATAAATGTCATTGATGGATTAGGAAAACACACATAAATATTTAAATAATAATTAAAAATAAACTCATGTTATAAAAACGAAACTTATGAAAAATGTGATAAGACAGATTGGTATTGATGAATCTATATAAAGACCCCCTCGGAAGGCTAACAAAATGTTATTGTTGTGATCTAGTGCACGTACCATCTTCTCTGTTTATTTTATTTTATTGGAATTTCGGTTGGTAAAAATGGGCGAACGAATATTAATAAGTGATATTTACGCTTTGAAAATAAGCTATGACTTCCAACTGTATTTAAAATATATTTTTCTTCACACTTGTACGCCAAAGGCAACTGCTACACACAACTGGACTCAGTTAAGGAACACATTTAACAAACGTGCTTGTTCTCAGAATATCTCTCATAGGTAAACATCCGGTTGTCAGTGTGGCTCTTTTAGTTTTAGGTGACTGACGATAGTGTTTAAATATTTATGAGTAAAACTGAAGTTAAATTTAATCTTAATATTCACAAATGACCGAGGAGTACAATGAACAAACCTCCAGTAATGATTTCCGGTACCGACATTGATACGAATCCATGAAGGTGAATGTTTGTGATAAAGCTACATGTGAAGTTGTTTTTACTCAAAGCACATTTAAGATTTTTCACTTTAATAAGAAAACAATAAAATTTAAATTTTAAAACGTGTCTAAAAATAATTTTAAACTTTTTTTTCGGTAAATTCGATAACGCCCTATCTAAAACTGCACACGACGGAATTATAAGTTTCTGAAGTATATTCTCCGCTTGATTTACAAACTTGACCGGAATTGACTTTTAATTTAGATTGTTTTTCGTCGGAATATTCGCCTGGGCGCTTACAACTACCCCAGCAGCAGCAGCTGACGACGGGTGGCAATTATTCCGGTAGGCGGTTATTCCGCTAGCATCTGCGGTGGCTCGGTGACGCGGTCGGTCACGAACACTTTTAATTAACTAACAGAAGAAAAACTACGGGATAAAGAAAGGGAATTTATATTAGAAGTTGAATACATGCGAAATTAAAGTTTAGAAAAAGATAGAAGGTGGGGTATCGTGAAATTATATTTTGGGACAAGAATATTAAAATGTTGATAACGATATTTAGATTAATTCCTTAAAACAAATTCAAAATTGGATGTACTTACAATGCATGAATTTTGTAACCATAAAAATAATAACAACATTGTGTATTTCATGATAACTATGTGTTTAATTAATTAGAAAAAATACATTGCTCGTAATACATTCTTTGATTTTACACTTGAGTTTTAATCTCTTGTGATTGTAGCACAATAATGGATGATTGTTATTTCGTTTGACTTTTTTGTGGTGAAAATACGGTGTATTCTTTTTAAAGAATAAAAACTAGCATGTTAAACAATTAGTGTTATCCTAAACCTCCATGATATCTACCAGTCTTGAAATTTTTATAATAATATCCTAAACGTATTTTGCAACAATACAATAAACACAGTAATTATTTTATATATTCATAAAATTACATTCAAATTGACCCTTAAATAAAATAAATCAATGATGATTATAATTATCACTATGAATTTATCAAGTAATCTAATAAACTATAGAGAAGATTAAAAGTATACCTTTAAAAGATGTAAATACAACATAAGAATATTTGTAAACCTTCCAGAAAATGATATTCCTGTTTGCTTACAGTGAAAATTTAAATGTCAATTGCAAGTTATATTGGAGGTTTGTATTTTCAACAATCAAATGAAAACTTGTTTGTTACAAATTACTATATAATTATTATTTACTGTTTATAGAAATTAAATTTAGAGAGAATACTGACATAAATGAATAAAACATGGTAAACTCGCGATCCACTTACACATTTAGCATTTCACATTTGAACAATCCGTCAGTATCTCCTTCCCTGTCTAAACCACACTTCAGAACGCTAGACCTTACATCTCACAACATTCTGCCCTATTATTTTATCAAGTGCGTTTACTCTGTTCTACAAATATTTATCCAGCGTCTACTCGAGTTAACAAATAAACTATGTTTAAAAATGAAGAGTGTTTTCACCCCTACATCAAATACTCATCTATGTGTTAGGTTGCCTCCTTCGACATCCTATCTGATACAAGGCGAAGGCGGGAATGTGTGTGATAAAAGTGGCCTGGAGAAAGAGACTGCAAGGGAGACAGAGAGAGAATGACAGAGAAAGAGATTGGGAATGAGAAGTAGTTATTGGGATAGGGGAAGAAAGATGGAGAGGAGGGAGGTAAAGTGATTGAGAGATTGTGAGATGGAGAGATGGAAAGATAGAAAGATGGAGAGATTGAAAGATGGAAAGATGGAAAGATGGAAAGATGGAAAGATGGAAAGATGGAAAGATGGAAAGATGGAAAGATGGAAAGATGGAAAGATGGAAAGATGGAAAGATGGAAAGATGGAAAGATGGAAAAATGGAGAGATAAAGAAATTGTGAGAGAAGGGGGGGGGGATTCAGAGATAAAAAAAAATAGACTGAGAGATAGACAGAAACAAAATGTGAAAGTTGTAGAGAAAAAGAGGAATGTAGAAAAGGAGGAAGCAAGAGGAAGAGAAGTGAGGATGAGATGAGAGAAAGCGGAGACCTATGAATTTAACTAGGTACGACATTGCACAAGGAAAGAGAAGTCGGAAAGATAGGGAAACAGATTTCCCTAAAGTTTTCTCCCTAGAGGCGAGCTCAAGTTTCTTAAATATTCCACAAAAGGACATGAATTATCTAAAAGTTGAAAGCTTTGAATGTTGTATTGCGCTTTTGTGGGTGTATTTGCTGTCGGCTGCCGCAATAAACAGTGTCCTTGTGTCTCCCACCAGAGCCCGAAGTCCTTAGAACTAGCCTTTGATGGCTAGAGTTATATTTCCGGTGACCTTATATATGGCGTTTAGTTCAGAGTGTTATGTCTCAAGTTTTAGGACTAATCTCTTAGAAAGTAGTATTTTGGTACTTATTTATGCAACTCATTTCAATGTAAAGCGCTATTAAATAAATAAATAAATAAATAACTTGTATTTATAGTCTACCCACTCAGTTATATAACTGATTTTCAGTGGGGGACAATGTTACACGTCCTAGATTGACTAAAAGACGGGTTTGGACCAAATGTGTTATTTAGTTCACTGTTAACACAAGATCAATTTTGAAACAATAAAATTACTATTTCAACAGTAATAATAATATAATTGAGAATAATAAGTGGTTGACAGTATTCTGAAAGGTTATGAGCTGTTGATATTTTATAAACTCAAGATCACCAAATGTTCATAAATATTATGTTTGTAAGGTTTTTTATTTTATTTTACATGCTCATGAAATACGTTCTTTATATTATAGGCTCTCATGATAAGTTCAGATTTTGGGTATATTTATTTATTTCATAATCCTTCGCCTGAGATATTTCACTTGTTGAATTGAATTCTGTAATCCTTAACTACGTCTTATTAATTACCCGGTTTCGTGCCATGAACTTAAAATTTGACTTTTAAACCTAAACTCTTAACCCTAACCCTAAGCTATGAGATTAAAATCTAAGTCACCAGTAGCTTATTCGGTAAAAAAGTCCTCATTAAAACGCAAAGTCAATTATTTACAATATAAAATAAAGATATTACATATTTCCCGGTTAGTTGTATAGCTGCATAATGTATGTACCTGTAAAATTGCCACTACATAACACGCAAACTAGTAGCATTGGCTTGATATAACTAAAGAGATAAAGAGACTCGTTTTTGTGACAAAAAACAACTACTTTAACATAAAGCTTAATATAAACAGTTTACACAATGGCAACGTTTTTTATTCATTAATTTGAGTTAATGTAGCCCTTATAATGAAGCTAATGGTAAGAAGCTTTGCGTGAACACCAGTTTTCCGTTAAAAACTCCAAGAAAACATATTTGTTGCATACTAAAAAAGCAGTTTAACGTTACTTTCCCATTATGAAGAAATTTACTCTGTTTCTAAAACTTAATGTGGCAGATTTAGATGTAAAAAGAAAATGGAAATCTCATGTCCCTTGCTAAAAGGGTACGGGAAACAGTCTGGGAATGTACATTTATATATTCTTACTTCTCATGATCCTTTAGAAAGTTTGGGGTATAAAGTTTTAAATAAAATTCACGGGGAAGAATAGAGAAGAATAATATAAAGACATAGGATGCACAACAAAGCGTGGCTAGGATCGCCGTACACGGGCGACGCTAGCGCTGCTGTCAACAACAGCGGAGGCGGCGGGAACTGAACATGACAGGCGGGGAAGGTTAGAACAAACGCGCAAAGACGTCGGGATGGTGAATAATAACGAAACAGACAAAGAGCGACTTAACTTAGTTTAAACTCTTATTAAAGGGTTGGACGAGGGTGGGGGAAGTAGGGGAGGGGTGGGGGGAGGGAGCGTGCGCGTGAACGGCATAGAAATGTGTGTAAACGAGCACAACAGAGTTTGAGTTTTATTTGCAATCAGATGCGGAACGAAAGAAGAAAAATACGCGGGAAGGGAAAGCTTGACTAAGAACGATTTCTCTTGTAAAAGAAAACAAAATGGTGTAGTTATAACTGACATTGTAAGGGGACTAAAGTTAAGGATTTGTATTCGTTATGTATTTAATAATGTTTATAAATAGGAATATCACGATGGGCATTATTGCCGTTGAACAAGATTGGTTGTGTGTTTTAACAGTAAAAAAACTTGTAATTGAATGAAAAAATATAATTTGAATTATAAAAAAAAATAGATTTAAACGTGAATACAACTTAAAAAGAAACACTCAATATACAATACAATCCAAGGTCACTTTTCAATACAAATTATCATTTCACTTTTAGTATCACCATCGTCCAAATTTCACAGGTCTCGGGATAAAATATACATTCAGAAAGAATTGATTTAAATCCAAAAAATGACTTATTCAACTATTCTGCAAATAAAACGTTTAATTTGAAGCACCCTAGCAATAAAACACATGATATTTTGTATTAAAATGCCCTCCCCCCTCCTCCCCCCCCCCCCCAATCCATAAAATCATAATTTGTAACTGAGTGCAAATATAATTAATAATTACATTATACAGCCAATATAAATCAATACAGAACATAAATATTCAACGTGACTACTTCATAGTTTACATTTTCTTTTTAAAAAGTATTCTTTTAATCAGTGTCTAATATAATTAAAGTACGGGCATGAAAATTAACAAGCAATATCATCGTACAGCTTGTGAGGCAATTAGTTGTAACTGTAATACGTTACATGCACATACTCATTAGTGTTATAACTAATAACTACCTAATGATGTATTATTTCATATTTTGTATAAAAACACGAGATATTTTTAGTTGTGTTAGTTCTGTACATCGGTAACTAATTGGAAATTGCAAAAATTTTTAGTGCAATATGCACAATAGAGTGAGAAAGACTATAGATTTTACACAAGCCACTCATTAAGGTGATCATAAAATATTATATCAACATGCACAACACAAAAGTAATGGCCAAATTATGTATCGTATTTTATATACTAATTAAGCATGAACTAAATAATGAATTGTAAAAATTACGAGTACGCTAAAAAATGTCAATGAAAGTGACCCTTTAAAACGTTCTGTATTATATTTTTGTAAATAAGAAACATCTCTGCAATGAAAGTATTTCATTATAATAATTGTAATCATTACCAATTTTTTTAAATTTATAATGTCGTTGGTGTATTTTTTAAATGCATTGTTTAAAAAACTGACATTTTAATAAACTCTGTTAAGCAAATTATAAGATGCAAAATTTAAATTATATTTTTGTATCTGTCAAGTCCTGATCTGATACACGTATAATAATAAACTTTATTTAACTACTATTCTATCTTATTGTGCAAGTGAGTGCTGACATTAGCATTCGCATCAATAGCGAATTATTTACAACTATTTTCTAATACTCTGTTTCTTCTATTCACAGGTAAGTTTGTCCTCTAGTCTGATGTAAAGATGGTAACGTGGGAGATCCAGGACCTTGTAAGTAAATAAGTTTATACATATACACACACTTTCATCTTTAATTTCTAATACATTACTTTGAATTGAAACTGTTAATAATAATGATAAATTGTATTATGTGAATAAAAGTTCTACGGATTTGCTTTACTAATGCAATAAGGTGCATTAATGATTGAGTTCTTAATCACATTTTCTTCATTGTTCATGTTCGTCTTAATTAAATCAAAGTTAATTAAAGCTTGATGTCAGTAACACAAGTTAAAGGTTTTATTATAAAAGATTATAGAGGAAATTGCATCTTTAATAAGAAGTATGTTCAAAACAATAATTTGAAAAATTAAACCGTTGAATGTTTGAAAATATAATAATTAATTATTATCAGGAAAACAGATAATACAATTTTCCTATTTATCGGTTTGTTTCTTTAAATACTATTTCGTGTGCTGCAGAATCTTATTTGAAGAGATTATTTTATATTGAAGATCCATAAGGTTAATTATTTTCAACTATCTTTGTGGTGGGGTTATTTGATTTCGATTTAATAATGAAATGTTTTTGACTTGCGTCGTACAAAGAGTCTTTAACTTTACAATCACCAAATGAAAAGATCATGCTTTATCTTGACATGTTCACGTACAACCTCTCCCTTAACAAAAGGGTTCCTTTTTGCTCTTACTGTATATAATTACTTTTCCATTTTTATTCCATCACTCTTAAAAATACCCCAATATCTTCTATCAAAACGTCTTCCATCAACTCAAAACCCACCCTGTATTTCCAAAAACACCCTTAACCCTTTCAAGTGATTATCTCTCTAAATTCATCTCACTAAATCAATTTAAAAGTAATTAATTTCCATTAAAAATACCTCCGACGAATGTTTTGTTTAATGACATTATATTACCTTCTCCGATCTCGCTCACTTAATAATGTAAGTCGGCGTAAGTCCCCGCTGACAGGGCGTAGCGCTCGCAGTGACAAATAGTCAGCGCTGCGAGCGGGAGCGAAGACTCGGGAAGATGGGAGAGTATTTGTTCAGCCGGGATGAATTGTAGTCGAATACTGTTTGCAGAGCGTACTGTAGGAAGGGAATTGCTGTGGAACTAGAATCAAAGATGAGGGGATTGTGTGTTGGTTTGGTGATAGGACCTACTCTTGAGAAATAAGGGAGTTTTAATCGGAGATTTGGGAAAAAGAGATTTGTAAGGAAAACACTTGTTGGGTATTTTCTTAGTTATTCCAAATCTACAAACAATTAAGTACTTTTCATTTATAAATCAGTTTTTATAACTGAATGGATAAACGGTAAGAAATAAAGAGGTAGAGGGGCATTATAAAACGCGAATTAATTCTAGAATATGACGAAATAAATGGAATGAGTATAGGCAATATTCTAGAAGACCGGCCTTAAAACCCACGCCATACGTTTCGAACCCCTTAGTTAAATTAGCGTAACACGGGTACGGGAGTATTCTAAACAGGAATCAAAGCTTATTGTTATTATACTTCTTTTATTCCAGCGTTCTTTTCCCCTGGAAGAAGTGTTTCGTTAATAGACATTCCAACTTTGTGTTTGATAAGCTATGTCCCTTAACCTCCAGGACCACTACAATTATCCTAAAAAATAATAATAATAATAATAATAATAATAATAATAATAATAATAATAATAATAATAATATTAATAATAATAACGCACAGTTATAAATAATTACAAAATTATATTACGACCGCACAGTTATAACAGACCAAACGATACATCACAACAGACCGGATTTAATAATAATTGACAAGAAGAAACAAGAAACTACCCTTATCGACGTTGCTATCCCAATGTGCCATAACGTCGAGACCACGTGGAAGAAAAAAATTGACAAGTATAGTGAACTTGCAATTGAGATCAAGAAGATGTGGAAACAGAAAAAGGTAAATACAATCCCATTCATTATATCAGCCAACGGCATCATACCGAAGAAGCTACATGAAAGCATTAAACAACTAGATCTTCAACCCAATGTATACATCGAGACTCAAAAGGCAGTAATACTCAACACGTGTAGAATAGTTCGTAAATTTCTAAACTAAGAATGATACTTCGAGATTACGAGACAGCTTCCATCCTGACATGGTTTTCGTGGTTTCCCATAGTCCGAAGAGCAAATGCTAGGATGGCGACGAGAAATCGGCCACGACCGTACACAGCAGAAAGAAAACATCATCTACAAACAATATTACAATTTATAAATGACTTATTTTAGTTAGAGTTAAGACAAAAGTAATAATGTATGTAATAGGTACACATGGAAGTACTTGACGTAAGTCCGTACAACATGTTAGCTCCGGTTTTAACCGAGTTTGTATGAAATACATCCAATAAAATAATAATAATAATAATAATAATAATAATAATAATAATAATAATAATAATAATAATAATAATAATAATAATAAACCTTTATTTGGTATTTGCTGACAAAGGTTTTACCTTTTATCAAAGAATAATAAACGAGTTAAATTAAACTTAGAAGAAAAAAGTAAATCAATTAAAGCAGGTTGACGATATAATTGGTTGATAAAAATACGTACTCACAATCGCAAAACACATCATTATGTCTTCCCGTAATCTATTGATAGAAAAAATCTTCTTGCATCATACACCAAACAAAATATTTAAAAGTAAGAACGGACTACAAAGTGATGCATCAGGAGAGCTTCGCTTCCTAACATTACCGAAAACCCAACTTCCTTCCCCGGAATTTCGATCGAGTCTCAAGAATTCACGCAGGATTCCGACTCAATGGACTAATTAAAGAGTTGTCGAAAGTTGGTGATGTTATAGTCGTTTGTTCTTCGTTGCCGTTAATGAGATCCTGACATTTTGAAGGGGGTTACTTAACTTGAATAATTACTAAATACACTTAGAAGAGCAGCAAGGAGTGTGTGCGTCTGCTTGGGTAATTAGATTTAAAACTTCGACAACCCGGGGATTATATTCCAGGAAATTATTATTGCCGTAATTAATTAAAGTTTTAAATAATCAACGAATTCGTGACAGGAAATTCTTTTTAGGAATGAAAAGTTCATGGGAAATACAATTGAATTTTAGGAAACAATTCTTCCCTATATGCATCACTCATATGCCTATGTCCAATTGTGTGTGTTTCATACCAACATAAACAGAACATGACCCCCGATTGACATGTATGTTGTTTACATTGACGTAAAACATGGATTAATACATAGAATTTTTAGATGACTATCAGGTAAGGGGGCTTGACTACCCCCAATCCACCACCCACCCACACAAATGTGGAATTACACATCCAGCAAAAAGAGTTGAACGTTGTAAAAAAAGTTTTTAATAACGCAAAGCTTCGCTCCCGTATTTGTTATCCTTTTTTTTACAAACAATTAAACGTCATTAGTATTTAATGAACGAATCTCAAAACAACACATTTTTACGAAATATCTTGATAGTGTCACGACTGACCTTCCTTCCCATGTTGTATGAGCCGTAGCAATCACAGCTTTAACATTATTTTTTATAATTTTTTATCGTTATTCCAGCGCAAGGAATAACTTATGAATCATTTATATTTTATCGTTGGGATATGTCACTCACCGCTCACACTAATAACACTCAAGCACAAAATAAAATATTTTACAAAGGTAAGGGTTGGATTTTAATAAGCCAATAAAAAAACAGTCATCCAATTGAATAACCCCATTTTAAACCGCGTTGTTACATGCCGTGTTTTAACAACATTACACATGCAAATCATCTGACCTGAATTGTGTGTTAGCAAAACAACATTTTTGTGAGTGATATTATTTGATGGTATAACCTAAAAACTTAGGACATTACGGTATGTGCAACTCAAAAATTGAATGTGTATGCCGTTATCATGTAGGTGCGAAAATAAATACTTTCCTAATTAAAAAACAAATTGTTATGCTAGTTTTATCAATGTGGCATTTTTTAAAACAACACATTTAATTGTATTCCTAAACTGCGTAAATTATGTGAATCAAATTAAATTTGTCTTCTAAAATAAGATTAAATTTTCGTGTAAAAAAGGACTTCAGAATCGAACAACTTGATGAACTACCTCATTAATAAGTAACTGTTAACTGTTATGGTTGACATGCTAAGTAAAGGATAAACCTCAAGTACTAATTAGTAAAACCCCTTCTATGTGTTGACTTAGTTAATGACGCCATTGTTTAAAACTTATCACTTTTCACCACGTCAGAGGAAAGTTTTTTTCTCATCTCTATTTCCCCTTAGAAAACTTCTAATTAGTCATTTTATATCTTCCCTAGTATAATCATAACCTATAATCAAAACTCATTTTAATTACCTACGTCTAGTATTATAACAACTTGAATAATAATGATCGTGTTCAAACTCCCTCACATCTTTTGCAGCATCCGGAAAATGTGCTGATTCACCTAATTATTTCTGAATTAAAATTCCCCCTCCTGATAATACTAGTTTAATGGTACAGCACGGAAGTATAAAGTTTTTGTGCATGTTACTTTAATTGACCTTATTCCCGCGAGATATCGGGTCGCACGAGGCTAGGACCACGTGAGCGTAATACATATGTTGGCTATAATCACGGTCCACTTGATCTGTTTTACATGCAGCACGGCCACTGTGATTCCTCACCTTCACAATATTGTATAGGGGGATCGAAAGTAGGCAAACTAGAAGTAAATTAAAGGGGGGTATAGTAAGCTTCGCCTTAAGCTTAGAATTATGCAATTTACGAAAATGTAAATACTTAATGCAAATCAGAAGTTTAAAAAATCAATCCCGATCGGGGTTTGCCTACCTGGAATGTGGAAGACTCGGGTTCGAACCCCGATCGGGATGGATTTTTTTAACTTCTGAATTGTATTAAATATTAACAATATCCACTTTTTTTCCTCTACTAACCAAATCGAGAAATTACGAAGATGTGTTCTTGTTTACATATACAATACCGGGTCTGAAACCCTCAAATGTAAGATGATTGTATTACCAGGAGAAAAAACGCGTTTTGGGATGTTGGCAGAGTGGGTTGTGGCTTGTGAGGCATTGAGAATGTAGAGTTGACAGACATTCTGTCGTGATGTAAGTACAATGTCATTACATTGTACAAGTACATGAGATGAGATTCGTTAAATTCCAAGCTCGGTGCTTTTCGTTAAGATCGCCGGCCATGACTGTTGGTGTATTGTCAGAAAATATAATGTTCAGGTATTGGGGGTCGAAAGGTTTCCTTGGGGGGGGGGGGGAGTAGTCAGCAATGACACGGAGGTCACCTGAAGCAGAAGAAATTGAGAAGTATGATTAGAGAGAAATGATTCAAATAAACCTCAGTTGTACGTCAACAATGTCACATGGCCACAATAAAAACAATCAAGTATAATTATATTTTGGAAAAATTGAGGTTTAAATTCAATTAATAACTACGAGAGTTTTGTCAATAAGAGTTGATCCTTGTATAGAAATTAAACCTTTAGCACATTCATTGAACTTTCAAGGTGATAGCAAATCATCTAGACATTTCGAATATAAAAGTACTAATATTAGCTAATTTACATTCTTCTCTAAAAATTGTGTCGAAAATATATTAAGGTAGAGTGACGATAAGAATAACCTAATTTACTTTTAAGGTATGCTGCTACAAAGTGAAAAAAATTCATTTACCAGAATTACCGAGTATTTTAAATTGAATCAAATACGCAAAAAACAACGACACAACACACATACGGAAATTATGAAATCTTCATCATCTTGCGTACTTGATACGCAAGACTAGGAACAAATCATTAACATTGATGTCGATATTTTTATGCTTTAGTTGGTTAGTTCTTGTTAAAGACTTCTTTTTCTTTGAAACTAAATTGACTCATGTGTTTATATTGAATGTGTTATAAACATGTTCTCTACAAAAGTATAAATTGCTAGTAAATAATCATCGTCATACAGAACTTAAAATTGCAGACATAATTATCTCGATTTCAAATACACCGTCAAACAATTGTAACTGTCTGGTCTGACGAGTTCAAAAAGACATTCTTAAAGATTTAAATGAATGATTCCCAAAAGTACAGTAAGTACACAGTATACTGTGAGTCTACAGAGAATAATAGCCACTTAAAATAGTTGCTTGATACCCTTTGTTTTATTCTCGTTGTATGCAAATGCAAACTCCAACAGTGCATATTTCAGCCGGCATCCAGCCTCCACTCCAGCTTATTAAGTCTTCTGAACATGCATGCCGTTATATACACAACGCATCAACTTTTAATGTTGTCGTATATTCACATGTCCGACACAAAAGGTGCTGCTTTCAGCTGAGGGTGTCAATTTCTCGAAGTACTGATGCATGCAGGTGGCGTTTACTCAATGGGGTAACTGTCGGGGGAAGTTATTGTTGTTACACACTTCGGAGTAGAGACAAAAGAAAATGGTGGAGGGGTTATGGTAGTGTGCTAGATCTGCGATCAAATACTAGACGATATTCTGGAGCATTTGCAGTATATCCAAGTCGAATGTGACAAGTTTTAGTGCATTTATGTAAAATTTCACGTATTCTCTTAACATGCAAAAGAAACTCAAGAACTTGGCATGATAATTACATTTTACCGTTTTTTACTAACTATAATATAGCATACATTAACTGATAGAATGTTGTTGATTTTTTGATTTTTTAAATCGTACAGCATGAAACTAAATCAACAAAACATGTAGCAAAACAGAAAACAGATTTTACCAGTTTAAAAAAAAGTGTTATCCCATTTTTGTTTCCTTATTGTGCCGTTAAAAAAAACAGCAACCTACAAATTTTAGTAATCTACAATGTTGCAATGTTACAATGTGCTACAATGTTGGAAATTTTCATAAATATTAAGAGAACTGGCTAAATTTATTTAACCCACGTCACTCATATGTGCATTTGAATGTCTCACAATAATCTATAATCTTTATTTTTTAACTTTTTTAGAAAAAATAACTACGTTAAGTATTGGCAATCGCGAACAAGAAGCGAATGTTATAAAATATGGGTTAAATTAAAACTTGAATTATTTTTTATTTGGGAAGTAAATTTTGTGATATAACTTTTAGAGTTTTGGTGGAGGTGCCGGGTAGGAAGACGATTTTATTAATCCTTGTAAATGTTTTTCATTTTATTGTCTTTTAAATAGATACAAAAACTAATTTGTTTATGTTTTGTTATATTTTTTACTGTTTGAGATTATTTACCGTCTATCCTATTCAGTTTAAAAAAATAACAAATGAGGACAATAACATTAAGTTCAACAATGCAATTAAGTGCTCGTAGTAATAAACACAATAGTATTCAATACAAATATACTTTAACAACGTATTTAATCGTTTACCCATAACCAAACGAAAAGATTGACCACACGAATGCGTTAAATCATATTTAATATTTATGTCAGTAATAAGATATTATATAAACTCTAGAAAATGGGTCTAGCTTCTTTCTATTTTTTGCGTTTTTATTTTAAATATACGGACTTTTTGCAATCTTCAATTATGGGAAACTCTATTTATTGATAACATTGCTAAAATTATCTTTACAATTGACTGCCACATTGCAACTTATTTAGTTTTTTGTCCAGAATACTTTATTTATTCAGTCTTTTATTATAAATTGCAAGTTGTTTATGTTGCGTGTTCAAGAAATTAAATCAATGTTTATAGTTGAGACAATGTTTGATATGAAATGTTGAAAAATGGGTTGTTAAAAGTGGGTATCATGTAAATCTCGTAGTACATTTCCAAATTCAGTCTTAAAGTCTCCCGACCATTGTTTGAACGAGCTAAGCTAATATTTAGAATAAACCAAAATATTAATGATCTGCGATCTCTTTCGAATGAAACGCGTAGACTTTGTCTCCTAGGAATACTCCGAGTCGTAAGCCGAGCGTTAGCATGCGAGATGCCAGGAGCCTTAAGGGCCACAAAGCGACCTGAAAATCCCGGCAAGATGTCGGGATATAATTGTACCCATGTCGCTTTAAGCCTGACTCGCATATTTCCCTTGTTACGTTTGTTTTACGCCGAGAGATCGACTGTCTTAAGACGACATTGATTTCTTGAGTGGAAGGGGGAGGGGGAGGGGTGAAGTGGGGTACAGGGTGGTTGCGCTGATCAAGGTTAATGCAACCACATTCGAATTATTTATTAAATATAAGCGAAAATTATCTGAATGATGGGAGAGAAACTTTTAACATATCACAAACTTTCTTTCCTAACATTTTTCATACGTTTTTAAGGAAAAATATATATTTTTTGCCAATACTTTTGTGCATTTTGTTTTATTTCATCGATATATATTAGAATGTGATATTGGACCAACGAATAATTGTTGCGTCAATCGTCATATAAGATAAATTCAAGACTTTGTATATATTTATTTATAATATGTATTTATTTACTTTTAATTCTGTGTCTACATTATTTTTTGCTATAAATTAGAGAACAGTTCAGGAAAGCCGCAAACTACATAAATCTTAGCACCAAATGTTTCACACATTTTCACTTATCCAATATTTCCGTTTCGGTGCCAAAAACATCGAATAGAAAATACATATTAAATTTTAGCTTTGCACTAAAATAAAAGTAAATCATTTTCATAAGAATAAAGATATAATTTAAGTCGCGTTCAAAACTTTTTTACTTACTGGTATGTAATTGCGATTCGTTACCGCAATTCTAACAGATTTTTAGAATTCAAACCGATTTTGACTGATTGACTTTAAAAACGCGTAGGCCTAACTACGGGAGGAAATGTGCTCGTTAAGTTTAAGCATGTAAGCATGTCGGAAAGCAAAACCCACAGAAAATATAATTTGATACTAGAAGAGTAAGAAAATCTCGGTATAGATGGTACGATTATGTGAAATAATACGTTTGGTCTAGGCGAGCCGAAAGGACTGGGTCGGGGTTGACAAGGTGGTGGGGGGAGTGTCACGGAGAGGGAGGGCGGGGGGGAAATTGAGAAAACTAGTGAAACGAAAGGAGAGTGATAGGGGAAGAGGAGAAGAAGATGAGATTCTGAGATTGGCACTGCGGTTATTCCCGTGTTATTAGTTCAAACATTCACGCACCCCAGTAGATGCTGGGTTTATTCAGAGAAATATATTTCAGTTCTTTAAGGATACATTTAAACGTGGATACGTACATTTTTCTCTACAAAAACTCTCCTATTTAGTATCGTTATAATAATTATTTTTCGTGGGAAGCCTGACCAGAGTGCAAAAAATGCAATGCACTCCCCTCTTCAGGTATCTAACTAGGTATATTTGAATTAGGACATTTGTCAAGGGATGTCTGAGAGCTGATTAAGAGGACTCCATCCCTTGCATTTGCATTACGACTAAGGAAAACCACGGAAGGGATTGCCGGTATCGACGGGATTCGAACCTGGGACCTCCCGAATCAGAGTCGCGCGCTTAACGCTCGAGCCAACACTGTCGGTATTAACTATCATGCATAACTGAATGGTATAAATTTATAACATGCATTTGATTGTGTAGCTAAAAACTTAATGTCGTAGTTACGAAAACAATTAACGGCTTTAATTGCATTAAAATCCACAATTTTGAAAATGAGATCGATCAAACAGTACATCAAATTTAACAAGTTATTTTAATTTTGTCTGTTGTCACCTGTATAATTATTACGGAGATTTTTGCAACTGCTAGAAAATTGCATGATAAATAAATACATCATCAAAATATTACACATCTACACTAAATGCACATCCATGTAAGGTCCTTGGTGTAAGCTATGTAGTTTATTACATTTTCTTAGAATACATTATGATTGTATTTTAGAAACTGTAACAATTATAAAAAACAAGCAAGCGATCGTTGATAAACTTTAAATTTAAGAAATATAAAGTGTAGCTAGAATTTCGTCGTATTCAGAACAAAATTATGCAAATGTATGTAAAACAAACTGTTAATTTATCACACATTTTAAAAAATCAGTTTTTTCTCTTAAAAACTTTTTTACATTTTGTTGTTTCATACTTTATGAAATTAGTTTGCGAGAGCTAAAATATGTACGGATATTTTGTCACTAATTTTTGGCAACTCTCAAAAAGGAATAGAAAATAAAATAACGTACAAAGTTAATACATTTTTACGCTGAGTACTGACTGCATCAAGTTAAACTATTTGCAAGCTAAAAGTTCGTGTTCGGAACTTTGTTTTCTAAGCTAGGCCAGACTGGTTCTCATCTTCTTTACATAGTTCACTTCAAAGACAAATTTTAAATAAAGTCACAAGATGTTTGATGTTGGTCGTGATGTTCAACCTCTGGTCGCTTTGTAATAGTTTGTCTGGGAAAGTTGATTACGCTATGAGAAAATCTCTTACTAACACTCTTGATGTGTCATGTCAAATTGTTTCGAATAATAAAAAAAGGTCTTTTTCTCATTCAAATAACTAATTATTTCGGTGGGTGCAATTTAAAGGGACTTATATCCTCCGAAAATCATTAATTTTTACACATATTCTATACCATATTTATTAAACTAAAATTAAAAATTAAAAATAAAATCCAATTGTTATTTAACACGTCTTTTATTAATTGCACTGTACTAATCTAAAATGGGAATTTAAAATTTATATCATAAAACCATGCGCAAATATTTACTCAAATACCAAAAATGCGCAACCCAAAATTACCTCTTTCATTGATAATCAGCATATTATTATGATTGAATCAAGTGCCTAAATTGCAAAACCGTAAGTATGAGAACAGAGAATACATACAAGTACTTCAATATACTGACGTCTCAAATTGGCTTGCGATTTCTGTTGACATAACCCTTCAACAAGACGTTAAATAAATAAATAAAAGAAAAAAGAAATGATATTACAGAATTTCTTCTCGATTTCATTTCTCTGAAAAGACTCACGTAGGTGTCATTGATTTTACAGACGTTATTCCAGAAATTAAAAAATCCATCTTGAACCGGTTTCAATATCCGCACAAGATGTTATATTTAATTTCTGAATTGATACGGAGATAAAACGTAATATTTAATGTGATCAATTTCGGTCAAGAGAACTGGGATATTATTTTTCCAGTAAAAATTCGTTGAACCTGGCACCTTCACCAAAGTTTTTTTTTATTATTTTCCCTTTGCTTGATTCACTGTCTAAAAATACTAATTATTTTAAATTTTATTATTATCACTAGGTATTGAAAATTTAAAATCGTGTACTATTTGTTTTATTATTCATATATTATAATCTTTTTATGCCATATATCTATACGTTGTATATGTCCTTTAGCTTTGTAATAAATCAACGTGTATTTGTGCGTTCTTCTTAGTCAATCTATTTGTCAAGTAGCTACTTTCTTTTTTGCGAACTCCCTTACCCGAATTTGGTTTAAAACAAAATCCTGATGTAATAACCTGTTTATTTGATGGGACATTTACCGATATTTCACAACGATGACGAAATATCCTATATTCAATTCGATACGAAACGTACTGTAGCGTTTCAAAATAATATTCCTTCTCATACGTTTGTCAAGATACAACATCAAAGATTTCCAAGATACTTCTCTGGTCTAAGTTAAGAGGGAATAATATAAGGGTCACAGTTTCTATAGCTCTGTGGGATTCGGCTGCGAATCTCTGAAGATATTGAAAAGTCAGGTTGGACAATATTACTACAAGGAAGAAGGTAGAGGTCCCTAGGGATGGATGTTAACAGGGTACGGGATGTTTGGATGGAATTCAAACATCTGGGACAAACATAGTGTCCAACCCGACTCGGAATACAGGAGTGAGGGGGAGAGGGGAAGGGGGGCGTCGTCCAGCTCCCGTAGAAAACGTTCTCAAGACCTTTGAAAATAAACCTAATACTAAAATGATTGTACGTTTATGTGACATGTACGCATACCACTCCACATACTACACATATTTTTTCGTTGTTAAGAATAATTTCCGTTTATTTAATATAATGGTTGAAAACAACAACAAAAAATTAATGTCAGAATAACCGGCACCTCCAATATTAATGTAGAAAAAATTGTATTAAAAATTTCCGGCTTTTGAGACCCACTTTCATAATATAATGTCAGTCAGAAAATGAGGTTTAATCTCAATATTCATACTAAAAGCCAAATGTTTTATTTGTGATAGGATTAAGTGGAGAAAATACCTATACTACAAAATAACAGTAGAAGTTTGATAACAGTTTGATAGCTCGCAGATAATTTTCTCCATGGTGCATACTTACGTATTATGTTTTGATCCTTGAAATATACATGTAAAACTGAAGGAATTTCGAATGATATCTACAATTTTGTCATAACTGTACCAAGAGAGACATCACACCTCAGAAACAAGCGATTTACAAAACTTAAGCATGAAAGAACTGGATTTTAAGAAACTTTTAAGAAACTGTAGAGGAGTTCACACATTCAATTTATTGTCACCTTCTTATAAATGCTGTATATTTTATAGTGGATAAATTTAATATATTTGGATGTGAGTAATGTTATAAGTTAGCATATAATGAATGATATTATTTTGAATGTTTGTAATGTGGGTTCTATTCTATTTAATTGTAAAAATGTTTTGATTATCTATTTTTGTTTAAACTTATTTTTTTTATTTTATTTATTTATTTATTTAACGTCTATCCTATTCAGTTATGAAAACTGATTTACAAAGGAGGACAACTAAATAAATCTAATTACATAGATGCAGAAACAACAATAAACTACATTTTCGTAAATATTTGAAATATGCCATGAAATATGCCAAACACATTATTGTTAATTTTTACTACCAACATAAATATAATTTTTTTATGGATATCACACACATTTCTGTGTTTAAGGGCTATGCCCGTTGTGGTACCAATGATTATTCAATAACAATAAATAAATTACTAATAATATGTTTCAAGAGTGTGTCAAAGAAAACCATGAAACAATGAATGGGGTAATCTGGTTTTTGTGTTTTCCGTAAACATGGGTTTATTTGTTTGAACATGCGGGAACGTTGTTCTCAAATGACTTCAGCTGTTGTTTTATTTAATCAAGTTGAGTAATTTGCATTTCACCACTCAGTAATCTCGGCTTTTTATGCAGAGTTTGACCTTTAAAAACATTCTGAAAAGAGTCCTGAAGAATTCTTTAAAAAAATAGAAACGAGTTAAATCATATTTTCTCTGTGCTTGAAAATGAAGTTCACCTCTTCGAGGCGTGTGCTTGTGTTTGTGCGTGTGCGTGTGCGTGTGCGTGCGTGCGTGTACTATGAATCCTAACTGTAAAAGATGTCAAGTGTTGTATAGAAAACACGTTGCACCCCATTAATAACTACACACATGGCCAGTTAAACATAGGAAACGGAAATGAGAAGTGGTGAAATAATCCCACTCATTCTCCCTTCTGCAATCATCTTTATAAGCCATTCCAACCCTACCTACACTCCACGACTAATATAAATGCATATACATACAGAACTCAAAATATAGTTCCCCCATGCCTGCCCATGTCAGCTTCTAGATACTACACAAATAATACCCTGAAAATAAGGCTTTCCCACTGCTCGTTATCCCTATCTTATCTCAAATTATCAGGGAACGATGCTCCCCTACATGTATATCCCTGTATGTACGTCTGTCCGTCTTTTAGTGGATGTGTCACGCCTCATTATGAAAACCAAAAAGTTACTTTGACTGGTATGCTAGTAGGAGAATAAATATAAGATCTTCTCAAGCATATTTCGAAATGTTATTTAAATCAATCCAGAATTTACAAAAATACATCTCAGATGGGTATTGAACCTCGGTCTCCCAATTGCTAATAACCAGACCGGCAATTGGGAGACCGGGGTTCAATACCCCGCTGAGATGGATTTTTTAATTTCTGGATTGATTTAGAAAAAAATCATTTACACCCACGGGAGTGTTTCCCAACTTATGACATTAAAAATATATATTGAAATATGTTGTACATATTTGTTTTTCTTAAGATGTAATCAATTTCAATTTTCACTTCACTTTCTTTCACATGGACAAAAGTAATAAAATAAATAAATTCAGTGCATATTACAATATTGGTTTAACTTAGCTAAAAATGAAAAATTTATTAAGCTTAATTAGATGCTGACAATGTATTTTTTATCATGAATACTAATAAAGATTGACAGAGACACATTTTTACTGCCCTACATACAATTTAAATAAGTTATTGTACTGCTCTAAAGTATGTATAACATAATAAGTTTGAGAGCTAGCACGAAGATTCTGGGGGAGGGGAGAATTTTGAACCTCCACTATTTGTAATTGCAAATTTCGTCTTTCCAACTGGGCCAAGCAACTCCTGCCGGGCCGCGATACATCGTCGTGACGCGATGCGACACGCCACCATCTTGCACATTAGATGTCTTGGTCTTGACATCCTGGCGACGAACATGATTGATACCAGGGCTTTGCATCTCATATTTATGCCCGGGCGCTAATCAGTACAGTGAGTGATGAGCGGTGGTGGGCGAACGATGATCAACTTGGGGAAGGACGGGTGAAATTATACGGCCTACTTTAAGAGGCTGTTACAACTGATGAATTGAATTTCGTACGTAAATACGTTTACTCATTAATTGAAAGACAGAAAAGCAATCTTTTGCGACCCAGCACAAATATTTTTCTGATAACTGTGATTTATAACTTCGCCATTAACACCATATTTTCACTTTCTTTCGCATCTGTTTGATAACGATGAAATGTGAAAGATTCTATCGTGGCAATTTTTTTAATTAATTAAAGTAAATAAATGAAAAATATTTTATTTTTATTTTTTGTTACAGATTCTATTAAATAATTCAATGGCGCCTATACACTGAAAAATAGAGTAAAATAAAGAATGCAATTAAGTTTTTAAATACAAAGCAAGTGCAAAGTGGTGTCCCGTTCTCTCGTCCATGATCTATTGATGTTACTGATCTGTGTGCTAACGAGTTTAGGTAAATTAATTATTTAAATAAAACACACACTCACATGGTTAGCGTATTCCGCAGATCGCAAACCAATGTCGATCCTGTAAATAATTATTGACAAGTCGTTTCCCCTGACTACGCCCAATCCACACAGTTTAAACCACGACTCAAAAGGTACACGTACACACACATGTTTGGAAATCCACGAAATTTATGTTATTTTCCCACGTGAAAGGTGAACTTGTGCTTCTTTGATATCATCATTTATTCGACAAACCTTTGAGTGTCACAAAATGTTGATTTGAGAATTTTCCCGATAAACTCGAACAAGGCAAAAACGCACTTTAAATATATTCTTTGCTTATGCTTGACTTAATTTTTACTCCGTTTTTTGGTTGCTAATTAATTTCTATAAATAATTTTACGTTTTTAAGCAGTCTGATAACGGTATCCTATTAATGGGATAAACAAGTTGAACGCGTTAGCCACCCAGATTTTTTTTTTCAGCCATATTTGTATAATTTATGTAAACCGATGGACGAAGTGAATGGAGGGATGTCCGCTCTGAAAGACAAATTCCAATATGGCCGCCATTCCACGAGCCTAATGATTAAACACGCTGAACATTGTTGGAAGGTATTTGAGTGTCATTTTCAACTAAAATTGAGTTGCCTTTCCATTTGGTAATACTTCTGTGAATGCCAGAATTAAAATATTGAAGTTGTGACATAGTCATAGTGACATAACAATTGATTTATGACCAGATTCAAATAATATAATACAATGGCATGTGTTTTGTACCTAGAACAGGCGACATTTTTTTAATTGATAAATATGACCTATGACATATGACCCTGGGGGTTAGTGCGACTGGTCTAATTTCGCACAAAGATGTGATACTTATTAACTCGACACCTCCGCCAAAATATATCATGGTTGAACTCATTTTATTTTTTAATTCTTCTTCTTCAATGTTATGTTGGTTTGTTCCCTATTTTGGGTATTCAAGTACCCACGCTGGCATGAGTCAAGAATGGGCAACGGTTGATATATTATTTAAACGCATGTCAACATGTCCACGCCTCCTGCTCCTGCTCCTGCTACAGTTTATTGATTTTGTGTGCATTTATGATTAAGATTTATTGATTGTCCACCTTTGTAAATCACTTTATATAACTCAAAAGGATAAATTTTAAATAAATAAATAATAACGATATTTAGGAGAAATAAGAATGAAGTAGTATATCGGAAGGTTGAAAACAGATGCGAAAATATGTTGATTCCTTTGTAAATAATTTGATTTTGTTAATTTGGGCGAAGCCCTAGCCGCCGGAGGCCCTTTCGCCGAAGGTGAAAATAACTTCCACCATACCACAGTTATTTCGTCATGTTTTAACTGCACTCGGACTCTGTAAACGATGTTTTACAGCAACTATCTGCGATCTAAAAATTAAAAAAATGAACGTGAATTAAGTGGCCCATTTTAGAAAACTTTCACCTATTTATTTATGTAATGACGAACCATACAGGCAAACATATTCGTTTTCCCAAGGTGACTGTTGACATGTATAAGTGTATTTGCATATTGACTACGGAAATTCTGGGATTAATCACGTAGTTATACCCCCTGCCCCCCCCCCCCCCGGTTCCTATGCCACTGGAAAAGTACCTAAGTACTGCACTCAAGACGCTGAAGGTGGCACCCAAGCACCATAAAGTAGAGGAGTTTTACATGGAGTAGCTTGGCCCGGAAATGTCATGTAGTAGCATTACTTCTCGGTGAAATGTTGAGAAACATAACTTAGCCTTGCGACTCTTCTCCACCTCTTTACAGAAAGAAACGGAGAAACATTTGAGTATGTGAGTTGTACTCGGGCGCGAGTAACACAATTTCTGAACCGCGCTGCATCGTTTTAAGAATTGCAGACGACCGAGTTGAAAGGAAGTGATGTGAGGGTGCTGTCGAGGGGGGGGGGAGGGGGGGCTAAAAGCCAGGACGCACCCAAGCGTTATGTGAGATGTGGGCGCCCGCCCCTACAGGCCAACATTTAGATTCGAGTTAGATTTGGTTCTCGGTTTTGGTAAAATGCGACGACGTCTTAAAAGGAAATTGGTAGGAGATGAAAATGTGTCTTTTTTTAAATTAACTTATTTGGGTTTTTGTGTATTTTTGTATCAATGCTTTTAAGTGTGTAGGGTATATAGAGTGTTTCCTTAACTGGATTAACATTTGTAATGTCTGAACATTTTATTAGTAGCTGTAATTTTACTAAATTTTTGTACATTTCTGCAAATCTCTCACAATTTTCTCTTTTGTATTTGTATATTGTTGAATAATTAAATTTGGAACAAATAATTAATACATAGCTTAGATTTTGCACCAAAATTGCAATTATTTTTTTGTTCAACCACGATTCAAATCAACAATACGATTTTTATTTTTATTTTGGGATTGAATGACTAGGTACTGGCTGCAGATCTAGAAGTAGTAGGCATATCATCATGTAACAATTAAATAATGCAAAAGATTTTAACACTGTTTAAGAGATTTTAATCTTGGCATTAATACATGTCATAGAAAATAATGTATTCTAGTGCGGTTAATGGAAACGAAGGTACATGTGAAGATTGATTGTAGTCTGCTAAAGACAGATGAACGTAACAGTTTTCAACAAGAACCTATATTTAAGTTCAAAGAATAAAAACGACACTAAATTTATCTGATACAGATAAAAATCTTAACCGTTATCAAGGGTGCGAAGTTCCTGTATATGCACAACAGTTATGACCGTCCGTCCGTCTGTGCGTGTGTCACGTCTCACGATAAATTCCAAACTTGACCTACGATTGGCATACGTTCTTATATTGCTTTGGACGATACAGAATTGTTTTGTTGATGCTAGGGAATTAGGGGTACGGAGCTATCTGAATTAAAAAAGGGGACATTCGCGAACCCGGCGCCTCCACCAAAACATATCAACGCGCGATGCAGTTTCATTTGTGTACCTTTTATCGACAGTCCTTTAGTTTACAGACGGTGTTCGTAATTTTCGATACTTCCTTACCAGTTCTATATTACTGAGATGTAATAATTTTGATGGAATATGGTTAGAACTTGTGTAGAAAGTGACGAGAGTGTAGTCACGTAGTCTCCTTGTTGTGTTGACTGATCTGGTGTAGAAAGTGTAGAGAGTGTAATCACGGAGGTTCCTATCTTATTGGTTTGTTGACTGATCTGGTGTAGAGAGTGTAGAGTGTAGTTACGTATCTCCTTCTTGTGTTGACTGATCTGGTGTAGAAAGTGTAGAGAGTGTAATCACGGAGGTTCCTATCTTATTGGTTTGTTGACTGATCTGGTGTAGAGAGTGTAGAGGTGTAATACGCATCTCTTCTTTGTTTGTTGACTGATCTGGTGTAGAAAGTGTAGAGAGTGTAGTCACGTAGTCTCCTTGTTGTGTTGACTGATCTGGTGTAGAAAGTGTAGAGTGTAATCTGGTGTAGAAAGGTAGAGAGTGTAGTTGACTGCGAAAGGGCCACCACGCACACACAGTACAGGATCAATATAGTAGCATCACCGCAATATGAATATCTGAATACCAAGCAAACCTTCGGGTGATGTATGTAGAATTTAAAACCGTATTGCTATTGTCTCTAGGGGGGTTGGAGGGGTGGGGAGGGGTATCGAGACGTCTTTACGATGATGGAAGGTCTTGGGCGTGATGACGTCAGTAGCTAGGCGTGACTCTAGGGGGGGGGAGATGAGGCTGTGTCTTAAGAGGAAATACTACCACCAATATTTATCCACGAGAAATTAACTGATTTAAGTATATTTTACAGAACGTTAAGCAAAAACTAAAAGTTTGTTGTTGGTCCTACGTAGTATTCGTTGCACTATAGTATGCATTAACATAGAATTGAATTGTATGATCAGTTTGAATTTTAATTATTAATTTTTTAATTAATTCTGTTTTTACAAACTATACTGATCAAAATATTCGAATATTTTTTCATGCAGGATATTTTTCTTAACAATATTTCATATTATATATTACTAATTTTATATATTGAGCAGCGTTTGTAATATAAATAAATCAGATAATTTTTCATGGTTTTAATATCGGCGAAGTCTTCTCTAGAGTAGCTTTTAATGTATTGTGAAAGTTTTTAGAAGTATGTTGGCGGGCCAAGAAAGAGATTTATTATATGAGGTTTCAACATGGATTAGAGTTACACTATATACTTACTATTAACATGTCCAGATAAGGTGTGAATGAAATATTTAAATAGAATATATTTAAGATAGTGTATAAAAATATAATCATAAACTTAATTTACGAAAGTACTACACATCAAGCAATAACCTAGAACCTGTACTTAACATAAAATACTTAAAATCGTTTCCAAAATACAACATAATATAAATGGTTATGACGTGTGCACGAAGCCAGTGTTTTTCCTTAAAATTGAGTTCCAATAATCAGTTTATAACCTTGTTAAAAGAAAAATGGATATGCCATGGGGTAAACTCTTTAACCAGACGAACTGGTGACATGGGGAGATCGGGGTGGCCATTGCTGCGAGTCACATAGGACAAGTTTTTAATAAAAAATTGCCTGCTGAGTTTAATTATGGGGGATATACCCTTTACACCCCCTGTTGTGTGGTGTCTGGAGCCTGCACCACAGCTATTTATTTCAAGATAATCTTGACAGTTTTCCCCAACATATATTCCTGGGAACACCGCTGATACTTACATATTATTACGAAATTTGATTTTGTTATTTAAACTGATTGTGAAAAGAGTAAAAAAGAATGACAAAAAACTACAATGAAAATGTAACAAAAATATATAATGACAACATTAAAATAATACGAAAAAGTAATTTTAAAATATACGTGCAATACAAGTGAGAGCAAATTTGATAAAATAACGAATAAAATTTTTCACTTGTAGATGACGTCGTCTCCATCCGCTTTAAATCAGTTAAGTACCCAATAAAAATCAGTTATCATCTGAGTTTGTCAACTCTAAATTTGACTTTATTTGTTAGTATATGTTATGATTGAAAATGCTTTATCCACCGAAACGTTCCTACCGTATTATAAATTATTAATTACGCATAAAAATGAAATTAGAAAATAAAAGTATGACCAAAATGAAATTTACGTTTAGTTGTGTAAATACATTGTTGGCATTGTCGTTTTTTTTTCAACGTTATAAATAACGGTAGATAAACTATTTATCTGGTTTATCAATATGTTCAAAACACATAATATGATAAATATAACTCATTTGAATGATGTGCGATTAGAGGCAAACAACGTGAATTTAAATATAATACCAAAATCAAAAAATAATGCAAAAACTGAATAATTGGTAATTAAACACATGGTTCCAACATAAGTGTGGTCATTGGTAATGGTTAATCAATATTATTCGTTTTATCTGAATAGTTTCGCTTGATCTTAAGTGAAAAGAAAGGTGTGTTAAACAGATCCTAAAAACAAATCATATTTGGTGGAGGTGCCGGGTAAGAAAAATCTCAAAATATGTGTATGCGTTTTTGCGCTTGGTCAAAATGTAAAAAATAATAACTGATTAATAATCATCGGCTAAATGAATGAAATAAATATGTTTTGATCATAAAATACTGGAACGGGTGAATTATTTCGGAAGCATGAACACTTTTTTGTTGGCGTATCCTATAGATGGTGGTGGTGGCCGATTCTAGTGCGTGTTCTGTCGTTTAATACGGGGGAGGTCTTAGAGTCACGTAGCTTTTACACCCACCATTGCTTTGACATAACTCAGTATTAGTGTGGCTTTTTACTTTTGTCCAGGCCGATCCCCTCTTAGGGTGACCCTAATGAGAATGAATTGTCCCTGGGCAGGACCTAGAATACATCTCGGTATTATCCTCTTCAGCCGGGGTTAGAAGACTGCATGGTCGGCCCGACTCATTAGTACAAGTCTGGAGTGTTAGGGTTCGTAGAACGGTCATCGGCATCGTCTTCGTCTTCGTCTTCGTCTTCGTCTTCGTCTTCGTCTTCGTCTTCGTCTTCGTCTTCGTCTTCGTCTTCGTCTTTGTCTTCTTCATGACAATCACCAATATTTCAACTAACACTCATTAATATAATCATCATTTATTTATAATAATAAAAATATTTCACATATAATCATAGAATTTCTTTAAAGAATATATTTTCAAATACATAAATTTTGATCATGAAAACATAGTTAATTGCTTTTATCAGCTTTTCGTATTGTCATAAAACGCTTGTAACTTTTTTTATTCTTAATGTTTCTGAAAATGACTTGGTGAATAAGTTACTTCCAATAGAATCAGACAACCACTCCACAAAATGATACTCGCACCCCCGCCCGCCTGGCTGCAAGACATGTTACACCCTCACAGCTCACCGCAACCCCTAAGCCAGCGTTGCGGCCAACATGTAGGTTCAAGGCTTTCTACCCCTATTCACTTTAAGCCGCGGCAAGACTGATAAAGCGGGACCCGGCCCGGGACTAGGATCAATTCCCTATCATCTCTGGAAATAAGGGAGTTAAAATCTCTTCGGAGAGTTTAAAATCACCAAAGATCAGAATAAAATTGGATCATTTTATCAAGTCGATGAAATTGATGTGGGTTTTTACACTCGAGACGTTGAGAGGGGTGAGGGTAGTTTACAGTTTCGGCCGCATTTCCATTTGTCTTTAGTTCGAGGGGTGATAATAGGGTGGCTGGTTTTGAGAGTCTTTAACTCACATTACCTCATAATTTGAACTATTATTTGTTTGCAGTTATTATATAACTTAATATTTTGGTTAATGATACAAGTTACCGACTAACCAATAAATGAAATTATCAATTAATGATTCATATGAAATATGTATTACTTTAATTTCTTAACTTTTATATCTCAAACACCATAACTTTTTATTTCTCAATTTCATAATTCGGGAAACACTCCCAGAGGTGTAATTGATTTTATTTAACTTCTGGATTGATTTCCATAAAACTATAACTTTTATTAAAATATTAACAATACAATTTTATTTTTTATTTTCTACACTTATGAATTACAATAAACTATAAAGACTTCAATTTAAATTAAAAGTACACATTTATTAATTTTATTACTGCATCATTGTGTTGAATAATATTATCATTCGTAAATCATTATTGTAAATTCAGTTAGTTATACAAGTAGTCACTATTGTATGTGTAATTAATAATCTGTAAGATTATGTTTTAACTTGTAAGGCATGTATCTCATATTTCATACTTCCGTTATAAAATCTAGTGTTTATTTCTAATTAATTATATAATTAATAAAATGTAATAAAATAATGTTCTTATAGGTTTCGTTATTTGAATGCTCCCTATCAAAACTATTCACAGCTGAGCTAATTTATTCTGACTTCTCTTTACAACTATAATTATAAGCTTATATTACAATACCCGTTTAATTCAGAGTTCACTTCACGTTATAATTGGATCATTATTATCATGGCATACTTGAAATTAGTTGATACTCCAGCTTTATTTGAGTTTAATCTCAAACTGTGAAGTACTAAATCGGTTTAGCGAACTTAATTGATTTCCACGGTACCTGCATAATACCGTCAGCGACACTAAATGAGTGTGTATGTATTCAACTGGGCTCTCGACCTAGTTAATAGTGTGGTGTCGAAGCTGTGTTATTTGGTGTTCTTCTTTTAGCAAACAAACGAATTTAATGTAATTTGAATGGAATTAGGTTTCCAATAGAACAAGGAATTAAAATGTCAAAGTTGATAGCGTACAAATAATGGGTTTTCATTAGTTGCCTTTTTCCGTTTGTGGGTTTAGTTGCGCTCTTAAAAGTGGAACCAAACTGTATTGAATAGATATCGTGTATTTAGTTTCAAATATGTTATTTTTTACAAAACACATAATATAAAATATTTATTTCTCACAGTGATAAATAAATTTGTTTATTTACTAGGCTTTCATTAAATGTAATGGCATGGAAAACAGAAACAAATGATTGGCACACAAGCTTTACAACTTATAAAATAGAACACGCAAACACAATATATTCTCTTTATATTTTAATATTCAATAAATTGATCTAGAAGAGTCTGAATTCCAGTATTTTTACTTTTAGTTAGCATATCAAATGATTTATTTTGGACGATGATTTTTAACTTGTAATATGGAGATATATACATACATTTTTGGGTTGATTGTGTGTAAACAGTGACTTTGGAACCGTCCGAACGATACACATAATAAATTCTACAGTTGTACCGAATTAACCTTGTCGATTCTTGCGTAGCACGCCGATGAATCGTGGTAAGCCATTTGGTCCAAGATCTAAGATCAAATACCAATCCAAGTTTGGATATTTTTACTATCGAAGATTGACGACAGGGTTGGATGGTCGGCTTTGAATTAATATCTTCCACAAAAATCAGTTCTACTACTGATAAGGTAAACATTGAGTTTATATATGTATGTATGTTACATAAATAAAAATAAATTTCGAGAAACGATTTTGGGAAAAAATAAACAGACTTAAAATAGCACCCACTAAAACCACGGAGAATATAAATGCAAAAACAATTCAATTAATTCATAAAACGAAGTATTTTACTAACTTAACTTAAATATTGTATTTGGATTCGTACATGTTTTGGTATTTTATCTGTAGGTATTCTGTTCCATCTCACATAACTTCAATTTGCATTGTACATATATTTTCTAGCCTAAATTTCTTCGACCGTATGTATTTATATATATAAAAAAAATCATTGATACAATTTTCAATCACTTATGTTCCATTATGTGGATTAATCATGATTTCTTGTTATATATAGTACCTAAGGTTTTGAGGACTCTGCAAACATGCTATAAATAAATGCGTTATTTTTATTTAAATGTTATAAATTAGGAGACGACGTAAGAACCAAACAAATGTAAGCATTGCAAGTACATTGTAAATGAATAATTCGTTGACGGTTGTATTTGAATTACAATCAAATTGTCAATTAGTAATTTAAATAAATCCAAAAGAAGATAAGAACACACAGGAATGCGAAGCAACATTTAAACGAGAGATTTAAACGAAAACATAACCGTCATCTAGCATATCACATCACACAAGGAAAGCAATTTAATAACCAGGGTTTAAAGCTCAGTTGAGCTTTGCAACGGTCCGAGCCAACTTTGATTAAAATGTTATTACGCCACATTAAAGTCACAAAGCTGGTATAAACTCTGGAACGTGCGTAATGAGTGATTTAATTCACTAGGTTGGCATTTCATATCTAAATGCCTTAGCTCGGATACAATGTATGAGTTCTGGTTAAAATATTCAATCATGCGTGTTTTGTAAATCTGACAGATATACCTAAAAAACATCTTTTTGAATCAAGTAAAATGTAATTAAGAAATTTAAACAATATTATAAATAATCTGTGATTCAATATCAAAGACAATTTGTAATTATGTTTATTTCCCATTTTTTAAAATCATATTAATGGCTCTTGTATAATAGATTGATTGATAGATTGGATATTGCTTAAAGTATCATATTAATGCACTTTGGCTATTCGAGACGATGAGTGGTGATAGATGAGGATGAAATAAGTAGAGTAAATTGCCCCAAATGAAATGGTAACTATTTTGTTTTCTACCATTTAACAAGAAAACAAGTCAAAACAAACAAGGCAAAATACATAACACGACCACAATTTGAAATTTTACAACAGAGTTGAATTCAATTGGCACATGAAATAAAAAAATAAGAGAAAGCATAAAATGATTCGTATTAAAATCAATCTACAGTAAACTTATAAAAAAAAGAATCAGTGAAAACGTCAAAGAAACCTTTATGAAGACGATGTCATAATGTGCACTCAACATAAAAAGTGTTATTTTTTATAATTAATATGTTGGTATAAAAGTACAGAAAATTCTCTACACATATTGATTTTCATTGAATAAAAAGCTTAGGTGATGTATTTTGAAATTGTTCCAGCCCGACACCTTCACCAAATGTAAGTAAAACTTAACAACCTGATACGGTCAACCGAAACTGTCCAGAAAGCACCTTTCATCCTATAATAAAACAAAAACAGCGTTTAACGATAAAAGTTTTGCCATTATTCTAACCCGGCACCTCCACCAATTAAGAATAAATTTCAGGATATGAAAGACAAACTTCTATTTCCCCTCATTTAAGACCAAGCTCGACTATTTTTTTTTTTTGTTGTCCCCCTTTTTGTAAATCAGTTTTTATAACTGAATAGGATAGACGTTAAATTAATAATAAATAAACAAATAAATAAATATTAAAATAAAACAAAGAATTTTGATGTTATCCCTACCCGGCACCTCCATTAAATATGATATTGAATCAGGATCTGAAAGACAAACTACTATTTCCCCCAATTTAAGACCTAGCGCAACTATTAAGATAAAACATGAAATTTTGATGTTATGCTTGCCCGGCACCTCCACCAAAATATGAGTTACATTTCCGATCTCTAAGACCCTTCATTTTTTCCCAATTTAAAAACAAGCGTGACGATTCAGATAAACAAGAAATTAATAATTATGCTACCCGGCACCTCCACCAAAATTTGAATTAAATTTCAGGATTAGTTTGACAAACTTCAATCTTTAACAATTCCATTCAAGACCAAGCGGAACTGTTTGAAAGCACCTTCCATATTGTAATCCAACTCTCCACATCCAACTCTCTACACCCAAGGCACAATAATACCGACCCAGGTGCGCTGGTTCTCAGTCTAGCAGAGATACACAGAACTCGGTGTCAGTAGAGAGAGAGATATAGGAAGTTAGTGTCTAGCCTGTTTAATCAGCCCCGTCCAACTCCGGATGTTTCGAGATCTCCGCGGTCAAATCTATTGTTCGTACGTCGAGAACAGATACCCAATATTTCTTGAAGTTCGGGAGTTGTAACTCAACCGTTCTCTGATTAGAAGCTAATGAATTCACTCAACCGTACGAAGTTGCTTTTGATTGGTGGAAGCAGGAATGGTTGTTTTAGCTAGTGAGTTTGTTTGTTATACTTAGAACGAACATTTTAAATGCAGAACTTTATGTATCTTTAACATATTTTCAGTACAATAAAAATTAGTTAATATTTTATAAAATACAGTACCGTGTATATTTATTATGTGCATTTTCATGATGATGATGATGATGATTTCTGTTGCTTAACGTCTCATAAAAATGCACTAAGGCTATTCGAGACGATGAGTGGTGATGGATGACGATTAAGTACGAAAACAAAAAACCCATGCCTAACCTTACGCCGGATTCGAACCCGCGTCCTCGTAGAGCAATACGCTTCCGACCAGCGCCCTAATCGCATGTGAATCGGAATTAAAACGTTTATATTATTTAAAATTATATTTCTTGTTATTTTTCTTTAATATTAAACAAGTAGGTCTGTAGAGTTATTTGTCTACTCATGAAACATAATAGATCTATACAATAAATCCTAAAGTTGACGCAAGTATCGAAAGTAGATCTTCATCGTACGTTATGAAATGTATTTTAGATTTTAAAGTTCAACTTATTGAAAACAAACTTGTGCGTTTTATTACAAACGATCCAAAAAATACCACTATAAAACGCAAATGTATAGAAATTAAAAATGATTTTTTAACAATTTTTTTACAGTTACATGTTGTGGTAATATTTTATATTTTAATCTAATTGGGCAGTTTCTAATGTTTTAACTCGGGCATTTTCAAGAAATAAACAATTTGAGTGGGTAATTAATGACCAATTTTTATAAGTACTATTGTTTAAAGAGTTTAAATGTAACTAAAATTCCTTAAACGTTCTTTAAATTAATATTTCGTATAGCTCGCTGAACGATTGGTTAAGTAAGTCAACATAACAACAAATTACTTAAATTACATTGTACTAAATAGTTATGTCTAACGACAAAGCTATGAAATAGTGATGCAAACTATATTCATTTTTCAATACATTTTGGATTTATGAGCTGCACACACATAATAAACAAGTAGACATAAAAAAATTGTTTTGTGCAATGCATTTTATTGTCTGATATTTTTATTGAATTATTTGTAACAATCTTACAAAACCAATGCCTAAACGTTTTGCACCAAATACAAATGTGCATTTTTTGAACATCATGAAATAAATTAAACAAAAAACCAATATTATTACTATATAAAATATATAAAATATCATATATCTATATTATTGTCATTTATAACTTTTCACAAATGTTTTTAAATTGGTACAACTGGGTTGGGGACAATTCGGACAAAGACATCGATGGTTTGTATTAACTTAAATTTAAGTTCACCATTGGTACAATGGTACACCACAACCTAAATACAAATACATTTATTTAATTATTTAGAAGTAAAGTCTCTCTTTCAAATGGCGTTATACTAACTAAATTAGAACAAAGTCATTTTACTCGTTCGAAAGAAAAAACATTTCTTGGAAGAACTTTGAACATGACATAAACATGTTAGTTGTTATCTTCATCATTTTCCAAGAAAAGATTATGTGGGAGTAACGATCCTTGGAAACATATATCAGACATTTCTAGAGCGCGCGTGTACTTCGACCTCGAGAAATTCTTTGCTAAAAAACACTTTGCTAGATTAAAATAAATAAAAAATAATTAAAAAATTAAAAATTAAAAATTAAAAATGCTTTAAAAATATGGTGTTTTTGTAAAGTGATAGAATATGTACTTTAAGCTGTCCGCGGTGGCACATACGATGTGGGCGCTGGTCCGAAGCGTACACGAGGACGTGGATTCAAATCCCGCACAAGGCATGTTTATTTTGTAATCGTCCTAGATCGTCATCTATCAGAACTCGTCGTATCGTCATCATGGTCAGGGGTAGAGTGGGTGGCCACTGTGTCCTGAAACTCACGTACACCGCTAGATAGAGCAGACGAGGGTTAGAGAGCTTGTGTAACGGCTTCGTTCTCCTCGACGTCTGCTCAGCAGTCCGGGTTAGTGAAAGAACTGTTAAGATTACACCGTCCTTTTGGATGGGACGTAAAGCCGTTGGCCCCTGGGTGCTTTCCGAAAGGAGTAGGCTACCTGCCGGTACCGGGCTTCCCTCATCCCTTCATCATCATCATCATCATACATCACCGATCACTGGTCACTCTAAAATGGCAGAAAATTAAATATGTGGCTAATTCAAAATCATAAAGTTTTTTTTTAGTTTTATACATTTGTTGAATTCTTTTCGTAATTTTCCGTTATTAAAGTTACTTTTTATCCAACTGTTTATCTCCTTTTTTCAATTTCATTATTTTGGAAACAGTCCCGTAGGTGTAAGTGATTTAAATTGATTAACATGTTTATCTCCTGTTTAGTAGTGAAGTATATTATTTTTAATTCGGTATACATTATTTGTTCTGGTATGTTGCTAATAAAACATGCGCCTACGTCATAAAATAATACAAACACATCGTATTTGTATATGGATGACGTGTAGAACGTTATTCCCTCTTAACACATCATAGAGTAGAGTATGCTTGAGTTTGAATCCCATGCGGGTCGTGAATTGTTACGACTTCTTTTATCATTCATCACGATCATCACAACAATAACCGGCACGTACGGTCTCCATCATAAAACCACCCATTGAGTTTCGGATCGACCCCCTTGTGTAGGCACTAGTGGATTAACGGCGGCAGTGGAGGTTTTAAGTTGCGTATGTTCCGCAGAGTACTTCCGGTGTATTCGATGGACGATTTCCAAATGGGAAAGTTAGATATTTGCTGCTCTTTTATTGGTATGTAGTAGATGAATATTGAATATACCCAATGGGATTTACATTGTACTGAGAATAGAGACGAGGGAAATTTGTATGGTATTGTTCGAAAATGGGAGATCTAGGCAAAAAAAACCTTTATAACAAAAGTAATACACAAATAATAAAGCAATTCTACTCTATTATTTTAAATGGATTTCAAGTAACGTTAGTTTTAACTAGTTTAAAAAATAAACTTTTACTACCTACAAGTTTTACAAGAAATCACATCCCCTTAAAATTCCATTTGCTCGTATTGATGTTTTTACGTGTTCCCCAACAACCTTATCCAAAACAACAACAAATTATTAGAATAATACAGAAATTAACATACACCACTTGAAACTTTACTCAATTTAAGCATTCTGTTTATGCCATTTTATAAATATGCGTCTTAATAATAATACCTTCTATCTTCTGTTCACTATTTTTTGGATTTTATAACCTTCATTATTTTGTTATCGATCATCTTGAATTTTCAGTAGCTTTTTTTTGCTTTTTTAATTCAAGTTTTACTTATTGTATTTAATGTATTAACTAATTTTATAATACTTTTTGGTTTATTTTATGATTTTTAGAACGTATTTGTATTGTTTTCGACTGTGATGAATGTGAGTTTTAAATTGCTAAGATTTTGTTACCTAACACTTGTGGGTTAAAATATCTGTTGTGAGCGACCGATAAATATGATAAAATAGTTGCTTTTGAATAAAATCAACTTTATTTTTGACGAAATTCATGAATAATAATACATTAACTTACCCAACCCTGCGATCCTCAGTCTAGTTTATATTTTAACTCCTTATACCGCCGCTGCTCACCACTTTAGCGCTACTTACGTCAACGAGAAGTGAGCTTTGTAAGTAACACTTGGTTAAATATCGTGGCCTCAATGTTAAGTGTAGCGAAATAATTATGAATTACACAAGCATTCTCAACTGTGACTGACGATTTCAATTACGTAATTATTTCGGTTTGAAAGCATTCAGAGTAGATTCAAGTTTGTCGTTGTTGAAGGTGTGACTGGAAGTAGAAGATAAGTTAACTATTGAACAATGAAGTGTGTTAATTATTTTCTAAATGATGTGGGAGAAATTATATTATTACTACGAAACCAGGTGAATAGAATATTATTTCATTAATTTTCATTTCAGTTCATATAACTTACATGTTCGCGTCACTAAATCGTTTCGTTGTTTGTGTAGGATATACATGTTTTAAATAAGGTTCCTTAGTAACTTTACTTCGCCGTGAATCTTCGCCAAACAGTAGTTACCATTTTTAACACTGATTGCTGGTTGGCCAAGAATGATATCGGCGTCAGCAGGGTTTAGATTCGGACACGCTTTTATTAAATTTCACACTGAAAAGCAGTTTCATCATACAAAAATATATTTTTTCTACTCTAGACGTCTGTGGTTATTCAAACTTGAATATTTAACTTTAGTAGGTAAATTTTAAAATCAATTCACAAAATCCATCTTAACCGGGTATCGAACCCGGGTCTCAAATTGCTGGTTGGATGTTTTAACCATAAGGTTCTAAAAGATAAACCTAATAATAATTTTGAATAAGTATATTTTTAATGATATGTCAACGAAAACAATTTTCACTGAGAACAAAAGCGTCTATGGCGTGGTACCTTAAGAAATATTGTGTGAACAGGTCTTAAGTCTCCTTTATTCCCTGGGCCTTAGCATTGTCCAGAGAATCCACTAACACGCAACGCCTGTCAGCGTGCATGTCCCGTCTTAGGCCCGTCTTTCTTAGCCCGGTCTCAACTAAGACCGCAGGACGTCTCAAATCTCCTAACCTCCTTTCAACTAACGAAACTTCGGGGAGAGATGAAACCAAATGGCTTCCCTTAATCACCAAATCCAAAGTCCGATGGATTACATCCAAATCGTCGTCAGATCTTTTGAAAAATTTCTGAGGGCTTTGATCTTTTCAAAAGCCGGCTTTTGATGAAAGATGGGATTACTGGGAACAACGGGATTACTATTTATTCGTAAGCGGTTTAAATACAGGGAAACAAGGAAGGCGAAAATATTGTAACATTGGCTTTTATATTTCTGGATGAAGCAATGGGTATTTATTTGCCATTGAAGAGTGAAAGGAACCTAACGTGAAGGTATTTTCGACTATAAAAACTTGTTCCTTTTGGTATCGAACCGTTGACTTCTACTGTCCGGTTAGACATTGGTCTTGTGATTAGAGTCTCTGCTTCCAATGCAGAAGGTCCAGAGTTCGATTCCCGCTATTGGCCCATGTTTTTAATTTTCTGATTTGGACTTGAGTCCATCAGTTCTTGTCTTAGGAATTAGTAAACGATGACTTTGGAGCCGTCCTAGCAACGAGACACATTATAAATTCAATTAATTCTGAATCGGCCTTGTTGATTCAGGCGTTGATCCGCGGGTGATCGCACTGTCCATACAACTGATTGCTATGTTTCCAATTTAAAAAAATATCGATCTTTGGTTGGTTATCGCTCACTCGTCGATCGCGTTGGGGCCTACAGGGTTGGCTTGTTCGCTTTGGTTTAATTCCCCCCACTGAAAATCTGTTATAAGTCTGAGTGGGTAGACTCTAAATACGAAATTATGTATTAATTAATTTATTTATATAGTACAACCAACTGAGATTTACTACTCTACTATACTCTGTCTTATTATTGGTTCTTCAAATAAAGCATATTATAACTTATTTTTGTGTATGCACACGAAGCTGTTTTCTCAATATCGCATAAATACCATTAAATTTTACAATAAATTTAATTTTTAAATAAAATAAGTTTAAGTTATCTAACATTATTGATATCATTAGAAAATAAGTTCTCGCAGCAAAAATAGATACACTTCATTTAAATGACTAAAATATAAAAACCCGTTTATTGGATATCGATTTATTTCAAATTTGGGTTTGAATACTCTTTTTAAAATACTTAATAAAAACAAATCTTGATTAAATATTTAGCATATCTGTCTCAGAATAATTATTTGTTAATGCCTTGTTCGCTCTGGGTAAACGCTCTACTGTGAAACACTTAGTGTGCACATGCCTTTCTCCATTAGTATGGTATGCTTCACAACACACACCACGCAAAATAAGTCTTGCTTGACTTCATTTTTCAAAGTATTTGTCAAGCTGTTTTATTTATTTGTTACGTTTTTTGGAAGTCTCGTTTGACTTCATCGTAAGAGTGACAAACGTACAGACGGACAGAAAGGCAATACTTATAGGCATAGATATTAAACACCTATAGTAGGCGGTGTTTAATACCTATGCTTATAGGCATCACCTAATTGTTCCCTTTTACAAAGGATCTACAATAAAACAATAATTTGAATTAAAATAATATATTTAAACGCATACAGAATCAGAGTAAAACATCTAAAGAAGTGTTAACACTATTAAATCCATTCAGATCTATAATACGACTCCAATTAAGAAATTAAATAGTTACCGTCTCGGTGGTCTAATAAGGCACCTGCCTCGAATGTAGAAGACCCGGGTTTGAACCCTAGTCGGGATGGATTATTTATCTTCTATATTGTATTTTGACGTGTAATAACATTTAGTATCAGTCTGAATATTGCTACGCAAGGACAGTTTACAAGTATGTAACTAGAATATTGCCCAGCTTCTAGTTAAATAACTAGAAGGCTTATCTTAAGAGCGAGCACGTTTATATTTTGATGAAATATAAAATATGTAGTCAAGGATTTTGGGACTGGCCTAAAGCGTTATAGATGTGTTTATGAAATTCGAGATATGTCGATAAAAAAATTCCTTTTTAATCCATGAAACAGAGAAAACAGTGGATGGAGGCGTTCATAAATAAACAAGGTATATCACTGTAAGAAAACTTCATTTAAATGTGTTTAAAATTAAAACGTTGTTAATTTTTATTATTAAAATAAATAAAGGGTCTATATTTTCTTTAACTGTATTTGTTCCCAGTTCAACCTAATAGAATTTTTTTTGTGTAGTTCACGTTTTGTGATCTTGATACCATTTTCGTAATTTTAACGTGGTTTAACGTGATATTATATTAATAATTTGATTCAACACCTAAGTTGTAAATAAAATACAAGCTGCAACACACCTGGACCTTGATAATTATTTACGCACATCTTCAACGACAAAGTCTAGACGTTTTCCAAGTCTAAACAAGGTCATAGCTAGGCCTCGTCCCTCAGGGATCCACTACGTGTTGTTGCGTATTTCCCTCGTAACATCATTAACATTCATTACCTACCCTACCTACCCCTGCCTTGATAAGCAACATTAATTACCATGTGATACCCCCCGCTAGCTAAATACAAGAACACCCTGGCGGCGTCAGTGTTAACTACCTTGCCGTATTCTTTGCATGCCTATGACGTCATTCACAGAGTGCAAGCGTAGATATTCCTTATTTCCCCTTAAAAATGTCTAAAACTCACAAAATTAAAACCATAAAACTAACAATTTTCCAGGGGCAAGCCCCCGGAACCACAATTTAATATGCCGGTCATGCCAATTATGACGCTCTGTTTCTGTCTATATTTCTCTCATAATGCTTCGCGCAATATTCTTCTGATGATTTTTGAAAATTGCATATTCACAAAAATTAGAATGTGTTTTGTACAATTGATTCTTGTTATAAATGTTAACATCCATTTACTATTTTTTTTCTACTCATTTTATTGTTATATTTACTTTTTTTATACATGTCAAGATTATATTGTTTATCGCCTCTCTTTAATAACTATTAATATGTACATTTATGCCATTTAGTTAGTGTTTGTTCAATGTATACTTAGTGTTGTACAAGACTTGTTACAAAGTTAACATGAATAGTTACGCACGTTTTTTTCAAGCATACAATTATTCAAAGCCTGGCTCTACGAGAACGTAGGCTCAAATCTAGCATAAGGGATGTTTTCATCGTCCTCATCGTCATCTATTACCCCTCATCGTCTTAATACCTTAGTTTGACGTTAAGCAACAGAATTATCAAAACACCTACAATCATAGAATTATTGTGGTAGTTCATGGTAGCATTTACTAGGATGCAACCCAGCGCCACCTAGCGGTGAAAGTGTGGAACTAACTAAACACGGTGTCAGCATTATTGATGGTCTTCCACACGTCTCATTGAGCACAATGTGTGAAAGCTTTGGCCCTATAGATCGGCAGATTAAAATTCAAGACCTCACTTCGGCTAGTTCCGGGTATCATCGTGGTTTTACGTGGTGCGGTCGGGAGATCGTGCTGAATGTAGCGTTGTCATGTTTCAGTATTAATATCTAGTAAATATAGGAGGTACGTGCGTGGCCTGAGATGTAGCATAGGCTCTTTGCTAATGTGGAAATCACGACAGAACAACTAATGACAGTCACTAAACTCTCGATTATTCAGCGTGAAGAGTATATTATGTAAACTTACCACATATTTCAATAATATTAACATATAAAATCTATTACAATGGTAAAACAAATTTAGAATAGGTCAGGTTTAAGATCAAGATGTTTTTGATGTTTTTAGGACTAAACACTTCTCAAAATAAAACAAAGATTACGATATTTTAAAGGTTAATCAACCTCCTTCATCAGGTTTTTAATCCAATCCACATAAACGTAAACTTAAAGAGGCTGCATTGATGTCTGTTAATAATAATGTAATGAGTGCATCTAACATTGATTTTCCTGGAATTTGGAAAGGTTTTGTCCTAATAAGCCATAATGTTTCTTCTTCTTGTTTGTTTTGTGAATTTTATAATTTCTTTTACTGTTTTTAATAACAACTAAAACTACATTTATTATTATGATTCCTTGGTGGATTGGTGTAATTTGTTTTGTTTAGTTGGAATTGTTTGTTTGTTTTAAAGCCCTTTCTGTTGTCTTGTTTCAACTGTCATTAAAAACCTGATGAAGGAGGTTGAATAACCTTTGAAATATCGTAGTATTTGTTTTATATTGAGTAGTGTATAGTCCTAAAAACATCATGATCTTGGATAAAATCTAATTCAGATAAATTTACTCGGTAGTTCAAAATACGATTCTAGCAAAATATTACTAAATTAAAAAATACGTTAGGTATGTGCCTGAAATTCTTATTAAATGTTCATAACATTTGAACGGTTATCAATATGAAATGTGGCTAACGTTTATTTTAGAACTAACTTCGTTTAAATTCAAATTGTCAAGAATCTCGAATCAGGATTCAAACATCATCACAATTAAATAAGAAATCAATTTAAATAAACAATCTACAGTTAAAATTGTTAAATTATTCACTTTTTTTATTCAGTCGTTGTTGGCGGGTGAGTCTTACCCTACCAATTGGTATTTAAAAACTGATTTCCAGTTGACCCTTGTTCGCGTAGATGAGTCGACGCAAACTGGTTTAACACGGTTCTCTTTAAATTCAAGTCTCCTATTAAGAATCAGTTCTGTGAATGAGAAGGTAAACGCGAAAAACGAATTATTTATTTATTTAAATAATTCAATGACAATGTTAAATTATGTTTAACAATGTTTAAAACTACGTTATAAGGCATTATTTACAAAAATGTTGACAATGAAATTTATTTATGTTTTATAGTTGTAATATTTTATTAATGATTATTATTTCATATTTTCCTTCGTCTAACCCACTACACTGTTAGCATTATGCCTCGTCTTAACCATTCGGGCAAGAAACTTGCTGGTGGTATACCCACCCATGTTACCCTACTTTAATTTTATCTGTGCGACTCAGGAGATTAGAATGAAAAGAGGATACAGCTTGGCCAATTAGACCAGTGAAATGCACTGAAAAACTCTTTGAAGAGTACTGCCATTAAAGAGATCAAACTGGAAAAAAGCAATAATAAAATTCTGGATGCGTTTAAACTAAAATACGATGTGTTCCCTATTTAAATGTGTAATTAAGGGTATTATTGATTCAACGTGTTGTAGGACCAAGATCAAACTAGCTTTTAATCATTATTGAGGTTTGGGCTCTTCAATGTAGCTGGCAGATGATAAGCGACCTTTATCAAACCTGGTGAAGGCCATATCACCCACCCTTAATTTAAGAAAGCTGTCAAGAATATGTGTTTACGATTTTCCCTTGCGGAACCAAACCTTGTGGCCGTTACTTTCTTAAACAGTTTTATTTTTACATTTGGTGGAGGTGCCGGGCTAGCCTAAAACCTTATTTCTTCCCGGTTTTAAAGCTGTTTATTCAACGATAATCAACTTTTGTGTCAACATTCGCTGTTCTTTTGAACTTGTGTATTGAGTTTAGAAAAAAGCAACTTGAGTTATTTATTTCGTAAATTTATTTTTGTTTTCTGTAATAAATACACATAAGGCCAAAATTACGGATTGATACTACACATTTTCGTGTCAAGTGCAAATCAACACTCAAACTTAATTAAGTTTCTCATATGTTTTCTTTGATTCACTTCATTGATTGGATTACTGTATACTGATTGTCTTTATAAATTTATTCGTATTCTTGCATTGTTTTTTGTATCTATGAGATTTTTTTGACAATTTTAATCAAATATTTTAGTCAAAATTAAGTCTCGTTTTGTCTCTTTCCTTTCATTTTTTTTTCATCTTTGTATTCCCCTACATCAGGAAAAAACTAAGCTTATAGTCTCTTCTGAAGAGTCCTTATTCTAGCAATAATCTTGTTTAGAATAAACCTGTTTTACTCTTGTGTAAAAAATAATTTCTTAGAAAAACAACTGGAACCTAGTGGTGGAATTGAAGATTGAGAGGACAGAAAAGAGTGGGGAAAATTGGTGGAGAAGCAGATGCAGGATGAAGATGACGATGAAGATGTTGAGGATGAAGAAACGCTGAGCCAGGCAATCTCGGCAAATAATTGTTGCGTGCCCTAGATATCGATGTGAAGAACACCACTCAACCTGACATTGTAGGAATTGAGTATTGAGTTTTGATTATTATAACAACTGTGTAATTTTTGTTGAGAATCATCTCGTCTATTATCCTGATTCATAAAATATTCTCTAATAACCCTATGTGTAACCCTACTTTCATCAAGAATCTACCCCGTGTGACTTCACCCCAACCTCTTCAACCTTCAGGCCACCACATAAAAGATAAAACACTATCGACTTTCGCGAAGCTTCTATCTGGAACCTGATAAAGAAACGTGGATTTAACAGGCCTTTTATTCGCGCGAACAGTCCCCCTCGGTCTACTTGGGCGGGTGGCGTCCGCTGTGGTTAGGCAAACCTAGAGTTATTTGTTTGCGGGGGATAAGGTTATTGAAAACTACGACACCCAACAGGTATACAGAGTGCATGGCTACGATGTGGGTGGGCAAACGGAAAGGATTAAAAGCCAGCGGAAAAATTCGCCTTTTTATAGCATGTATTTCCTTTATTATCTTCACAGGATTTATTCAAACGTTTTATTTAATTTAACTTGTTTAATAAGAACATTAAAAATAAATAAGTTTTGATTGCTGTTATTTATTTCATTAATGTATAGACTTTATCATTCCCGCATTACGTATCACGTTCTTAAAGATAAATAAATAAATTTGTATTTAGAGTCTACCCACTCAGTCGTATTATTTATTTTCAGTGGGAACAGTTAAACCAAAGCGACCAACACCTGTAGGCCGACGCAATCGACGCAAAGTGAGTGATAACCAACCAATAACGATATTTTTTTTGAGGAATATGCAATCAGTGTATGGACAGTGCAAACCCGCGATCAGCAGATTAACAAAATGATTCAGAACATCTACATCAAAGCTTATTTGTGACCACATCCTTCATGAAAATTAGCCATTTAAATCTGTAATAATATCTTAATAAATGAACAATTATTTTGATATTCTTAACTTAAAAATAATGTAAAATGCACTGAAGCGGTGCAAATAATAATTTACAAACCAATTCAGCATAATAAAATAGAAATTACCATTGATAAAAACATTCAAATTCTATTGCCCGAAACTTTAAAAATTGAAGTGAAAACCCATTCAGAATAAATCCATTTGTGAATTCTCATCATATTATTCGGCTCCTAATAAACACACTCCTGTCCAATAACATTACTCATGAATTCAATCTACTAGTTTCATAGTAACTGCGCGTCAGCAGGGGGCGGTTAGTACCTTGTGGCGTTGTCAGGGTCCGATTAAATGTGACAAACAACGAGTCTTCGGTGGAGTAAGTGCATACTTAGCCGGCCATGTAAATGCCCGAAGACCATTTTATATTCTCCGCTCTGACATGGATGAATAAATCAATGGTGAGGTCACAGAGAGAAAACAAAAGCAGTCTTGCTGGAGTTTCAGATGAAGCGGGAGTTGTTATCTCCTCCTCCTAAAAATAGTAGACTGTTTCTTGGTTGACTAACAACGACAACTGTTCACACACAACTATAGATACAGGGGGAATCAACTTCGTATGTATATTTTCCAAGTCAAACCAAGTCAAAATATAGTGAATGGATTTAAAACCTGGTTCTTTGAGAAAATCAAAACTTTGTTTATAATTTTTCTGAACGGGCACACGGCAAATACCATCTATTCAAAATAATTTCATACTTCAGTTCGTCTTAGCACACCATTCAACGTAGGTAGATGTGTTTTTGTGACATTAATTTTTAACTTGTGTTCTATGGTGACTGATAAAAAAAGAGTTTTTTTTTTTCAATTGTCTTTCCAACGAATTTTTTCGTTTGGCGATACAAATCGGTACAAAATACCGTCAAACAAAACAAATTGCAAGAAAGACAATTGAAAAAAATATCTTTTTTCTCTTAGTCAGCTTCAGTCACAAGTATAAAAGTAATGTCACAAAGACACAAGTACCTACGTTGAATTGTGTGCTAGAACGAAATGAAGTTTGAAATTATTTTGAAGAGGCGATATTTGCCGTGTGCCCGATCAGATTTTTTTTAAAAGTGTTGATATTCTAATTGAGTTAGGTTTAAAATCCACTAACAAAATTTTGACTAGATTAAATATTTGAGAAAATAGAAAAACGCGGTCTATTCCCCTTATAAAGATATATAGGAAATGTGTTGTTTGTCAATCATTTTTAACAAATAATAATCTCAAACTTATCTTCTAAATTGTCAGATTAAGTGGTGATCTGCACACCGATATCTTGGGTATGATACTGTTTTATACCGAAGCTGACGGGCTCAGCGTTTCTCCATCTTCATCTTCATCCTGCATCTGCTTCTCCAACAAATAACCACACTTCATTCAGTGCAAGCTTAACTTTTGTCACCTTCCACACGAATATCTCGCTCTTCAAAGTTTTCTTCAATCACCCCCGCCTTTTGTATTAGTTTCAGAAAAATGTTCATTTGGCCTGTCAGATATATTATTATCAATTCTTTTTTAGACTTTTTTACCTTAACCAAAACCAACAACAATATTCGTTGTTTATCTTCTATCAATTTGAGAAAATATGTCATTTTTCGATGCCAGGGTTATAAAAAAAATAGTTGTTTAAATTGTTAACCAAAAACAAACAATTGTAATATTGTTTTAATTTTTCAAGCAAATGAAATGTTTTTTAACCAAATCATAACCAACAATATTTTTTTGTTTATCTTCTATCAGATTCAGTACGGTTTCACTCGCATAGGCAAGGTAAAATTATATAAAAAAAATTTGTATACAACGATGGAAAGTTTAATAATACCATTATTTGTAGTGCATAAAATTAAAACAAACTACCTTGAATGCTCTAATGCTACCTCTCCTTCGTATTGAAATATTTGACTCCTTTTTTTAAAGCTCTATTTTACCTCTAATGTAGGAACTCCTACCGCAACTAAAACACTAAAACTAAACCACACATGAATTCCTTCTAACTCTATATTCGATAAGAAGCAAACACAAATTACGTTACACACAGATTTCACGTGAAACTAGACGTACCAGAATTATATTAAACTTCCAAGTAGTTCAAGCGCGAGATATTAAATAATTGCTTTTGCTCCAATTAGTGATAACAGATCGCATTAAGATTGCGTCTTAAATGTTACTAAAATCACTTTAAGAAACTTTACTTAAAGTTTCAATGAAATCATTTCTTCTCATTTCTATCGTAGTTAAAGAGTAATTTTGGCTTGAATGGGATCCAAAATAGGTTTTATTAAAAGGTACTTTAAACTAAGTTAATCTTTTGTGTATGAGAGCTTAGACTAACATTTACAATACAAGTTATCTCAATGAGACAGTCTAGAAATCTAGTTTGCCTGAAGTTGAACGCATTGAATTCTGCAGCTGTGTAGTTTGGGAGTTTGAAAAGTTATTGAATTATGACAAGAAAGAAAATGGCACTTCATTGGATGTTAGAATAGAAATAGAATGAATGAGAAAATGGTTCGTTTTATCTTTAGTCCTTTTCTAAATGCATCTGCTTAGCTAAATTAATTAAAAACTGTTACGATCTTCGTCTTGAATTATAAGTAGTACTATCTTTAATGTGAACAGACGCAGGCAGAGTAATCATAATGTTAGAAACTACATCACTGCACAATGCACAGCTTACGGCAAAGCAATTAAAAATGTATTTATAAAAGAAACCTTCAAGTTTAACATGCATTTAAAATAATACTTCTACTAATGTTAACATTCACGATTAATCCTTCTATTATATATTTATATATATTGTAATTGTAATTATACGTTTAAAATAAAATAAAAAATGTATAACCTTTATTTCTGTCTTTGCAGCCATTTAAAGCTGTTGTCTCTAGACGCAGAAAATAGATAATTTCCCAAATAAGTTAGAAATTAAAGCAAACTGAAAAATTAAATGTTAATTACAACCTGCTACAAACACATGGTACCGTAACGTACGAATGGACCAATGCAATACATAATATTGTATTAACTATTTCTTGTAATTATTGGTTTAATAAAGTAGGCCTACATTAATTACATTATGTGAATAGTCCAATATCATGAACTCAAGTCTTCTGATTTGCCCTTTGCGTTTTCTTGATTCATCTGAACCTACCAATTTTTATATTTAATTTTCTAAATCATTTGATTTTATTTAAATTTGGTAGAATTTATGGAACAAGATATAAACCAAGATGATATTGTATTAATTAAAATAAGTATAAACTTGTTAATAAGAGCGACTTTTCTTCGCTGGAATTTAAGGGACGTGCGTTTAAACATCTCCAAATCAAATTCCGATATCTCAAGCAAGGTTAACTTATAACTGGCGATAAGAATTAGAACTTTAGTAAGTTAATCTTCTAGACGGTTTCACAGATTATCTTGCTACGTTTCATTTGGAAGTACCCCCGCGAGCTATGGTAGAAATTTAGGCTTAATATTGGTAGGAATTAAGAAGAATGAGATGGAAAGATGAAAATATGAAAAGTCGCTGTAAATATCAGAAACCAAATTTTCTCTTTCTACAGATTCCTGAAATTTTTGCGAATACAATTCCATAATTCATTAGAAAATTATCTTAATAAAATGTACCATTATATATATTTTTTTAATTTTCATAATATATAAGATGTTCGATTGAGAACATTTTAAATACCAATATCTATTCATTGAAACTTTTTGCGCTTGACATTTCACTGCATTCTTGCCATTTGATGTATTGATGATATACTTATTCATTTATTAGATGGATGTTGGTCATTAAAAGTGATCCACTGAAAACACACACTAACACAATATCTATAGTATACGTACGTATAAACACGTATGAAATTAAGCACATGTACATCATGTAGCCTTAGAATGTTCGAATTTTTTTTTTGCACTCATGACGACCACAGTGTTTAATGTCACTGGAATAACGTCATTTTAGTATTTAAACAAAGTCTAGCATCAAGATTATTCCAAGGTTTATTGAGCGTGTGAGTCAAGAAGTATAGTAACAAAATATATCAAATGAACCATGAATTTTGAAAACGTCACCCTTGGGTCGAAAAATGTTTTTGCGGAAAATTGTCATTGATGTATGTGATCATCTTTCTGTGTAAATATAACCTAACGTGTCAATAAGCCCACTTTGCTATGGCAATCACAAAATGCTTATTTTAAAATTTATTTTCTTCCTGCTTTATTTACAGTGCCACCTTTGCAACCTCGGGCCAAGGTTCTTAAAATAACCACCAGGGTACTCAGAACTTGATTTGACACTCCAGCTGTTGTTTACTTCTTAGAGTGTGTTCCGTGTAGTTATTGCCGTTAATGTCTTAATGTTTCGAATTGTTTATCTACAAAAGCTACCTATTGTTTGAAAGTTAATTAGACATTTTTTTAAACTAGCCCTATTCTTGTTGTGGCATGCATTATTTGTTTCAAATTTCACTTATTTGCGTATTTTATCGTTTTCTTTCGTTTTGAATTTAAAAAACTATTTTTTTTATTTAAAAAAATCGTTACAACTCAAGTTTCAAGGCAGTTGATATGTCACTGGCGTTGTTAAACTGCTCAAAATGTATATATTACCTACTGCAATTATATTTTACTACACAAACAATGTTATGTAAACAGTATTACTTAAAATTGTTTATAGTTTTTAAGTGTACGGAGTTTCTAATGTTTTGTTTAGTTTTGTTTTGTTTCTTTATTCACATTGATCATACATTGTAGGTAGGATATGCTTCTCAGTGAGAGAGTGTGAATAACTATGGCTAGATTACATAATATTGAATTAATAATTACAGTCATAGTTCTTATAAATAATCAAGTCTATATCAAAGTATATAACAATAGATCAAATTTTTAACATTGATGATGATGTGATTTTGCAGGGATTAATGGTGATGTTACATTAATTATCCCGGGGAACAATAGCAATGGACCCTGCTTATCACGGCATGTCTAGTGTATCTTCCGAGGTTGGCAGAGAAGAAGTTATTTTTCTGAAACTTAATGATTTGAGATTGGCATTTAAAATAAAAACACCCTTAAGTTATTGTAACGTTAAACTGTCATTTTAATAACAGTAACAATATTATTCGACAAAGATAAAATTAATGAACTAATCATTAGCAGTAAACTATAAATAAAAAATTTAAAAAAAACAGACATTGTTAGAATCAAATAACAAGAACTGTGTATTATGATGTAAGATAATTTCATATATAGTTTTTGGTATATATTTCATTCCTGATGATATATTTCTTAAAACTCTCTACAATCCGTGTATTGGAAGTGTCCTGATCGCATCGTTCGCCCTCTTGCTCCGTCAAAGAGCGTAGGGATTACGTCACCCTCTCAAGGGGGGCGTGGCAACGACCCGAAGTGCCCTACCCTCTACTTACGACGTTCCCTTCTTGCGACAAAGTAAATTTGTACTTGGTTGCTCGTCATTACTTTGTCATTTTGCTCTAGTGAATTAGCCCGGTTTAATTGCAATAAGAAAGTGCGGTGGCGCTCGCAGTGTGCGGCGGGACCGGGGCTAATTAGAGTGAGAAATCCCCTCCCCTCTCCTCCCCTCCCCCTCCCTACGTGGGAACTGCGGCTCTATTAACGTCTAGAGACACTCTGGAAACTTCGTGTAGAAATCTAAATACAGACTGCACGTGGGAATAGAAAATTTGAATTGTTATAAATTTCAGTACGAAGTTCAGGGGTTAGGCTTATATTATGCGGTGAATTATATCAAGACGGAAAAACTAGATTTAAAATAAAAAAATGGATTTGAATATTTTATAGTATCTCGTAGGTCCTGTGTTTTTTTTTTCAAAGTGAAGTATTCACAAAATACCGGATTGAACGAAATTGTTTCTCTGACGAACTGGGCCTATAAGAACATCAGTATACCTGACTTCTGGAGCCTTCATACAGCCAGGAATCACAACATAAATTGTATTAAAATCTCTTTATACAAATATTTTAAAGAACTTAGACCTGGTTTGTAGATAATAACGACTCGCAAATATTTCAGTTTTTATTTTAGCTATGCCAAGACGCTTGAATTTATCATCCTATGTTAAAGAAATGTAATGATTATTAATATGAATTATGTTAATCCATCTACATTTTAGTACACATTATAAATATTGTGCCTCATAAAATGTATCTCACATCTTTTATGGTTACGACTAAAAATTGATGGTTAAACACGCTAATATGAGATAAATCTTTTTAAATTTAATTATGGGAGTATATGAAATTAAACACGAGGCAAAAATTGTACACTGTTATTATTATTTACCACAGAACGTTTGTTTTGTATTTTGTTGTTGTTTTTTTAACGAGCTGATACTCATCAAATATAAATTCACAGCACAATTTTTAACAAGTAAAATATATAAGATTCGAGTTTCTATCACGATTTTTCTTTTGCGGTCCAAAACTCTATAATTCTATTCACGTACTACATATTAAAGCTTATGACGTGTGGAAATGGATTTTCAGATGGTTTTGCAAAGAAATTTTATCGAACCAACTGTAGGTAACGAATAATTTCATCAAATCAAATCCAAAAGCATATCACTATTCTATGACGACTGGTTAAAATATATTGTGTTTTACTTCAGACTTAGGACGTTAATATTGAAGTCTGTTCTATAATAATAATATAGTTATGTTTTCCAACAGTTTCATCTTTCGTTGCGATGTTTGTAAACCAGTTGAATTACATTGATTAAAGATGCATCAGTAGCCAGTCACGTATATTTTTATACTATTTACTCATCAGAAAATGTGAAATCAAAACAAATTATTGTTGTAATTACCAATATCTTGTTTCGAGGAACACAATAACGGTGTTCACATCGAAAATAAATTTGATTTCTTAATTTGAATTTGCATTAGAATTGGATGTAAATAAACACAAACAATGCATTGTATTTTAGCATCTTCTTGCTTACCGATGGGATATTTATTCCAGCAAAGCATGCGTAGTTCAACTAGTTTTTATGAAGAAAAACTAAAATGTTTAATTAAATTTTCTTCTTGTCTGAGCTTTAAAGCGAACCTTGGTATGTTCTCCACCCCCTTGATTACGCTTCACCTCGCCCGCGAGCTCCCGCACACGGCCCTTCTTACGTGCCCCCCCCCCCCCCCCCCCCCCCGCCCAGAGTCACGCCGGGTGAAATATTACGCCCCTAAGAATTGTTTATGAACTTAACGTGGGTGCACTTAAACGCACGGTTTACCGTTTGCGTCCGCGATAATTATTTATACACCTCCCCCCTACCCCAGCCCCACTCTTACCCCCCACGGATCCAATTTCCCTGGGTGAATAAGGATTAGACCCGCCCTCCCCAAGCAAGCAGACATTAATAAAACAAACCCAGATTTACGCGCGAAACACTAAAACGATTCCGTTCGAAATGAAGGATTTTTAAAAGCGAATCCGGATTACGAGTGAACGGACGAATACTACGATTGTGTTGGGATTGGACAGACTTGGCCGAATCGGCTCACGCGTTTTAAATTCGTTCGGTTTAGAAAAAAACATTTTTGAAATATCAAAGTGGAAATATATTCAGAATGTTATTGCCGGGATTTTAGCTGAGCTTCTCGGCTTATGTAGAGTCTCTTCGAGCTAAACGAATACGTACGCTCTACCGATAATACCTGAAATATGGAGTCTTCAAAGAGCCAATACCTGATAAATTTAACTTTTTTATTGAATTCGAAATAAAACCGAAAATCTTTAATGATCCATGAATAGGATTTAAACTATGAGGATTTATATTCTGGCGCGTTGCGAGAGATAATAAGTTACAAATTTAAAAAATATATGTATTGATGTTGATGAGCACCCGACCGGTAATTGTAATTGGGGTTCGATACCCCGCTGAGATGGATTTTTTAATTTTTCTGAATAGGTTTCCATAAGATCAATTGCACCTACGGGAGTGTTTTCCCGATTTATGAAATTGAGAAAGTTGATGTTTTTCTGATGTACACTTACTGTTATTCAGGACATAAATGTTAATCGTTATAATGATAAAAATGATAACAAATGAGAATATACTCCGTCAAGCGCACACCTCACATGTTTTTCAGTTGTGCATATATTATATTCAATGCCTTGAAAATTCATTGATAACTAATACGTTTAAATCCCTATACAGAGAAATTGTAAAAGAAATCTCTAATTTAATACAAATTTCGTAAGGGTGTCTCTTGAAAGAGTATTATACAATAAAGATTAAAGTGGGTACACCGTTCAAAAGGTCGATGAATAATCTTATTATTACAGCCTGTACACGATCACGTCACAATAGCTATAATGTTATGTACATTTATGTTAATATCTCAGTGACCGATCATCTTATTTTTATAAACTCGGTGCAATTTATCTGAATTCAAAATGTTTAAAATTTATTTTCTTCAAAACATTGATCCGGCATGGACGTGTATAAAACGAAATAAAGCAAGTGAACATTCCTAAGGGGAATCCCTAGAACAAAATATGATTTGAAAAGAATACAGTACATAATGTCTAAAAGGTTGGCAGAAAGATAGATACATCTATGTAATTAGATTTATTTAGTTGTCCTCCTTTGTAAATCAGTTTTATAACTGAATAGAATAGACGTTAAATAAATAAATAAATAAAAATAAATAAATAAAATATAGAAAGAGACACTAGATAAAAGAGCAGACTTTTTGAAACTTTTAGGGCGGGACGTAACCGTGGAATCAAAAATTATATCCAAATTTGGATTATTTTTTAAAATCATTTATTTTCTGTTTTGATACGTTTTAAACGGTGTACTTTCATATTGTGCATCGTTGTTCAGAGTTTACGGGCGTAGATCATATTACACAATCATCTAAGTAAAGGTTCATAGTTTATTGGTCGTAGCTCGTATTTCACAAACACAATAATGCCCTGGCTTATCAATAATGGACTCGTACCTTTACAAAGTTTAGTTTCAATAACTTTGAGCAGCTGCCCCAACCGTTTGATCCGCCGCGGACACTAGAGAATATTTAGATGGGACATAGACTTTATTGAAATCTTACATTTCTCTTTGCTACCTGAATTTTTATAGTTAAACTAATACACTTTTCTCTCGTGCATTAATTTTGAATATAAATTTAAAATTAATGCATCTGGGTTGAGACCGTTTACTCAATATCAAGGAGTTCTACAATCTAGAGGCAAAGAACATACAAAGGAAGAAACGCTCTTGCATTCAACGTCTTTGCATTTGCATTTTACATTCGTTCTTGAAAAATCGTCGTGTTGAAATCTTTAAATGACTTGGATGGAGTGAATATGATTTATTTTAAGATCATGGCGACAGAGCTTGTCAGAAATAGGTGAAACACATACATTCTTTGAAATAGATAATTGAAATTTGAAGTTTAAACGCATGCTTTATTTTACACAAGCACTGGTATGGGAGTACCCAAAAGTGGGAGCGAAGCAACTTCATCAAAATATCGCCCAAGACGTTCCAAATAAAAACAAAACAACAGTGTGCGTTTATCCTTTTGGTACCACTGAAACAGTTTCGTTACTTGTTTACGTTTCAAATTTGGTGGAGGTGCCGGGTCTTGCAATTTCAAAGTAAGCCTTGTTGATTCTAGCGTTTTCCTTGTTGGAATCGTGTCCAACTTGTTGGTCGGTGTTTCCTATTCCTCTTAAAATATAAAATTACCTTTCTTGTGTTGCCCATCGTTCGCTCGCCAATGTCGTCAGCACCAAAAGGGTTCGTTTGGTCTACTTAAAATTAGTCCCCCATTGAAAATCAGTTATGTGTCTTGAGTTAGTGGACTCTAAATACGAAAAGTTATATTATTTAAATAAGTTGAGATAGCTTGTTACATAGCCAGAGGTTTCTGATTTTAAGAAAAGTTGTATAGCTTATTAAGTTAAGTAAACCATTGAATGTGTATTTATTAAATTCAAATTCAAAATGCGTTATATTTCTTAGCAACATAACACATGGTTAAATGGCATAATGCCATAATTGCCGTACAAGTCTTGAAATACGCGTGAATTAAAGTTAATAAACAATCTAAATAGTCTTACATTTAGTGAAATGTATGAAATTAAGGTTATGTATAAAATTGTGTTGGTTAAAATAGGAAGGATTATCGTTGACAAATGTAAGAATTTCGAGAATGTATAAGCAAGGTACAGTTAAAATGTTTAGCTGTACAAACAGTCTTCTACAAGTTGATCTGCAGATTTTGTTACTTAGTTATCTCATAGCTTATTTTTATATATATTTAGAAAATGTTGACCAACCTTAAATTAATATACCATTATTAAAGATCGATTGTGCATTTGCCAAAAATGCTATTCTATAAATTGGGTATCACTTGATAGAAATAAATAATGTGTCATTAGGTTGCTACAACGTCATACATTTATGAGAAGAAGGTATAATTATAAATGCTAATCTAAAACAGTGGCATGACCATCAAAGTTGTATATTATCCCTAACACATCCTCCGAGTCCTCTTCCCCACTAGTATCGAAGTGTTCATTTGTTAATTACTTTCAGTGAATGAGGTTGAGTTCTGTACAGAGCGTGACGCCATTAAGGGTCGGTAATGACGTCACGAGGCTTAATGAGGTGTAAGGCGGGTTGCGTCGCGCGTGGAACCACCGCTGCCACCAAACTCTTGGAAACTACGAGATACAACCAAGATCGGCCTAACAAGTTGTTGAACAAGCGTTCACACTTGGGGGGTGGGAATAGGACTGTTCTCGTCTTGGAAGGGAAGGGATTAAATCATAGTATGTAGAAGTTAAGGGTAATGGTCAATCTCGGAATTATTTCTTAAGGGGACACGCTGAGGCGAGTTTAAACGCTCAGCTTTCGGATTTTTCCTGGTTAGGTGTTAGAATCATTCATTTTATTATTTTATATTACCCTACACATTTATTTAATTTATTGTGCCATGAGGATTGTAGGAAATGAAATGAGTATGGACAAACACACTTGGCGAGTGCCAACTTTAAAACAATAAGTTTATTTAAAAAATTATCAATATCTAACCCTATTTCCAACTTTTGAACATTCTTGGGCATCTGGGTTGATCGAAGCCGGCTGACGCTTCTTCAACAATGACTTTTTCTTTCTCTGTATGATCATCTTTAATTTCTTCCTCTTCACTTTCTTCTTCCTCAGGGACCTATCCACCAGTTTTAATCGTATGTTCCTTTCTTCCTTCCATCTTTCCTAGTTAACTCTTTTCCAAACTGTGTTTTTTCTTCTCATATCCATCGCTGTTACCTCTTTCGCCACCACAGCCTGGGCCTCCCTATTTTTCCCTGTTGGTTTCAGCGTCTTGTTCATATTGCATTTTCGGAATCCTGTTCTCCTGCATCCTCCCTTTGATGAATCCAAACCGCAGCAGCCTTTTTTATTTTAATAACTACACAAGATGACAACAAAATTACACAATCATTCTTCAAAGAAACAATCCATAGGATCTAAAACAGAAATGTATACATTTATTCACAGATTTCAAATTAAAGATAGTTAATAAAACCTTTGTGATTTGATAAAAATAAAAAATTAAATCCTAATAAATGATTTTCACAATGATGAGTACGAGGTCCCACCGTTGAAAACGACTTAAAGCAAAGGATAATAATATGATCCACAAATAAAGCGGTTTATTGCGAATTTCACAAATTGATACTATATTTTGGATTATTATAATTGTACGACTTCTTAGACTTATGTTGCTCAACGTTTTCTTTTTATTAAAGGATAACTTTTTTCAACCGAGTGCAGATATCAATACAAATTTTCTCATTTAACGTTCTTGCAAAACATTCTGATGCTATTATAAATGCCGTTCTTCCGCAACTCTCAGAAGCCTGGAATACGTCAGAAGCCTAAGCGAGTCTTTTTTTGAAGGTTATGACATGAAGGCTGAATGTAAGAAAAGGGGATTGATTATTATATTTTAAATGCGATCTTTATTATTTATTGTTCCACAAAACCAAACTAACAACTGTTGCATAAGATAACTGAGTACATAATCACATTGTTAGCAGTGAATTTATTTAAATCTTTTCCGAATACATTTGACTATAACCTAACTATAAAGAGATATGCATTATGCAATACATTTTAATGATGTGTGAGACTATTATTTTCTCAGATAAAAGGAAATTATACAACTGTATATTCTCATTCTACATTATACACAATAATATACAATTCGTTACATTATATACATTATTCATATCATGAAAAATCGTAGATAATACAATAATAATTGGCTTAAGATGGAAGGTCACTTTCATCAAGCATTCAGTGTTAAGGAGTATTCTAACATAATTGGTGCATTGTACGATTTATAGGATTGCAACAAAGTGTATCAATATGAGTTTGTAGTGGCAGATAAAGTAAAATAAAACAAGTACAGAAAACAATTTTCCATTCGGTTTAAAGGGGCATTTAACCGCTAAACTCAAAAAATATATTTCATTCAGGCTAACTAGTAATGAATTAAGCAATTAACAGAAAATTTATTGGGGCCACCATGACCCCCCAAAAAATTATCAAACATGACATTTTTCGAGCTAGGTCCCATCGGCAAAAATCTCCCATAAGAAATAACATGGGGACGATCTTTATGCCCCGTGACCTTGGAGGATTTTGATCCAAAAAAATATTGACCATTATTGACGTATTCGACAGCCTTTTCTGTAAATTCTCTTTATTTTGTTTTGTAATTTGGGCAAGTAGTTCGGTCAAAATATGCTGATTACCAAGATGGGGTGTGATTTTGGAATGCATATTTTTGCGTGTTTGAGGGTATATTTGGGCACAGTTTCAAGACACGATGTTATAAAGGGGCATTTTAGATTGGTACTATGCTCAAGTATCTATGTGGACCAAAAAAGAAGCAGGTTAAAGCCGATTTAGGAAATTTTCCAAAACACCAATTTTCGCCAATTTCTGGATCAAAAAAACTAAAAAATTCGTGTTAAATCACAGTTATAAGATATATTTTTTTAAACGGACATTTAAGTGTAGTATTGTGCTATAGATCACGTGGTAAAAAATAATTTTTGGGTTTTTTAGCCCCTTTAAGATAAAGATGTGTTGAAAACAAGTGAAACTATTCAAAATATGTTAGGCTTACTGCTCAATATTTTCGATTTTGCACTTAACAATATTATTTTTATGTTTATTTATGTGAGGCCACCAAATACAGAACAAGCTCGAGCGGACTCATGTTACCTAATGATTTGAGTTAAATCTCTGATTTGTTTTGTCTTCCAAAAATTACAAAACTATTTCTTCGTTATTAAAGAGGTCCCTCATCAATTGAGTAAACTTCATAAGATTTAAGAAACAAGTCAAGTATCAGAATATTTTTTGTTATTGTAAAATATATGTCATATATTTAACCAAGTCAAAGTAGTTGGGGTTTCAGTGATAATAAAAGCAAGTCAATATAAGTGTACATTTAATGAAAGAACAGTCCAAAAAAGCGTGAACAAGTGCGATTTGCAGGAAAATCGGAAATGCTGTTTGTACGGAAAAAACATGATGCAATATTAATTGATCTGAGAGGTAGTCAAATTTGAAGTATTTGTTTCACTCGACCTTTATCCGAGTATGAACGATTATGTATGAACAAAAAACTTTATGTTGAAACTTTTCGTATTTTTTTGTTTACATTGCATAGCCTAACTCGGTTTAATACTAAACCAAATCGTTCAACACAAAGTGAAATAAACACGAAATAATATCAGCTTTGTTATGAGAAAATCTACTAAAGGGATTGTTTTTAATAGAGGTTTTTCATTTTTCATTTGTTTCTATTCATTATTTCAAATAAACGAATACTTCAAAGGTTTTAAGACTACTTGAATGTTCGTTAGGCATAATCCGACGTTCTCCATTACCCCATTCTAGTCCTAAGCAGCTTATGTCACGAATGTAGTTTTTCGTCAAAACGTTTCACGAGGCAAACGTTTATCTTTACAATAGCAACTTTAAATAATTGCTTTATTTGACTATGTTGGAAGTCATACTGGGTGTTTGAAGTGATTCATGGACCCATGGACTCGTAAATTTAATTAAACTAGGAATTCTTTGGAGCGTTCATTAAATTTTGCTGTGGTAAATGGGAATAAATTTATATTGTATTCGATGAAAATACTTTTTTTGTTGTTATCAATGTAAAGTAATATCGTTCACAATGAATTTAATCAGTAGAAAGAGTTTGGCTTTTTTAAATGTGATAATGTCAGTGGACATAAAACTTTGTTTATATTATACTATTTCAACAATAAAAAATGAATAGACAACCGTAATGGATTGTACGTAAATTTTATATCTGTTTTCATTTTCTACATTGCCCGTATAACACAAATCAATTCTATATTGACATGCATTTTTTTCATTAAGTTACATTTTCAGTTATATCCACTCAAAATTCCAAATCAATCACATGCTGTGGATCAGTCATCGCGACACCTATTCGTAATGCGATTTAATCAAAACTTAAGAATCAAATTATGGTAAATGTGGAATTAATTTGATTGCTTGTATTCCACCTTTACGAAACTATATATTTTGTAGTATTTATTTATTTAATATTTTATTTGTCGATGATTTGTTGTTTCTTCAATATAAATTTTAATAGATTTTTTGTAGATACTCTACGAGTTAGATTAAAATCAATTAGTATTTTATGTTAATTCATTTTATTTTTTGCCACGTTAAGTTTGTGTTGATTGTGTAAATGAAAATGAGCACATTTTCAAATCCCACGTGACCAATGAAGAAGGCCATACAGATGATAATTATTTTAAAATGCAAATCCACACGGTTTCCAGTCCCCTCGTGTGTTTAGAGCTGTGCCCTTTCATACCAATCACAATCTACTTGTTACATTTAAGAACTTGAAACAAAATATTACAAACAATCGGGCATCTAGTCCCCACACTTGCCGTAAAAACCGAGCGCAGAGGCAACTTTGTACTTGTCGGCCCCGTCCAATGTCATTAAGCCAACCCCCTCTGAGGCTTCGTCCTGACGAACACATCAAGTGCTCAACACAAAAAGACAAACCGGCGGTGGCGAGTTTAATAATAATTTTCTCAAAGCTCAGCTCTTTGAGAAAAACTTTTGATGCAGATTTCCCGAGAGAAAAAGATTTCTATACAACCAAAACCACAAGGCAATAAAAAATAAATAAAACTACACGTACGAAGATGAAATGCAAATTAAAGGGTACACTCGCAGTGACCTTTTAATATTGTTTGAAATTAAGAGTAGGCACACACAAACCGTGCGACGTTTATAATTTGTTTGAATTATCAATATAAAGCTGAATTTCAAACTGAATGCAATACTTCACAAGCAGAGTTAAATATAGTTTACAAATGTATAAATACACATTCAAAAATACACAGTTACACAATATTTTAGTAAAAACTCATTTTCTGGACTTCAAAATTTAATATTTTGAAAATTCAGAAGTATTTTGTTTGGTTCATGCAATTTTAATCAAAGCTCGTAGTAATATAATTACATTTAATATAATATTTTTAGAATGGTGTGAAACGGGTCATTTTTCTGCTTTGAGGATCTATAACTTATTGTTTTATTAATATATTCAGTCCGAGAAAGTGTAAAATGTAATACTTGATAAAAATTACCTTCTTAAAAATCCTATACCTATGTATATTTTATAGATACTTTTATTTTGTAAGAAAGATGTACTTAGTTGATCGTAGTTGTACATTTAATTCATGTACAAAATATACAGTTGATGTTGTAGAATAGTTTATTCAAATGATGTTGAAGTCTGCTCGAGATAAAGTTTAAATTAACTTGATATTCTATTTTGTGTAGGTAAGTTGGCTTACGATGAAGCAATTTTAAAGTTGCGATTACTTGTGCTATTATCGTTTGAATAAAGTTGAATGTTGGTCGTTGGAAACTCACTCCAGACGGAATTGTTTTCTTATTGGTCGTGAAAAGTGCAGCGATGAAACTATAAAGTCGACGACAACTGCTCTTAGTCGAACGTTACTTTGTTGTTGGGATTGTTATTGTTTGGTTTATCTAAACGTCTATATTATATGCAACTAGGGTAACTGCGACGGGAAAGCAGTTTGTAACGATGAGTCTAGAAAGTGGAGATAAAGAAGGACAGGCGGAAATGTTCGGAAATGAAAAATCTACAACGTAGAACACAATTTACAGTTCCTTGAAGTGTTTTGAGTGGATTCACATTATTTTAGTTCGCAAGTTGTATAAACACTGTTACACACTTGGTTAAAATATAAATCTACTATAATATGATAAATAAATTTGGTTATTTACTTGAAGCCGTGCAATTCTCAAAAGTGAAATTAAGGCTCCAAAAAAATGTTGTGAAAGATGACAGACTAACAAACGTAATATTATTTGAAAAATAAAAAATAATTTTATATTGAAAGATTATTAGTTGAGCTAAAACAATTGGTAACAAATTGGTAACGGCGTAAAACATAAGTATTCAAAATTATTTGGTTTTATGCTTCAAAATATCACTAAATGCAACAATACTAACCCCTTAATCTTAAAACTGAATCATTGATGGGAACTCGTAGGGTAATTCCCTCATTCTACTTCATGAACTTTAAAATACGCGTCCATTATTTTTGGTATGGACTAGCCTTGAGCTATACTAGTGTGATTGAGGTTCCAATCAAATTCACCGATTTTTTTATTCCTTATACGCACTTTCTATGCCTTTATAATAATATTGGCGATTGCATGCCCTCTTTGTTTAATCCAAGGGAAATTTACCAAAGGGAAATATGTATTAACTCAGCACTTCAACCAAAGAAGGTTCGACACTGGACATTAATTCTAATAGGCTTCGATCCCTATGTTATCCTTTCCCGTTTATCTGTACCAGTGACTGTTGAAATTAATGAGAGAATCAAAACACGTAATAGAGACGATGCATTACGAAATCTAGTTTAATAAATAAAATTCATATCAAATTAAATGAGTAATTCAGACAAACTTCTACCTTGGAATTAAATAAATTGGATCTAAGTCCGCAGCCATGCCACTTACGTGAGAGGATAAGAATAATATTACGACAGTACTGTACCAAATCCTATGTTAAATTTCAGCGTATTTTTATGGTAAGTCATATATTTTTCAAATTCCAAAATCCAGTATTTTCATTTCGGTCTTCGAGGAGAATGCATAAAGTGTCCACTTGCAATGCGCCACTCTCCGATTGTATAAGAGAGGGGGGCTTATGGTCTTGCAAATAACGTGTAGGAATGAGAAGTCAGAGAGCCAGCATCGATGTCCGTACTATAATGCTAATGGAATGGTCTTGATCCGATGCAATTGCCATGGAGTACCCTTTTATTTCCGATTAGACCATCTGCAACACAGGTACAGTCACAGCAGTGAAAGATAAGTCGGAATTCTAGATGAAAGTTAGATCTTCATCCCTTAGCTATTCAATTGAACCTTGGAATGCTTCTAATATGAAATTTTTAAAATAATTTTTTAAATACATATTATTTCTTAAATTTTCAAGGTTTCTTTTATTAATATATTGTTATAAAACAACCTAAAAACATCGAATAAAGAACGTTGTGTAAAATTGTATTAATTGTTTATTTCTTTAGTACGACACTTTCCCACCAGAGAATGTTATTTCATAAATAACATGGGACAGGTAGGGTGAATGCGCTATGAGAAATGGAGGCTTAATGCACAGTTGCGTACATGTTATTGCAGTATGAAGGGATAATGATAAAAGCTAACTTTCGTACTATCCAGATTCATATTACGTATGGTGGTATTAATTACATCGTCGTTACTAAAAACGTAATAACAACGCTTATTGCGTGTACTCAGCACTTTTACCAGTCAATGACATGATCCAAAATTTCAACATAATATGGTGGGATTACCCCCGCCTTAGCCCCCCTCCTCCTCCCACTACCCCTTCAACCAACCACGTCATCTGTTTACACAAATCGGACAATATTCCGTCGAATGTAATGAAATCGGAGACTTTACCCGAGGTGTGTCTAAAAACTTTGACAAAGTTTCTATAGATAGACCCTACATTTTCTATATTATCATAGTGAACAACCTTCGAAAATTCATAATGTTTATTTCATTCCTTGCTGTAAAATCAACAACTGTTTGTAGATAATTTTAATAAATGAGTGTCCCAGCAAAATGAATTGTTATATTATGCGTCTACTCCAAACATGGTTGGACGATGATGATAATAATAGAAAGTAATACATTAAGTTTGAACAAATCCTCCCTCAAAACTGCGCTAAGGAAAATACATTATAAATAATGTTTAGTATTGTCAATTCAAAGGCAGCAGAATAGTTGCATTACTGTTCCAAGCTATTCAGATTTCTCTGTAATGCACCTATAATCCAGAAGTTGTTTTATTAACCGTCTTGGCAACTTAGGGGTTAAATCGTCCGAACATGGAGACCCGTGTTCGAGACTCAGCTCAGATAAATTTCTTATTTTCTGGATTTATTTCCATATAATAATAAAGTTGTTTGATGTATAATGTTAATGCCAAAATATGATTAAAATCTTAATTAATATCAAGCATTGTATTACTTCAATAAATGTGATCTTTATCGATAATATTCATTGGGCAAAATGAAAAGTTGAAGAATCCATTAGAATAGAACTTTCCTTGTATAGCACGCAGCTTACTCCTGTTCATATTCACTAAGCTCTTCCTCAATCGGACGAGCACAGTTTCCCCCGTAAACCACCTCGCCCTAATATTTACTCCTCCGATAAGTGAACGTAGCAGAATATTCTAGCAGTGCATGGATGTGTATCACTCTAATGGTTTTTTACTCCTCTAGAGTGTATCGGTTCGAGGAGTAATCTACTTGCAACCGCACTTTGACGTGAGTGCCAGGGTGTCTTCGTAGATTATGGTGTAGTTACGTAGAAGAGGGTGCACTTCAAAGCTAAGAGCGTTTTCTGGATATTGCAGTCAGTATTTTATGGAATTTGAATAATGTACGTGAAATATATATTACTCTGCATGAAATCTTTATAGGTACAGGTTGTAATTTATAATACTATGACATATGTTCTTAATTTTTTATATTTTATTTGTAGCCACATTAAAACAGGACACATGTCCCACAAGTTCATTTCTCCTAACAATGACATAAACAATACAATTCAATTTAAAATAAGTTACATAAATATAACTTTAAAAAAATAGATTGATATTATGTTATCTTCTAATGTAAATATTGACGTTTATTATTAGGCCTACCATTAATGTTTCTTCAAAGATAAAAGTAACTTGAAAAGTCGCGCCCTTCTCTTCCAATATGTTACTTGTCAAACGTGCACTCGTACTTAGTGAATTTCTCCTTATTTATTGAAGAAACTGTTTAATGCTATTGCTATAGGAAGTAGGGACAGAAAGCATCTTATTAAATTAAATTATGTCAAAGTGCCCCAGCTGCTTCATTCTTTACTTTATTTATTTACTTATCAAATTAAATGGTACAGTATTTGTTGAAATGTCGTCCTCAAAATCTCTTTTTATTCTCTTTAGCAATTAATATAGGAGTTTAAAACGAAAATACGTGTTTTAAAATAATTAATTACATAATAGTGAAGTATGCACGTCGTCTATAAAGAAACAGAATGAACATACTTTGAATTATCCATTACTAAACGTTTAACAGGATAAATTGTATATTTAATGAAATATTTTAATATTTAATTTTATTCTTAAATCGACTTGTATTGCAATTATTTTTCAAGAGCAAGTCAAATGATTATCAATTACATAGCCAGCATAATTCAGACTTCCTATTTTAATGTTTGAATTTGGTTAGAACCAAACAAGACTCTTTAAAACGAAATATGTTGTTTTTTCGAAAAAAAAATTGCTTGTTTAAATAATTGTGAGTTGTTACGTAACTTTTTCCAAATATTAAAACATACAGCTTTATGCGCGCTTCTTCTAAGGCATACAATAGTATGGAAGTATCAGCATGGCTATATCCGTCCAAATATTATGGATTTGAAATAGTTTCTTCATGTAAACCCTACTCGTCTAGTTTAAAAACACTTTTATTCGAAATGTTAGGTCCAATAACTTTGTACCTGGCTGTATTTCTCAAATAGTCAAGTTTCCATAGCACTTTACCGGAACATCCACATTCGGCTCTCAAGACTCTTTCACATCGTCGTCGTCGTAGAATTTTGTTTGTCTCAATGCCGTTCTATTTCCAATCCTCGGTTGATTGCATTGTTATCCCTGTGTTTATAGCAGAACTCAGTGAACTTGTCTGCTCTATCTCTAAGATTCGAGATCGGACAATGATCCGGATTACCTATAGAGAATGAACGCGACCAGTTTTAAAAGATAAAGGAGCACTAACATAGATTTGATACTTTTAAACAAATTGTGTGAAATGCATTCTACTTTAAAATTCTAGAATTGTTCAATTTTATATTAACGCGTTCGTGAGATATTTAAACATTTAATTTCAATGGTGACGTCATAATTGTCTTTAAATAACAGGGATCCCCACTAATAACGTGTTTTACATGGAATTTATATTTCAGAATCGACATGATTTTAGTTAAATAAACATTGTTTATATGATCGAAATAAGGTAACATAGATTGTAAGACGATGGATTATGAGACAAGGATTTTGGGAGGCTGCAAGTTCAATTCCAGGCAAAACTGTTTGCCGAAGATTTTTCGCAGAGATCATCGCCACTTTTCATATTCATTACTCCTTTATTTAAACTCTAAACTAAACTAATTAGTCGCGTTATCGTCCGTATAGTAAGTAAATAGCGTTACTATACAATTTATTGTGATCTTTGTTGAAAGAATTTATCTCAAGTTACCGATTAGGTCAACCGTTATCCAATATAAAATGTTTTCAAATCGTTTTCAATATTTTGTAAAAATTTGTTTATATTATAAATATTAAACAAGTATCATTCTACTCCTTGAAAGGGTGCCTCTTAAATCTTTGATTAAATTTACAATACTATAATAAAATGATTGATTGAATGTCTTTTAGAACTTGCAAAAACAGAAAAGGTCACATTTGAACACTTGACTTTCCGTATGAGCAGAAATAAACAAACCCACAGGAGACAACGGGACACACAACATATCTAAATAATAAAATAAACACCCTGTACCTGCACGACGTATAAACGCGAGGTAGGTAGGGTTGTAGAAACCCGGTAATGATGCGAAGTGTCAGTTTACGTGGCGGTGGTTGGGTTTTGTTAAGAGACGTATCACGTAGCCTACACACTTGACGCCTGTTAATGACGTGATACGGCCAACCCACTTCACTCTGGGAGTAGTTTTATTTAGTGTCAAGAAGGCGGAAACTCTTCGCCGTGTAATAAATAATATATACTCCGGTTTTCACACCGACTACAGACGCAACCATGACAGTTTGAGGAAGAAATGATGATTGGAGTCGTAACCGTTATAAAATACGTATTGTTGAATAAACAGACAGATGTTGCTCAAACGTAACGCAAAAAGACTCTGATTCTGACTGCCCGGGATTCGTTACCCAACATCGATAATCCTGTCCAAGTTTTTTTTCAATTTAAAAAAAATTATGTTTTCACAAATTTATTATCATACATACACACATATATATAATTATAACATAACAAATTGTACAAAAAATAATATTTCATACAAAATAAATCCAGCAAGTATAAAATCAAAAAACCCACAAAGCCTGAAGATGGCATAACTGTGGGTGTGGGTGTGGGTGTGGGTGTGGGTGTGGGTGTGGTGTTCTGCAATAATTAGCTTTGCACATTATTAGGATAGAGTAATAAAAATATGCTTTTTCCCTATCATCGCGTTCTTAGGAAAGTGTTATGCCTGTATAAAACAAATTTATTTCTGTTATTGCTGACAAGAAAAATTAAGTAAATCGTGATCTTTAAAAAAACTAGACATTTTTTTATTAAATGAATTTCTCAATCTGTGTATACATTATCATTATTGCTTTTTATTTTCTGTTTGTTACGTTGTTTAAGAGTTTTTTTGTATAGCTACGAAAAAAGATCGATCTCGAAATGCAAACCCTTCATTTGCCATTTCCAACAATTTCTAAGTAAGAAACTAATACAGGCCAGAAAGTTTTAAAAGCACCCCTAGACATAAATTCACGTGCTTTACTAACGAAAGATGTAAAGTTTTCCATTTTATGTTTCTTCTTTCTCCGCCTTATAAGTGAATGTGAGATGTACATGTTATGTCTGAGATGGTAAATCAGACCCTCCCACTTCCCCTTGTTAAGCTTAGGATTCTTCCTCCGACCCATTTTAACCCTAACCTAAGAGCAAAAACATGTTTTATCTCTCAATAGCAATTCTTAATTCTTTACCCAAGAGATTTATAGAAGCTACTTGAAAAGATTGCACTCCTGCGTCTTTATTACCTAGAGTCTCATCGTCTATGACACGAAGTTCTTTGGAGTTGAAGAGCTTAGCGAGGTCACGAGTATAAAGCAAAGACATTGGTAAATAAAGTGTATGCTCTCTTAAGGGCCGTAAAGTAGGCGATATTGCAATGTTGCATTGTGTATGTGCACAAGGGGTTTGTTGGGATTTTAAATTGCGATGGGCTTGCATTGATGTGGGGTTTATGATTGTCTTGCTTCGAACTGATTTAAAACTAGCGGATTTGACTTTATTGAGGATTGATGGTTGTGTTTCTTAACATTTGTCAATAAAAGTAGACAAATTTCAGTTTAGACGAGCTTTTCGACTTAGTAACGTAACGGTTGTTTTGCTCCTGGTTTTTGACCTACTTCTCTCGTTCCAAAACGAACACGAACGCAGCGGTTTGTTCTTAGGAGCCCGGTGACCCGAAATAAATCCAACGCTTAGCGGTTTCTTTTCATTCATTTTTTCTTGGAACTCAAAAGGTAATAGTCTCTTGAGGTGGGTTTGCCCACTTTATGGTTTATGGTTTAACATTTAACATTAAGATCATGAGATTTGTGCTCAAATACCTCACGATTTTTTTGACGTAGCTGTCATTGGACTGATTTACATAATAATATAGTTTCCTCTCATTGTCTGGAATATTTTTAATTAAACAAGAACCGTCTAACGAGAAAACATAATCTGCAATGTATTTTAAGAGAGTATGAGTATGTGCATGCGTTTTTGCAAATTGCTGTTCGCTCTGCTGACTGATATCACAGACATTTGAGATTTCAAAAAGATGTCAAGAAAGAGAAATATAGGGCTCTACAGTAAAACATTTCTTAATTTGATTTAAAATAATTTATAAAAAATAAATTTCTTTTTACGAATTTCGACTTTGTTAAAAAGTCTAAAATTGACTTTATTCGTGATTTTGTTCTGGCTGATTACGATTTTTTTTAACTTTTGGCTGTAGGGCTGTTTATGTGTGCTTTATTGACAACTTTACAAAGCTTCATATACTTCGGATGGATCTTGGCTGAGTGAATAGCTATTTGCTGACAAATGTGACCTATTCCCTCTTAAGGTTAAATTCATTTTCATTTGGTGGAATAAATATTGTTTGTATTATGCTTTTTGTCAATGTGATGTTAATATCAATGTCATGCTGAAACTTCATCGCATTGCTTATCTCATTTTTTTGAAAATTGTGTTTATTTTCGTTGGAATTTGTGGACTTACATCAATTTGGTCTCGTTAGTAAATATCAAACAAATTTAAACAATAAAAACAATGCCCTAAAATAATATTTTTAACTATCAAAAAACTGTTTTACACCTTATGATATAAAACGAGTAGAAACTGTATAAATAAATATAATATTAGGAAGGTGAATGACACATTGCTTTGGATTGTTGTGTGTTTGTGTATGTCAACCGACTTGTATACCTTAATCGATGATTTTTTATTAGGAAAGTGGTTATTTAACGTTTGTGGATAATATTGCAAAAAACATACTTACTATAGTAACCGCGTGCTATTGTTTTGAATGTACAAATTCAAAGGTAACATAAAACTGGTCCAGTATTTTAAATGCATAGTTTTACATTTTAATTGCAAAGGTAAATTTAAAAAAATCATTTTTAAATCATTTTTTTTAGATTTTATATATATATATATTTAAATAACTTGGCAAGCGACATGAAATCTTATAAAAATAGTTTTATATTAAATAATAAAATGTATCAGGTCAACATACGTGATCCAAACAATCGGAAAACCGGCTCATTCATTGGAGGTTTTCGACTAACCGCACTAGGTTGTGCGGTGGGCCGAGTTACATTTGACTTTGATGTTGAACACCATTTCAACCATCACCACAATAAGGTAGGTATTGACAAACAGCGAGCGACTGGAATTTATACCTTCAAATGCGGGTCCAGTTACAAAAGAACATACATCAAATGTCAGCATGGTGGGGTTTCGCCTGTCACTCTGTGTGGTCGTGTTTTTGTTTTTTGGAGCTTTGTGGGGTTGTAGGGGGTGCGGGGGTGGGGGGTGGGGTGATGGGGGGGGCTCATGTTACATTTCAAACACAGTAGTTGCATGGTGCATAATTACGGGGCTGATGCAAAGTTCTAAACATTTTGTATGTTTCGTTACTATCTCCGAAATATTATTTAAAATCATAAAATGCGTGAGAAACAGAAAATATTTACTTTGCTACAACACAACCATTGAAATAAATCTGCAAAAACGAAATTAAAATTAATCAGTAATTTGAATAATTAATTCCATAAATGATGGCAACTATGATTGTTAACAGTGTATGTGCTTATACTGTGTAATGTAACCATTAACCAACCAGTTGGTATCTATCTATTTTTTATCTGAAATGCCGATCAATGGATAACTATTATTCGCTCTTCGATGGTGTATGTGCTGACATTGGCACAATCGATTGAAATTAAATTCTCCCACTGAATTGTGTTGTTGTGAATGACTGCTGGTTAAAATCAAAATACGAATGTATTTTAGTTGTGTATTTATTTATATTTACTGTAGTTCAATAAAGTTAATACGATGTATGCAATAAGATGATTTGTGTGGCTCGTTAGTCTTGTGGTTAGCGCCTCTGCTTCAAATTCAGAAGTTCAATTCCCGTTATAATCAAAAGTTTAAAAAAAAACTTCTGATTTGGACTTAAGTCCATCAGCTCTTGGCTTCGGAATTAGTAAACGGTGACTTTGGAGCCGTCCTAGCAACGAGGCACATAATAAATTTCAATTGGTTTTGAATTGGCCTTGTTGATTCTGGCGTTGATCCGCGGGTGTTCGCACTGTCCATACCACTGATTGCTATATTTCCTTTTGTTTAAACAAATATCGATCTTTGGTTGGTTATCGCTCACTCGTCGATTGCGTTGTGTTCTACAAGAGTATCTTGGTTGCTTTGATTTAATGTCCTTCACTGAAAATCAGTTATTTAACTGAATGTGTAGACTCTAAACACGAATTTATTTATTAATTTATTTATCTACTACACTATAAAATCAAACCATTGTTAAACGATCCTACCTTTTGGTTTGTTGTAAGTGCAAGTAAACTGATTGTCACACAAGTGTGGGAACTTTGTAAGTAGAAGGTACCAAATTATTGTAATGAGTCGAGGGAGCGAAGTGACAGTCTTACCACACAACGAAAATGAGATTTTCTTTGTTCTTGTTTGTGTCTGTCTGTCTGTCTGTGAGCTGAACCGCTGAACAGGATGCGCTGAAATTTTAAATATACATCCGGGTCCAGTTGTGTGTTGCATTTAAACATTTTCAGTAAAATCCGTTACGATTTGAACACAAAATAAATTAAAATATTAAGATTTTGAACCAACAATGGCAATTGTTCAGAATAAAAATAAAGAAACTGTGATATGCTGAGTTCAAACGAATGTATAATACGTGTACACTGAGATGTTATTGCAATTATTATACATTTTTAGGACGATTACAATCTTAACTATAGTTCACTTGCACTTAATTCAAACCAGTGCACTGAATGTGGGCATGATAATAAAATAACTGTGGAAGAAAAAGGCTAAAAATGTATTTTGTAAATTTATATACACACAAATTGTTAGAGCAATTTCGAGTACTGAGATGCGATTTGTTGTTTATAGTACACTGACCTACTTATTTGAAACACACAAAAACTCAAGGTCACTTGTGCTTATCCTAAAAAAAAATACAACAACAATAAAACCTACCTCCGTAATGAAACTGGATGAATAACGTAGAAATAATAATAAAATCGAGAAGTGAAGACCCGGCGCCTCCACCAACAATGCTATTCTTATGGGGCTAAAACTTTTCTCGCTCTACCCGGCACCTACACCAATTGCATATATCATTTGCTATTGGAATCATTTGTTTATGACATAATACGGTAAATTTGACTTGATCATGACAAAATTGAAGACTGTGATGCGCTTTTTTTTAATAAACTGGAGTAGTATAACTTTCTTCCAATACAATAAATCATTCTCCGAATGGAAAATCATGTTAATTTACTAGATACAGTTCGTGGTTGGTCCACTGATATACGCGAGACTTATTCGATTGTTTGCCGGTCAATATCGATACAGCTGAAGTTTTTTCAAAGTTTATATAGTTAATCAAAATAGCGAACGCTGGGATTGAGCTCAATTAAAGCACTTGGACATTCCATCCAAACCACCCTCACACCCATTAACTATAGTATTTCACCTAAGTTATAAGTTGCTCTGGTCGGTAACCTTCTCAAAATATATTCTTAGACAAGGGAGCGCAGCGAATGAACTCAAACGGCTCATCGTGTGTGGTTTTTTCTGTGTGTCTGTTCAAGAAAAAACTATGCAAACCACTGAATCGATTGCGCTGAAATTTTAATCAATCATCCGGGTAAAAACATATGAGTGCTGTTAACATTTTCATCAAAATCAGTTACTATTCAAACGCTCAATAAATAATAAATGAAAAATATTGTGAAAATGTGTAGCATTTTAATTGAACGACAATCGCTTTGTCATTGAAAAAACTGAATCATGTTTTAAATGTCAGGCGGTAAATGCATGTCAGTGACCAAGGTGTACTGAATCTCCGCGCTCAAAGTTCCTCAAAATTCCGCTTGTAGATTGAGTTCACCTTACAATCTTACCTCTTTCTTCGTAGGGCTGCGTTTTTCACAGTATTAAATGCATTTCAAAAGCTGTTCCATCCAAACACATTTTACATTTATTTGAAGTTAAGTAGCAAAATTAAGAGCGGTGGATGCGAATGTTGGGTAATAAAACAACCCAGAGTTGGTGAGTGTTGCGTTTTTTTATTGCATAACAATGAGTGGCTGTTGCGATTTGTTGCAAATTTTAACATCTAATGGAAATGCAGCTTCGAAATTACTCGATTTTTGTACTGTGTTCAGATGTTTCTATTTATTTTCCTAACGTCTTCCCTATTCATTTGTAAAACTGGCCCTATCAGAGCTTCTCATAGAAATAAATGATTTGCCCACAGCTAAAAACGAAAAACACATATTGTACCGCATTTGTATTATTTTTAATAGTAACTTTATATCTGTGGGATAGTTTTGAGTTACTTTTGTCTTATTATCGTTTCTTCTCTCGTTCACTTATTAAATGTATCGCCTCCAACCCCCAAGCCATACATCCAAGGAATATGTTCTAATTCTCATTAAAACTACTGCAGACTCTCTACAAATGAGTTTTGTAATTACAGTGATGAGGTGTTCTTATTTCGCCTGCACGTGTAAGATGATATTAACATGCCTGAGGTTATTTCGATATCATCCACCAGGGAACTTTTATTATTAACTTTAAACATCGCTATTCTCCACCCATACTCGTTAAACCTCTTTAAAGAAATATCCACTTTATTAATTAGAGCATAGAAAATGATGAACTTTATAAAAATTTAATAAACCACCTATTTTATAACTCAATAATAATGGTATGAATGAGAGTATGATTGTGTAAAATCTATATGTAGGCTATTCACTATAAAAATCTAAATTTAGTGTCTCAACAAATATTTTATTGTAAATTGTAATTTACAAATTATAAATCTGTAAAAATGTATTCAGTATAAAGGTTGGATGGAAGAAAAGGCTTAGCTGGCCTTAATCCCGCCTGGAGAACAAAGACGTTTATCTATCTATCTATGTAACTTGAATCAAAAGCGTTTTATTTTATTAGTATGCAAATACGGTATTTATATACGGCAATCATGACAAGATTGTTTCAAAGGTTTTCCTCAGTCGTTAATGCGAATGCAAGGGATTGAGTCCTCTTTAAACAGCCCTCGGACATCCCTTCACAATTGTCTTATCCGCAACATACCTAGTTAGACGCATGAATTGCACCTTGGGCAGGCTTCCCTCGAGAAACAAATATATGTCATGTATATAACAATTTATTTATTTATGTGTTGCCCAACAACAGAATACAATAATTACAGAAAACATTAGATGCAATACTTAAAGCAACTAACTATTATATAGACACAGGAAAAAAGTGCATGGCATGACATGACTGACTACTTCTAGAGTACTAATACTTATGCTAATACTAATGGTTTTTCTGCGGAAGATGCAAAAGAGATACATAAAATATAATTATTAAACGGTGTAAACGTAATTTGTATTAGATTTGAAAACCAATGAACTAGAATTATTATATTGCCAATTAAAAAATAAAAATATTTGTGTGGCTCGTTGGTATTTGTGTGGCTCGTTGGTATTGTTGTTAGCGTTTCTGCTTCTAATGCAGAAGGTCCAGGGTTCGATTCCCGCTGAAGTCAAAAGTTTTTTAACTTCTGATTTGATTTGGACGTAAGTCCATCAGTTCATGTCCTAGGAGTTTGTAAACGGTGACTTTGGAGCCGTCCTAGCAACGAAGCACATAATAAATTCAGAGTTGTTCTGAATCGGCCTTGTTGATTCTGGCGTTGATTCGCGTGTGTTCGCACTGTCCATACCACTGATTGCTATATTTCCTATTACAAATATCGATCTTTGGTTGGTTATCGTTCACTCGTCGATTGCGTCGGGGCCTACTGGGTTGGCTTGGTCGCTTTGATTTACTGTCCCCCACTGAAAATCAGTTATATAACTGAGTGGGTAGACTCTAAATACAATTTATTTATTTATTTATTTAAAATTGCAAGACAGCTAAATGGAATTGAATAGAACCGTTATGGTAGTAGACGTACCTGTTCTTGTATATTGTATATTGTATGACTGTGTCTGAAGTAACATTGCAATATTGTTCTGCAGGTTTATCCCTGGGCGGTGGCCTCGTGGTCTTCGCCTCGGTGCTGAGCGACGCCTACCTAGACCGCCCCCGACGCTCCATCGTGCTGCCCCCGCTGGTGACGGCGGGAGGCACAGCCCCCTTCGACTACCGCTACGGCTGGTCCTTCTTCGCGGCGGGCGCGGCGTTCATCATGGCGGAGTTGGCAGCACTGCTCACCATCAGTGCCTATCTCAGGCGGTTCCCCACTGTCGAGGACATGGTGCGAGTCATGGTACCCGGCGCAGAGAGGTGAGTGGGCCGACATTGCATGCTCATTTTACGATTTTTCAAATTTCTCAGGCAATTTTAGTAACATCTATTTGTTAATTTATCATCATCATTATCTGTTGCTACTTCCAACTCTGCGTAGGGTCTGCATTGAAGACAGGCTTCTCATCTTCTTCTGTCCTGCCACCACTCCTCTTCTTCCACCACATTCCAGTCTCCTCCGCGCTGTTCTACATCTTTTCTCACACTGTTCTGCCATTGTTGTCGTGGTCTGCCCCTTGGTCTCCTACCTGGAATTTCCAACTCATCATCCTTCTCGGTAATCTCGATCTTTCCATCCTTTTGACATGTCCGAACCACTTTAATCTTCTCTCTCCAATTCGCTCCATAAATTCCTCACGCCTACTTGATCTCGGATATCCTCATTCCGTATTCGGTCCCATCTAGTCGTACCTACAATGCTTCTCAAAAACTTCATATCTACAGCCTGCACAAGGCTCTCATCCACTGTTGTCATATTCCATATCTCTGCTGCATATTATGTCAGTATTGGAACAAAGTAGGTCTGGTAGATGGTAATCTTGCACTTATTTGGTACTTCTCTGTTCCATTTGAGATCTCTAGTTCAGATAGTGCATATGAGATTTTATATTGTGTAAAAATTAATTATGAAGGCATCTATTATAATCCTAGCACTTTTCCATTAATTAATAAACAAAAAATAAATTCAATTTTCTACAATAGGGAAGCCTCCTCAGTCGTAGATATTTTTGTTGGTGTACAGAATCAGTAGATATTCACTTAAAAACACCATCGCCGTAGTTTATAACACTTTTAAGTAAAAAATATCTATTCCACAGAGGTACAAAGTTTTACGTTTACTCTTTCCCGCGATTTTATTGTGAAAAGACGTGTGAAGTCATAACCCTGTAGACAGCGTTGTTTGTGAATGAAATTGACCACGGTCTTCTAGATCACGGAGCTAAATTCACCTCTCGGCCGTTCACCAGCTCATGTTAAAACAATAGTTCATTGTTGACCGTCTCTTTATTAATATTATCATAAAACCATTAATCGTTATATATGTATACACAATTTTACAAATGTTTTATCTTGATGTACAAATTATTGTTTATAAGCATTTTTAATCATACTAGAAACAAATTTCATTCCAAAAATGCTTCTTTAAGTAAGATAGTCAGCAAAAATGATTTTTTTTAAATGACCACAAATGATGATTGGTTGTAGGGTTATGACGTATTGCCCTGTTTTTCCCGCCATTATTTCGTGTAAATTTCTTCATAAATAACAAAAATGTAATATTAATGTAATCAAAAACTGGCCCTGAATACAGTAGAATAGGTCAAAAACAACCAAATAACTACGCATTTTCTGATTGATCTATGATAAATATTGAAAATATGATATGATAGGGACGTACAGATGTCCTTCATCATCAAGTATGCCAAGTTGTATTAAGATGTATTGATTTATAGCTGCAGGATAAGGAACGCCCCAAACAGATAGATAAAAGATAATAAAAGAGATAAAAGATAGTTGGATGACGAGCTTGGGCGACGTTTATTTTACATAATTTCACAAACATTTTGAACCAATTTTCGACCTCAAATTTTCACCAATATTTTGTAATTTTTTGGAGATTTTCTGCAAGGATAGCGCAGTGCGATGAGGACACATTTCAACATTTCAAATAATTGTCTCGTACACAGGCTTTGGAAATTACTACAAAAATTTTGCATGGCGGCCTATTAACGATCAGAAAGTTAAAGAATAAGCTTTATTTGGAAATTGTGCTCTGATTGCGATAATCGAACATTCTTTCTTGACAATTTGGCGTAGACCACAACCCAATAAGTTGAACGATTGAGGTTCCAAATATTGCATAATATATACCTCTGCATTCTGCGTCAAAACTTGGTTTGCTCGATCTCATCCAACAGTCTTAAAATAATCATAATAATATCATTTATTGTATAAACATAATTGTACCAAGAGTATAAAAAGCAACAATGTAATTTCCTGACAGGATCTAAATAATAACATTGGTGTAAGAATAACTTTAAAAACTACCGTACTTATTTCCCAATTTCATTATCAAATTTCGCGTTTTCACATGTCATTCAATTAAGTATCGATTTACAGAATTTTGTTTCTCTTTTCTCCATACTGCATGAATAGTTAATTTGCACTTCAAATGGATGAAGTTGATGAAAAGATATTTTCAAATTCATCAGCAATGATTTTGGCCAAACATTGTTAAAGAAAAAATATCATTATGAAGTTAAAGTGTTTTGAATGATTTCAATGTTGGAAGGTTTACTTAAATTTGTATGTAGGCTAGTTCTTTTTTTAAATTATGTTTAATGTTCTTATTTGTTTTTTAAATCTGTAATAGAAACCTCAATGTAAAATGGCATCAATGCTCTATTTCAAACCAAAAAATAAATAAGATACTTAAACTTGCTCACTTAGCATCTATAAAGCCAATCACTAATTTAATTGATCTGTATTGGGAAGTTCGTCCGTTTGATGAGGCTGTTAGTTGATTAATTTGTTTCCACACATATAATAATATTGAAACATATTCCATTCACAGTGCCCCTGAAACGTATATTAATAGATTCCAACTTTCTTATGAAAAAGCATTATGAATTGGAAAAATAGCTCAACGGGCTTTTCTTTTTAAAAAGTGTTATTGAAGTTGTATTGCTAAACAGAAGGGTAGTACAGAAAATAAAAAAATAATTTAACAGGCTTGATTTTAATATTATTCTCGTATCCTCTCCACACTTAATTGTACGATGCCAAAGAACCCAACTACTTGCATTCACATCTAAACTTATACCAGATTTACTCAATAGTAGCAGGAAGTAAACACCTATAAAAATTAATTATGAAGTTAATTGTCTGGGACTTAACGATTGATTAACTTCGCGTTTTCCATCCTTAAAGTCGCAACGTTCTTGTAAATATGACAAAGAACGCGATAAAGTGTAAATCGAGAAATATTGATATCATATTAATAAAAGCTTTGTGTGTTTTAGGCACCTCCGCCAACAGCACGGCTCTGTATCCGAGTACCTCGTCCGGCACCCGAGCTACCGCCGTCGTCAGAACGGACCTCCGAGCATCTGGTCGGGCAACGCCGAGTACTTCGGCACCAAGTCGGAAACACTCGTGGCCAGTGACCTTGAGGGTGTCGACGGCCCGCTGCTGCTGTCCAATAGCGCGCCGGACATCTGCTCCAACCCCCAGACGAAGGACACTCCCCCTAGAGCCAAGGACGCGTCGTCCGTACTCAACACCGAGGCGGAGATACAGAAAGAAGACTGTGGCCATGTGGCGGAGATCGCCGCCGTCAACATATCCGCCAAGAAAGGTGCTCACGAGTTCGATCTCAAGGACAAATTGAAAAAGGGGATGCACGATTATGATAATGTCCCACTTGCAGGGGTGACAGTTCCGATCACGTTAATGCGACAGAACAATGTCGTCTTAATGAAGAACAATCAAGATCCGGGGCAGTTGCTTCCAGCACCGTATATGTACGCCCAGACGCTCAACAGATACGGGAATCACAATATCGTTCACCAGGGTGTGCTGGGAGTGTCAGAAGGAGCGTCCACCTCCTCCTCGAGCTCGGCCGGTACAACAGGTAGCTGTCACAGCTCGGTAAGCAAGTACTCCACGTTGCAGAGCCACCGCAAGAAGAACGTCACGATAAGCACGTTCAGTGCGATGGAGGGCCCTGATAAGGGTGGGATATGGAGCTCGAGTGAAGTATGACAGGCGACGGGGGGTGACGAACAGTTGTAGCGTCAAGTCATCGAGGAAGAGACGAGGCTATGAAGATACTAGTGTCAAAGCTCTTGGAGGGCAAAGAGGTACTTGAGAGGGAGATAAAACTGTGATTCGAGAGCTAGACACTTGATATTTTTAAATGGACGGTTTAAAAGATAAGGAATGACTTTCACCAGATTTTGAGAGGGTGGATGAAAACGACTATAAATTCTGGTGCTGGTGGCAAAAATGTGAAAAATACGTCTTTGAAATTAGATTGTAGTGAAAATGTTATGAAATCGATCGATAAAAGCACTATCCAACTTCAAAAATACAAATGACAGTGAAGAAAACAATTCTTTGTCGTTGGCATCTTCGTATGATTCCCCCATCCATTCTCTGCGACTAGCTCAGATCACAATTATGCTGGAATATAATATATGTAAAGTTCAATCAAAGTGAACCCGCACTGACACTCCACTTCCACTTTCTTCAATGGAGAGAGAGTATCAAGGACATTCTCGAACCACACAACAGTGTTTTTAAGTCGGACAAATACGAACTAGTAAAGCAAGATTCAAGACCTTAATAACTGTGGAATACTTAAATCTGTATTAAGTCAGAATGGCAATGACAAGGTTCTCAAGTTCTAATGTCGCAGCAGAATTGGGCATTTAAAAAAATGCTGGTATTAAAAAGGTGGTTTCTAGGAAGAAAGGTTCATTGGACGTTTTGATGTTTTCTGAAGAATGGAAAAAATCAGCTGGTGTAAAAAAATGTGTACGCAGACTATTTTTTGAGAATAAGAAAGTAATAATTGTCCAAATCTTCTGAAGTAAAAAAATTGCTCTGGACAGTTTCAAAAATATTTCAAAGCAGTAAAATATGTGCAGTAACAGATGAAAGTTCTAAGATGATTTTATGCAGAAACAAAGTATTCAGATGTGCGTAGAATTCCGTTACTCTCATTATCAGTGGTGGATAGTTAACACTTTAAATTAAGTTGTTAACCTTTGGTTAAATTTTCTGTCATCATTCGTTACATTTCTCTAGCAAAGTAAATAATGTAGTACTGTCAGCTGAAAATCAATCTAACAGTAGGAACTGGCAAAATAAATAAAAATTTTAAATGGAAATGTATTATTTGTAAGTGAAAGTCAACAAAAAAAACACCTCAACTCTTGAAAAAGAACTGAGAATGTTAAATTTTTGTCACTTTTAGTGATCATTTCCCAAAATCAATTATCGTCTCATTGATATGAAACTTTGCATGGTTGTCTGACGAGGATACATTTTAAACTTGTCTATTAAAATAGGTTTTTAAAAGTTATTGTGAATAACTCTAACAATATGTTGATGAATTTTAAATATTGTATACAATTTAAAATAATAACAACCATAATGTTGTTACTGTTTTCTTTGACTTCTAAAAAAGGTATCACAAATGATCATGACAAACTATGTGAGAAGTTCCATATCAATTTGAAGATTACTGGTGGTATAAAATGATCCCGAAAATCATTAGAATTGCTGCAGATTATAAGAGAATGTGTCAATATTATGTTTTGATCAGTAATTGGGGTTACTTGGGTATTGGGTACCCCTATTTCATCTATGATTAATACATAAATTACTATTGTTTTTTATGTGTAGAAATTCAACCAACAAACAACTAATTTCACCTAAAAACTAGAAAAACGACAAAGTCGTTGTAAGACGAGTGTAACCAATAACCATGTAACATTCCTTTTCCTCCCCTACCTACGGCTGGAGCTATAGACAGCATGGGTCTATCCTCCCTAGCCTATCATAGGCTACAGTGGCGCATTAAGGCCTTACAGTTGACGCCCTCTTATACCAACTAAACTCAAATCCCTATCATGTACACATTATATTATATCAATCAAATTAAATGCAAATGTTCCCGAGTACTCGTCTCACAACGACTTTGGCATTTTCGTAGTCTATAGACTGCTAAGTCGCCAATTAAACCCGGAATGTGGGAGACCGAGGTTCAAACAAAGGTCGGGATAGATTTTTTTATTTCTGGATTATTATTTTATTTTTGGAAAATTAAAGAACGTGTTTTGAAATGCATATAAAGTTTTATGCAAACATAGCTAGTACGAAATACGAGTAAAGATTACACGGTTTCCCCGAGCAGAAAATTGGTTAACCTTGTGCGTGAAAGATTCGATACACCTTGGTCACCGCCTACATTCAATAAATTAATCGTTTTTTTTTTTTTTTTAAGAACAAATGCATTGTCGTTAAATTGAATCATACACATGTGCAGCCTATTTATCAATTTATTATTTCTTATAGGTTTTAATCGCAATGGATTTTTTTTTAGAAGTTAGAACTGATCAAAGATGTCTGTTTAAAATTTCAGCTCAATCTGTTTGGCCGTTCGACCGTATGGGATCGCACAGACAAACAGACAGACAAACAGACTTCCTCGCAGTGAGTGCCGTTCCGCTTGACCTGCGTTGTTAGACTTCGTTCACTGCGCTCACTCGTCTAATCAATAGTGTATACAATGATAATAATACTGACAACAGTGTATTAAGTTATTTTTTAATGTATTCTGCTAATTTTTAAAGGCTTGATCCAAAAGGTCACCCACTAATGGTTGGTCAGAACCAAATTTAATGGTCTACTTTCAAAAAAACATTTTTTAAATGTCTATTTGATTCTAAACTCTTGATTGTGAATAACGGTAAAACATTGTTAAACTTCTCAAAAATTATGCAAATGTCTAAATTTATTTTCTGACAAACTCTCATTTACTTTTTTTTGTACTCAATTTCATTGAAAGTTGACAAAGTCTTCACATACTTTGTTGTAAATCGTTTGGTTTATTACATGTGAAATTATTAGAGGTTTGGTTTGTCAATATGCTACAAAATGCAAAGTGATGTTTTTCTCTTAAAACTAAAGATTTCCAGACAAATTTCATTTTATTTTACATTGTATCGATAATGTGTTTACAAAAATTTAATAATTTGATATTAATTTAATCTTGATGACATAATTTCAAAATTAATATGTGAGAAACTTCCTACACAAGTTTTGAAGGTGGTCAACAATGGATGTTACAAAACGCTATAAAATAACATTTTAAAATGCTATGTACACATACACGTACACATTTTTTGTTTGAAATTAACAGTCCATAAAAGTCCGTTTTTAAATGCTTGTCAATTTATAAAGTGGTTTTGAAGGAGGTAATTAAATTGTGGATTATTATTGATCCAATGGTGCGACTATTTTATATTTTCAATGTTTGGCTTTCCTGTTTTTGTTTTTGTGTTTTTTATTTTAAAATTTGTATTTACAATTACCTCGTGTGACTATTTTCTTTTATACGAGGCCGCTGCTGCATACCATATTAATTATAGTATACCATACTTCAACCTAACATCATTTTCTTACTTCCAATGAAAGATAAGAATAACAACATCAAAATGACTCTTAAAACATCAAAAACATCACCAAGACAGTCTCTGAAAATAACAAACATTGCACACATCGATTTCAGTGAAAAATAATAAAAGTGATGTGACAAAAATGTCACAGCGATCTAATCATTTTATTTTCCCTGCAGCAACGTTAATAAAGAACGCAGGAAATGTAAATAATGCCAACCATGTCTGTATTCAAGGTATATCTTTTATTAATAATCGAAATAAATAAATAAAATGTTTGCCTCGCCATATACTATAATATGAAATATACTAGACGAAAACTGATAACAGGGGTGCGTAACTAAATAGGTTTTTTTACAGACTGTGCTAGAATAGAGGTATAGGATTGTCGATATTAAGACTGACTTAAAAGTTTGTGTAATGCTCGTAATTGATAATGTTCGTTAAAGACAACCCTTAAAAATTAATTATAAATATCTTGAAATAAAAACGTGTAAATGTGCGAAATCGCACATTGTTTTGTAACTGAAAACTAATATTAGTGTTATGTAGTGTTTTAAAGTGTATCGTAATGTATTGAGAAGGAATGCAGTCAGTGTGAGTGTGTTTATATACACGTGGTTGTGAATGTTTAACGCGTGTACGGTATTATATAAGTTGTGATGTTGTCACTCTAATGTGTACTTGTGTTTGGGGTACAGCTGTTTGGAGGGGAAACATGTGCGTACGTGTCGATATGGCAACTCTGTATCAGTCCACGATATCCACAATCCTAGTTGTTTCATACTTAAACCTGCCACATGTTTACATCATCAGCACTAGTAACCAAAGCTCTAATAAGATTTAACTTGTAATCCATAAATTGAACTAGTAGTTTTACTTTTCTTTAAACTCGGAGATCCAGCAGTTGCTTGTAAAAATTGAGGCATTTGAAATAAACAAGTATATAGCACAAGATGATCAAGTAAAGGTGCAGGTTTCACAAATTTTTCATTCGTAAATTATAAGGAAACGCTCCCTTTACAGTATACACACATTGGTATTAGTGGAAACAAAAATTTATGATACAATATGCAATAAAATGGTCGGTACAAAAATTAAAGTGCTATAATTAAAAATCAAAATGCTATTTTAACGCATCACTTATACAGTTTGCCCATGTTTTCTCTCCAATAATGATTCACACGACTGATGTAGAGCCTAATAGGCCTACTCGTTACGTGTTTTGGTATGTATTTCATAAATAAATTGTTATAAAAATTAAATTCAAATGACTTAAAATTGTGTGAATGTTTTTAAAAACAATAATTTTTAAAACGAACTTAAAATGATTTTTAAAATAAATATATTGATATTGTTAATATGTTTTGAAGGAAAAATGCTATCCTGAATGTTCTATGAATGTGTAAACTGTAGATGTAATTATTAACTTTAAACAAACCTATCCATATCTTAAATATAAGGCTCTAAACAATCCAATTTAACATGGTGGGGAAATGTATTTGTGTTGTTAATGTTTGTCAATATTTACACACTGAATAATTATATGATGTGTATAATATTATAAATCAATAAAGTTGCTGGTTTTATGTAAATGGTTACCATACGTAATTATACCATATTTAACCTTTGTCACCAGGTCCTCTTATTGTAGAAATCAGAAGGCACTTCCCGTTGCATGTTGCATATTGTTACATGTTATTTGACTACAAACAAGCTCGGGAAAAACAATCTTACTGACGAACGACTAAAGTCTAGATAATGTGTCAAATATTGTTAAAAATGGACTTGTAAAAATCCGCATGACGACAGATTCAAAGGTACTGAGATGGTGTGACAATTGTAGCAGGAAGTGCCTTCTTAATATTATTATGTTTCTCCTTAACCAGCAAAACCGGGTCCGAAATCCTTGATCTTGATCAATCATAGTGACAGAGTGTACTTTTAAGCTATGGATGACTGCAAGTACATATTCCTAGTTAGTTGCCTTACATAAGGAAAGTTCTAGATTGCATATAACGATTGTAGATTTGAACAATATGGCATTTTCAAAATTGCCACAATGCATGGGGTGGTGAATAGATGAAATGTTGTTGGTTAATATGGTTATTTTACGCATCTATCAATTAAGAAGGAATGGGACACATTTGGTTGTTAGCAAATAGCTATTCGCTCGGCCAGAAGCATCCGACGTATACGAAACTTGGCAAAGTTGTCAATGAAGAATACAAGGACGGCCCTGCGGTCATAGATTTTCAAAAATTTGTCTAAATCAGCCAGAAAAAAATCACGAATATAGTCAATTTTGAAGCTTTTAACAAAATCAAAATTAGTGAAAATCAATTTATTTTTTATAAATAATTTTCAAACTAAATTTGGTAATGTGTTACTGCAGAGCCCTATATTTACACATTCGTGACATATGTTCAAAATTTCAGACACCTAGTCAGCCAAGCGAACAACAATTTGTCTAAAACGCATGTCCTATCTCTCTTAAGAAATGGGCAACTTTATCAGAAATTTGACAGAGGTTATGGCAATTTTACGAGCAAATTGATGGAGGTTCTGGCAAGTTCAAAAGCAATTTGATGGATATTTTCTGAAAATATGAGACAAGGGGTTATTTAACGCTTCTATCAACCAAGTTATGAGGCAAATAAATCGTGTACTGAAATTATATGAATTTATTATAACTTGTTATATTTTTATATAAAAATAAATATTTCGGCTAATATGCGGCCATGCTCTCTCTCGCACATACGATCCGAAATCTATGGCTCTACGAGGACATGGGTTCGAATCCCGTATCAGACATGTTTTTTATAATCGTTGTTCACTGTCGTTCCCAAGAATAATGACTGCAAAAGTTGGTCGCTCGTATCAGGGTTGTAGAATAGCTTGGCAAAATAATTTGCATGACTAAATTACTTTTAAATTAATAGTTACAAATCATATTTTGACAAGCTTTTCAACAATGTTGTTACGGGGTACTGTACGTTTATGAATTAAGAATGCGCAAATGTGGATGTGTAGATGAGCTTGGCCCTTTATTTAGATCTCATTACTTTTGAGTGTGTAAGGTTTGGCTGTATTTTTACAAGTTTTTGATATGTGTGGGATCTCAAAATATTTAATAATTTGATCAAAGTTAATTTAATTGCTATGGTATTACCAATAACAATAGAATGTGACACATATTTCATTAAATACATTCATACGGTAATTTCATCGTCATATAATTCATCGTATGACATTTATTAAAATACATTTAAAATTATTTATTTTTATTTGTTACCAAAAATTTTTGTGTTTAAATGCATTGTTGTTGAATGCTACTATTTCAAATATGTACTTAAATGTAGTTTATTGTAGTTTCTGCATCTTTGTAATTAGATTTATTAAGTTGTCCTCCTTTGTAAATCAGTTTTTATAACTGAATAGGATAGACGTTAAATAAATAATGAATAAATAAATCTCTGGCCCAAAGACTTGCTTTTTCTATATATTGTAGGCGATCATTATCAAGTAACTACAGTTAGTTGTTGATAATATACCTGTATAAGGCTTATATTACAACTTTTTTTTTGAAAGCCTTCCAGCAAACTTTTTCATTTTTTCTTTCAAAAGGCACTACATCACTATTACCGTCCATGTAACATATGAACGTTGAAGCCCCACCCGTTTGGTCAGAATCGCTGGCCAATTGAAACAGAACTGACGAATTAGACAGTTCTACTCGGAGAGTAGATATAATCCTATTCATACACATAACAAAAACTTGTAAAAATACAGCCAAACCTTTCACACTCAAAAGAAATTAGATCTAAAAAAGGGCCAAGCTCATCTACCCTTCCACATTTGCGCATTCTTAATTCATAAACGTACAGTGTCCCGTAACAACATCCTTGAAAAGCTTGACAAAATAGAATTTGCAACTATTAATTTAATCGTAATAGTTCATCCAAATTCTTTTTTTCTAATTAATTTAAACGTAATGGTCATGCAAATCCTATCTAGGTTGCTATGGCAAACAATATAAGTAATAATGTGTCAAATCCTACGACTTTGTTCATTATTATTATTATTATTATTATTATTATTATTATTATTATTATTATTATTGTTATTATTATTATTATTATTATTATTATATTGGACGGCGATCATAGATTATTGATAGGAAAATTTAGATTCTTGGTCCAAGAGCAAAAATTTTGTCGAAGAAAAGACACAATCGGCTTAAAGTTTGGAAACTTCAATGTCCAGAATTAAGAAAGGAGTTTATGACAAGAATAAGTAATCAGATGCCCGACCAAGAATTGAAAGATGTAGAAGAAGAATGGCAAGAGTTTAAGAAGGTGTTTGTGTCAAGTGCAGAGGAGTTGTGTGGAAGAGCCAGTGGGAGAAGGAAGGAGAAAGAAACTCGATGGTGGAATGACAGGGTACAGACTGCAGTAAGGGAGAAGAAGCGTGCATGGAAGAAGAAAGAAGATGACAAGTCTGAAGAACATGAATATGAGTACCGTAGGTGCAAGGCAGCTGTGAAACAAATTGTGATAGAGGAAAAAGATAGAACAATGAAAGAATTTGCTAGTAAGCTAGAAAATGATTTTCAGGGGAACAAGAAAATGATTTATGGATTGGTAAAGTCAAAAAGACAGCAAACAGAGGATCAAAAGCTTATGGTTAATAATAATGGAGAAGTCACTAATAATCCACAGGAAATACAAGACATGTGGAGAGAGTATTTCCAAGACCTATTGAATGTAACACCAATATCAAATTCGGAAGAAATAGAAATAGAAAAGAGTGAAGAAGATGAGGAGATAGAGGTAACTGAACAAGAGGTGGGACGTGCGCTAGGAGCAATGAAGAATGGTAGAGCTCCAGGAGTGGATGGAATTACAGTGGAAATGATTAAATCAGCCGGCGCTGAAGGAAAGTTATGGTTATTCCGAGTAATTAGTGCAGCCTGGAAGCAAAAGAAAGTACCAGAAGATTGGAAGAAAGGAATTATTGTACCCTTGTTTAAAAAAGGTGATAGGAAGAAGTGTCAAAACTATAGAGGAGTAACACTTATGTGTCAGTGTGCTAAAGTTTTTGAAAAGGTAATAGAACATAGATTGAAGGAGGTTGTCGAACCAAGTCTAAGAGAGGAACAATATGGATTTAGAAGTGGGCGATCCACTATCGATCCAATATTTTCTATCCGCCAAATCATGGAAAAGAGATGGGAAAATGGAAAAGGAATGCATATTGTCTTTTTAGATCTTGAAAAGGCATACGATCGCCTGCCTCGAGGAAAAGTATGGGAATGTCTGGAGCAAAAGGGAGTTGGACGAGGTTTGATAGAGAGGATAAAAAGTACATACGTAGGGAGTGCAAGTTGTGTTCAAACAAATGAGGGTAGATCAGATTGGTTTGAAATAAATGAGGGACGGAGGCAAGGTAGTGTTTTATCACCGACTCTATTTACTGTCGTAATGGATCAAATACTACGAAGAGTGGAACCGAATATAGACGGAAGAGACACTAGAACCTTAGTTTTTGCCGATGATGTCTTAATTTGGGGTGAGAGTGTTGAAGAGGTGCAAGAAAAGGTGGATAGATGGAATGTAGTTGCAACAGAGTTTGGGTTAAGTATTAGTCAGAATAAAAGTGAATGTTTAGTTATGAAAAAGGATATAAAAGGCATGCCTAAGAATCAAGAAAAGTTAAGACTTCGTGGAAAATTATTAGAAGAAAAGGAAGAATTTAAGTACCTAGGAAGTATCTTGACAAAAGATGCTAAAGTAAATAGAGAAGTAACAGCTAGGGTACAAAAAGCCGAAGGATTTTATCAACTGGTGCGAAAGCTGCTTTGGAACGAGCTGTTTCCACAGAGATGCAAGGTTCTTTTCTATAAAGCATACTTCATACCTATACTTACTTACGGTGCAGTAACTTGGACAGTTGGATCAAAGGAAGAGAGTCAGTTGGAAGCAGCAGAGATGAAGTTTTTGAGAAGTATAAAGGGAGTTACAAAACTGGACAGGATTAGAAGCGACGTTATAAGAAAGGAATTAGGTCTGGAGAAGTTGGTTTAAAATAGGAAGGGAACGTTTAAGATGGTTTGGTCATATGAAGAGGATGGATATGGATAGGATCCCAAGACGAGACTTCGAAGCAGGAGAGGAAGGTAAAAGAAAAGTAGGAAGACCGAGAGAAAGATGGGGAAGATTGATCGAAGGAGACGTTGAAGAGAGAGGTGAATCGTGGAACCAGGTGACGGAATTGAAGCTGTGGGAGGACAGGAAGGAGTGGAGAAAATTGGTGGAGAAGCAGATGATGCAGGATGAAGATGACGATGATGATGATGATGATGATGATGATGATGATGATGAAGAAACGCTGAGCCTGGCAATCTCGGCAAAAAATAGTTTCGTGCCCTAGATATCGGTGTGAAGAACACCACTCAACCCGACATTGTTGGAAATGAGTTTTGATTATTATTATTATTGATTCATAGCAGTTGTCGAAAAAGTTTGCCCCGACTGGGGTTCGAACCCAGAACCTCCGGCTTAACGTGCCATAGCTCTACCAATTAAGCTACCGGGACCACAGAACAAACCTTTAGGAAACTGCTATGTGTTGTGACTGTTGACTTACATGACATAAATCCAACAGAAGACGGCAATGTAGCTGTCAAATCTGAAAGATTGCATGGATAAATTCAATCACATCTCATCTCCCATGAGTTGGGTAGTATGAATATATGGTTTTTTTAAGCATAAGCCCGCTTTAAGGACATAGTTATTGATTCATAGCAGTTGTCGAAAAAGTTTGCCCCGACTGGGGTTCGAACCCAGAACCTCCGGCTTAACGTGCCATAGCTCTACCAATTAAGCTACCGGGACCACAGAACAAACCTTTATTATTATTATTATTATTATTATTATTATTATTATTATTATTATTATTATTATTATTATTATTATTATTATTATTATTAAATAAATCGTATTAGTAGTAAACCTTCAGTCACATAAAAACTGTCTAAAAACGGCAAAACTGAAAATATTAAATGCTTCTAGACTTCTATTGTTCGGCCTAATTTTAACTACCGTAAAACTGGTGTACCGTATCAACGGGCATCCTTACGAAACCTACTTCAGAATGCTACTTTGAACTAAACCAAGTACGTCATTACGTAAACGAACACCTCTATAGAGTACAGCAATAATTAGAAGACACACACGTACAGTGTACTCAACGTCAACTAATCACGCTACACTCTAAGAGAGAAGCCCCCAGTTTCACAGCGTTTCTCGGGTTCGCCCCACAATCGGAGCTACCCTTTCAAGATAAATTTAAAAGAGCATAATTTTGTCTAGGACAACTTAATTTTTCGTATCAAGTCGAGCCCGTGTATCTATGGCACATAACCACGCGTGCGCGCTAATTCGGTATTTTGACGCTACAGATTGTTATATAAATACCAGGGTAGAGTTTATCGATTTAAAATATGTGCTGATGACTTTGACAAAATATAACGTGCTTATATTTGACACATTGTAATCAGGCTCAATATGGGTAAAAAATGAGAGGATTTTGGATTAATGGATTCTTTAAGGTGGTTTCAAAACTAAAGCATAAAAAAATTCTAACAAGTGATTTATTATCCAAGATAACTTTTTGGTAGCGTTATATTGAGCTGATTGTTCAACAATTTTAAATTTACAAACTTTTTATTACATTTCTTTCATTACTTTTTTAAAAATGTCATAAACACAATGTTTCTTTTTAAATTTTAATCTGAAAAAAATCTCAAATGAAAAGGCAGTGAGTATTTTACTTCCAGGATTAGAAAAGACTGTGCTTTGTTTTTAATTAAAATTATTATTTAAATGACTCCCATGTACTTACTGAAATTTGCAGATAATCCAAATTTGGTTCACAGTTTCACTGTTCACTAACTGTCCAAGACTCTCTCGAAAACATCCGCGTCGAAGCTTTTATTGCGTACACAAATATCACAACAAAGTAATCAAAAAGTCATGACAATTTGGGGAAACTTCTAGATTTTGAGAATAATGTGTTGTTCTGCCTCTCCATCTGGATGATGAAACAAGCACTCAGCATGACGTTATGCTCACTTGTTTTTGAATAACAATTCCTATGAAATATTATTTATACTCTACCTTCCAAATAAATGATGTATTATAGTCCGTCTAGTTCTAAGATAAATTGTTAGATTAAATTGCATAAATCAAAGTAATTTAATTCTTTTGAGAGATTCAAATAGGGAATTTTAATAATGTTAGAAAAATCGAATCAGCATCTTTATCTGATATTTAGAAATGCCAAATAATATCAAAATAAATTTAAACAACTTTAAAATGTGACGTTACTACAATCTCTTATGGTTGGATGAACTATAATAATTCATTACTGGGTATTTGAGCAATCTTCTAATCACTCAACTAATGACTCGGTCATTATGTTGACAATAACAACTTAGGAAATTGATTTCACAAGATTATTTCCCAAGGCTTTTATAAGCTTGGTGATCAAATAACATGCTAAATTTATTGTCAAAATATAACTTTAAAATTTATACTCCTTATACCATAAAACAAAATTATTTCATTGGATATTCTCCTTATACCTAGATCATACATTGTATATATATTTACTGCCATATAATATACCGTAAATCTAGCTTTATTACAACATTGTATTAGTTAGTATCGATAATACATTAAGTTTGTTTAACAATCGGAGCTCGGTTGCTTTCTCTTTGTTGCATCTCGCGCCCTACCTGTTGACAGCGCGCAGTACTAGCATCACGCGTAGCGCGGGTTTCAATTCGGACGCTCGGGTCGAGAAGTGGAGGGATGAAGAAACATGGTAACATCAATGTGCATTGAGTACAAAATATAAAAATATGTTCAATCAATAGTCAATGGTAACGTGATCTTGCATGGGCGCCCGGCATTTCTTCTAAAGCGACAAACACACGAAACAGTCATGTGATCTATAATTTTGGTACAGTACATTTTGTACGTGTGAGGCACGGTTTCGCGAAAATGTGGAAAACTGGCTAAATAACCAAAGATTTTGAGTATGTTCAGCTAGAGTGTATCAACTTGAAGATGAACAAAAAACCGTTTAAATTTAAACTCAAAACGCGTTCTAACAAATAAATTCAAACCTCTATCATTTATACTTATAAATCAATGAAACCGGGTTCTTAACACATGGCTCACTCACTCGTCTAACAACGACTTTGGCGTTTTCAAAAAAAAAATGTGAATGTAAATGATGAGATGGTGGTTGGGATGAGTGAGTGGAAGGCGACGAACCGTGTCGGACGGTCGGTGTATTTAGTTTCCCACGTTTTTGTCCACCCTTGCGTGACCTATGATGCCTCTCTGTACACCCCTGACCGCGGGCCGCGTTCCCGCGCACTCTAAACGGGAACCTCCGCTCAGTAGTAAGCGCGAAGTGCTCCAACGCGGACCATGGCTGCAGCTATCACCTCGGTTCTCCTCTGTCTCGCGGCAGTGTTGTTCACGTCTAGTCTCGCCCAGGAGAGGTCATGCTACGCCAAGAACGACAACCCTTATCTTTTCTTCGCAACTAAAACTGCTTACGACTTGGTCAATGATAACGCAACATCAGAGGACATCCCAGGTAAGACCGTGTTTGTATCTTCGTATGGAGGCTGCACCTGTCACCTCTATCCCGCCTTGCCTTCAAGAACAAGGGTCGAGGCCCCCAAGATAGTTCATTCGCTACTAATTTCTGGGGGGGGGGGGAGCCTTCGCGATGGCACATACGATTAGGGCGTATGGCACTTCGAGGACGTGTGTTCAAATCCCCTTTAAGGCGTGTTTTTTGTTGTAATTATTGTCCTTCATCTTCATCTAATTCATAAAGCTTACATTTAGCAAATCGATGCATCTTTAGTAGATATTCCAACTCGGTTGTGGTGTTACAAACGTCATAAAACAAAAACTAGACGCATTCCCATTGAAGTAAAATAGAAAAGCTAGCGACACAACTTCATGCAGCCAACTATTTTCTGACTTTTTTTAAACTTCCATATGTCGTCTGTGGATGACCATGAGCCGTCATCTGCTCCACAGTACTCAACAGAAAATATGTACAACTTTACCATTATATCAAAAGAATTAGAGGATTGCCTACAAAATCTGAAAAATGGAAAGTCGCCTGGTCCTGATAACATCCCAATTAACATCATCAAGGTATTAGCAGAGCGTTATCAAAACCATTGGCTGCTCTATTCAACAAATCTTTAGAATGTGGTACTTTTTCTACTCGTTGGAAACATGTAATCATTACTACTCATATACTAAAAAAGGGTAGGAGGAATAATGTGACAAACAACAGACCAATATCGTTGTTACCGACATTCTCCAAGGTTTTTGAAAGCATCCTCCATAAACGCATAACAATCATGTCGCTAATCATATTACACCGGAACAACGTGGTTTTGTCAAGAAAAGGTCAACCGTCACGAACCTCGCTCAATACACTAGTGACATTGCATTTCACATCAATAATGGGGATCAGCAGGTGGACGCTGTTTATACAGATTTCAGCAAAGCCTTTGACAGTGTTGACCATAACCTTCTTCTGCTGAAGTTGCGTGGTTACGGGATCCAGGTAGATATTTTTAATCTACTTTCCAACTACTTGTCTGGTATTGCATAGTGTTGTTATTGATGACGGAATATCTTCATCTGAATCCGTTACGTCTGGAGTGCCCCAAGGATCAATTCTAGGGCCGTTGATGTTCACCTTATTTGTTAACGAAGTTCCGGCATGTTTTAAAATTTGCAAATGCTTAATGTATGCTGATGATCTCAAAGTGTACAAACTCATCAACAATATTGAGGACTTCGAGTCTCTCCAAACGGAACTTGATGCATTTTTTTATACTCATGGAAGCGTAACCTTACCAGCTTTTAACCTCTTTGCTAATGAAGTTGAACACTTTCCGTGATTTAGGTGTACAACTGTCATGTGATCTATCATACACCAATCACCTAGAGCTCATCATCCCAATTAAAATGCTCGGCTTTGTGAAAAGGAATTGCACAAAGGACATTTTTCCATTGGCACCCTTCAGGAAGCTCTTTGTGGCTTTAATGACCTCAGATTGACTACGCAAGTGTCATATGGAATCCTCATCTATCGGTGCACCTATGTACCTATGTAAATGTAAGTAACAATCTGTATTGGAAATAAAATTCATTCATTCATTCATTCATTCATATTACAAAAATCTGTAGCATTGAACGTGTTACAAATTCCAGCAGATGTTCTTTGAGCATGTCTGCTACAAGACTAATGTTACCTATCATAGATGCAACAATCCAACTTTATGCAAAAATGTTAATGTTGTATCACTCGAAAATTGGCACAAGCAGACATATCAATTATTTTTAGATAAGCTTCTGCACAATTATTTTGACTCTTACCTCCTTGATCTAGTACATTTTAACGTTCCTGCAAGACCAACAAGAAACCTACAGACTTTCCATCTGCCAAGAAGCAGTAATTCGCCAATTAACCGGATCCAACACACGTAAAACCAATTAGTTTTCAACATAAATCACCTAAATTATCAATGTTTTAAAAGTTTTTCTTCAAAATGTTCTTGACGTTGTGTAACACTGTAATCGTCATATTTTCCTATTTGCAGTTTCCTATGTTCTTTTGTGCACCTGAGTAGACCTATTTAGATGATATTTGATTGTTTATATAATTTTGATTTTTGTGCTTAAGTAGTTTCATAAATTTTATGTAAAAGCCTATGTCGCATTTGTGGAGGTAACTCTGTTGTTGGTGGCAATAAATAAATCAATCAATCACTCATCGCCTTAAATAACAATATTGCATTAATAGAGACTTCAGGCAACAAAAATATACAAATCCAATTTCTGGCAAACCAAAACTGTGCATCTACATAAAAAATTGTAATTTTTGACAAAAAACTTATATTAATTTCGAATGACATTTGCATTGATTACGAAGAAATAAAATGATGAGGGGTTTTCTTTAGAGAAAATTAAAATTTTATTTTCATGTTGTTCTTCTTAAACATACAGATTTGCACCACAATAATCTGGATGTTGTAACTTTTTGGATGAGCGAAGCGAAGACTTCATTTCACATATCCCGAAAAAAAAATAGCTTGGGTGTTTTTTTGTTTTGTTTTGTTTTGTTTTTTGTTTGATTTTTTGTCTGATAGTTCGCTCTCTACCGGGCAAAAACCCTAATTATTCGATCTTAATGAAAATTGGATGGGACTTTCGAAATCTCTAAACTTAGATCTGCTAGTTTTTGGGTACAATCGAAGAAATATTTAAAATAATTATCGTACTTTTACGATTTTTTAAAAGATTTTTAATGAGATCTTTTCGTGATATTTGGCCCACGACCGAGAAAAACGGCTACACCGATCTTCATTGAAACATTATGGGAACGTTTGAAATCACTAAACTTAGATATGATATCGAATAAACATTTCTCATAAAAACAGTACCGCGGACGGCTCCAAATCTAAAACCACAGCTACTAGCCTTAAAAGTTCAAACCTTCATCTCGCCTTCCGACCTCCACGAGAAATTGTCGATTTTATTTTATTTTTCACTTATCCCGTTGTTGGCTTGTTATCTGCACGTGTCTAACAGCTTCATTATGCATCAACAGTGCAAAGGAACGAACACCAACCAACCATATTTAATAGCCGTGATACCGCTCTGAACTTGGTAACTTAAAATAAAAGTAACGAGCAAACTAATATGTTGGACACTCATAAAATAAGAGGCATGCATGCTAATTACACCACATTTCACAGTATACACATTCAATATCAGTCACGAATGTTTGATACTGTACCGTACGTAATTACCTAAAAATGAAATAGGAAAGTTCATATCCTACCACGTTTCTATAAATTTTCTGTCGGAAATATTTTTTTAGGGTTCAATTTCAAAGTATTTTTAATGTGTCAAAAACACCAAAATAAGTCTGCACATTCTAACTGATTTGTGACAAATGTTGAAATCTTCTGTGATATGGCCATGCACACGTACATTTTATCCGACAAAGTTGTATACTAAACATGAAATTATTTTTGGCTACAGGAATTTAGGAACGCGTCAAACATAAAATCAGTTCTATATTGCCTATTATATTATGAAAAATAACGTTTGATTAGCATAGAATAGGGCATAGAAGCGAGCCATTGATTCCAATGTTTAACATTCAAAAGTGCACAAGAAAAATTTGGAGGGATTTCCCTATCCTCCCTTTTCTACTCGTCTGTTTCTACCCCTATTATCGTGTCCTTTCTGCCCATCTGCCCATATATATCATACCATAGTATGTATGCAAACGAAAAGGCGTCCTTCAACGAGATGTAATGTGATTCCAGTCACACCAAGTACACTAAACCTCGCTACCCCCCCCCCCCTAATTACCCCGGCATTTATTTACCTCGCGTCAGCAAAACGAACGTCTGGTGTTTTCAATGGTCTGTGAATCTAGTGACTGAATGACCATGGTTCTTCTCTAGACACATCCTCTCGTAGCTGGCAACAATTGGCCATGTTTTCGTTATACAATATTAATAAAGAGATCAGATTCAATATAAGCTTTATTCATTTCATTTTACACCAAAACATTACAATATAAGGAAAACATATTTAACACATTTTAAGAAAATACAATAATATGTTCCAACAAAAATAAGAATTCTAAGAAAATGAATCCTCACATGGGCCTTGCGGCCTGTGCGTGAGGGCTTCTTACTATAAATAATTAGAAAAACAACAAACAGCTCAGATGGCAAAAGGTACTAGAGATAATGATTTTACAAAGAATAATAATAAATAAGGTACACAATAATATACGATTAAATATCAAGAAATCTATAAAATAATTTCGAAATTTTTGTAATTGAACATAAAAAGCACAATACAACACAGTGATAATGAATAATACATTACACACACATTCAAACACAGCACAGTCACAGCTGTCATAAAACACACTGTTTTTAATAACATCTTTACTGTACAAGACTGTCGTACTTGCTTGCTACATGTTCGAACCCCTCTCTATACGTACATGGGTTAGTGTATTTTTATTTTGTCACTACAGTGAGAGCTTTAAAGGGGGAAAAACACAAGAATATTGCAAATCCGGCAACCAGCGCAATATTTGGCATGGGGTAGAAAAAAATATCAGAATTGAAAATCCGCCGGGAGAAGAGTGATACCTAATCCTTAACATCCCCTTTAAATAAAACTCCTAAAAATAAAATAATTCATAGCTCTAAACCAAAATAATATTTTTATTCAAATAAGTAATTAAAATTATGTTTCAATTTGTTTTCATCCAATCGACCCACTCTCATTTTATCAACCACATTTGTTCAACCCCCACCCCAAATAATGTATGTCATTTCTACCTTGAATTCCAGCACTCACCAGTGAGGAACCTAATAAGTTATCACTATCAGAATGGAATTTGGTATCGAGGTACATAATAATATGAAAAAATAATAATCTGCCAAGAGGCAAGAGATATTTCACTCTTACTGTTCCCTAGACCCTTAACATTTTGAAAAACGTTAAGTCGTATTTGATACATTTTGAATAATTAAATTATTGATGATTATAGTCCAATCAACAAAACATGCATTCCAAAAACACTATTTCTTCACCCCACCCTTAATAATTATACTTTTTGTGTAAAACGCTGTATAGTTAGTTACCAGCATGAAAATTGGCATGGTAGTAATTAAAAATATTAGAATTAATATTCCGTTGGGATGCAAACGACCTGTTCAAGATGGCGATTGGGCGTTTCAATTTATGCTTTACATTATGTTTTAGATGCGATTAAGTATTTTTCTGGATTGTTTTGATATGGTTTTAGCTTGTGCAGCATAGGAATGCACAAACAGAAACAATATGAAGTTATAAAATAAGGGAATTTAGTAATCATTTGGTGTTAATGGCTAATAAGTTCACCTGTCAACCTGACAGACACCTTGAAAAATATTTTGTCTACAAATCACTCCAACCTACATTAAGATACAAACTGACCTATTCAAGATGGTTTCTAATTGTCACCTCAGTGACATGACTGACAGGGGATCTAGCCTACTACAGATGTTAAAATCATTAGTACACACACACACACACACACACACACACACACACACACACACACACACACACACAGACAGCCACACACACAATAACCAAAGTGCCGTTTGAGTTGAATTGTAGACTTCAGTCGATGCGCTCCCTCGTTTAATATAATTACTAGGAAAACGCTAAAGTCCCGCCGCGTTGATGGATGAGCTTTTTTTAAAATTTTTAGTCTGCGTGGGATATCTTTACTTTTGCAAGTGCTTTGTTGCTTTGTTTTGCTGCCCACGCATTGTAGGTGATTGTTGTCAAGTTTCTATTGTTTCTTGTCAATTTGTTTTATTTACCGTTAAAAACTTATATTAAAAGCTTTATTTCTATGGATTCTGGCTAACTTTGTCACTTTTTCTTTCAAAAGGTACTTCATCACCATAACCTTAATGTCCATGTATAATATGAACGTTGAAGCCCACCCGTTTGGTCAGAATTGGCCCATAATGGCACGAAAATATCGCGTTAAAAATCAAAAAAACTTATATTAAAAGCTTTATTTCTATAGATTCTGGCTAACTTTTTCAACATTTTCTTTTAAAAGGTACTACATCACCATAACCTTAATGTCCATGTAAAGTATGAACATTGTAGCCCCACCCGTTTGGTCAGAATCGGCCCAAATGTCACGAAAATATCGCACTAAAAATCGAAAAAAATCGTAAAAGTACGCTATTCATGAGAAATATTTCTTCGATTGTACCCAAAAACAATACACCTCTAAGTTCAGAGATTTCGAAGGTCCCCTCAAATTTTCATCAAGATCGGATATACCGTTTGCCTGGTAGAGAGTTAACAAACAGACAGAAAAACAACAAACAAACAAACAAAAAAAAAAAAAAAAACACCCGAGCTAAATGTTTTGGGGGTCAGTGAAATTGAAGTCTTCGCTTCGCTCATCCAATTATATCCTATATCTCCTTCATATTATCTTTGCTTGATTTAAACAATGCACGTAATAATATCAATGGTATGCTAATTGACCGCAAGAAATGATTCCGAGATAATTTAAATCTAGTTGATATAGGTATGAATGATAGGCAAACTGCTCATCTTTCCCCTACTACAAAATTTGTGTAGGCCTACTCTTTCTTCCGAATGCGTGTACTAAAAGAGGCTCGACAACATTGTTTATAACCGTTAGAGGTAGCTCGTGTGTATAACGCATGGGCGCGGCACGGAATACTTTGATTCGGGAGGTCTTCGGTTCGAGAACGACACATACAATATTCTGTTTGAAGGTTTTGTCCACATGGTTATGCTGTGATTTAGCTCTGCAGTGGTTATTTGGGGACGGGTGCGTTCATGTTGACGATAGGATGTTGTAACATAAATGAGCAAAATTATGATAAGTATGAGTTAGAATAATTCCTTCTCTTTATCAATCTTCTTGCGGATAACAAGAAAAAGAGTAACGAACTTTTCAGTGGAGGCGATATTCTCGCGAAGCGTCTTTTTATATCAATCAATGATTTATGATTTTTGAAAAATATGTTTTTTACTAAGACTTGCAACAGCCAACATTTGATGTTCCGATGGCTGTAAGGGGGCGTTTGGGGGGGGGGAAGCGCTTCAGGCCCTCCCCCACCATTTTATTGACGCCAAGAAGCAGGGTCCACTAGATACTTATGCTAAGCTGCTACAGCAGCTGTTAGGTATCTAGTGGACCCTGCCAAGAAGAGAAGCCCCCAAATTTTTAGTAAGTCTTTCTTAACTTAGCTTTTTCTTTTTTATTCCATTCCATCCATTCCATCCACCAGTGGCGTATCCAGGAATTCATAAAGGGGGAGGGGGTGGTTCAACCAATTAATTCATATATTCATATATTCACATTTTGGTAAAAATCTGTGCGTTGTAAAGCATCACCAACTTCTTATCTACTAAAATCCTGTTTTAAATCTAAAAGTTTTCCCTTTCAAGGTCATTTTGGTGAAAATCTGTGTTTTTTAAAGCATCGCAATAACCAAATTTGTATCTATACTTAAATCCTCTTTTGGTCAGATGGTAATTTGCATTTAGTTTTGCTATAAAACAGTTATTTTGTTTGTCCCCCCCATAGATACTACGTTATTTTGTTTGTCCCCCCCTCTCCCCCCCCCCCCTTGGATACGCCACTGCCATCCACTTTCTTGAAAGTATGTAAAAGGCCCTCTTCTGGCAAGATTATACGATTCACCGAAATAGTTGTATGTGACTGTTTTGAGTAAAATTATTTGGTGTTATAACTCAAATCAAAAAACGTAAAACATGACTGACGGAAGCTCGATGTGAGAAACACCAAATTCATTTGAAAACTAAAGGCGGGGATATTTGTAATGTTGGTAGTAGAGTTTGGTATGGTATATTTATTTCGGTGTTATGTTGGTAGGCCTAGTTTGTATTTTTTATCAGGTGGCCCGTCAACAACTTCAATCCATCAAGCCGTTAACTTACCACCTTTCATAATTATTACTGGTACAATGAGCATTCAAGACATCATTAGGTTCGTAATTTAGTGAACTGTTAAATGTTCTTACTTTCCATGGTTATATTCATCTTGCTTGATGATGCATGATCATTGTTGATGTCTCTTTCTGAGAGCATGGATAGTTCTCTTTCTGTCAACATAACCTCACAATTTTAATAGGTAGGGCCTTTGTGTATCCAATTCAATGGTAGGGCTAGGGGCCTAGGCCTAGTCCCTAGGCTAATATAATATGTAGGGCTAGGCCTAGGTCTAGGTAGGTAGGTAGGTAGGCCTATATAATAGGTAGTTAATACGTAAGCCTAGTTTATGAATTATAAAAAAATACAGCCCTAGGCCCCTAGCTAAATAGGTATTAAATTTTAGGCCTAGGCCCCTATACAAAGAAAAATAAATATATTTATCGACTCATGACACCAGTTTTTATTCAATACGGGCTCAATTGAAAAATGAATAATTGCGTAATCATGCAGCAACGATCCTGATCTTGATTCCTACGCTAGCTAGGCCGGCACTCTTGTCGCTAAGCGGGTCCAACTTTCAACCAACTTTCAACCACACTTTTTTCCCAATAAAATCAATGGAAAACAACTACAAATTAGAAATAAGTTAATATTAAGTACGTATAGTGAGTAATTAATAGTAAACACTCTCGAATTACACGAATAATGTCAAATAATTTACATTATTGAACATGAACGTCGTCTCACTCTGATCAACGCGCCATTTTGGATGTTGGCTATGTAGGTGTACCAACCTTTTTGCGATATTGTGGTTATTGTAATAAGTAATTTATAAATATGTTATTGTTATGTTAAGTAAACAATTAAATAGTCGAATAGCACGGGGGTTTGGGGGCGGAGCCCCCGACGGGGTCCAGGGGCGGAGCCCCGGCGGGGTCGGGGGGCTGGTCCCCCAGAACAGAATGAGGTAGCCTACAAACAAACAAACACGGGGACCGCAGGACAAACAAAAACGTAAGTTTGGTGTGTTTTGGTTGGTACGTCGGAGAATGGAGAGACTTTGCTAAAATGGCCGCCGTGATCAACTAATAACAGTGAAATTAGTCTGTGAGTAATATTGTGTTCACCTATGTTATTGTTAATTTTGCAAAGTGGTAATTGATAATAAATTGTTGATATTGAATTTTTACACATTTATTTCTAATTTGTAGTTGTTTTCCATTGATTTTATTGGGAAAAAAGTGTGGTTGAAAGTTGGACCCGCTTAGCGACAAGATTTCCGCTAGGCCGAGGCCCTACCACCCCACATAATGCCCTTCACAATTTAACCTTTTATTTATTTATATATTTCAGTGTCACATGTTACATTTAATATTGGTGCAAAGAGTGGACCTAAAAATTTGAGATTCTCAGAGAAACAAAAAATTTAAAGTAAAAGTTAAATAGAAAATAACTACTAACTAGTTTAGAATAGGCACCACAAATAAACAATATACCCTCTACGAAACGTAAAAAACAATATTCGATATTTTTAAATGGAGTTTTTTTTCCCAAAACTTTGAATTAATGAAAATTCACAAGAAGATTCCATGGAAAAAAACGTAGTTTCATAAAACTTTGTTTCCGTTTTTTGTATGGTAACAAAACCCCCAAAGAGTTACCCAAAATAGAAAGTCTTTAAAACTAAAACCTTTGAACGTTATATTGGGTTTTTATTTTTTTTTGTTTGTTTAAAATTTTTAAAAAAATAACAATTTGTAAGAATGTTTAAAAAAAAATGAACTGAAAATTAAAAAAAAACAAATGACAAAAATAATGTAATTTTCAAAACCCAAGCAATTGGGAGCCTACCTATTTTGAAAATTTAAACCACGAATTTGTACAAAGTACAAAATGATGTAGCTTGCTTTAACGATTTTTGTGGCTAGAATTTTCAGTGCTCTTGTCATCTTTATGCACAACCATATTGTCAGTTGAGGGGTTTTGTTACCCCTTGGTTAGTTTTTTTTTCCCAAAGAAACTTTTGTTTTGGGGAACGCAGCTGTTTTTTGTTACATAGACTAATTTTCCCAAAGTGACCAAAAAATCGATGGGTATTTAATGAGGGGGTTTCTAGGACATGATAGAGAGGTTTACCCACAAAAAGGGACACAATCTCAACAAAAAAAGGGAGCACTTGTATTTAACCAAACACCCTAATTGCCTGTAAGTTAAGCTTATGCATTACCTGATTGAACGTGAGTTGAACCCCCATGTATGAGTGACTTCCCTATAGTAATAAAAACCCATGTCATTTAAGTCCCCCCTTGGTTTGTCCGGGATCAGCCGTGACTCGTCTCGGACGTGGGAGTGCAGATTTTTCTCCCTTTCTTTGACTTTGCCTTTTGATGGGCAATCCATTCGATACTGGGTTTTTCCCAATCATGAAACTTTTTTACTCTTTTTGTAAACAATTCTTTGTCAAACACCTTTGACTTGCTCTCGAAGAGGGACTTGTTTTTCCTGGTCAGTTTGTAACCCCCCCCACTCAACTGGCTTACGCCTCCTCAGTCCCAGCTGATTCAAAGCCCAAATAATTAGCAGTAATTGCAGTGTCAAAAACGCAAAGTCAGCATATGTCGCCACTTATTCCCCGAGAAGGAGCGCGTGCGAGTCTATTAGCTCATGCTAAGCTTAGCCCAGCAATTAAATACACCTGGTATTGCCACAAAAAAACAAAAAAGTGACAAATAACCCATTGTAGCAACACATACGCCATACAGCGCGCAATGGTCTTTGCAGCAAAAGCATGACCCCCTTTATATTTGTGACACGAATGCAATCACTGTTTTGTCCAAGCAATAATCAAAAAATTTATACCAGAAAAAGGGTAAAAACTCCCCCAAAACATGACTTCACGCCTCCATAGAAGTTTTCGCCCCGAATTTGTTAAAGATGTCTTCTGGACACTAAAAAGGGAAGATCGACTGCCATCTGGATTAAGAGTTTCCTCCCGTATTCTCCCTTTCCGATAAATCAACCTTTTTCTTCAGATGCTCTTTTTATTCCTCTAGATGTTTCTTCATTCCCTTTAAAACTTGATGTTCCTCAAATTTGCAATTTCCCCCTATAAAGAAGCGCGATACACCATCCACCCTCTTCCTAAAGACCAAAACCAAACCAGAACCTAACTGAAACTACTTGTATACAACTACAAAATAAAACAAAAAAACAAAAAATTTGAAAAAAAACGAATCTCACCTCAAAGAGACCAAAAGCAAAAACTCACCTTCCAGTAGAAAAGCCAAAAACCTAATATAAAAAGTTTGCCCGAAGACAGAAATTTACCCTAAAAAACCCTTTTAATTCCTGCAATTGGGTTTAAAATAAATTGATCTAAAAAATCCCTATATTAATCTAACACAAGCAATTTTAATAAAAATTAAGTCATAAAAAAAAAAAAATCATTGCCGGAAAAAAATCAAAAAAACGACATAATATGAAGATCTGTCTCAAAATTCCCTGAAAAAATCATTGGGAAACCCCCTGGTAAAGTTCCAAAAACCCTAACCCCCTTAAAAACTTGATGTGTTCTCCGAAAATTGCGTAGCTTATCCAGACAGCTCCGGGAACCCGGATGTTAACTGCAGCGGGTACTGCACACGAAGGTCGCAAATCCACTCATTGGAGGGCACAAAAAATAAAGCCAATCACTAAAAACATAAAAAAAAACTCGACGACAATGTACATAATACAGTCACCCGTGTCATCAATAGTAAAAAACCCCAAAGTGTAAAACGCTGACGAATGTTACACCTTGACCGACATTGAAAAATCAATACAGCAACCTCGAACTTCAGTAGTATTTAAAACTGACGACTTAGGCTACAGAAAACCATTTACATTTACGTAATCGAAAAAAAATTAAAAGGCAAAATTTTTAAACTGAATGAATTGAATTAGTAAACAAAAAATAACACAAAAGCTCTACCCAGAAAAATTTTTAAAAAAAATTTTAATTTAAAAATTTAATTTAAATTACATTACAACGCAACTTATTCCGAAACATACGAATTTACATAACAAACCCACTATATTAAATTTTAAAAGAAAACATTTTATTATAATCTAATTCACAGCCCACAAAAATAAATTTATAATACACAATAAAGCAAAATTTCTTGAAAAAAATAACTAGTTTACTTTACTGCATTTCTGAGATTTAAAAAAAATTATTTTAAAATAATAATAATAATAATAAAATAATAATAATAATAATAATAATAAAATAAAAATTTAAATAAATTATATAAAACAAATGAATTACTTTAAATAAAATGATTAACCCATTGCATAACTATGCATTTACACATGGGGACTGGACCCACCCGGCCCTCCCCCCTTTAAAGCCAAGTGAAATGAGACGCATTTCCCCCCATTTAAACCCCAATAGCAAATTTAGAGCAATGCACACTCCTTTTAAACTTAAGAAAAATGGTACTCAGGCCACCATTCCATACAAAGTAACACCCTTTGGCGCCCCCCTTAAAAATGCTGGTAGGACAAGGATTCCTACCGTTCCACAATAGGGCAAAAAAACCACACGGGTTCCTTTCCTATCCTCAAAAGATAGGCATTTTGTATTTCTGCCCCGTCACCACAAAGCACACCACTACTTAATCTTTACGTACTCATAAAACAGTAGAAGCGAAGAAAATTTCCCCAACCCCCCCCACCTAGCAGGACACCCGAAGGCATCCCATCCTCATAGGGGTTTCACCCCCCCTCTTCACCTAGCAGTGACACCCCAAGGCATCCACTACTTCCTCATGAGAGGCCTCACCACCCTTTCACCTAGCAGGACCCCCCCAAGGCACCCCACTACTTCCCATGAGCAGCTTCACCCCCCTCCTCATAAAAGGACCCCCCCACGGCATCCCCAATACCCTCTGGGGGGCTTCCTACCCTCTTCCCACCAAAAGTGCCCCCCCCCACGGCATCTCCAATATTCTTGGGGTAGTAGATACAATAGAACATCCCCCCCCAATTTCAGAACTAAAAACACAAAAATTTACCTATCATTGCTTTTATTTGTCCCAAAATGTCATACCCTTAAACCCAAGGAAGAAAAACCTCAGAAAATCCCTTTCATTGCTAAGTGTCACCGAAATTCACTCCCCCCTAACCTCGGGACACAAAAACCTTGAAATTACCTTGTCATTGCTTTTAATCGTCACCGGAGAGTCACTAACCCCTTAACCCCAGGACTAAAACTTTGAAATTTCCTCATTTTTTTTCAATTTATTTTTTCTATTTTTTCTTGGACCCCAGTGCTACTACTTTTCCCCGACGGGCCTTCAAAAGGTGTAAACAGCCCGAAAAGGGGAGCATGGGGGGCGCTAGGGGTTAAAGACACAGAAAAATGACCCTTGTTCCGACAAAAAAACCCCAGGTACTTTCCGATTGCATCAAGAGATTTCAGTTTTTACACAGTCTCTCTTAAAAAGCCCAACTTCTACAATAAAAAAAAAGGGCCCGATTATCCAAAATTTCGCCCATCAAAAAGCTGATTCTGGGGTTGATAAAAACCCCCTCGGGTACAAATTGTTGTTTTTTTGTCCAACCACTCCCCTGACTCGATCTCCCCCTGTTGGCTTGAAAAAAAATCTTGCTGCCCACACCCCCATTGTGCGTATTGCCCCCTATTTTCCTTCTAAAAACTGAACCTCCCCTTTCAAAGAGCCATTTTGTCCCTTAACCCCTTTTTTGGCTGAAACATGCCACTTCCCCCTTTCCCCAGGTAAATCCTGAACAGGGGCAACCAAAAACGACTCCTCGCTCCTTTTCCTTTTGTAGCAGATATCTCAAGGCCCCCCGCTGCTTCCAACAATTCCCCGCAGTTTAAAATTTTTATTTACAAGTGCACTTTTAAATCAGGAACATACCCCCTAAGCACAACGATCCTTACCTCAGCTCATCCCCCAAACAAAACTCATCCACAGCCAAATCTTAGTCGAAACATAGCCTACTACCCCCCTTTACCTTTCTGCGGACTCTCTGATTTAAAAAACGCAGTAATCTTAAGCCCACGATCCCCGGCATCATCCCCCTCCTTTGGGTAAACCCTCGGGGTAAAAAATGGAGCGGATTCATCTTTTTCCCATAAAGTAATCCCTTTTACCTATCGCTGTCAATAAGCTCATAAAACAAACAATTTTGTTTTAAAGGGCAACCCACTTGTTTAAAACCCTACCCGTAAATTGAAACCCACCTTTAAAACATCAGAAAAAAACCCATCGAAACCCCTTTTTTCCTTGTAATAAATGCATATCATATAAACCCAAAGGGGCCACCCCCAAAGTCAAGTTGAAACCCACTCTAAACACCAGAAAACCCCTCGAAACCCTTTTATCCTTTTATATAAATGACTATCATATCAACAAAGGGACCAACCCTTTTTAAACCCCTCTAAAAGCGCCCAACCCCTTTTTTTTTTGAAAAACACTTTTAAAAAACCCCCCAAAAATTAAACCAACAACGTTAGAAAACCATCGAAACCCATTTTTTACCTTTTATAAAAGCATATCATATCAACCCAAGGCGCCCCCACCATGTCAAATTGAAAATTTTAACCCGGGTTTGAAACCAAAAAAACATTTTTTTAACCCCGGGTTTTTTTTACAAGATAAAACTTCCCAAAAAGGCCCCAAATCGTAGATTTTGGGTGGTTTTGGGCTGTATAAAAGGTTAACCAAAAACCATTGGGGCCTTTTTTTAAAACAATCTCCAATTTTCCGAAAACTTAAATTTAATTTAAGTGGTTCGAAACCCCCGGGATGAGGATTTATTAAAAAACCCAAAAAATCCCCCCCCGGGGGGACACCGGTATTACACAATTTTTCCTTTTTCCCCTTTTTCCTTTACGCTAAGATATGGGTTTTCCAACCTGTAACTTTTTTTTCGAAACCCCCATGTTGGAAGGGGACTTGTTTGCTGGGCAATTTAATCCCCCCTCCTGGTTTGTCCTTCACCGGTGACAAAACCCAAATAATTTGGAATGGTGTGAAAACCCGTTTTTAAATTTCGACTTTTCCCCGAAAAAACCTCCTTATTTCTCTGTTCAAGCTTGCAACATTTACCCTTTTGCCCCCAAAAAAAATTGCAAAAAATCCAGCCCAAAAACGTCCCTCCGGCCAAAGGGATTCCAAAAACTGCCCCCTTTCGGCTCTAAGCAACACTGTTTTCAAAGCAAAAAAAAAATTAACAGTAACAGGGGTCCCCCCAAAGCTTAAAAAACAAAAAACAAAGTGATAGTTCCAAAAGAAGAGAGGTCCGGTTCTTTAAAATCAAAATTTTTTATTTTTTAGGGCCAGCATCATTCCTTGGTTTGAAAATTTACCCTTTTAAAAGGGAAATAAACATTTTTTCGAACCCGTTACGCTTTACCGGGGGCCATGTCATCGCAAGCTACTTTTTTTTATTAACTTTGGTTTTTACCCCTTCGTATTTCTCCTGGGTTTCTTGTCCGATTTTTTCCCCAATGAAAAATTTAATAACAAAGGGTAGAAAACTTTTCAAAAACATTTTTTTAAAATTTTAAAAATCAAAAAAAATGGAGGTTTATAATACCGGAAAAAATATTTTTTTTCCAATGCAGAGTTTTTAAAAAAGGTTCCCCCATCCCGGGGTTTAATAGAAGTTTTTCCAAAATACTGATAACTAGGAAACATTTGGTAGGAAGTTTTTGAAACTTTCTTTTGGGGGGGCCAGCAACAGCCATAATATTTAATGTCTAATGGCCTTTAATGGCTTTGATTTGTTTGGGAGTTAACCCAGAAAATTCACATTTTATTTAAAAAATATTAATTTTGTTTAGCTCCTCCTTTTTTTTTGCACAAGGTGGCTTGGTGGGGGTTAAATTTTTGCCCCCAAGAAACCCCGGGGAACATGGGTAGCAAAATCAATATATTTAAATTTTTTTGGGGGTCCCGGGGGCCCCCAAAATCCCCAAAATATGGGCCACAGGTGGAAAAGTAAAAAAAAAAACCCTAAAAATTTTAAAAAAAAGAATTTAAAGCAACCGGGCCCCAAAAATTAAAAAATGATGAGGTAACAAATAAAAAATAAAAACCTTTGGGGGGCTTAAAACACGGAAAATAGGAAATCCCCAAGGAAAAAAAAACCGGGAATTATTTTTAAAAAATTTTTCTTTAAGATTTTGGGGACAAAACTTTTTTTAGCTATAAATTTAATAGGGGTAGGTAAAATTTTCGGAAAAATAAATAGGGGAGGCCCCATAATTGTTTGGAATTTCAGGGGGGAAATTGTTCCACGGACAAAGGTTATAAAAAATCTACATTAAGCCCGGTTTTAAAGTAGGCCTGATATGTGGGGACTTTAAAAAAGAGGAAAAAAACCCCCTTTTTTTTTTTTGGCCCGCCAAAAAAAAGGGAAAAAAAAAAAACATTTTCAAAAAGGTTAAACCATGATAAATTAAAAAATTTTGGGGGCTCAAAAAGGGTCGCGGAAGCGAGCCCCTTCCACAACGCCCAAAAAAACTTAAAAAACTTTTGCCTAAGCAAGAATCAAAAACTGTAGGCCTACCTTCTGCATTGGAAGCAGAGCCTCTAACCACAACAGCCAAGCCATAAAACTTAAAAAGCTTTTGCCGCACGAGCAATCAAAATCTGGACCTTCTGCATTAGATAGCCTCTTACCATAAGACCAACAAGCCACAACCCTTTTGGACTTCAAACAGAATTTGCTTATCGTAAAAATCAATTCTTTTTTTGAATGTTATGCGTGCCTAGTCTAGCCTAGGCCTACCTAAAATCATTCTTAGAAAAGTATTAGCTAAGAGCCCTTGATTTCTGCTGATAACTAGGGTCTAATAATAATTTTTTTTAAATCCATGTAGGGTACTATGTAGGGCCTCAGGCTTACCCTACATTTTTATTTTTGTGACCTGCCTTCATTGTTAAAACTTTTAAGGATTTAAAGAAATCTCTTTTTATGTTTGTTCCCTAACAGGGATGTCAAAAAGCGTGTATTTCACTAAACATTTACACCCTACTCAAAAAAGCGTGTACACGTTTACGTCTACAGGCGCTATATCTGTGTTTACTTTTAGTTTCTGATAGACATATATTCTACGAACATTACTTGTTTTCTGCATAATAATTGACCCCCACAAGCACTCAGTAATAAAGAGCCCTTCCGGAGTCCCTAATGATTCGAATTTTATTGAGTAGGCCTACGGAAGACAACACTACAAGTCGAGAAGACGTATAATTTGCGAGTTGCCGGATGGATGGGAAGGGGGGTGGGGAGAGTAGTCAGGCGGCTGACGTGGCGCTTGCTGCTCTGTGCACTGCCCGCGTGCCGCTAGCTGGCCAGTGGCCGGACGCACACTGCACAGAGCGATTGAAATGACGTGATCAACTACAGAGTAGGCGTAAGAATATTTATTGAAGATTAACGAAACAAGTAATTGAAGATAAAGTAATTAGTAAGATTTATTTTTGACAAATGAGCGGCCGTGCGTGCGATCATTACAACACAGTAGTTTGGCAACATTTTGTAGGCCTACATCTTGAGTACCTGCAAGAAAGAAGGAACGGCAAAGCCACTTGCTTTGTTCATTCATTGCAGACTACGATTTTCGATGACTCAACGCAACCGAGCCTCGAGGTGAATAGAAGAAGGGGTTGAAATAGGAGACTATTTCGCCGCTCGCGCTTAAATTGACTCACGAGAAAACATCGTTCGGCGGGTCGCACACAGGATAAAAATAGTAATTACATAAAAACGTTTACCGATCACAAAAAATCGGCACACGTGTACACGTACCATCCCTACCTAACAGTTTTGCTCTAACTCTCACGGTTGTCGTCGTAGTCGTTATGTTGTTATGTGGTTATGTGGATAAGTCCTTATGTCGTGATGTGGTTTTGTGGTTATGTGTTTATGTCGTTATGTTGTTATGTGGTGAAGTGGTTATGTCGTGTGGTTATGTGGTTGTGCCGCACTGGATTGCCGCACCTCGCTGCCGCACCGGGTTGCCGCACCCAGTTGCCGCACCTGGTTGCCGCACTTAGTTGCCGCACCCGGCTGCCGTACATGATAATACGATTCGATAGAGGTGAAGTGTGGACCATCATTCTCTGATAATCCGATCTTATATTACCTTTTTTGAGGAAAAAAAAAATTGCGGAATTTGGGTGATTTGTTTGGAAATTCGGAAACATACTTTACAAGGTCGAATCATCATTCTTAACTTTTCTCTATGCTTGGGTTCGTGCTTCTTGTAGGCGTTTTTTCAGGAAAAAAAATGCGGAATTTCGTAGCATAGTTTGTTTTAAAATTCAGAACCATACTTTACTACGAAGAAAACATCATTTTAAGTCATTTCTTTCAAATAAACATTTCTCTAAGATCGTCAACCGTGAGAGTAAGAGCGAAAACGTTAGGTATTAAGCATCACCGGGTGACGCTCTCCCTGGAACACCATGTATAATTTTTTTCAGACACTGCTAGATCCTTTAATAGCATTTTTCTCGACAACCGTGAGAGTTAGAGCGAAACCGTTAGGTTTTAAGAATCACCGGAGACCCTCCCAGGTGCTTGTTTCTTTTATTGCAATTATCTCGACAACCGTGAGAGTTAGAGCGAAACCGTTAGGTATTAAGAATCACCGGGGACCCTCCCAGGTGCTGTTTCTTTTATTGCAATTATCTCGACAACCGAGAGAGTAAAAGCGCACTTGGGAGGGTCCCAGGTGATTCTTAATACCTAACGGTTTCGCTCTAACTCTCACAGTTGTCAAGATAATTGCAGTAAAAGAAACTAGCACCTGGGAGGGTCCCCGGTGATTCTTAATACCCAACAGTTTGTCTCAAACTCTCACGGTTGTCGTCATAGTCGTTATGTTGTTATGTGGTTATGAGGATAAGTCCTTATGTCGTGATGTGGTTTTGTGGTTATGTGTTTATGTCGTTATGTTGTTATGTGGTGAAGTGGTTATGTCGTGTGGTTATGTGGTTGTGCCGCACTGGATTGCCGCACCTCGCTGCCGCACCTGGTTGCCGCACCTGGTTGCCGCACCCGGTTGCCGCACCTGTTTGCCGCACCTGTCTACCGCACCCGGCTGCCGTACATGATAATACGATTCGATAGAGGTGAAGTGTGGACCATCATTCTCTGATAATCCCATCTTATATTACCTTTTTCGAGGAAAAAAAAAATTGCGGAATTTGGGTGATTTGTTTGGAAATTCGGAAACATACTTTACAAGGTCGAATCATCATTCTTAAACTTTTCTCTATGTTGGGTTCTGCCCTGTAGGCGTTTTTTCGAGGAAAAAAAATAGCGGAATTTCGTAGCATAGTTTGTTTTAAAATTCAGTACCATACTTTACTATGAAAAATACATCATTTTAAGTCATTTCTCTCAAAAAAGCATTTCTCTAAGATCTTCAACCGTGAGAGTAAGAGCGAAAACGTTAGGTATTAAGCATCACTGGGTGATGCTCTCCCTGGAACACCATGTATAATTTTTTTCAGACACTGCTAGATCTTTATAGCATTTTTCTCGTCAACTGTGAGAGTAGAGCAAACCGTTAGGTATTTAGAATAGAATATTTAGAAGACAGAACCCTTCGAATGACCATACATTTACAAATCTAGTTCTTGACCTCGTGAGTTGCCCACACGTTTTTCGTAGGGTCTGCCTATTTGATTAAGAGTTACAAACATAAACCTTAACAACCTTCAAAGCAATATGTCCGTGCCCTTTTAAAAATGGCAAAGTGACATTTAAAAAATGAAGGAATATATAGTGCATGTTGTCAATTTATTCCCGGGGGGGCGAATGACAGTTCCCGGGGGTGATAGCTGGATTCAACACTGTGCACAGGGGCTGAGGCACCTCTCAGATTGTTTGCTGTTAAAAAAATTGGTCTATACAATAACAAAGTTTTGAGTGGTCTAGGCCCTACATTTACAAAAACATTCACAGATTAGTTAGTTAAGCGAGCGTTTCCATTCGACTCTGCCGGAAAAAATAGTCACTAGGCCTATTTTTATGTTATTTTTTTTTTGTTTATATGTCTCGCCATAACGTTCGAACGGAGGTTCGGATCGAGTTGAAATTTGGACCATCCGCAAGCTTCGTTCTGGATTGAATGCCATTAGTTTTGTGGCAAAATCGATCAAAAAGTTACAAAGTTACATTAAAGTTAATCGAAAGTTTTTTTTCAAACTAAACGGCGACAAAATCTGAGGTGACCAAATCATTTAGAATGTTCGTCCGGTCACGAATATGTTAATTTTATTTTTATCCGATAAGTAGTGTAGATGGAAATTACATTTTAACAAAAGTAACGTTACCATGGCAACGAAAAGTCGCACGAGGTTTCTGGCCACTATGCACTGCCACCTAGAAGTAATCAAAATACTATCAAGGAAACAGTTTCGCTCTAACTCTCACGGTTGTTGTCGAAGTCGTTATGTTGTAATGTGGTTATGTGGATAAGTCCTTATGTCGTGATGTGGTTTTGTGGTTATGTCGTTATGTTGTTATGTGGTGAAGTGGTTATGTCGTGTGGTTATGTGGTTGTGCCGCACTGGACTGCCGCACCTCGCTGCCGCACCGGGTTGCCGCACCTGGTTGCCGCACCCAGTTGCCGCACCTGGTTGCCGCACTTAGTTGCCGCACCTGTTTGCCGCACCTGTCTACCCCACCCGGCTGCCGTACATGATAATACCATTCGATAGAGGTGAAGTGTGGACCATCATTCTCTGATAATCCCATCTTATATTACCTTTTTCGAGGAAAAAAAAAATTGCGGAATTTGGGTGATTTGTTTGGAAATTCGGAAACATACTTTACAAGGTCGAATCATCATTCTTAAACTTTTCTCTATGTTTGGGTTCTGCCCTGTAGGCGTTTTTTCGAGGAAAAAAATAGCGGAATTTCGTAGCATAGTTTGTTTTAAAATTCAGAACCATACTTTACTACGAAGAAAACATCATTTTAAGTCATTTCTTTCAAATAAACATTTCTCTAAGATCGTCAACCGTGAGAGTAAGAGCGAAACCGTTAGGTATTAAGAATCACCTGGGACCCTCCTTGTGGTAGTTTCTTTTTTGCAATTATCTTGACAACCGTGAGATTTAGAACGAAATCGTTAGGTATTAAGAATCACCGGGGACCCTCCCAGGTGCGCTTTTACTCTTACGGTTGTCGAGATAATTGCAATAAAAGAATCTCGCACCTGGGAGCCCTAATAGCATGTTAAACCTTCAATTCTAGTGGGCAGGGGCACCGACTCCGTGGGTGCACAGGCAGTGTTGAATTCAGACTTTTCATCCCGGGGGGGGGGGCTATTTAAGATCCCGGGGGTATTACCTAGGGACCAAAACGGGGTGGTTGAGGTGCTCCGCAGGCGAAAATTTTGAAAATCAGGTTTTTAGAGTGCGTTTGGTGCGTTTTAGAAAAAGGTTGTGGTCTGAACGTAATACCAAAATAATGTAGTTTTTGTGTGTTGTGGACGCTAAAAGTTCCCAAATATCGGCTAGAATTAACCTTGAAACCGCTAGATCACAAAACGGTCATTTGAGCAATGAAAACAAATACAATATTTTCCAAACAGGTTGAAAAACTGTTTTTTTTTGTTTGTTTTTTACCAATCACAGCACAAATTTATAAAATTCGACTAATAGGAAGCAAGTATCAGTGTTAAGCCTAATATACAAGAAAAACTGCGTTGACCCCTCCTTTTACAGGATGCCTATGCATTGGTTAGGGGCTACAATAGTGTTTTTGCATCGAAAAGTACACTGACCATTTACCCAAGACAACATATTGCAGCTGTATCAGTCCTGCAAGCGCATATCCTCTCAAGGCGCGACTGCCAGCCAACATACAAAAGAAGACATAATTGGGAATTTCCTAAACAGAAGTCGGAACCCTTCGAATGACCATACATTCACAAATCTAGTTCTTGACCTCGTGAGTTGCCCACACGTTTTTCGTAGGGTCTGCCTATTTGATTAAGAGTTACAAACATAAACCTTAACAACCTTCAAAGCAATATGTCCGTGCCCTTTTAAAAATGGCAAAGTGACATTTAAAAAATGAAGGAATATATAGTGCATGTTGTCAATTTATTCCCGGGGGGGCGAATGACAGTTCCCGGGGGTGATAGCTGGATTCAACACTGTGCACAGGGGCTGAGGCACCTCTCAGATTGTTTGCTGTTAAAAAAATTGGTCTATACAATAACAAAGTTTTGAGTGGTCTAGGCCCTACATTTACAAAAACATTCACAGATTAGTTAGTTAAGCGAGCGTTTCCATTCGACTCTGCCGGAAAAAATAGTCACTAGGCCTATTTTTATGTTATTTTTTTTTGTTTATATGTCTCGCCATAACGTTCGAACGGAGGTTCGGATCGAGTTGAAATTTGGACCATCCGCAAGCTTCGTTCTGGATTGAATGCCATTAGTTTTGTGGCAAAATCGATCAAAAAGTTACAAAGTTACATTAAAGTTAATCGAAAGTTTTTTTTCAAACTAAACGGCGACAAAATCTGAGGTGGCCAAATCATTTAGAATGTTCGTCCGGTCACGAATATGTTAATTTTATTTTTATCCGATAAGTAGTGTAGATGGAAATTACATTTTAACAAAAGTAACGTTACCATGGCAACGAAAAGTCGCACGAGGTTTCTGGCCACTATGCACTGCCACCTAGAAGTAATCAAAATACTATCAAGGAAACAGTTTCGCTCTAACTCTCACGGTTGTTGTCGTAGTCGTTATGTTGTAATGTGGTTATGTGGATAAGTCCTTATGTCGTGATGTGGTTTTGTGGTTATGTCGTTATGTTGTTCTGTGGTGAAGTGGTTATGTCGTTGTGTGGTTATGTGGTTGTGCCGCACTGGATTGCCGCATCTCGCTGCCGCACCCGGTTGCCGCACTTACTTGCCGCACCTGGTTGCCGCACTTAGTTGCCGCACCTGTTTGCCGCACCTGTCTACCGCACCCGGCTGCCGTACATGATAATTCGATTCGATAGAGGTGAAGTGTGGACCATCATTCTCTGATAATCCGATCTTATATTACCTTTTTTGAGGAAAAAAAAAATTGCGGAATTTGAGTGATTTGTTTGGAAATTCGGAAACATACTTTACAAGGTCGAATCATCATTCTTAAACTTTTCTCTATGTTTGGGTTCATGCCCTGTAGGCGTTTTTTCGAGGAAAAAAAATAGCGGAATTTCGTAGCATAGTTTGTTTTAAAATTCAGAACCATACTTTACTACGAAGAAAACATCATTTTAAGTCATTTCTTTCAAATAAACATTTCTCTAAGATCGTCAACCGTGAGAGTAAGAGCGAAACCGTTAGGTATTAAGAATCACCTGGGACCCTCCTCGTGGTAGTTTCTTTTATTGCAATTATCTCGACAACCGTGAGATTTAGAACGAAATCGTTAGGTATTAAGAATTACCAGGGACCCTCCCAGGTGCGCTTTTACTCTCACGGTTGTCGAGATAATTGCAATAAAAGAATCTCGCACCTGGGAGCCCTAATAGCATGTTAAACCTTCAATTCTAGTGGGCAGGGGCACCGACTCCGTGGGTGCACAAGCAGTGTTGAATTCAGACTTTTCATCCCGGGGGGTGGGGGGGGGGGGGGGGGGGGGGCTATTAAGATCCCGGGGGTATTACATAAGGACCAAAACAGGGTGGTTGAGGTGCTCCGCAGGCAAAAATTTTGAAAATCAGGTTTTTAGAGTGCGTTTGGTGCGTTTTAGAAAACGGTTGTGGTCTGAACGTAATACCAAAATAATGTAGTTTTTGTGTGTTGTGGACGCTAAAAGTTCCCAAATATCGGCTAGAATTAACCTTTAAACCGCTTGATCACAAAACGGTCATTTGAGCAATGAAAACAAATACAATATTTTCCAAACAGGTTGAAAAACTGTTTTTTTTTTGTTTGTTTTTTACCAATCACAGCACGAATTTATAAAATTCGACTAATAGGAAGCAAGTATCAGTGTTAAGCCTAATATACAAGGAAAACTGCGTTGACCCCTCCTTTTACAGGATGCCTATGCATTGGTTACAATAGTGTTTTTGCATCGAAAAGTACACTGACCATTTAGGCTACCCAAGACAACATATTGCAGCTGTATCAGTCCTGCAAGCGTATATCCTCTCAAGGCGCGACTGCCAGCCAACATACAAAAGAAGACATAATTGGGAATTTCCTAAACAGAAGTCGGAACCCTTCGAATGACCATACATTCACAAATCTAGTTCTTGACCTCGTGAGTTGCCCACACGTTTTTCGTAGGGTCTGCCTATTTGATTAAGAGTTACAAACATAAACCTTAACAACCTTCAAAGCAATATGTCCGTGCCCTTTTAAAAATGGCAAAGTGACATTTAAAAAATGAAGGAATATATAGTGCATGTTGTCAATTTATTCCCGGGGGGGCGAATGACAGTTCCCGGGGGTGATAGCTGGATTCAACACTGTGCACAGGGGCTGAGGCACCTCTCAGATTGTTTGCTGTTAAAAAAATTGGTCTATACAATAACAAAGTTTTGAGTGGTCTAGGCCCTACATTTACAAAAACATTCACAGATTAGTTAGTTAAGCGAGCGTTTCCATTCGACTCTGCCGGAAAAAATAGTCACTAGGCCTATTTTTATGTTATTTTTTTTTGTTTATATGTCTCGCCATAACGTTCGAACGGAGGTTCGGATAGAGTTGAAATTTGGACCATCCGCAAGCTTCGTTCTGGATTGAATGCCATTAGTTTTGTGGCAAAATTGCTCAAAAAGTACAAACTTACATTAAAGTTTATCGAAAGGTTTTTTTCAAACTAAACGGCGACAAAATCTGAGGGGCCAAATCATTTAGAATGTCGTCCGGTCACGAATATGTAATTTTATTTTTATCCGATAAGTAGTGTAGATGGAAATTACATTTTAACAAAAGTAACGTTACCATGGCAACGAAAAGTCGCACGAGGTTTCTGGCCACTATGCACTGCCACCTAGAAGTAATCAAAATACTATCAAGGAAACAGTTTCGCTCTAACTCTCACGGTTGTTGTCGTAGTCGTTATGTTGTAATGTGGTTATGTGGATAAGTCCTTATGTCGTGATGTGGTTTTGTGGTTATGTCGTTATGTTGTTATGTGGTGAAGTGGTTATGTCGTGTGGTTATGTGGTTGTGCCGCACTGGACTGCCGCACCTCGCTGCCGCACCGGGTTGCCGCACCGTTGCCGCACCAGTTGCCGCACCTGGTTGCCGCACCCAGTTGCCGCACTTAGTTGCCGCACCCAGTTGCCGCACTTAGTTGCCGCACCTGTTTGCCGCACCCGTCTACCGCACCCGGCTGCCGTACATGATAATACGATTCGATAGAGGTGAAGTGTGGACCATCATTCTCTGATAATCCCATCTTATATTACCTTTTTCGAGGAAAAAAAAAATTGCGGAATTTGGGTGATTTGTTTGGAAATTCGGAAACATAGCCACTATCCAAAAATGATACAGATTGTCAAAAACTTAAACATATGGGTTAAAAGACAACAAAAAAGAAAAATATGGCACTGCATGTAAAGACCAAACTTTTAAACTAAACAAACTGTGATTTTTTTTAAAGTGAAAACTTATCAGAAGTTTTCCTACTTATACCTACCAATTAACGTAGGGCTACTAGTTTGAAATTAACTTAAAATCTTTGTTTCAATATTATTGATTGAAATAGATAATTGTTCAATAATAATCAATCGATAACAAACTTTGATATTGATGTCCATCTCTAGTGTCTAATATTCTATGAACTTCATTAATCCATGTTCACCATTTCCCGGTTGTAGATGGCTCACTTTGCGAAGAAGACTTGGAAAACTTAAGGAAATGGGCTCTCGATACTGCCCCATCGCAGGCCGAGGAACTTACTAACCAGGGTGTACGAGACATGGAGTTCATTGCGCGCCGCTACAAGACTCGCTTCCCGGCTCTTTTTATCGAGAGTTACAACTCGGAGAGGTTCAATGTGAGTTAACGTTGTTGCATTTTTCTATAAGCATGTCACTGAGGGCACGGCTAATGGTCACAGTAACTTCTCCTAATTGTAGGCCATGCATTAAGTGCCATTCGAGTTAAAACAATGAACATTCAAGGTTTTTCTCACAGAGTTGTTGTCCTGAAAGTAATTGTCACCGACAATACAGATCCATTTACTACAAGACATTAAAAATGTTCTTATACACTTGCCGCATAGGACTTGTGAGCAAAAATACTGTAGGTAGTAAACTAGTTCTGAGATTCACATCTAGAAATGATAAACATCGGTATTATTGGGCACAAACTTTGCATAGTTAGTGGGTGGAAACCATCGCAGAAAAAAAAACAGCAGTCCATGCATTTTATTTTTAATGGTATTCAGCTGATCATTATCAGATTGCATCCTAAGTACAGTAGGCCTACATGAGCCTTGTTGGCTATTAGTGTTGCTGGTAGTATTTGCTGCAAAAGAACTTTAATGTTTTGTAACGTTCCATATGTGCACTGCATGTCAACCTTAGAATATTTATATTTGCATATCAAATACGTATTTAGAATATTTTCATGATTAGGCCTACTACAAGGCTAATGTAAGTAGGGATCTGTTAATTGGTAATCAAAACTGAATGTTAATGTGACTAAGTGTATAAAGATAATTCACATTATCTTCATGATGTAAATATTGATCGTCGATAACTTGGCCACACATCATGTTGAGTTACTGCATATAGCTTCAGGCAACTTTAAACTGCTCTTCTCTGAGCTATAATTTTCAATGAGTGACAGTCGCGCCTGTTCACTCCGAGTTGCTGAAGCGAACGGAGGCGACTAAGTGACGGCTGTAACGCGTAGAAGAACAAGTATGAACAAGACGCAGGAAACAAACCGAGAAAAAGAGGGAGGCCTAGACTGAGATGGGAAGAAGTTATAGAAATGGATTTGAAAATGAGAAATGCAGCTTGGGAAAGGGTCAACCAGGAAAGATGTTGGGAAGAGAGAAGAATATGGCAAAAACTGGTGGAGGTCCCTGAGGAAGAAGACAGTGAAGAGGATGAAAGTAAAGTAGATGATGCTTAGGGAAAAAAGATGATGTGGGAAAAGCGTCGGGCATGGCTAGCCAGCTTCGATAAGCCCGGGGAGCCAAGAATGTGGTGAGAACCTCCCACCCCTACGCAACTTCAAAGTTGGAAATAGGGCTAAATATTGATTGATTTATTTATTTAACTAGGTTAGGCCTATATACCTAATGGAAATCACATTTGAACTCATTATCTTAAAAGTACAATATCACATGCGGCGCAATATTACCTAACTGTTACCGGTTGAAGCGCCCTCGTCGTCGTTGTCTTTGAAGATTTCCAATAATTTTTAGTATTCAAACTTCACATACGGTACATTGTAGTATAGTTTTTGTACACTGCTCTGGATGGGTAAATAATATATTTTATACTTAAGTTATTTCTGGTAAATCTGGTAAATCGGATTGTGACTCAATTGTGGAAGTTGTCCTGATTGACATTTTCTTGTTTTGCAAATAACAAATATAAAAACATAAAATATATATGCTTACCAATCATTGTCAATTTCTTATTTTGTTGATGAGCCATGAATTATTGAAATTGACGTTACCATCTTGTATATATCTGACAACAGTGGATAAAACTACTATAGGCCTGACGTCTTATTCACAGTTTCGCTATACCAACTCTCGACGTACGCGAGCGAGTGCGGAGGCGTTTGCGATGGGCCTGTTTGGCGGCGAACAGGGTTCTATTAACTTACCACCGCCCACTGATAACGACACCGTCATCCAACCATACAATAATTGCACCACCTGGCAGAAAGAAGTGAATCATGCTCCTGTTGTGGAACAAGAACTATTCGAGAATGGAACGCTAATGATGAAGATGAGGCAGGATGTCTCAAACAGGCTGGGATTCAAGTACACACTGGATAAGAGTGAGTTTATGAACAAATACAATATAGTGTACATATTACTATCTAGGGTTATATGATATATTGGTTTTGTGGAGGTGCACATTTATTTATACCATTTAGGGCCTATACCATTAAGTATACTAGGCCTATACCAATATAGTCCAGCCAATTGGCATTTTTTCAAACCCCAGTACCAAATCATAGAAAAATAAGCCATATATTATTATTTGTATTTGTTAATTCCTATATTGTTTGTTCTCCTACCGTATTTGAGTTGTGACAAGGTAGAGAATTTGAAAAACCTCTCTATCTCGTTGGTGAGACTACTAAAAGAAGACTCTCTTGATTGTGTCATCCTGGCCTAGGTCAATAGGGAATGCTCCTCAACTCTATTATGCGACTTAATTGTCATTAACATAACATAAAATATAATAAGAAATACTCACAAATATAAATTTATTTTAAAAACTATTTTTGGCGTATTTATGAAGGTTTTAAATTGGCTAGTGGCCAGAACAGAACACACACACAGAGAAGACATACACACATACAGAGAAGTATCGTTTCGTCAGTCTGCCGGTAGGGGTTCCACCGCCTGTCAAATTCATTGGTTCCTAGACAATTCCTAGCAAAGGCAGTGGGCCCAACGTCTTGGTTACCATGGAAACCAGAGTCGATAAAGAAGGTTCCTTGGATTAGAGTCGGTAATAGATCAAACAAAGTACAATGTTGAATAAACAAATTTGCAGATAAGTAAAGTATTATTCGTTGACAATGCATGTTATAATATGTAAACATTTTATATTATACATTATCATTATTAGGTGTAGGCTCATGCCTCAGACAAAATATTAGAATATATTAAATTGCTTGACATGGATTTGACTACATTCAATTCCAGCCGGCGAGAGCGCGCGCGCGGAGATCTATTCAACTATTACTTTCCCATGACGTCACATGGATGTCACAGTCAGCTAGGCCTGTTTACGCGCGGAATTTAAACACAAATATTCACACCCTCATAAAACCAAGTAAAAAACGTTTTTCGACGGACTTTTTTTGCGAATCTTTTTTTTTTAGTAACAACGTTACGAATATATTAAAAATAAATTTTAGGAGCATTCCCTATTGCCACTCCATCGATGAACTGAATGAATGAAACTTCTTCTTTGGAGTTGGCATTATACTGTTGCAGATTACGCGCTCACATTAAAATGATAATTTCGTTGCATTCTCTTCGACGCATTAGCCTCCCCCCACCCATGCGCGAATAGCGAGATTGATGGGCCGGACCGTAGGACGAGACTGTTGCCGGGCGGCAAGCACTCAGTTACCGGTATCAATTCACCCGTCGGCAATGCGGACTTGTCTAACGTTTCGCAGACGCGACGTTCGCAGTCAAAGGAGGCTGCCAAACTTGAGTACCAGTACCCGAATAGTACTTGCAATTACGTTTACACGTTTATATAAAACTCTAAACGTTAAAATTTGACATGCGCGTTTAAACGATTCGATTCATCCCTCCTTGTTACACAATATTCCCACATTACAAAAGAATGTCATACATACACATATATACATAGGCCTATCAAATAAATAAACAAAACATAATATTAAATAATAACATATTAAAAACACTTCCACATCAACAAAATTCATTCACACATTTACAGCCTATTTTTCAATTTATTATTTCTTGTAGGTTTAAATTGCAACGGATTTTGCTCATTTTATTAGCAGTTCTCAGTTAACTTTCACCGGATGTCTGTTTAAAATTTTAGCACAATCTATTCAGCGATTCGGCTGATTTTTTACAGTACAAACACACAGCCACACACAGAATGACCGAAGTGCCGTTGGAGTTGAATTGTAGAGTTCAGTCACTGCGCTCCCTCGTCTAACAAAAAAATTATTATTATTATTATTATCATTATTATTATTGATGGTAAAATGTAGACATTGTTTGAAAAGTGCGAATGCACATTTTGGGCACAAATTGTAGCGTTCCCATGATCATTTAATTGAGAGTTTAAACTTCGTCCAGTCGTACACAATGCTGTTAAGAAAGTAAAAAGGAAACAGACAAAAAAGTTCCTTTCAAATAATTAACTGGTTGTTTTTTTGTATTTTTTCCCCCAGATTATTCACATGACACATTTCTTAAAATAATTTAAAATTTTGTATCATTTTTTAGAGCAAATCAACACAATGTATGACATGTGTCGCTACGATAAGTCCTGGGACGTCAACGAATTGTCAGCATGGTGTGCAGCGTTCAATAAGACAGATCTTATGCTTCTGGAATACGTCCAAGATCTCAAGTATTTCTATCAGCGAGGATACGGCTGTGAGATGGCAATGAAACTGGGATGTCGTCCAGTTCAGGACCTAGTGCAGAGATTTAGGTAGGTTTGGCGTTAGGAAAACTCAAAACTTCCTAGGCCTATTATATTCCAGCACTTTCACTTGCCATAGATTCAATTTGAAAATACATTACTAAGTTGACAAATACTATGTAAGCAGCCTATTAGAGGCATTGAAAATAACATTTTTATTTTTAGACGTATTTCTTAGCTTACATGATTGCCGACAATCAACAATTAATTGATAAGTGGATAGTTGTTTGATTATTGATATTTGATTGTCAATTGTTTTATTGATCTATTACCATTTGTTTCCTATTTCTCTCATGAATTCAAAATATCTCAAAATGTCAGTACCTATGATGGGGAACTAAAGGAAATATTATAATACACTAAAACTGCTAGCAGGTCACCCAAAAAATAAAATTGTGATTCTTTCTGACTCAATGACGTCAATACAGGCAGTTGCGAGCAAGGATGAGGTGGACAGCGAGGTAAAGGAATGTAAGTTACACATTCTGAGACTGATTAATAAGGGAAAAGATTAAAGAAGTTATACTGCAGTGGGTACCTGCACACTGCAATCTGCATAGTAATGAGAAGGTAGACTTTTTGGCAAAGAGAGGCAGCAAGATGCCACAAACTGAGAAGACACTGTCTTTACTAGGAAAACGCTTAAGTCCCGCCGCGTTGATGGATGAGCGTATTTGGTGCATTGAGCTGCCATGTGATATGCGGATTTTCTGTTGTTCTGTGAAAAAATCGTTACTAAGTTGAAGATTTTTTAAAAATTAATTCAAATCGAATGAAAAATAAACTTTAATTTTTAATTTTTTTAAATTAAACGTAATTTATTAAAAGAAAAAAATCGTAAAATTGCGATTTTCATAAGAAATAATTATTCGATTGCGTTTAAATTTCACACAAATTTATTAATTCATAAAATTAAAGTTCGGTGAAAAAATCATTAAAATCGGATAAAGCATGTAGGTGTTATAAGTCGAAGACATTTTTAAAAAATCGTAAAACTGCGATTTTCATGTGAAATAATTTTTCGATTGCGCTCAAAAACGTGGCAGTTCTAAGTTCAGAGATTTCAAAGGTCTCCATAAAATTTCATCGCAATTGGAGTATCGGTTTAGCCGGAATCGTGTTAACAAACAGACAAAAATACATTTTTAAAAAAAAACATTCCGGATTTTTTTCTCCAGTGTAGTGAAATGGAATCTTCGCTTCGCTAGCTACGCTCATCCAATAAGGCAATTAAGTCCCATCTAACATATGCTGCTAAGAATTCGGTGCAGAGGAAGTGGGAGGTGCCATGGACCTGTTTTATGTAAGATTTGTTTTCAAATTTCACAAAAAAAGTTTGCAGTTTTATTTTAAATTCATGTTTCTATTATTTGTCAACTGCATGTCATCACATTACAGTAGAAAAACTTTCAACATTTGGCCTTGTAGTATGCCTATCCACAATGAGCTGGTATTTAACTAGGAAGCTTCGCAAACGCTTTTTCAGGCGCGTTGTTGGATGAGCGTAATTGTTTAAAAACAAAAAAAAGCGTAAAATTGCGATTTTCATAAGAAATAATTATTCGATTACGCTCAAATTTCACACGAATATATTAATTCATAAAATTAAGGTTCTGTGAAAAAATTATTACAATCGAATAAAGCATGTAGGTGTTATAAGTCGAAGAAATTTAAAAATAAAAAAAATCGTAAAATTGCGATTTTCATAAGAAACAATTTTTCGATTGCGCTCAAATTTCACACGAATATATTAATTCATAAAATTAAGGTTCTGTGAAAATTGATTGATAGATTGGATATTGCTTATCGTCTCATATTTATGCAACTTGGCTAATCGAGACGAAGGGAGGGACGTAAGGGGTGACGCGGGGGGACAAGGGGTGGACAGGCCTGTGCTTGTCAGAACCAGCCACAAGCGTATGGGGAGGGCAGGGGTTCCCCAACGTCATGGTCGTCTTCGTCTGTGTCATCATCCGTCCGTGTTGTCATTGTCGTCGCCGTCGGGGAGATAGTCAAAGGGAAGGGGACAGTTCCCCGACGACGACCGAAAAAATAAGATCATTACAATCGGATAAACTATGTAGGTGTTATAAGTCGAAGAAATTTTGTGCAAATTAATTAAAAATAAAACAAATCGTAATATTGCGATTTTCATAAGGAACAATTTTTGATTGCGCTCAAATTTCACACAAATATATTAATTCATTAAATTAAGGTTCTGTGAAAAAATCAATGCAATCGGATAAAGCATAAAGGTGTTATAAATCGAAGAAATGTTTTAAAAATAATTAAAAAATCGTAAAATTGCAATTTTCATGAGAAATAATTTTTCGATTGCACTCAAAAATGTGGCAGTTCTAAGTTCAAAGGTTTCGAAAGCCTCCACAAAATTTCATCGCAATTGGAGTATCGGTTTAGCCGGAACCGTGTTACAAACATCCAAAAACATTCCGGATTTTTTTCTCCAGTGAAGTGAAATGGAATCTTCGCTTCGCTCGCTACATTCATCCAATTATCTTGCTTGGTGTTTTTGGTGACCGTAAATGCTTCCGCAAATGTTAGTTGTCTAGTAGAACCACTTCTCTGTGGGAAGATTTATGGCGATCACTGATTGTATGTTTTAGAAGGGTGTCCTTCTTGTCACACTCCAGACGACAAAATTGCCAAGTTTGCCAACACTAACGTAAAAGACGTGTTTTCGGAACTCCAAGGCCCTAGATGCCACCGATACATAAACTTTAAGCATGGTCTGCCTAGAGTCCGCGACCATACCGCAGACCAAACTAAAACAAACAGATTGGAAGACTGTAGGGATGTGCAAACCCACTTTTTTTCACTTTCGAACTTAACTCGAACTTTCCCAGTTAAAAAACGAACTTCAAACTTTACAAAAATTTTGAACTGTATCGAACTCGAACCCAACTTAAAGGTATATTAAACTGTCATAATAGGTCAAATAGTTATAAGTCTGGACCGGCACCTCTACCAAGAAAGTGTGTAACTTCTGGACCGGCACCTCCACCATCCATTTTTTGTTTTTAAATTTGTACTTGTAAACTTAGAACCATTTTTTGACATGTCAATTAATAAGATGTGACCGCACACCACCACAAATTAGTTAAAAAAAAACTTTTAAAAAAAAATTCAAACTCGAACCGAGTTTGAATTTTGAACGTTCGCACATCCCTAGAAATACTGACTTGAACAAGTGTCATTAGGCCTAGCTCAGTATTTGCCCAACGTTGTACTTGTGTGACGCGTGCGCTATGTAGGCAGATGTTGGTTGTGAGCGGTGAGGTGGAAGCGGTCTGGAAGTACTTAGCTCGACCTAGCAGACAAAACTTGAACTAGTGCAATAATGTGCAAGAATCATACAATAGGAGAACTCTGTCAGGACACCTGCGATGAGTTGGCCTAGGATTACGAGATAACAGCTTGTTTTTTTTTAACTTAAATAAATACAAGTATTTTCTGTAGGCCTAATTTTGATGATACCCTTTTGCGCAAAAGTGAATATTCATTGTTTTGTTACAAGTGATAAAATGAAATTACAGTGTCATTCATTAATTTATTTTTAAATCGCGATTAAAAAACCATACTTTTGTACTAAAATTTACGAATTGGCAACTGCCAACAAATGTTTAAAAAAATATCTTTTGGCGCCTCGAGAAATTTACAGGTCTCTAATTATAGGCATATTTGTACTACGTAGTATATGCCAAATTATTTTCTAAACTAACAACAATATATATTATTATTATTATTATTATTATTATTATTATTATTATTATTATTATTATTATTTTATATTATTACTATTTGCTATTATCATTTATTTCACTTTGATCTAGTGCTAGTACATAGTTACATTCAAACTGATGATGATTAGGTTCTTGTAGGCCACTGTTGTATTTATATATGGGTCTTCTTTTGATAATCACTCAATCTTGCAACATATTATCCAGGTATTTATTAAAAAAGTAAGAAATCGCCTACATTAATAATTTTCAATTTGTATTATATTTATAATCTGCAGCAAGCTTGAGGCTGACAATAGTGTGAACGATCAGCCCCATGGTGTCTTCTACTTCACCCATTCGACTACCATTCTGAATATTGTGGCCACGCTTGGAATCGCTCGAGATCACATCAAAATAGACCACTCCAACTACGAGCTCATGCAGAAGCGGAAGTGGAGGCTTTCAAAGATTGGGCCGTTCTCTAATAACTTTGCGGCTGTATTCTTCCAGTAAGTTCATTGTAGATGGTTGATGCCACTAAATATATTTATTATCAATAGTAGGGATACACACAATAATCAATATTATTGATCAATAATCAATAATGGATATAATTTCGATAATCGATAACCAAAATTCATTATCGATTATTGGAATATCAAATAATTGGTCTATAGTGGCACAAATTAAACTCTAACGACAGAGATTATCTCATGTTGTGCCATTCACTGGCTAGGCTGATGGTGTCACAATTGAGATTTATGTTATTGTTTGGAAATGAGCTATCAGTTGATAACGGAAGCCAAACACATGACATCAAAGACAGCGAGGCAGCAAACGGAACGCGATTTTACTGTTTTGACTTACACTTGCCACACTTCCAGGCTTTGTTGGTGATATTGATATTTTCGAAAATATCGATTCGATAATGACATTACCATTTTGTTAATCGATAATGAAAAAAGTGTGGATGTGCATCCCTTGTTAAAATGGTTTACAGTTACACATTAGGCCTAAAAGCTATGCTATGCCCACATAGACCATAATTATATATAAGTGGTTAGAATTAACTTAACATTAACAAAATTATTGTTGGATTCTTTGAATGCATGTGATGTCATCTACATTGTTGGTTGACATATTGCCGTACATCAAAGACTGCCTTCTAAATGTACAGCGGCCATATTCCCGTCCACTAAAGAATTTTTGTAGACAAACAAATTATGTGAATGAATTTAAAGAATAGGTCTGCCAGCTGCCTACAATAGACTGGCAGCCTATATGTATTTACTCATTTGTAGGTTGCATACATGTAGGTCCCTTCCCAGTTTTCAGATGTCTTAAATTGAAATGCTGGTTTACATGTATATGTAGATCGCACTTTTATAATAGTATGTGGGTATTGGTAGACATGTCCTGAAATTGTGCTTTATAAAATCAAATAACTATAAAATCAAAAATATAAGGTTTAAGTAACCTTTCAAAGGGTGACAGGTACTCACGTACTATGGGGCAGATGCTCTTTCTGTCATTCTCGCATTTATTTTTAATCTTTCATGTCAAATGTTGTGTGCAAATATTAATAAACTAAATAAACTAAAATTAAAACATCAAATCAACCTGGTATCAGAAGGAGTCCGAGGATGAACTTGGAATTCAACACCAATAAATTTGTATTATTGCATCATACTAAATGTGTCACTAATGTGTAGGGGTCCAGGAAAATAGTTTTATAAAAATTGTCAATTAGTTTTATGAAATGCCAAAATAGTTTTATGGTTATTTTAATCCTTTACATACAGATGCACATAGAAATTTGGCTTGTTTTCTGGATTTTTTTAAACTTTGTCGAGCGCAAACATAATAAAATATAGTGGAAATAGCTTAATTTCATGAAATTCGCATGAAAAGAACAGAAATAGTGTAATATCGCTTTATGACGGGAAATCAGGAAAATAGTTTTTTGTAGCGTTATATATAGCACTTCAGAATTTGATAAAATTGGTGTCAAACTTCATCTAAAACACTAAGCAATATGTTTTATTCATTTCTATTAAAAGTAGTTTTATGGCGAAACGCTAATTCCCTGGACCCTACTAATGTGTAGTGCATCGCGCAATTCTATTTATGTGGCACAACGATTAAAAAGTTTACATACAAACATAGGTTGCACCCCAGTTTTATGCCTTTCAATTCTATGTGCGACCTACAATCAAGTTTAGTTAATACTATCTTCTTCTCCTTGTCCTTATGCTTGTTGTCTTGTTATTTCCCATATATGGGTCATAAATAGTCCTAGATAAATAAATTTACTATGCCCACAGAATACCACCGCCCTAATCGTATAACATTTTTTTCTTCCGTAAGCATGGTACATAATATGTGGATGTTATATAGGATGTACTGTATTTATTTTTTAGGAATTCCATTTGATAATCAATGACGATATATCAATTGATATGATTATTTTTTAATTGTCAATAATTAATTCAATTTCAGTCTTTACTCTTTCCTCATCACTACTAAAAGAATAAAAAAAATCAATTTGACCCTGTCCTGTGAACTTTCTTGATTATTGACAATACCACCATCGAATAATGGCCGCACCCCTATTTTGGTCACTAAAATTTTAAACAACATGCCTATATATGCCTATATATATATGGCTAGGGCCAAAAGGGAGTGGAATGCTCTCCCAAAAGGAGTAATGGGGACTCTTCCTAAATCACTGGGAGTATTAAAAGGACTGTTGAAAAGTTCAGTGTTATGTCTTGTACCCTTAATCATATAGAATATTAGCTATATGTATTCATATTTTTACATAATATACTAGCCTATGTATAGTATACTGAGCAGCCACCGATTGTGTCAAAATGTAATCATTGCAATCAAAGATGTCAATAAATATTCTATTATATTAGCATTTTTAAACCCTATTCACAATGGCTTTGCTTAATAGATGCACTCCACTTGTTTAATTTGATATTTTAAAAATACACCCGAGGCCTATATTTTCTTCAAATTGCCAAGGAGCGCTCTATGGCACAAGTGTGCATCCCCAAATACCCTGTTAACAGTTACTTTTCCCAATGTCAATTATAATGGCCTTTCTTCTAAAATTGTAACACTTAACTTACTTAACTTGTCCCGGTATCCCCACTTGTCTTTTCAGTTGTTCAGTTTTGTTATGTTATCCAGATACAGATTGACAACAATTACTTCTTTGTAAGTTGTAATTGTGGTGTAAAATGTAATTCAAAGAAATTTAACATTGCCCCCCTCCCTCCCCCCCCCCCACAAAGTTTATTTAGGGACTTCTTCACTAGTTATAGACTTAAACAGAAATTTCAATTTCAATTAACAACGGTTTAAGGTACATATTTGTACTAGATTTTTATCCTCTTCCAGGTGTTCGAAGGGCGACCCTCACAGAGTGAAGTTCTTCCTGGAGGAAGCGGTGGTGCCATACGAGGGATGCGACGCTGGGCTATGTTCCTGGGCGTTCATCAAAGAACAAGTTCTCAAAACTCACCAAGGAGTGCAACTTGGATTGGTGTAGGGACAACACTAGCTCAAGTGGATTCCTCAAGGCCACGGCCTGGTTTGTTTCCCTCGCTGCCATACTTTCACTCTGGAGTTATTCGGATTGTTGATAAAACATAAAACAGGGTGTCTACAGGTAGGGCCTACTAATGAAAATCATGAGCAGTAAGGCTGGGCTATGACATATCACTCAATTATCGATATCACACAAAAAAATTTGGTATGATATCGATATATCGATTGTAATATGTTTATTTAAAAAAAAAATTATATAAAAGGCCTATTAATAGAGTGGGTCTATTTTTCATAATTTGTGGCAAAATAGGGTTGATAAGGTATCACCATAAACCCATTTAACGATGTTTACGATCTCTATGACCCGGCACCTCCACCATGTGCATCAGCCAGGCTAATTTAATTTCGACTACCTACCCAGCACCTCCACCAAAATTACTAAATCTAGCATTTTTTATGTAAATTTCAATATTTTGGTATGAAGCCAAATATGGATATCGATAATATTTCCACTCATCGTTATGGTATCGAAATATGGATTTTTTTGCCCAGCCCTAATGAACAGTGTATTAGGTTGTGTTATTTTGAATTTTCTGTAGAATAATTATTTACGATTGGCGATTCAATTCCCAATTTAAACTCAACTTTAACTTGAAATTTACTTTCATTAGTCCTACTCGTTTGTACAGCACTATAGAAATATAATTGTATTTTTCACATATCTAACAAATACAGTAGTTGGGTAGGCCCTACTTAGTTGAATGGTCTTTAATTTTCCATGCGTACCGGCTTCTGTCAGTCACAGCACCTGTTGCAAGTCAATTTGCTTTAATCCGATCCTCGGATTCTTCTAATTGTTCAGAAAAAAGTTTGTTTTACCATTGGTTTAATAGATGAAATAGTAATTAATAATATTGTGTGTGTTGCAATGGTCCATTTTGTAGTTTCAAGAACTAGCCTAGTTCCACGCGGTATGGGACTTCAATGTTAATCGTTGAAAGTGCGCCGATTTTGTGTTAAAAGCAAAAAACATTACTTTTCTTATAGGTAATTTTACGCTGAATTCGAAAACCAATGTTGCCCAACAGTGACTTAAAAACTTCAACCCTTAAATCCCATTTCTTTGGGCAAATGTGTCGAATTTGTAGACATTTAGGGGATCCTAGTTGGTGAACGTAATTTTGAAGATAAAAATTATTTGAAAATTGATTTTTGTCACAAATCAAATGTCTGAGAGTATGGTTAGTCCAAAATTTGAGCTTAAATGGTTAAACTGGTTTGAAATTAAGTTCAAACACAAAGAATAGCTGATACGTAGGGCGTTTTATTAACATTTAACACTGTACAACAAAGCATTGATGAGATAGGCTGTTAATACTCGCTGAGCAGTTAACGTACACTCATTTGAATAAGGTGCAAAAGAAAAATCGAAAATTACTTAAAAACTCTTCTTGTAGGAGAATTTTTAATACTAGTTGGTGATAGTTACTCTCGGACTCTCGCCGCTACTCCGGGGACTATCCGCAAATTTGAGGCCGAACCTATAGGACAAATTGCAACAGAAGCGAATTTGGTATCATTGGATTTTTAAAAAAACACTTAATAACCCATAAAGAATCCACTAAAATTCCCATATGGTGAGTGGGTCTAATCATCCCCTAAATGAAAATGTAATAAAATTTAATTTAAAAAAAATGTACTTTTAAAACTTAGTAAGCATGGTATGCAATCAAAGATTATTTAAGGGTCTTCTAAATAAAAAATATTTCAATTGTTCAAAATTAATTTTGTGGTCAGCAGAGGTCAATGAAGGTCAAACTTTGTATTTCTCAGTATAATTTATTAAACGTTTTTCTATTGGCACAATAATGTTTGATGATTGTCTTATTGTTGTAAATATTTAGTAAATAGGCCATACTTGATAAGGTATAAGTCAATCATTGCAGAACGTAGTTCGCATCGCAGCTACAAATTGGTATGTACCTTGATCAAAACCCACACATTAAAATCCTTACTGAAGGTTTTGTCATGGATTTCATATATTCGGCAAAATTTTAGATAAAGACTCAAAATATAGTCATTGGATTTGTTATTTCAATCAAATTCACACAATAAAGTAGTAGGTAATGAGGTTGTCTACTAGAAGATTTTAATTCACAAAACCTATTACCTAAGTGCCCGCTATAGGTCGCTGTACACTCAGGTACCTCGGAAAAAAAAACACGATTTTGGCGTTTTTAAGGTGTTTCCAAGCCGCCATGAAACGTGAAATGGACTTTAAATACGTCATAATAATCAGATCATAATCATAATCAAAGCTATTTAGGTACCTGACAACTCATACCAATTTTGGTTGGGATGAGAACATTCCTTCCGAATTAAAAATGGGATGCAAAATTATCAATATCACTTTCTGTAACTCCTCTGCTAGGCGACTATGAAGTCCTACGGTGTAGCATAACAAAATCCATATCAATTGGCTTTCGATTAAACGTCGTGTTCCTCCATGTTTTATTGTGAGAAGCTGTAGTGACAACGATAATACTTCAGCCTCTGAGCCGTGTAATAAAGCCAAAACAGCTAAAAAAAAATGAGTAATCGAAGTTTGATGACGCAGCTTGTATGTTTTGGGCAAATTTAAATCCCAATGAAAGTTTAATCGAAGTTCAGACGTGTGGTATGACAGAAGCATATTAAATGATTCCAAAATGCAGCCTGTAATGAGCGTACGACTCTGTGGTTTCATAGACCTAATGGCAGACAAAGCAAAATACCACCTCAAATTATATGGAAATCAATCCGGAAATTAACAAATCCATCTCAGCGTGGTTGTTTCCATTTCAAATAAATTGAGAAACCACCTGATATGTTTACTTTTCTTTCGTCGCGAAGTACAGAAGAACAATAAAAAAATAAATTATGGCGACAATGAAATGGCATGGCTAGTAAGTAAGTTGCACTTACGATGCAAGATTCAACCATTATTTGTCCCAGGATTTTGCGTGGAAAGACCACACTCAGTTCTTCAAAGAATAAGAAAATCTTTGTAATAGAATCAAAACCGAGATGAAAAATATATATTATTTATTTGTACCGTCAACAAATGGGTGACGATTGTGGTTGTGAAAGGTATCTTATTGCCAAAAAAAAACGAGTGGAGACAAAAATTAATGACACGACGAGATCCCAACGAAGGTCCATCATGCACTAGCAGTTCAGTCAGCCCGATAATGTCAATGGTCAAAGATAGGAGGCATGAGATGACTAAAAACTTCTAAACACAGGTCACTTGAAATAAGTAAAGAGCATTGAGTGCATTCCAAAATCAGTTCAACACATGCATTCATTCACCTAATAGGAGGATATATTTCAGAAAATAAGTCGATCGAAAATATTAACTCTGTGTCAAGATGTAGTGTTTTGCGTTAACTTAAGGTGAGTTTATACACCTAGGCATGTGGGTGTAGGTTTACCGGTATTTTCCACCAAGAAACCCCATTCTAAGCAACTTGTAATTAATTTCTTTTGCGACGCAGGAAACATCATCATCTGTTACAAAGACATTATAGGAATTGACAATGACTGGCAATGATGCCATTTAAGTTCAACATGTCGATGAAGCCACAGGGGCTGTGATATCTGACATCTAACATAAGGGAATTCGTGTATTTCTCTGCATACACATAGACTTCATTTGTAGTGGGGTAATGCACAAATGGCTAAAAGGCAACGGATGGGGTTTTGTGTCACTTTGAGCCATTTGGGTTACATCATGTAATCCACATACATAAAGATGTTTCATACGATTAATCGGTAAATTTTGGAGGCGTATCGAGACTTCCAATGTAAATTATTTATATTGAACACACTAAAATCAATAAGAAACATGTACTAAGTTAAAAGCAAATACTCACTAAAGTTAAGAAAATAACGTTAACAGTTGTTTTTTTTTTAAGTTGCATGCAAATTTAGACATACAAATTTTTGCGGTGATGTGTATGCGGTGGAGGCAACGAGGAGGAAAAAATTGATTTTTGGGTTTAGCACACGAAGTTAGTAAGATCAACTTTAAAGTTGCAAATGTTTGTAAACTTAAAATTTTTTGTTGGGGTAAGGGGGGGGGGGGGTAGGGGTAGTGGGGGGCTAAATTCTTCAAATGTCCGGGCAACATTTTTTTTTGTTTTTAGCACACCAAAGTTAGTCAAATCGTATTTAAGTACGAACAAAATGTATGTTAATTTCAAAATTTTGTAGTTGGAGGGTGAGGCGGTAAAAGGGGGGGGGGGTGTTTGAGCCATCGGACATCTGGGGAAAATCCATTTTCGGAATAAGCACACCAAAGTTAATCAAAATCCCCGTTCAAGTACAAACAAAAAAGGATGTCAAACTTTCGTTTTGGGGGGGGGGGGGGGGGGGGGGGGGGGGGGGGGGGGGTTACGGGGGGGGTTAGACCATCGGACGTCTGGGCAAACATGGATTTTCGGTTTAAGCACACTAAAGTTAGTAAGATCGCGTTCTAAGTGCGAGTAAATGAATAAAATTGTCAAACTTTTGATTTTTTTTTGGGGGGGGGGAATGGGGGGGTTAGAGCCATCGGACGTTTGGGCAACATGGTTTTTCGGTTTTAGCACACCAAAGTTAGTAAGATCACGTTCTTAGTTTGCTTTTAACACCCTTTCGGCTAAACTACATGTTTGAACCAGGCTAAACCACTTGCACTGCTTTACAGTTCTGAATGACTTCGGATACCCAGAAACCGGTTTTTTTCGAAACTGTTTCCATTTTTTTCTGCAGTTGGTGAAAAGTTTTGTTGCCCCTAGTCCTTCAGGCTGGGCTTTATGTTCTCTGTGCTTTCCCAACCTGTCAACCCTTCTCCAATCTATTTACCTAGCTAGTTTTATTTGTTTTGTTACTAGATTGTAAGTGATTTTTTTTTTGTAGTTCAGTAGGGCCTACTGGAGTTTTTGGCCATGTAGCTGACTTCTCTGTTGTGGTTTGTTTTGTTTGCTTATGTCACTCACTACTATATAGGCCTATTGTGTTATTGTGTGAAAAGTAAGTTGAAAATGACTAAACCAAAAAAATTAACAAATAAAAATTAAAAAGTTCTTTAGGGGAAACCAACATATAAGTAAAGTTGCTCCGAAGCAAGTAAGCAGATGCACGCGGTTTCGGCAGGCCAATGAGTGATCATTATTTTAAATCAGGGACCGCTGATTGGCTACAATCCATCCGCCGGTAACACAAGCATCTGCTTACTTGCTTCGGAACAACTATATAAATATATTATTGTATTAATTTAAAATCATGGATATTGTTATGTTTTAAAGGAAAAATGCTATCCTGAATGTAGCTCTACTATGAATATGTAAATGTAATTATGTATGTATATTATTTATGTATGTATTATGTATGTATTATGTAATTAAATAGTGGTAGGAACTACAATCGTAAGTACTAGAATGGAACTACCAAAGCCTAACATCAGAGAGGTCATGCTGGATGTACATCATGTATTGACAGTGGATGGGTTAGAGAAGAGTGAATACAACAAACAGGAGCTAAGAAGATGTACAACTGAATAAATTCGTAAGCAATATCCGGAAGAGGAATGGTGCATTATACTGATGGGGCTGCTCACCTGGGGAGGCATGGCAGGAGCTGGTGTGTATTGTAAAGGTTGAACACTCCTAGCAGCGGAAAAATGCAAGCAATGTCTAGCACGATTGGGTCCCCTCGGCTGAAAGGATTCCTAAAAATTTTCTTCAATATTATGGGGATCTGGACCAAATCGGTCAATTGGGGGTCTTTTCAAA